>CM060121.1:29796084-30396084 GCA_030522415.1 Channallabes apus
GCGTGATTTTGCATCTCTGGTAGCAAATTACTGGCAGGCAAAAAGCATGGTGGAGTGTGTGTGTGTCTGTGTGTGTGTGTGTGTGTGTGTGTGTAGGGGGTTGGAGGACCAGGGTTTGCAAGGGGGGAGGGCAGGGTCGTATGTGCCCATGCTTGTTGGTGTGATTTGTACTGTGTTGTCTTCAATTCCTCTCTGTGTAGTAATCAATAATGCAGCCTGCCATGTGAGTACAATTGTGTCAGTAAGCAGCTGTGTGTGTGTGTGTGTGTGTGTGTGTGTGTAAAGCAAAACTCTGCTGATTAATAATTTAGACTGCAGCAGGGCCGAGAGGAGATCTGTAACGTGTGTCCCAGTTGAGTTACATTACACCTTTATAAAATGCGCACTATTTAGTATAGAACGGAAAATGATGCCCATAAGATAATTTTTTTTTTTGACCAAAAGCAAGTTTTAGTGTGATTCCTCTCACTGCTGTTTCTGTCTGTGGTGTAATAATAAACGACAGAGCTTCATTCGCACTACAGATTTCCTTGAACCTTTCAGAAACGCCCCAAGGCTCTTTAATGAGTAATACTGAAACCCATCAGCAGGCTTTGTCTGGAGCTCTGATTTACTAACCCAAAAAAAATTGCACTAATTTGCATGCTTAATTGGACGTGTAAAAAAAAAAAATGTGTACAGCAGGTCATCGGAGTGATAACTGCATGATCTGTGTGGTCCCATGTGAAGTACCAGAAGGCACTTTTTGATTTGCACTTTTCGTTTTTTTCTCTGAAACATGACAAGCTTCAGTCTTTTTGTGTTAGTAAATGTGAGACAGTGGGGGAAAAAAAGAAGCTATGTGTGGGAACAACTTTTTGTAGCCGTCTGATGGGGACCTCATCCTAGACAGAGAAGAGGCACCTTGCTTGACAGCACCGGTTCAGTCCTGGGAGGGAGGGTGAGGCGATACAGCATGGCTGGCACGAGATTATTACTCCACACCCTCATGGAGTAGACATGAGGAAATAAATGGGCAACACTGCAGACTACATCGATGAAGAGTCTCACCCCTCTTGTTGCTAGTCGCAGCTCTGATCCTTGCTGGCGCCACTGCCGCAACCAGACACCGACCCTCCCTCGCCACATCACCACCTCATGCTGGCTGGACTCCCTGACTGCATCACACCCACTCTTTCCTCACTCTCACTCCTCTTACCCTGCCTCTTTCTGAACTAAAACCACATTGATAGTGCTCTACTTAATTGCTCATCTTCTACACCGCTTATCCTGTGTACAGGGCCTGGAGCCTATCACAGGCACGAGGCAGTGTACATCCTAGATGGAGTGGCAATCCTTTGTAGGGAACACATACATGCATGCACACTCACACACTATGGGCAATTTGGGAATGTCTATGTACCCGGAGGAAACCCACCAAGCATGGGGAGAACATGCAAACTCCATGCACACAGACCGAAGGTGGGAATTGAACCCTGACCCTGGAGGTGCATGGGGACAGTGCTAACCACTAAGCCATTGTGCTGACCGTAAAACTCTACATGAGATTAAATGCAGGCATAGGATAAAACCCAGACCCCACAACTTTCCTGGGTCTGCACCAATGAATGGTCTTGCCCAGGAGCTTGTCCGAAGGTTTCAGATAACCAGGGTTGAACTGCTAGCCCATTGCGACCTGCATGTCACCACCCTTTTCCCTGATGTCTGACAAGACCCTTCCTTCACAGTCTTGAGTGCATAGCCAACCAGGAGGGCTGAACAAAAAAAGTCCACACCACTTCCTCTCTAGGGATCCTCAACAAAAATACCTTGCCCTTTCTCCAGGGGTTTGCAGGTGACTACAAAAAGCTAACGGATAGAATCCAGTGAACCTTCAGATAACCTGCTTCAAGTTACCTGTCACTGGCTACGGCTACGACCAAATCACTGAATAGGTAGAGATAAACGTTTCTGTGGTGGACTGCTCCTCCTCACAAGATGCTGCACTTCCTTGCTCTCTCTCTCTCTCTCTCTCTCTCTCTCTCTCTCTCTCTCTCTCTATCTATCTATCTCCCCATAATCCTTCGACCAGAGCCTTCTGAAATAAAGCAACATGATTTCACCAACAGCTCCATGATCCATGTCAGTCTTCAGCTTGTTAACGCTGCAAGGCTCTACAAGCCACTAAAATGTAATTCATGGGAGGAACTTACTTGTTTTGTGGACATTCCTCAAAATTAAGTGTAACTCAGACATTCTGACAAGTAGGAAGTTTTTACAGAACATTCAGACGGACACAGCTGCAACTTTTGTGTAGCTGAGCAGGTTTGTTAGTCTGTCTCAAAACTACTATTTATATTTAGCAAAATGTTGGATTAAAATGAGAATGTGCATAATAACAAAGGCTGAAGGTGACTTACTTGCTGAATACACAAGCTGCAATTGGATGAAAATGTTTCATATCGAATGTTAGCAAATCACAAAATGGCCTTACAGTGTAAAATGGTGGGAGGTTAGCAATGTGGGCGGCACGGTGGTGTAGTGGTTAGGGTCTCTCTAACCCTAATCCTAACCCTAACCCTAACCCTAGGTTTGATTCCCGGCCAGGCTCGATTCCTGTCTCTGTGTGCATGCATCTGTGTTGCATGTTCTCCCTGTGCTTGGTGGGTTTCCTCCGGTAGTCCATAGATATGCAATTTAGGTTAATTATTTACATTTACATTTAGGCATTTGGCAGCCGCTCTTATCCAGAGCGACATACATTTTTATCTCATTACACATCTGAGCAGTTGAGGGTTAAGGGCCTTGCTCAAGGGCCCAACAGTGGCAACTTGGTGGTTGTGGGGTTTGAACCTGGGATCTTCCGAACCGTAGTCCAATGCCTTAACCACTCAGCTACCCCTCAGCTACCCCTACCCCTATATTATGCTCAAGGGCCCAACAGTGGCAACTTGGTGGTTGTGGGGTTTGAACCTGGAATCTTCCGAACCGTAGTCCAATGCCTTAACCACTCAGCTACCCCTATATTATGGGATATCCCATAATAATTTGGAATATAATATAATTTGGGAATTATCATTCCCAAATTGCTTGTACTGTAGTGTGTGTGCCCTGCGATGCATTGGCACCCTGTCCAGGGTTTAGCCCACCTTGTGGTCTCCTGGGATAGGCTCCAGGCCCATGTATATATGATTAAGCATGTAGACAAGGGTGACTGAGAAAATATGCAGAAATCTATGGTTAGATGTATTTGTGTGGATCATTTGGACCTTAAAACAACAATTTGCATTTATTCATTCATTCATTTTCTATACTGTTTCGTCCTTTTTCGTATTTTGGGTCGCGGGGACCTGGAGCCTATCCCAGGAGACTCTGGGCACAAGGCAGGGTACACCCTGGACAGCGTGCCAATCCATCGCAGAGCATACACACACACACTATGGTCAATTTGGGAACGCCAATTAGCCTAATCTGCATGTCTTTGGACTATGGGAGGAAACCAGAGTACCCAGAGGAAACCCACCAAGCATGGGGAGAACATGCAAAGAGAGATGGGAATCGAACCCGGACTAACCAGTGCTAACCACTACACCACCGTGCTGTCAATTTGCATTTAAATAGTTTATATCAGACTAAAACAAAAACAAACTTGTGATAAACTGCTGAAGTATAAAAGAAATAATTTTTTAAAATGTTTGTTTCAGGTATTACATCACCCCATCATTAATTTTTTTTTCTTATAACATCAAAAGTGCAAAAATTACTTCTTAGTCATTTACAGACATTCAGATGGGTCTGAACATGATTCTTTCATTCATTCATTCATCTTCTATACCACTTAATCCTGTGTTCAGGGTCGCGGGTGACCTGGAGCCTATCCCAGGAGACTTCGGGCACTAGGCGGGGTACACCCTGGACAGGGTGCCAATCCATCGCAGGGCACACACACATACACACACTCACACACCCAATCACACACTACGGGCAATTTAGGAACGCCAATTAGCCTAACCTGCATATCTTTGGACTGCGGGAGGAAACCGGAGTACCCGGAGGAAAATGGGAAAATCTTCCCTTACAACTTGTTGCGCAGCTCTGCCCAAGTCTTCTCAGATCTGTTGGAAAGACATGACTCGGGAGTAACTCATTTACATACTGTAGACCCTGAAATGTTTGGAAGAGCAGAAGGTTTGAGGTATAATATGAGGAAATGAGGTTGATTATCTGGTATCACCATATGAGATCTTTAAGGGTTTTATTTCATACATACTGTACAGACAGCATGTACAGCACATATACAGTGTCATTAAACACGCTGTATAATCAAGACTACTGTACTTTTCTTGGTAATAAGTCTGATAACAGACACTTGAGGATACTGTAGCTGGTCTCTAAGGATTAAGCAAAAATAAGAACGTAAAGTGATAAAAGGCAATAAGATACATCTTTAAAAAAAATTAAGGTGAATGCAAAACAAAACTGTTTGTAAATTATGGCGTTATCAAGTTGTTATGTGTTTCTAAGCTTGCAAAGCTATTTTCAATGCTGGGTTTTTCTTGTATTGTTCCGGATTTTCACCCTAATTTAACAATAACCAATTCTCGCCTGTCACTTTTAGTGAGACTGCTACCATCCAAGGAGGTAAAGACTATGACCGAGACATGTACTGTAACACACACGGAGGAAAGTGATATCCAGGCTTTCCTCGATCTGGCATGAGTTCACAGACATCCATTATTAGCCTGTGCTAATCTGCTCTCTCGACTCCTGGCTATGGATGTTTCTAGCATCTCCTGGGAATTGAGCTCACAATTACAGCATAAACATAAAAAATTATATATTGGGTATTATTGAGTCAGTTTCATTAATATCTACACTGCCATGCCAAAAAAAAACAAAAACAAAAAAAAAAAACAGTTACCACCTAGCTAAACTAAGCAAATAGTTAAGGGCCTTTCATTGGATAATTACTGTAGTGATTAATATGGGTCAAGTTTTTTTTTTTTTTTTTTTTTTTACTGTTAAGGGCTTCTGATTTCTTATACAATCATGACACAAGACATTTACATTTTAATTTAATTCAATTAAATTTTATTTGTATAGCGCTTTTAACAATTGACATTGTCTCAAAACAGCTTTACACAATCAAAAGAATTATTTAAGTTTGTATGGAATGTGAATGTGTATGAATCAAAATGTTCAGATAGTCCCTGGTGAGCAAGCCGAGGGCGACAGTGGCAAGGAAAAACTCCCTGAGATGGTAATAGGAAGAAACCTTGAGAGGAACCAGACTCAACAGGGAACCCATCCTCATCTGGGTGAAGTAGATACAGTAGAAATTATCTGCATTTATGCAGTGTTAGGTGGCAGGCAGTTCAGCTATAATAGTTGATGTTAATTGATGTTAAAATGGAGTCCAGGTAGTTATTGGAGACTCAGATAGACTTGTAGAAAGTTCCAGTCCTGAACTATCGAATTGTCAAGTCCTCAGAGAAACAGCTGACAACACCAGTCGAGGCCAGAACCATCTTCTAAGTAGAGAGAATCATCCCCAGACACCAGACGCATCCCAAAGAGACAGAAGGGGCATCCATGCGACGAGACCTCCAACCAGAAATGGGGCACCAGGATGGATCAGACAGGTCCGGAGAGCAGAGGGAGTCTGGATCACTGGCAGCTCAGGAACGACATGTGTAGCTCGACAGAGAGAGAGAGAGAGAGAGAGAGAGAGAGAAAGAGTGAAAGGGGGAGACAGGGGGAGAGAGGAAAGAGAAAGAGGGGGAGGAAGAGAAGAGGAGGAGAGATTGCAATTAGGTATGGTCACAGTCACAATGTCTAATGTGAATGTATATTTACTGTAGAGTGCAAGAAGAAGAAGAAGAAGAATATTCAATTATTGTCACATGTACTTTTTACAGCACAGCGAAATTTCTTCTTCGCATATCCCAATTAGGAAACTGGGGTCAGAGCGCAGGGTCAGCCAGCTTACAGCGCCCCTGGAGCAGATAGGGTTAAGGGCCTTGCTCAAGGGCTCAACAGTGGCAACTTGGCGATGCTGGGGTTCGAACCCCCGACCTTCCGATCAGTAACCCAGTCACCCACAGCCTTAACCGATTGAGCCACCACTGCCAAATGCTTTGGGTGCTTTAGGCGAGGCTCGAACTCGGCATTGCTTCACCTGGACTGCTTTATAAGTGTCACGCGCTAACCGATTGCGCCACGGGAGCCACACTAGCAGGGACTCCGGCAGGACTAACTATGACAGCATAACTAAAAGGGAGAGCCAGAAGGAAACACAAACATGAGGGCTCCCTGAGATGTAAAGCAAACAATCACCTCACCGTCAACAAACCTGAGTGATCAAATGAGAGTGAGGAAGACAGCATCTAAACATACCAGTTCACCATAATACTCTACGTCCATGAGTCCCCCAGATCTGCTCCTTTACCTCATGGCAAATCAATTTATAAAAATGCTTGGCTAAATAAATAGGTTTTTAGCCTAGACTTAAACACTGAGACTGTGTCTGAGTCCCGAACACTATTTGGAAGACTATTCCATAATTTTGGGGCTTTGTAAGAAAAAGCTCTGCCCCCAGCTGTCGTTTTCATAATACACGGTACTGACAAGCAGCCTGCATCCTTTGACCGAAGTAGGCGTGGCGGATCGTATGACACTAGCAGTTCGCTCAGATACTGCGGCGCGAGACCATTTAATGCTTTATATGTCAAGAGTAGTATTTTAAAATCAATGCGAAATTTCATAGGGAGCCAATGTAGTGAAGATAGGATAGTGATATCTTCTGGTTCTAGTGAGGACTCTCGCTGCTGCATTCTGGACTAGCTGAAGCTTGTTTATGCACTTAGCTGAACAACCAGACAGTAAGGCATTACAATAGTCCAACCTAGAAGCGATAAAAGCATGAACTAGTTTTTCTGCATCGTTTAGCGACAATATATTTCTTATCTTGGCAATATTTCTGAGGTGAAAGAAAGCTATCCTGGCGATATTATTTACATGAGCTTCAAATGAAAGGCTGGAATCTATAATCACGCCGAGGTCTTTTACTGTTGCACTTGGAACAGAAAGGCCATCTAAAGTTATGGTGTGGTCTAAGGTTTTACTTCTAGCTGTATGCGGTCCTATGACTAGAACTTGTAACGCTTGGATTTATAAAACCGCTTGGTTACAAAAATACGGATTCGGGAATCAAAACTGGGGCTTGAAAACAACACTTCCGGTATTGCGCAATCGCAGCTGGACAAAACACGACGCGACACAAAACAATTATAATAAATTAAACCAAGTGTATTATACAGACGGAATAAAGAAATAAACATGATAAACTCGGTGCACCACAAACCAATATATACAAATATAATACAAATATAACGAGTGTGTGTGTGATGTATGCGGGTGTGTGAGTGAGTGTATTTTAGTCCAGAGTCTGAAAAAACAGCAATTGGGGTGAAATGGTGAGTTGGAGAGATGGGTCGATCTCACCAGATAAAGATGGTAGGTCTGGGAGATCGAGAAACGGAATGAGCTGGGTACTGAATGAAATTAACAAAAGGTAATCCACAAGCAGTCGCTCAGCTTCAAAAAACATGCAGCGCGCTGTCATCATCTCTCCGTCCCGGCCTCTATGCCGGTTCTGGCTTTATGCCAGATCATGTGACCCACGTCACTTCCGGGTTCCCTTGCGCCACGATCGCGCATGCGCGGGAACTTGCCCGGTGACCAAACCACTGTCAATGGGGAAAAGGAAACCGCTAGGGCACACCTTCGGCCACAGGTGAGCAGCATTAGCTCCAAGACCATTTTCCTGTTGTTGAAGGTGTCCCTGTTGTGTGGCTGTGCTACAAATTTCTGTCTTATCCGGATTAAGCAGAAGGAAGTTAATTAGCATCCAATTTCTTATGTCCTGCACACATTGCTCAACTTTAGTAAGATGGTTTTTCTCATCAGGTTTTGTTGAGACGTATAGCTGTGTGTCATCAGCATAACAATGAAAACTAATACCATGCTTATGGATTATGTTGCCCAGAGGAAGCATGTAAAGGGAAAAAAGCAATGGGCCTAAAACTGAACCCTGCGGAATGCCAAACTCCACTAGAGAACATGCAGAATAATCACCATTTAAGTCTACATACTGATAACGATCGGTCAAATAGGATCTGAGCCAGGAGAGGGCTGTACCCTTAATTCCTACTACATTTTCTAATCTGTGAAGAAGAATAGCATGATCAATGGTGTCAAAAGCTGCACTGAGGTCGAGTAATACAAGCATAGTTACACAACCCTGATCAGAGGCCAATAGGAGGTCATTTACTACTTTAATGAGTGCTGTTTCTGTGCTGTGATGAGGCCTAAATCCTGACTGATACAGTTCATGTATGCCATTTCTATGTAGATATGAGCATAGCTGCTCTGCTACTATCTTTTCCAGAATTTAGGCATTTGGCAGACTCCCTTATCCAGAGCGACTTACATTTTTCTCTCATTACACATCTGAGCAGTTGAGGGTTAAGGGCCCAACAGTAGCAACTTGGCAGTTGTGGGGTTTGAACCTGGGATCTTCCGAACCGTAGTTCAATGCCTTAACCACTGAGCTACCCCTGGCCATATAGACATAGACATATCCCATGGTCATGGCAAAGATGGTTCAGAAGCATGAAATTATTAGCAAAGAAAACAGTTAAAGAGATTGCTGAAACAAAAAATTTGATTAAAAGCACTAAATTGTTAAAACCTGAAAAGATACAGTAGGGGTGAACCATCATCTTCGGGGAAGAAACAGTTTGGAGCTCACGTAAACATTTGGTGAAATCAAATAATAATATTAATAATAATAATCAAAAAAGCTTTAAAAACTTATGGCTATGTTTAATAGTTGAAAGCAAGTGGATTTCTACATGCACAATGTGAAGAAAACACCAGGGACTGGGACTAAACAGTTGTGTAACCTTAAGACAGCCCGTTATCAGAAAAAGGTCTGTCAAGAGCTCTATTCGAACAGGACTAGTTTTCCAAACGACATTTGAGTTAGATCGGCATTTGCTGAAAAACAGTAGGTAATTTGCTCTGTTATTTTTACAGAGGTCGTTTGAGAGAAAGACAGATTTGGCAGATTCCGATGAGATTAAAATCACAAAGTACGTTTGTGAGACAGAAATTTCTCTAACGACCCCCTGTAAAACTAGTCCCATCTGAATAGGGCTAAGGTAAGCAGAGATGCGGATGAAGTGATGCACCTATCATGCCTAATGCCTCAAATCTTACAGTATGTCTATGGAGGCAGGGTTATGATCTAGGGTTGTTTTTTTTGGTCATGTCTAGACATGTCGACCTGACGACCTAAATGTACCAAAAGATTTTTTCTTCTCTACTGTAATAGCACAACCGTATTCTAAGATGACGATGCAAGGACTCATTGGACTCAAATTGTGGTTCAGGCAGCACGAGACTTCATTTTATAACGGCCACCAGACCTTAAGATCCCGTTGAGAATCTTGAGTTTACTGCTTACTGTTTCTCCTCCCTTTACCTCAACTCATTACCTCAATACCACACAGTATTGAAATGTCATGTTGCCGCTTTATCACTTTGTCACTCTTGTTTGCACATTTGCATGTGCACTTTATGTTGTCTGTTTTGTATAAAAAGTTAGATAGTTCTCTGTTAACTTAAAATGTCAATGAGTCTGGTCCCAGTTAGCCAGCTAATTATGTCTCTAAGTTGTCGCTAGTTAGTTTTCTGTTAATTTACATTGTTAATTTATGTTGTCATGTCAATCTGTCTTGTCTCAGTTAGCCAGCTAATTGGGCTTCTTAGTTAGATAGTTCTGTTAATTTACGTTGTTAATGTATGTTGTATGTAGCACCTTGAACCTGGAAGAACATTGTTTCGTTTCACTGTGTACTAAACTGTACAGTATATGTTTGAAGTGACAATAAAAGCCTATTTGACTTGACTTGAATCTGCGATGTCCTGGAGAATACTTTATGCAGCGGTTCGACGCCATAATCAATATAAGATCAGGGAGAGAAATAAATGTAAATCTGAAATAAATGCTGTGACATTGCATGAGCTTATCATAAAATGCATAAAAGTTAAACAGAGACACGGAAGGAGAAGAGAGACAGGAACTGAGGAAAAAAATGCCTTTGTCCCAAATACGACAACAAGAGAGAAACAAAATATTAGTGTGTGATTTTTTTTTTGTGCCGGCAGTGTATTTTTCCATGATGAAAAAACATGCTTTGCACAATTGTGCACATTTGCAAAATACTTAACTTCATGTTCAAATTGCCTGTGCAATTTGAGCACAAAATATTTAACAGGCAGACCAACATTTACATAATCCTTCAATCCAATTCAGAAAGGAGAAAGAATTCACACTCCTACTCGATTCTGTCAAATCGACCAAGCTCCACAGGGAGGTATATTGTTTTCCTTTTTTCATTCATCTCTCTGCAAGAAAACAGCACTGGTTTGTGTTTTTTTCTATCTTGTTGTCGTATTTGGGACAAAAGCATTTTTTTCCTCAATTCCTGTCTCTCTTCTCCTTCCGTGTCTCTGTTTAACTTTTATGTCTCCTTCTTTATACCTCTTGACAGAGACACTACCACTGGCTCTGGCGGCGACATGCCTTGACTTCTTGACTCTGATTGGTCAGAAGCTACCGATAAAGTTTTCTATGACAGCGTCTCTCTGACAGTAGTTCCATCTCGAGGTAAATTTACAGGTACTTGTACAATGCAAATTCTTCGTGGTCGATGACTAAAAGAAAATTTCACCTTTATTCATCTTTATCCAAGTTTAAACGTCCCGCATGTTTTATCCACCTACGCAGACCACGTTATGCTTTTAGTACAAAATCAGAGCGAAATCAAGATTTTGAAAATCAGATTTTAGTCTGAGATTTTTTTCTAGAATTTACATCTAGAATCAACTGGAGAAAGAGTGAAGCCATTGCAATAGGGAGCCGGTCTCACCTAAACTACCAGCTAAACTAAAATGGACAAAAGGAGGTTCCCTTTCAAAGGCTTTCTCTCGATGCTGTGTGAGAACGCTATGGGAACAATTTTGTGTGCCGGTTATGAAGCATGTGTGCAAACACGTAAATTTTTTTGGCTATATATAACCTCGGTCAGGTGACGTCATCTGATTAGACGCAGCTGCAGGTTATAAATACTAGTGATCTGGCGACACACTTCAGATCATTTTGTCTTCACCAACATTGTGAATTCGTGTGTGCTGCAAGCATAATTAAAAACAGAGAGAAAAGTAACCCTTAAACTCACCAGATAGAATGGCCGAGTTCAGAGTTAGATGCCCGTGCGATAGCTTTCTTTCCGAAGGCGATACGCACATCCTCTGTTTTGAATGTTTGGGTGAGAGCCACGCTCTCCTTGGACTTAAAGGAGAGTGTGAGCAATGTTATAATCTCCCGATGAAAGTGTTACGCGCACGCCTCACGTTCTTCAGGGAACCACGAGCTGCGCTGCACTCTTGGGGATCTCAGGTTGATCTGGTCTGATCTCAGATCACAGAATCTCTCCCTCCACTTCATGAGCACACGTCGGTGCCTCTCGTGAGTGTTCAGAAGAGATTCATTCTCCCGCTTCTGTGGAAATGGAATTAGCTACCTCAGAACGATCCTCTAGAGATGAGAAAGAGTATGAGGAGTTAATTGAAGTTATAATGCGTGCAGTCGAACGACTACACATTGATTGGCCACTGGAGCAAGCTCACCCTAAGCGATTTAATTAGACGACAGGTTTCTGTTGCCATGGCGCCACAATGGCGCTTTCTCTCCTTTTTTGAGGATCTCCACAACGAGTTGTCTCGTTCATGGAATAAACCCTTTTCTTCCCGTATCTTTGTACCATCGACTTCATTTTACTCGAATATCGTGGATACAAAGGCACGAGGTTATGTGATGATGCCCCAGATTGAGGAGACGCTCGCGGGCTATCTCGCTCCTGGGACATCATCCCCACTAAAGAAGCCAACCCTTCCCTCCAAGCCATGTAGAACTTCTTCTACCCTGGTGGGGAAGGCGTTCCAAGCAGCAGGTCAAGCCGGCGCTTCCTTGCACACCATGGCGGTTTTGCAGGCGTACCAGGCCGACCTACTGAATGATCTGAGCATGAGCGGCAATATGAATAACGAATATGGGTCTCACTCTAGGTCCGTCTTGTCGTCGCAAAATGCTAATGACAGACGCTTCCCTTACCGGCTGGGGCGCGGTCTTGGATGGCCAGCCCATGCCTTTTCGCATGGCACATCAATTGCCTCGAAATGATGGCTCTATTTTTAGCTCTACAGCATTTCCTCCAGCAGCTGAGAGGCTACCATGTCCTAGTGCGGGTGGACAGCACATCGGTAGTCTCCTACATAAATCGCCAGGGCGGCCTGCATTCGCGTCGCTTAAACCAGCTAGCGTATCAGGTTCTGCTCTGGGCTCAGGACAAGTTCCTGTCCCTCAGGGCGATTCACATTCCAGGATACAGGAACGTGGGAGCAGACTTACTGTCCAGACAAGCTGTGAATCACGGGGAATGGAAACTCCACCCCGAAGTAGTCACTCGAATCTGGGAGAGATTCTTTACAGCAGAGGTGGACCTCTTTGCCTCCCAGGAGACAATGTCCCCTCTACTACTCTCTGACTCATCCAGCTTCCCTGGGTCTGGACGCGATGGCCCATACGTGGCCCAATTTACGCCTCTATGCATACCCTCCATTAGCTCTGCTCCCGGGAGTCCTGGCGAGGGTCCGTCAACACGGTTTGCGCCTCTTATTGATAGCAAGTATGGTTCTCAGAACTAATATCTCTTCTCGACGGCTCACCTTGGATGATTCCAGTGAGGAGCGATCTTCTATCCCAGGTGCAGGGGACAATATTTCATCCCCGGCCCAAGCTCTGGAACCTTCACGTTTGGCCCCTGAACGGGACCAATTAAGCCAGTTAGAAGAATTTATGCCTTCAAATGGAAGGTATTTGAAAGTTGGTGCATGACAAAGCAGGTGGACTCAGTCCACTGCCAAATCGTTTCAGTGCTGGAATTCCTACAAGAGAAATTGTCCTCGGGCTTGTGCCCTAGTACCCTCAGAACGTACGTGGCCGCTATTTCAGCCTACCACGTCCTGACTGAAGGGGTTACTGTAGAAAATCACCCTTTAGTTGCCCGTTTCATTTGTGGAGCTGTTAAACGGTTGAGGCCACCCACTAGAGCCACGGTCCCTTCGTGGGATTTATCTATCATGCTCGAAGGTCTAATCAACACTCCTTTTGAACCACTAGAGTCAGCGCCCGACAAGCTTCTGACTCTCAAGATGGTTCTTCTTATGGCCATTACCTCTCTCAAGAGGATCGGAGACCTGCGTGCCTTATCAGTCTCACCATCTTGCCTGGACTTTGCCCCTGAGCTAGTCAAGGCCATTCTGCATCCTCACCCAAACTATCTACCGAAAGTTCCTTTCTCAACCATGCACCCTGTCATCCTGGAAGCCTTCTGTCCTCCGCCTTTTATAGATTCGGAGCAGGAGAAACTTCACGTACTGTGCCCAGTACATGCTCTTCAGGCCTATGTCCACCACACCAGCCAGTGGCGTAAGTCGGAGCAACTCTTTATATGTTATGGAGGCCGCAACCGGGGGGCGGCCGCTACCACACAAACTTTGTCACACTGGGTGAGAGATGCTATTGGGCTCGCGTGGGCTCACTTCGCCTCTAGGAGTCAGGGCTCATTCGACCAGAGGGGTCGACTCATCCATTGCTCTTGCAAGAGGTACTCCCCTGCAACAAGTGTGTGACGCGGCGGGTTGGTCCTCTCCGCACACATTTGTAAGATTTTATAGTCTGGATGTCCATGCCACTCCGGGCTCACGAGTCCTCAAGTCAGCTTCCCAGACATAGATCTGAGACTTCCTGGCCTTGTGCGCACAAGCTACACAACCTGGGGGTCCAGACACTTGTAGTGCGGCCGCGTTGGTATTCTCGTTCCCATAGCATTCTCACGCAGCATCGAGAGAAAGCCTTTGAAAGGGAACGTCTCGGGTTACTTTGCTGTAACCCTGTTCCCTGAAAAGGCAGGAACGAGATGCTGCATCCTAATGCCGCACTACCACGTGACCGGACGTCTGTTCAGACAAATTAATCTGAGGTGTGTCGCCGGCTCACTAGTATTTATAACCTGCAGCTGCGTCTAATCAGATGACGTCACCTGACCGAGGTTATATATAGCCAAAAACCTTGGCGTGTTTGCACACATGCTTCACAACCGGCACACAAAATGGTTCCCATAGCGTTCTCACGCAGCATCTCGTTCCCGCCTTTTCAGGGAACAGGGTTACAGCAAAGTAACCCGAGACGTTTTAAATATTTAGCAATTCACTTAAATGATGAAAAGAAAAACTGGCAGGGGGTTTTAGAGAAAATTACACAGGGTTTCTCAGAGTGTTCTCTCATTTCCTCAAGAAGAAGGAGGGCAAGGTTTGATAGACATTAGAAACAGAATCACAGCATTCCATTTTTTTTTTACTATTCAAAAATACCTTATCGGATTTTATTCCCTGGTATGGAGCGATGCTATGAGTTTTATTTTGGGAAAAATCCAATGTTTTTAATGGATTCAGCAGTTCTTAATGTTTCTAAAATGTCCAATTTTCCAAAAGTATTTTTAAAACATGGACTCTGTTCGAGTGTGAATCCCAAGGCTCTGCTGTCTCACTGTTTTGGCTCCTGGAAGAGCCACTACTGGGAGGAGGATAAATGGACATTAAGGACAGTTCTCCAGGTCTCACACGAATTCTACAACAGAAAAAAGTTTGCAATATTGAAGAGACTAGTAGACACGGCAGGACAACACAAGAGGGTGGCTCAGGAACCAACTCAGGAACTTGAGCTATGGTCACTACGGCACATGGACACCATCATCAAAAAATGGATCAGCGAGTTTTCAAAAGAAGACCTGAATCTAATAAAGGAATATCATGAGGGGACAGAAACACCAGACAAAGGTGACCCCTTTCCTGAACTGTTTTTTCACCCAAATTAAACCGTTTTAACGGTTGTTATCTTGATACAGACAAAGGGCATGTTTTACCAATTTTACAGATGTTGTGTAAAAGCTGTAAATAAAAGAAAGCTGGATGGGAGGATAGATACAGTGAGGAGAAAAATGCTTGGGATCTCAGATGCTATTAAGCCAGCATGGAGAGTATTATTTAAAATGCCATGTAGGAAATGAGTGGGTGATTTACAGTGGAGAATTTTACACAGAGCTGTGGGGGTCAATGTCTTAATTTCCAAGCTAAATCCAAATGTTTTAAAGACATGTCCCTTCTGTGCTGAGACTGAAACTAGTCTTCATTGTTATTTGAAATGCAAAAGGCTTAATCCTCTGTTCGAGCTGCTGAAGACACTTTTTAACTCTTTTTTTTTTTTAATCTTTGGAGCTGGTTATAAAACGGCTGAAAACAGAAATTGGAACTGATCAACTTTATTGTAGGGGAAGCAAAAAATACCCAAAAAATATCTACATAAATCGGAAAAAATAAAATAGAGAAAAAATTATTTCTGTTTTCAGAGCTCTAGTGAAAGCTCGTGTGAAAATAGGTTTACAAAAAAAAATGAATGACTTGGGTACCTTTATGCTAAAGTGGTGTTATAAAAACATAATCTGTTTTAATGACGAAAGTGAACAGTTTTTTAGTACTCTTTTACACTAATTAAAATTAAGTTACACCTTAAAAAAACTCTATGTATAATGAATGAATGAATTAATTAATTAATTAATTAATGGATGCAACAGCGATCTCAGTCTCTGGAGCTGAAGAGGCACGTCAACGTCAAGTGAACGAACCAACTAATACAAGAGAGCATGCAGCATGCTCGATGAAAGAGGGTCCGTGATATTCGAGCTGAGACGTTACAGAAAGGCACTTGGTTCTGTTTTTCTCTCTCGCTTCAGCAAATATTAATCTACACCCTGTTGCTGTTTTCCATGGTCAGATATGAACTTTAAATCTACAGCTGGGAACAGGGGAAATCTACAGGCAAACTTTACCAATGCACTGGGGTTCTCGAAAATCACTTCGCTCCAAAATTGTGATTAAATTTCTTCCTTTCAAGTCCATTCAGTGCCACAACAGTATTTTTTTTTGACTACAACAAAGTCTCAAAACATCCTGTCCCGTTTCTTACAGCTTGATTTTTGTGAATTCTCCAGTGCCTCCATTCTCAAAATTCTCCATTTGACCAAATACTAACTAAACACAACTCACTTACTCATCGTCTATACCACATTATCCTGCATACAGGGTCGCGGGGGGCCTGGAGCCTATCCCAGGCACAAGGCAGTGAACCCCCTGTAGGGGGTGCCAATCCATCGTAGGGCACACACATACACACACATTCACACACTTCAGACAATTTGGCGGGACGCCAACTAGCCTAATCTACACTACCATTCAAAAGTTTTAGATCACTTTCTAACTCCATGATGGTTCCTGATTTTTATTTCTTTCTACATTGTAAAGGAATGCTGAAGGCGTCCAAAAACTGCATGAATCTCCTTTGAACAGTTGATATTGAGATGTTTCTGCTACTTCTGCTCTGTAAAGACTTCATAACGCCTCTAATCTGAGCTGCTGTTAATTGGTCATTTTTCAGGCTGATAACTCTAAATGAACTTCTCGTCTGCAGCAGAGGGAGGTTTTGGTCTCGTCCTCCTGGGACGGCCTTCATGAGAGACAGTTTCATTATGGTGCTTGACGGATTTTGCAAATGCACTTGACAATACTGTTCTTGCAAGAACTATTACAGAAAGGCCGACCTCTGTGTCTTAAAATAACAACTAACTGTTGTTTTTGTTGTCGTTACGTAATTACCTAATTCCATATGTGTTATTTTATAGTTTTGAAATCACCAGTATTGTTGTAGAATGTAGAAAATAAATCACTAAACAAAAACAAAGAAATTTGCAAGTGATTTAAAACTTTTGAACGGTAGTGTACATGACTTGACTAAGGGAGGGACTGATGGACTGAGGAAGGAATCCGGAGGACCCGGAGGAAACCCACCAAGCATGGGGAGAACATGCAAACTTCATGCACACAGGTGGTACAACCACTGATTGAACAAATTTCTCCATATTACTATCAATTTGGACATTTCATCTCATTTCCTTATTTTAAATTTCCATTTTGTAATTTTATATTATTATTACCCCCCCCCCCCCATTGCTATTTGTGTAAAGTGCTGCTGCTGTAACACAATAATTTCCCTCAGGGATTCAATAAAGTCTGTGTCTGTCTGTCTGTCTGTCTATCTATCTATCTATCTATCTATCTATCTATCTATCTATCTATCTATAACTAATAAGAACAGATATCTAGGATGTGATCTAGGAAGTAACAACCATTGAGTTGTCAATTAACTAATAGATAGTTTGTGAAATCTGTTGCATTCTCTGAGATAAGGACTTAGCCTCAACACTAACCATAAACCATAAACATCATCTTAACTCTCAGCCATGTAATATATTGACTTCTTCAAATTAGTTAAAATCTTGATCCTGACAGCCTCAGTGCAAGATTTCAGAATTTTAGCTCATTTGCAATCTTTCGCCATAATCATTTGAAGTCAAACTACAAAAAAACACGCATTTGACTTTCCATTCCGCCATTCAAAATTCTAGGCGTGGATGAACTTTTGCAATCAATTCCAGTCTGCATTACGATCTATCCACTATTCGTGCTTATTTAAATGTGAAACAGTAAAAAAGACACTCATCTGACTTTTCTTTTGACCTTTCGAAATTCTAGGGTTGTACAAACCTTTGCAATCAATTTTAGTATGCTTATACTGTACTACTAAAATTACTCTACTGGACAAATTTTTTTTATTAAAGATGCTTGTGTAACTTTGTTTATCGCCATTTGAAATTCTAGGGGTGTATAAACTCACTCACTCACTCACTTATCTTCTATACCGCTTTATCCTGCATTCAGGGTCGCAGGGACCTGGAGCCTATCTCAGGGGACTTACTGTAGGGCACGAAGCAGAGTACACCCTGGACAGGGTGCCAATCCATCGCAGGGCCCACAAACATACTCACACACCCATTCACACACTACGGGCAATTTGGGAACGCCAGTTAGCCTAACTTGCATATCTTTGGACTGTGGGAGGAAACCAGAATAACCGCAGGAAACCCACCAAGCATGGGGAGAACATGCAAACTCCATGCACACAGAGACAGGAATCGAGCCTGGCCATGAATCGAACCCGGACCCTGGAGGTGCATGACTACAGTGTTAACCATTACACCACCATGCCGCAAGTGTATAAACTTTTGTAATCAATTCTAGTCTACATCATAATCCGTCAACAATTCATCCTCAATTAAATTAAAACTGT
Source organism: Channallabes apus (assembly GCA_030522415.1). Classification (NCBI taxonomy): domain Eukaryota; kingdom Metazoa; phylum Chordata; class Actinopteri; order Siluriformes; family Clariidae; genus Channallabes; species Channallabes apus. The sequence goes on from CM060121.1 coordinate 29,814,494, forward strand.
AAATAAAGAAACTCATTTGACTTTCCTTCCCGCCATTTGAAATTCTGGAGGTGTACAAACGTTTGCGATCAATTCGAGTCTACATATAATACAGACTTACAGGCATTTTAATAAACCTCACTGAAAGATGTGCTGATGCTTTTAATAGATTCTCCCATCTGTTTACACAGTCTGCTGGTCTGTGTGTGTGTGTATGTGTGTGTGTTGGAGTGATCGGCTGTGGCCTTAATGCAAGCCAAGCTTCACTCTCACGGCACTCTTAAATCATGAGGCGACATGTTAAAAGGGCATTGTATGATCCAGGGTTCCTGTTCCATCTTTGTCAACATCTGCATATGTGTGTGTGTGTGTGTGTGTGTGAGAGAGAGAGAGAGAGAGTGTGTGGTTTCCTGTATGGTTAGAATGTAAATATTGAACAGAGTGTATATACAGTTGGGCAAAAAAGTATTTAGTCAGCCACCAATTGTTCAAGTTCTCCCACTTAAAAAGATGAGAGAGGCCTGTAGTTTTCATCATAGGTATACCTCAACTAGGATGGACAAAATAAGATAACAAATCCAGAAAATTATGGTGGAAAATTAGTATTTGGTCAATAACAAAATTTCATCTCATTCATCTTCATTTCATCTTATACAGTATAAACTTTGTTGGCAATGACAGAGGCTAACATTTTCTGTAAGTCTTCACAAGGTTTTCACACAATATTGCGGGTATTTTGGCCCATTCCTCCATGCAGATCTCCTCTAGAGCAGTGATATTTAGGGGCTGTCGCTGGGCAACACAGGCTTTCAATTCCCTCCAAAGATTTTCTATGGGGTTGAGATCTGGAGACTGGCTAGGCCACTCTAGGACGTATCCTGCCCGGGCGGTGTGTTTGGGACCATTGTCATGCTGAAAGACTCAGCCATGTTTCATCTTCAATGCCCTTGCTGATGGAAGGAGGTTTTCACTCAAAATCTCACGATACATGGTCCCATTCATTCTTTCCTTTACATGGATCAGTAGTCCTGGTCCCTTTGCAGAAAAACAGCCCCAAAGCATGATGGTTCCACTCCCATGCTTCACAGTAGGTATGGTGTTCTTTGGATGTACAGTAAGTCAGCATTCTTTCTCCTCCAAACACAAAGTTCAATTTTGGTTTCATCTGACCATATTACATTCTCCCAATCTTCTTCTGGATCATCCAAATGTTCTCTATTAATTTTCAGACAGGCCGGGACACATCTGGCACAGCAGGATTTGAGTCCCTGGCGGCGTAGTGTGTTCTCTTTGAAAAGCTACACTCAATGGTGCGTGAAAACGCTATGGGAACGTCTCTTTGTTCCCTGGTTGTGAAGCATGTGTGTGTCAAACACACCAAAAACTTTGGCGTATATAACCTCGGTCAGATGACGTCATCCGATGAGGTGCACCTGCGGGTTATAAATAGGACTGAACTGGAAACATCCTCAGGTCTTTTTGTCTTCAAAGATCCGCATTGTGTGTGCGTGTGTGCAAGCATTTTTCAGCGGAATAGAAAGTTATTACTCACTATAGACATGGCAGAGTTTGACAGGAGATGTGTGCATCCGTGTGAGAGAAATCTCGCGGAGGGCGATCTCCATACTTATTGTTTTGAGTGTTTGGGTTGAGCAGCACGCTATCCTTGGGCTCGAGGGACAATGTGAGAATTGCTCCCTATTAAAGTCCTTCGCACTCAACTCGCCTTCTTTAAAATGAAACAGCGAGCCGTGCCGCATTCCTGGGGTTCGCACGCTGATCTGGCGGAAGCGCAGGAGACGGAATCCTCGCATTCTCTTGCCGGATCACGAGCCGTTACCGCTCACTTCTCAAACGTGCTTCAGCACTTCTTCCTCTCTCGTTTCTCGCTTCAGAGCGCTCCTCTAGCAATGAGAGGGGGTATCTGGAGTTATTAGAGGTGGTAACATGCGAGGTTGAGCACTTACACCTCGAATGATGATGCCTCAGATAGAAGAGACACTTGCAGGCTATCTCTCTCCTGGGAAGTCATCCTCCCTGAAGAAGCCCATGCTCCCCACCAAGCCGAGTAGACTGACATCTTCGCTGGTGGGGAAAGCTTTTCAGGCAGTGGGTCAAGCTCGTTCTGCTCTGCACACCATGGCTATTTTACAGGCATACCAGGCTGACCTGCTAAATGACTTGAGCACCAGCGGGGTCATAGATGAAAGGGTGTTTTTGGAGTTACGGCGAGCCACAGGTCTGTCTCTCCGGGTAACCAAGCAGACGGCCCGCGCTATTGGCTGCTCTATGGCTGCGATTGTGTCTACAGAGAGACATCTGTGGCTTAATCTTATGGGCATCAAGGACATGGATCGTGCTTTCCTCCTTGATGCCCCTATCTCGCCTTCCAGCCTGTTTGGTGACACCGTTAGGTCTGTCATGAATAGGTTTTGGGAGGCAAAACTTCATGAAGAAGTCTTCAGTGGGTTTCTTCCCCACCATCGGCCACCCAGTCCCGACCAGATCTGGCTTCCCCGAGGCGTGAAACTCAGAGAGTGTGGCGAGCCGCGCACCCCCTCGCCTTGAGAAGATCGGATCTGAGGAGCATTATCTCAGAGAAGAGAAAATCTTCAGGACTGTGAGGGTGTCTCTCCTCTGGGAGGGTGCATAGAATTCCATCACGGAATTAATCTTCTTCCCAGCACCTTCAGGAGGCCGGTGTTCAATCCTTGCCACCATTGGTGATACTGAATACCTAACACCTACGACTCCAGGGCATCCGTAACTTGAATGACATAGATGACTGGCTGTTTTTTGACCCAGTCTCAGGAGCTAGCACTTCGGCATTGAGATGTCGTCCTAGATCACCTCGATTTTCTTAGAATGGAGACACCACGGAAAGCATTCTCTTTCCTACTCAAAGTATGACATATTTGAGTGTCACATGGGATACAGCTGTCTCCTGCGCATGATCGAGTCCATTCTAAACACCCTAAAGAAGTTCAAGCTAGGCCAGGAAGTAACTTTTCACCACTCTCAGAGTGGTTTCAGTGGTGGCTAAGAGCCATCCAAGGGCCAATCCCCAGAGGCAATAAGGATTATGTGCCGAAGGCTTTGTACCCTTTCTATGTGGTTCAGACCACGGTCTCTGACTTTGGGTCCCACTCTAGGTACGTGTTGTCGTTGCAAGCTTCTAACGACAGACGATTCCCTCATGGGCTGGGATGCGGCCTTAGATGGCTGTCTAGCCCAAGGGATCTGGAGAGGTCATCTTCTCGAGTGGCAAGTCTAGGCTAAAAACCTATTTATTTAGCCAAGCATTTTTATAAATAGATTTGCCATAGGTAAAGGAGCAGATCTGGGGGACTTATGGACGTAATGTATTATGGTGAACTGGTATGTTTAGATGCTGTCTTCCTCACACTCATTTGATCACTCAGGTTTGTTGACGGTGAGGTGATTGTTTGCTTTACATCTCAGGGAGCCCTCATGTTTGTGTTTCCTTCTGGCTCTCCCTTTTAGTTATGCTGTCATAGTTAGTCCTGCTGGAGTCCCTGCTTGTACTGTACAGTAAATATACATTCACATTATACATTGTGACTGTGACCATACCTAATTGCCATCTCTCCTCCTCTTCTCTTTCTCCCCCTTTTTCTCTTTCCTCTCTCCCCGTGTCTCCCCCTTTCACTCTTTCTCTCTCTCTCTCTCTCTGTCGAGCTACACATGTCATTCCTGAGCTTCCTGATCCAGACTCCCTCTGCCCTCCGGACCTGTCTGATCCATCCTGGTGCCCCGTTTCTGGTTGGAGGTCTCGTCGCATGGATGCCCCGTGTGTCCCTTTGGGATGCGTCTGGTGTTTGGGGATGATTCTATCTACTTAGAAGATGGTTCTGGCCATGACTGGTGTTGTCAGCTGTTTCTCTGAGGACTTGACAATTCGATAGTTCAGGACTGGAACTTTCTACAAGTCTATCTGAGTCTCCAATAACTACTGGACTCCATTTTAACATCAATTAACATCAACTATTATAGCTGAACCTAACACTTAACACTGTATAAATGCAGATAATTTCCTGCTATCTGTTTCACCCAGATGAGGATGGGTTCCCTGTTGAGTCTGGTTTCACTCAAGGTTTCTTCCTATTACCATCTCAGGGAGTTTTTCCTTGCCACTGTCGCTCTCGGGCTTGCTCACCAGGGACTATCTGAACATTTTGATTCATACACATTCACATTCCATACAAACTTAAATAATTCTTTTGATTGTGTAAAGCTGTTTTGAGACAATGTCAATTCTTAAAAGCGCTATACAAATAAAACTGAATTGAATTGAATTGAGTGGCACATCAATTGCCTCAAAATGATGACTCTACAGTATTTCTGGCCCTGAAATACTCCCTCCAGCAGTCGAGAGGGTTCCATGTCCTAGTGCGTGTGGACAACACTACGGTAGTCTCGTAAATAATCGCCTGGGCAGACTACGCTCACGCCACTAGGAAAGCTAGCACACCTGGTTATGCTTTGAGGACAGGACAAGTTCTTGTCCCTCAGGATTATTAACATTCCAGAGCATATGAATATGGGAGCAGATTTGCTGTCCAGAAAAGCTGCGTCTTTTTGCATTCCCTTCACTAGAGGTACTTATGCCCTCAAAAGGAATGTATTTGAAGATTGGTGCATAGTAAAACATGTAGACCCAGGCCACTGCCAAATTGTTTCAGTGCTGGAGTTTCTACAAGAAAATTAACCTCGGGTTTATGCCCTAGTACATTCAGAACATACGTAGCCGCTATTTCGGCCCATGTCCTGACTGATGGGCTTTTTGTGGAAAACACCCTTTAGTTGCCAGCTTATTCGTGGAGACTGGCTAGCTAAAGCTATTCTGCATCCTCACCCAACTATCTTCCGCAGTTGTTATTGAAGCCTCTGTCCTCCACCATTACATCTCCGGAGCAGGAAGACTTCATTTACTGTGTCCAGTTCATGCTCTTCAAATTTACAGTACATCCACCGCACTAGCCAGTGACATAAATCAGAACAGGGTTTTATATGTTATGGGACCGCAGCCGAAGGGTGGCCGCCAATAGACGAGTGCCACCACACTGGGTGAGAGATGCTAGTGCCCTAGCCTATGAGGCGCGTGGCACACTTCGCCTCTAGTAATTAGGGCCCATTCAACCAGGGGGCCAGCCTCATCAATTTCTCTGGCAATAGGTGTTCCCTTGCAGCAAGTGTGTCATGCGGCAGGTTGTCCTTTCCGCATACATTTGACAAATTTTATAGTTGAATGTCGATGCAACTCCAAGCTCGCGGGTCTAAGACTCTGGGACATGTGGTTCTGGGATTTTTGCTCACAGTTTTGTGATCATTTTGACCCCAGAGGGTGAGATCTTGAGGGAGATTATCAGTGGTCTTGTATGTCTTCTGTTTTCTAATAATTTCTCCCACAGTTGATTTCTTCACACCAAGCTGCTTACCTATTGCAGTCTTCCCAGCCTGGTGCAGGTCTACAATTTAGTTTCTGGTGTCCTTTGACAGCTCTTTGGTCTTGGCCATAGTGGAGTTTGGAGTGTGACTGTTTGGGGTTGTAGACAGGTGTCTTTCATACTGATAACAGATGCCATTAATACAGGTAACGAGTGGAGGACAGAGGAGCATCTTAAAGAAGAAGTTACAGGTCTGTGAGAGCCAGAAATCTTGCTTTTTTGTTGGTGACCAAATATGTATTTCACAGAGGAATTTACCAATTAATTCATTAAAAATCCTACAATGCGATTTTCTGGATTTTTTTTTCTTATTTTGTCTCTCACAGTTTTGGTATATCTACAGTGTGATGAAAATTACAGGTCTCTCTCATGTTTTTAAGTGGGAGAACTTGCAGAATTGGTGGCTGACTAAATACTTTTTTGCCCCACTGTAAAAGTCCCCTGAATATGGAATAACTGGTTTTGTCCGGGGCGGCGCGGTGGTGTAGTGGTTAGCACTGTCGCCTTGCACCTCTAGGGTCCGGGTTCGATTCCCCGGCCAGGCTCGATTCCCGTCTCTGTGTGCATGGAGTTTGCATGTTCTCCCCGTGCTTGGTGGGTTTCCTCCGGGTACTCCGGTTTCTGCCACAGTCCAAAGATATGCAGGTTAGGCTAATTGGCGTTCCTAAAATTGCCCGTAGTGTGTGATTGGGTGTGTGAGTGTGTGTGCCCTGTGATGGATTGGCACCCTGTCCAGGGTGTACCCCGCCTAGTGCCCGAAGTCTCCTGGGATAGGCTCCAGGTCCCCCGCGACCCTGAACACAGGATTAAGCGGTATAGAAAATGAATGAATGAATGAATGGTTTTGTCCTGTCATTGAAAATTATATAACTTGCTATATCAGAGAGACCAGAACTGGCAGGAAACAGAGAGAGAGAGTGAGAGAGAGAGATCTCTATTAATTCCAGAGTTTCACAAATCTAACAAGATCTACTAATATAAATGAAATCCATTAGCATTCTCGCTTTCCTTGCAATGCAGTATACTATTCAGATTTACACTCAACTCTTAAAGTCTGAGCAAGAGCACAAGCTCGGCTTTGAACTAAAAGCCATTTAATTGGCCCTTTGTAATGAATCAATGAAGATCCTGTTAGAGTTAAGCCTGAATTATACTAAATGTGGGCTCCACTGATCTCACCAAGTGCTTGACTTTACATGAACCTTAGCCTGACCTGGGTCACAGCGTGAAACAAGTGTAGATTTGATTTCTATTGCTTAGGGTAAGAATATGTAGTCACAAACATGTTAATTTGTATTCTTTGATTTCATAAAACATACATAATTGAGCTCATTTCCAAAAGTTTGGCCAATCCTGTCTGCTCTGGCAGAAAGTTTGACACCTCCAATTGCAATGTAAACATTGTCCAGTCCCCCTTATTCATGCAGAAGGTTTAACATATACCTCACAGAATGTTTGACCAGTCTCACCCATATTCATTGAAAATATGACAGATCGTTTTTCCTCTTAAGATGACAGTGTTCTAAGTGAAATATATTTAGTATCTAAAGTTTGCTCCTTTGTTTTTTCTTTTAAATTAATGTCACCAACATTTACATTTGAGCATTTGGCAAACGCCCTTATCCAGAGCGACTTACATTTTTTCCTCATTTTTTATATCATTGTCAAAAGATCTGTTACTGTAGCTCACAGAGCACTGATATAGGACACACATATTTTCAATAGCAATTGTAACTCCTGTGCATAGATTTTTCAAAAGCACTCTCCCATCCAAAAAGAATCCCATCCATTTCTTCAGCAATATTGACTAATCATGTTTGCACCTGCTGAAATTTGGGCCAAACCTGCTTGTACCCAGAGGTAATATGACCAATCCCACCTATTCCCACAGAAGGTTGACCATGTCTTGCCCCCTTCTGTAGAAAATGTGACCAACCCCTGTTATCACTGCAGGCAGTTTGATCTTGCCATCCCACAGAAAGTTTGACCAGTCTTACTAATTCTCACAAAAATGGGAGCCACAATTTGACCAAACCTACCCATTCTCTGAGCAAGATTCCAGTTCCTTCAATTTGCACAAGAGTTTAACAAATTCTTCCCATTACTACAATGAGATTTAACCAATATGGCTAAATTTTGCAGAATGTGTGACCAATAATTAGTAGTTTCACAGAAAGTTGACCTATGGCTACCCGGTCCAACATAATGTTTGACCAGTCCCATGCAGTCTCACAGAAACCCCTGGATTCCCAAAGAAACTTTGACCAAACCTGTCCACCCCACTGGACAGATTCTTTCAATTGTTTCAATTTCCACATTTTGTCCCATACCACCAATTCCACCAAAATGTACAGTATATTCCAGTTCCACTTGCTACTTCAGAACGTTCGACAAAATCTCACCGACTTCCACTAAGGTAAGGCCAATTGAGCTCCTTTCTGCAAAAAAAAAAAAAAAAATCGATGATACCACCTGTTTATCCACAAAGTATGATCAATCCTGTCTGCTCTTGCAGAAAATTTGACAATTCCTCCATCCGCTACCATATAAAGATTGTCCAATCCTTTGGGAAATCCTTCTTATACCTGCATAAGATTTAACGTATCCTGTTTTTTTTTGCCACAGAAATCTCCTGTGGAAGACTGACCAGTTCATCCAAATTCACAAGAGTACAACAAATCTCAACCATTCCCACAAAACGTTTTACCAATCTTGTCTACTTTTGCAGAAATTTTGACCAGTGTTCCCCAGTCCCACAGAAGGTTTTACTAATTCCTATTAATTGTGCAGAAGGAGTAAGTGTGCGCAACTTTGCCTGCCATCATAGAATCTTTGGCCAATTCCCACACCCATCACCATAAACATAAACAACTTTGTTTATTCCTGCAGAAAATTTAACCCAAACCCAGCCACTCTGTGAGAAAGTTTAACAAGTTTATCCAAGTTCCACAACAATCTGACAAGTGCCAACTGCTACTGCAGAAAGTAAAAAAAAAAAAAAAAAAACACCAAAGGTTAGGCCAATCCAGCCAATTTCTGCACAAACTAATTGCACTAAGAATGTTGGACTAATCACACCTATACTTGCAGAAAGTTTAACCAATTCAGGCTATATATGCAGAAAGTTTGACTCAGTGGCACTCACACCCTTAATATACTTGCAACTATTGAGAGTTACATACAGTAAGTACCACCTGCAGAAAGTTTGACAAATCTTGCAATTACTAGAAACAATATACTGTAGCAAAAAAATTTGATCAAGCCTGCCCATTTCCACAAAAAAAAAAAATGCTGTGGGTTATGATTTAGGTCCCCAAAGATCAGACTTGTTTCTCTGGTGCATCCCATAGTTGCTTGATCGGATCTGAGGAGTTTAGGCTGGGTCAACACCCTTGAGCTGCTTACCTGATGGACCCCAGGCATGGTGGGCTGTGGTGCACTGGGATTTATGGTGATTAGATTTTTTTCAGCAATTTGTGCTGCATTGGGGTTTCCATGGCATGTCACTGGACAGGCTGGCTATTTGTGTCCGCGGGCTTGGTTTAGCCTTAGGTGCCCATGATCCTTTTACCAGTTTGCTGGTATATAATCGATAATCAGTGCAATGTGCTATGTTATGGGTGATTGATGTAGTCAATGCAAGGTTCCAGCTATTTCCAGAATTTCCATAGTTCTAGTTTCTTTGTGAATCCAGTTCTATAAATGTTTGTTTTCAAAGTTTTCATTTTTGATTTTCACTTTTTCTATTTTCCTATAAAACTGAAATTTAATTTTGTTAATTATGTTTCTATCATTTCTCACATGACCTTTAGCCTTTAACCCCATTTATTTTTCTGCCATCATGTATTAGCATGCTGTTTGTTAATAATTTAAATTCTATCTAAAAAAAAAAATGCTCAAAGAATTAAAAAATGTTAACATGCAAAAAATTGCTTTTAAATAACCCTTCAACAATTAAGACACATTCCACACATTGATGCTTTCATAAAGAATACAATCACAGATGTGGAATCCAGATGCACCCGAGGCATGCTGGATACTGTCGAACATCCAGACAAATTGTGCTCATCTCCACTGACCCCAAGAAAAGGAAAATGAAATCCCACACCCTATCAGTAAATAAATCAATCAAAACGTAATTCTGACGCACACGCAGTGACCTTCAGTGTGCCGGGCTTATAAAAACAGCCATGCGAATTTCATTTACGCTCTCCCACGCCACATCCTCTGAAAGCAATAAGGAGTAATTGGGCTTGGCACTCACTCATACCAAATCAGCTTTGTCTTCTTCAGTACATGATGCTTGGTTGTCATAAAGGAAGGGAAGAGATGGGGGGGGGGGGCGCCTCTCCCCTCTGTCTCTTTTCCTTCCTTTCTCTCCAGTGTGCAGTCATCCCATTATCTTTGCCGTAGAGACTAATTAACTCTGCATAAGTGAAAATGAGAACTGGTTCTAGTCAAACAGAATAGTTGTTAGCCACACAGAGCTGTTGATCATTCTCCTCCACACCTCGCACACCCCACGGACCAACGTTAAACTCCGTGACCGCAATTAAACAGGCCATCAGGTGTGAGTGCTCATTAACACCTAAAGGCTTCATATGATGTATTTGAGAAGTTCTGCCATTTTTGGTAGCTGCTAGAATAGTGCTTTGGGGATCACTAGAACAGTTAGTGCTAATGCAGAAGAAGTGCCGCTCTGGGCTTTAGTAATTGACTCATTAACCCTCATATTGTATCCAGATCAAAATAGTGAATAATTGATTTCCTGTCCTGCTCCCATTGACAATTTTGACTCAATTATTCTAAAATGTAATAAATAGCTACATTCACTGGTGTGAAAAACTATTTGCCCCCCCCCCCTCCTGATTTCTTATTCTTTTGCATGCTTGTCACACAAAATGTTTCTGATCATCAAACACATTTAACTATTAGTCAAAGATAACACAAGTAAACACAAAATGCAGTTTTTAAATGAGGGGTTTTATTATTTAGGGAGAAAAAAAATCCAAACCTACATAGCCCTGTGTGAAAAAGTAATTGCCCCCTGAACCTAATAACTGGTTGGGCCACCCTTAGCAGCAATAACTGCAACCAAGTGTTTGCGATAACTTGCAACGAGTCTTTTACAGCGCTCTGGAGGAATTTTGGCCCACTCATCTTTGCAGAATTGTTGTAATTCAGCTTTATTTCTCGGATGAGTCGTCTCTGCGCTCTTGGGGTAATTTTCGTCGGCCGGCCACTCCTGGGAAGGTTCACCACTGTTCCATGTTTTTGCCATTTGTGGATAATGGCTCTCACTGTGGTTCGCTGGAGTCCCAAAGCTTTAGAAATGGCTTTATAACCTTTACCAGACTGATAGATCTCAATTACTTTTGTTCTCATTTGTTCCTGAATTTCTTTGGATCTTGGCATGATGTCTAGCTTTTGAGGTGCTTTTGGTCTACTTCTCTGTGTCAGGTAGCTCCTATTTAAGTGATTTCTTGATTGAAACAGGTGTGGCAGTAATCAGGCCTGGGGGTGACTACAGAAATTGAACTCAGGTGTGATAAACCGCAGTTAAGTTATTTTTTAACAAGGGGGGCAATCACTTTTTCACACAGGGCCATGTAGATTTGGAGTTTTTTTTCTCCCTTAATAACGTAAACCTTCATTTAAAAACTGCATTTTGTATTCAATTATGTTATCTTTGACTAATAGTTAAATGTGTTTGATGATCAGAAACATTTAAGTGTGACAAACATGCAAAAGAATAAGAAATCAGGAAGGGGCAAATAGTTTTTCACACCACTGTATATTAGAAAATATTATGGGGGCAGTGGTGGCTCAGGCAGTTGAAGCTCTGGTTTGCTGATCAGAAGGTCAGATGTTGAAGCTCTGTCACCACTTTATCACCAATATTGGGTCATTGGATAAGATCCTGCATGCAGTGCTGGTCCCTTGCCTTTTAGAAAATGTGAGGGTTGTCACAGGAATGGTATCCAGTGTAAACCCTCTGGTAGATCAAATCATTTGATGCGGTGCCCTTAGGATAAAAGAGGCTAATCTCAGGAAAAAAAAATATAAAGATTAGGACGGCTTTTTGAGATAATTATGTTTATTCCTTAAAACCTTTCTTTTCAAATGAGCATTATTTTGTAAAGCTCTGTGATTTATGGTCACACCATAACAAATACTCAAAACAGCACATAGCACAATTTAATAATGAACAAATGGACTACAAAACAAAAATTCCCAACAAAGCAGCAAATTTCATTTAATAGGGACTGTTTACTTTAAGTTTGAATATTTGCAGGCCAAATCAATATGAATGCACAAACCCTAAGGTTTTTTAAACCACATCAAATAAATATAAAGTTGCGTACTTAACCTTGACCTACATTTAAGTCTTGCTGTAGGAACATGTGGAGCAAAATGTCCCTTGGTTGTTCTGCGAAAAATGGCCAGTGTAGGCAGTGTCATGCAATTTTGCATGGCATTATGATACATAACCACCATGATGTGTAATATTTAAAGGCACCTGCTGAAAATTATTGATAATTGCTTGATTCCTATGCAGGTTAGGCTAATTGGCGTTCCTAAATTGCCCGTAGTGTGTGATTGGGTGTGTGAGTGTGTGTATGTGTATGTGCCCTGCGATGGACTGGCACCCTGTCCAGGGTGTACCCCGCCTAGTGCCCGAAGTCTCCTGGGATAGGCTCCAGGTCCCCCACGACCCTGAACACAGGATTAAGCGGTATAGAAAATGAATGAATGAATGAATGAATGCTTGATTCCTTCTCTGTAGCATGTATTTAAAATCAATGAGTAATATTTTACCTGGGATAACTAAGTACATGATTTGTGCACTTTGCACACCGCTGCCTTTACCATGTTCATTATGTGCGTTTTGTATCAGCTCACACTAGCAGGATTATGTGAGGATGTACATTCCTTTTCCTTTCATAGCAAAATTGGGCCAATAATCATCAAACGTAAAGCCAGCTCAAGCGTCGTGTACTTAGCTGGAGTTTTATCACATGTGGAGTTGTTGAGACTGATAACAACCTCCCTGAGTGTGTACTCAAAGAGAGCTCTTGTTTTGAGAATGGAGAACAGACTGATTGCCAGGGGTGGTCTTAGTCAAGAATTGTCATTTCACAAAATATCTTAGTGAGCCTGATACTGTAGATAGTCTTGTTTAAAGAATGTAAAAGCAATACTTGAGTAAAAGTAGAAAGTATCTTATCAGAAAATGACTTTAAAGAAATCAAAGTCACCTTTTTAGAATATTTCATGAATAAAAGCCTAAAAGTGTCTGATATTGAATGTACTTACTGTAAGTATGAAAATAACTTTTCTGATGTTAAATGTAATTAAGTATCTGAAGTGGTGGCATGGTGGTGTAGTAGTTATGGTGGTGTCGTCTTGCTCCACCAGGGTATGGGTTTTCTCTGAGCACTCTACTGTAGTTTCCTCCCACATTTCGAAGACATGCAGATTTGGCTAATTGGCGTTCCCAAATTCCACTAGTGTGTGAATGGGTGTGTGGATGTTGGCCTACCATGGTTGTGAAAATGGGAGTAAATACAATAATCGCCACTGGTCTCCATGGTCCCTAGTTGGACTACAGAGGTCTCTGGATGTATGGATGAAAGTAAACGTGTTATAAACTTGATTGCTGCTTCTTTTTAGTTAAATCTAATGTACAGTATGTGTTCCCATGCTTTCTTAAACATTTAAATTACTTTAAATGAATGCCATTAATTTCCTATTAATTAATTAATTTATTAAGTAATTAATTAGTTAATTCCAGGGAAAAAAAATCTGTGGTATCTGCATGTAAAATAGTAAGGAAGCACATTTTAACAGACATTCCACACCTCCTGGAAAATCCGACGTGGTTCGGAGCTCTGGGAATTATCCTGACACTATAATAAAAACGACACACATCCAATAGACCATTCTCGGCCGCAAAACGCTACCCGAACACAATCAAATGAAATTTACAGGATCAAATTTCAGCCGGTAAAAAAACGCCCCGGCTTTCCAAAGTACTATCGCCGAGCCGCTAGAGGATCGGATGCTCTTTAAAAACGATGACACAGAGGACAAGACAGATGTGACCCTCATTGCCTGGCGACACATAAAATGTCAAGTGTGCTCGATACCGTGTCCAGTGCTGCACACAAAACACGCATACACCCAAAATGAGACAGATGTCCCCTAAAAAAACAATGAGAATGCCCTGAGAGTGCTGGGTGTGTAACAAGCCTTTACAACATCATGTTATTTAATATTTTGATAAAAGTGTGTGTGTGTGTGCGTGTTTGTGTGCAAATGGTTAAACCACTATTTGAATGGTTTGGACACAACACAATCAGGGAAGATTTTATCTGGCAGTGCACGTAGAAAATGTCCATAACATTTAGTTATACTAACACTCTGATCTCTTCGAATTTGACATAATGTCACAGTATAATATTTGCAATATTTAAAAAAAAAAAAGGAAGATTTCCATTTATGTATCTATTCATGGGCATGATTGGTGTCTGACATTTTAAAAACTTATGTTTTGTAACGGGTTTAACGCCCGGACGGCACCACAAACACAGACACGAAGCAAGTCCTTATGGAAATGGAGTAATTACATTAGGAATAATGGGGAAGGAAGGGAGGAAGGGGAAAAAGGGGGGGTAAAGGGATGCGTGTGCAGGTGTGGAAGTACTGTAGTGCTCCACTGGCATGTGGGCACCAGCTGGTGAGTGGTGGCACTAGGCAGATTTGAAAAGTGGGCCCACGTGGGCAGCAGCTCCTGTGAGCATCCTCGAACAGCAACTCTGGTTGATCATCTGAACTGGCCCCTCCCATCTCTTTTTGGCATGGTGGCAGGTAGAGATCTCCCGGACACTCCTATCCTGGGTGGCTTTCCCGGCTGGGAACCGAAGCCTCGACATGAAACACACAGCTCCCTTTTCCTCTTCGGCTGCAGGGTCACGAGATCAGGTTTGGTTTGAGAGTGCAAGTGCCATGGGAGCTCCAGCAGTGTCTCACGGCTGTCCTTAGTGCGGCGATCAAAGGCACCTTTCCATTCAAAGTCCTTGGTGCATAGCATCATGCCTCTTGCATACCACTCCACGTGTGTCTATAGGGAATTAACCTAATCTGCATGTTTTTGGACTGTGGAAGGAAATTTAAGTATCCAGAGGAAACCTACTGTACCAAGCACGGGGAGAACATGCAAACTCCACACACAGAGCTCCAAGGCAGGAATTGAACCCAGACCTTGGAGGCGCAAGGCAACAGTTCTAACCACTAAGCTACGGTGCTGCTGCTTTTGATATATTCAAAATTATAAAGAAATTTCATTGGATCTTATCATGTTACCCTGTTGTTGATTATTTTCCTGTAGTAGATTGTTTTATTACTTAGATATTGAACTCTGGATAACTAGGCAGAAAGTTCACTTTGGTAACATTTTCTAGTCTGTTGACTTTGAGAAATATTGTAATCAGAAAATATGTCGAGCGTCTGTAAGAATCTTGTTGTTGAAGAATGTAAATTGAATAAGTATGAAAGAATTCAAGGAATTATTATTGTTTTTACTTAATTATTTAAGTCTTCCAAAGCAAATGTCAGACATTGAAAGCCTTGGGTGATTTAGGGTAAATAAAAACATTTTATTATTATTTTTGATTTGCCCTTGTCTTTCTTTTCATTATACTTTACCAATTTCTACCACTTTCACACACTCAGCCACTGTCATCTCTCCCTCTCTCTCTCTCTCTCTCTCTCTCTTGTTCCACCAACCTGCCAAAAGTCTTGTCAGCATCACAGTTGTCAGCATGCGGTTAAACAAACGCTCCTGTCGGTTCTGTTGTCTGTGGATAGATTACGGTGAGAGAGCATCCATCAGAGCCCGCGCCCTGCAGGCAGCGTCATTGATCTGCTTCAGGCCCCAATCAGCAATAATCAGGTCCTGCTTGGCCTGCAGTGATGCTAACCTATTGATCCACACACAGGCCCCCTTGCTACGCACACATTCATTTTCATTAGCACAGAATTGCACACACTCACACACACACACACACACACACACACACACACACACACACACACACACACACACTATTCAGGAAGTTCATCCCTACTTTCAAGCAGCGCAGTGGGAATTACTACAAAACGGTCGGCTAACTAAGCGGATAAAAAACAATTAACTGAGCAGCGAATCACAGCTGTAGTAATGAGTGAGAGTTACAGAGAAAGAGAAAAAAAGAAAGAAGTGGAGCAAAACGAGAACATGTCCACAAGGATCTTGAAAATGCTTTTGGATCACTAAATACACTTATAATTCGAGACTATGCTTTTATGTTCACTTTCATTTCATTAACACACTTGCTCTAATACTGTATGTTAGGGTTTCTACTGTTGTACAGAGAACTTTAAGAGGGACTTAAATGATGACCTTAAACATACTGTAATGAGTGAAAAGTGTGTAATGATTAGAGCAGAGGAATGAAGGTTAGCCGCAGCAAGACGGAATACATGTGTGTGAATGAGAGGGACCCAAGAGGAACGGTGAGGATACAGGGAGCAGAGGTAAAGAAGGTGCAGGATTTTAAGTACTTAGGGTCAACGGTCCAGAGCAATGGAGAGTGTTCAAAGGAGGTGAAGAGGCGTGTACAGGCAGGTTGGAATGGGTGGAGAAAAGTGTCAGGTGTGTTGTGCGATAAAAGAGTATCGGCGAGAATGAAAGGAAAGGTGTACGGGACAGTGGTGAGACCAGCGATGCTCTACAGCCGGGGTACTCAATAGGCGGACTCCGGTCCGCACCCGGACCCAAATACGGTTAAATCTGGACTGACGCCAAAACAAACATGCTAATTTATTCATAATCCAAATGAGTTCTCAATGAAGTGCGCAACTGTGTTTCCGCGCGATATATCTTTGAGTCGTCTAGTGATGAGTCGTTAATGAATGATTCGTTCTTTTTGAACAAATCTTTAACGTGACTCAGAAGAACGAGTCGTCTCCAATAGTGATTCGTTCATTTTCTACTGGGCGCGCATGCGCAAATCATCGCAAATCCTCCGCAGGCTATGTACAGGAAACAGAATTGAACGGTTCTCAACGAATTGTCAAGTCCCGAGTTGTTCATTCATTTGTCACGTGACTCCCATAGACGCAATGCGGTGCAGTTTATTCAAAAGAACTGAGCTGGACTCAGAAGACTCAGACTGGAAGATATAAGAGGTGAGCTACTCAGTCTGTTTATTATAATATGTCCTTAATATCCTAATGGAGTGCTCAAAGTGGCCATTGATATAAGTTGATTTTGAAAACAGCGAATTTAAGGATGAGTGGACAGAAAACCGTGGGAAGCAGAAAACCAATGTGCTTAATCTAGCAATCAAAAGTGGTCATCTTCACACCTTCTGGACAAAGATGGTTACTGCAGCAGGTGTTTCTGTCCTGCAGAAAATGGCCCTTCAAATTCTCACAATGTTTTCCTCAACGTACTGCTATGAATCTGCCGTTTCAACTATGAGCACAGTGAAAAAAACACATATGACAGCTCCCTCACCAATGAATATTTACATCAGTGCCTCCAACTGATCCTCACACCTTTTATATTTAAGTTCAAACAACTGGTTGCACAAAGATGATGTCACCTTTAACACTAAAAGGACTACCATGTAATTTTTGGGTATTGTTAGAAAATTTTGGGATTTTTTTGTTTTTGTAGTTCTCTATTCGAAATTGGACTGTAATTTTTCCGGACCTCAGACTGAATAGAAATTTGGTAAGTGGACCTTTCAAATTTATATTTGAGTACCCCTGCTCTACGGCTTAGAGACAGTGGCACTGAAGAAACGACAGGAGGCAGAATTGGAAGTATCAGAACTGAAGATGTTGAGGTTCTCCTTGGGAGTGACAAGGATGGATAGGATCAAGAATGAGTTCATCAGAGGGACAACCCATGTGAGATGTTTTGGAGATAAAGTCAGAGAGGCCAGATTGAGGTGGTTTGGACATGTTCAGAGGAGAGATGGGGAATATATCGGTAGAAGGATGCTGAGGTTGGAACTGCCAGGCAGGAGGTCTAGAGGAAGACCAAAGAGGAGATTTATGGATGCAGTGAGAGAGGACATGAAGTTAGTTGGTGTGATAGAAGAGGATGCAGAGGATAGGGTTAGATGGAGGCAGATGATTCGCTGTGGCGACCCCTGAAAGGGAACTGCTGAAAGACAAAGAAGAAGTGAAAAGTGTGTAATGGTTGACATTCTGTACTGTATTTAGTATTTACTGTAAGTAAGGAGTCTCCAGTGTCAGCTTCATGCAACAAGTGAAGTGTTTATGGGAGAAAGGAAAACGCTTCTCAGGTTTGATTTGCTTTAAAGGTCTTGTATGGTACAAATTTTTTAACAGCTAAGAGCTACCCCAAAGAGAATCTGTTACGGCTCCAACTGAAATACCCCTTAGACCATATTGCCAAAAGTATTCCCTCGCCTGCTGTTTCTTGGATATGAACTTCAATAATATATAATTCTTGATCCATAGAGTTCAATATGATGATGCCCCCCCCCCCCCCTGCAGCTATAACAGCTTCAAATTTTCTGGGAAGCCTGTCCACAGGGTTTAGAAATGTGTTTACGGGAATTTTTGACCATTCTTCCAGAAGCGCATTTGTGAAGTCAGACACACTGATGTTGGACGAGAAGATCTGGTTCCTCCCAGTCTCCACTTTAATTCATCCCAAAAGTGTTCTATCAGGTTCTGGTCAGGACTGTGCAGGCCAGTTAAGTTCTTCCACACCAAACTCACTCAACCATGTCTTTATGGACCTTGCTTTGTGCACTGGTGCGCAGTCATGTTGGAACTGGTGTGGGTTTGGAGTAGGGCTTGGTACAGTACCTTACCTCCAGTGAAAGGAACACTTAATGCTCCAGTCATTTTGGACAATTTAATGCTCCCAAGTTTGTGGAAACTGTTTAGGATCGGTCCCTTCCTGTTCCAACCAGAGTTGGAGTCCATGATGCTTGCTGGGATGATGAGGACCCTCATAAAGGTCCTCCAAACAGGCCAGATCTAACTCCATGTGATTTCTTCCTGTGGGGCTACGCAAAGCAGAAGGTGTACAGTACAGTACAAGTCAAAGCCTTGCACACAGGAGACCTTTGAGGCAGGACAAATACAGTACTTGTACAATTTGTTTTAATAGTTGTGTATTAGAAATATCGACTTTATTTGCAATTTTTAATGCCTAGTTACTTTTCACCCACCCTGTAGTTGATGTCAAGCCTGTGCTGGTGGGAATGTAGATCAAACAGGAAGATGTAATTATATCTGCTTACATTATCGAGCTCTCCTCAGTATTACACAAGTGGTATAACAGTCACAGTTCCTGAGGAGCAAAACCTTTGTCCTTAAACAGTTGGCTTGTTACGAGTGTGGGTGTAAATTAAATTTATGTTTCTCTGTCCTTTTTTCTTCATCTGAAATTTATGAGCGATGCCATGCAAAATTCCATTGCACCAAATACTGTATAACGATATTACACATCTTATCTTATCTAATCTTACATAAAATTGTGTGGTTTGTGATATTGGAAAACAACACAATGACCATAGTGCAGGCCTGTAAAGGAGTTTACGAGCTGATTATGAGCTGATGAGGAAGTAAAAAACTGTCTGTTATAATTCTTGTGGCTCTGTGTTAACTTGAACATTTGATTGCATTGGCTCTTTGGTTGCACTACTTTCAGGTAAGATAGTGTATGATGTACAGTATGTGAGCTGGTGTACAAATTCCGTGTGAATAAAATGCGAACAGAATTCCAAGCCTGAAAGCTCTGACTGCATTTCTGTGACAGGATTCCTAGCACAACTCAGAAAAACATCAAGCCTCTGAGTATTTTTTTTTTCTACCCTGACTCGATATTGTAGGAAAGAAAAATCTTAAAAATTGTTCTTTTATATATTCACAGACAAAATAAATGTTATGCTTTAAATAAAATATACAAAAATTTGAACTGATATGAAAAGTTGAAAATAATTTTGTTCGGTCTGTTACATTAAGACCAACGTAAAGTAAAGTTAGAGTTATGCTCAGGAGAGTTGCTTTATCATGGATAGCCAAAATCACATCTTCTCAAAGCCAAACCAATGGTTTGTATTAATGCACTTGCTCTAATACTGTATGTTTAAATGTCTGTATAAATGCAGATAATTTCCTGCTATCTGTTTCACCCAGATGAGGATGGGTTCCCTGTTGAGTCTGGTTCCTCTCAAGGTTTCTTCCTATTACCATCTCAGGGAGTTTTTCCTTGTCACTGTCGCCCTCGGCTTGCTCACCAGGGACGATTTTGATTCATACACATTCACATTCCATACAAACTTAAATAATTCTTTTGATTGTGTAAAGATGTTTTGAGACAATGTCAATTGTTAAAAGCGCTATACAAATAAAATTGAATTGAATTGAATTATGTTGGGGTTTCTATCGTAACAACTTGAACATGGACTTGTGTAAAGAACATCTGGCATAAACAAAGTAGGCCATATTGTGGACCATTGCTGAGTATGTCATTGGTAATGTAATCTAAATTTAAAATAAATGGTAATGATAAATCACAAACTTTCTAATTTATTTGACAGAAATAAACTTTGTTAAAATGCATACAGTATGTACAACATTTCATTTGCCCATAAGTATATAAACTAATTCTATTACTCATTTTTGCTTTTGTTGTCTGATCTAGGTGAATATTCAGATTAGATCACATAACGCCATTTGTCATAATACTTAATCCTTTTTACTGTATCTTCTGATCCATGCTTTTTTTTGTAAATATACATACATGTTTATATTTTTAACAGATTAAAAGGAACAAAGGAACACATTTGCTTAATACAATTTAATGCCCTTTTATGTAGTGTCTGAAACCTGGCCAATTTAGATTTCACATGAAAAGAAATTATTCTGTAGTTTTATTATTCTAAAATGCTAAATTGTTAAGGTATTGCAACGTGAATTTGAATTTGAATGGTTACGGACACTACAGTACAGATTGTTTTGCTTTTTAAGCTTTTACCAATAAACAATTCAAGCAACAATTTTTACAGGTCAAATTCTTCTAGAATTTTATACCAATGTTAGTATCAATATTCATAAATAAATATGAATAATTTGCATTTTAAATTATAATAGTTTGAAGCGAGACAGTATAACGCTGAAAAATGGCCATTTTTGGGGCACATCATCTGAAGTTAGCAATTTTAAATTTTTAAGGAAGCAAGATTGGTCAACTTCCATGTTGCATAAACTTCAGAAGTAGCTTCTTTGTAGCTTTGTAGCATTGTAGCTTGTAGCTTCTTCTTATATGTATAACATAAGAAAATAGAATAAAATCAGCACCAATACTGGGTCTTTGCTTTGCATTAGAGACCTGCGCGGGACGGATTTTTCTGTCCCGCTCCCGCCCGCTCCCGCAACATTCTGTCCCGCTCCCGCCCGCTCCCGCAAAAATATATATTATTTTCTCCCGCTCCCGCCCGCAAAAATACCGCAGGTAAAAATTAAAAAATTTAAGTACTTTTTTTTTTTTTAGGGAAGTGGCGCTGACCAGGGCGGGGGGGGGGGGCTACGGGGGGGGGGGGGGGGGGGGGGCGGTTGTGTGGCGCTGAGTGTGGGGGGGGTGGCGGGGAGCAATTGAGTATAGAACCGCTACTGAGTAGATAATTAATACAGAATTTGTTTAAAAATAAATAAATTTTAAGATAATTCCATTTTGCGGGAGTCCCACGATTAATGTTATTCTCCCGCATCCCGCACATACATGAGGACCTTCCCGCCCGCACCCGCATTCACCCATCAAATTTTGTCCCGCGCCGCACTCCGTGTGCTGGGTCCCGCGGGTCACGCGGTATTCCCGCGGGAGTGCAGGTCTCTACTTTGCATTATGGGCTCTGCGTTGTTAGAACAACATTATGGAATATCCTGAATTTAAAATAGTGATGAAATTGTAAAAGGTCAGAGAGGGAAAGATGAGTTGGAAAATTATTATTTAAATAGTTTTTTTTCTACACGTAATTTGGAAATATTCCAATAGCCACAAGTTGTTGAAAATACAGTAGCTTGAAGCAAAGAAACGCTCTCTAACATAAACATACACCCTATATTGCACAAAGGTCCACGAGGAGCCACGACAACAGGAAGTAATCAATACATCCTAATATATGAGGTGTAATGCATATTTTCTGATCTGATCCCTGAGCCTGGCGTGCCACGGATCTAATTAACACAGCATGATTGTGTACGGAAAGAGCATTCGTTATTACCCGAGACCTTTATCGAACCACTGGAACTCTCTGGCGATGATTTTACAATGCCTGCTTGTGCTCAGTGTCCAATCAGAGCAGTATGGCAAAAAATAATAAAAAAAATCAGTTGCAGCAATGCCTTCTGGGATTGCGCTCTCTTTCAGGTTGGCGAGAGCACTTTGTTTATCTGCTCATTTATCTAAGAGAGAATGAGAACGCGAGGAGTAGCCCGCTGATTAACTTCCCCTCTTGGTGTGCTCTCATCCGTAAATGAACTGAGAAAGAGTGATCTTTGCATAATTGTTTCTTTCACTTTAAAAAAGTAATTAAGCGAGTGGGCCGGGAGGGCGTCGTGCCAGGAGAGGAGGCTGGGGAATAATTAGGGATCGATCGGCGTGAGAGACTTCGCAGGGAAGTTCGAATCTGTGTTGGCGCACCCACAGATGGCACGCTTTCAATTCCTAATCTACGCACACGCCTTGTTGTGCTTGTTCATATCTTTTAAGAAAATCGTTTGAAGCAGCATTCCGAATACTTAAACATGGTGTCACTGATAAAGCAGAGACGTTATAAAATAAAGAAAGGTAGGACTGAGGACTGAGCTATATACCGAGTATTGGTTCGTACAGCATCCATATTTTCTTTGGCAGAGACAGGATGACAGATTGCCGAGAAGCGTGGTGTCAGTGAGCACAGGGAAACATGCAGTAATTAGAAGAGTCATGCCTGGGCAGCGCTGCACGCCGCACTGTTACACTGCCCACCCACGGAGATTGGCGGGTAAAGTAACAAGCCTGAGGCTGGCACACAGCAGCCCGGCCGGAGCTGACGCTTCAGCCTGTCTCCAAAAACGAGGCCTGCGTGTCACACCGAATGATATTATTGTTAAAGAGTGGAACATGACAACGGCGGCACGCTCACCTTTCAGCTGAGCCTGGCCTTAAGCTTCCCTTCCGAAGAAGTGTGAGACAAACTGTCACAGTCTTAAACCGCCTACGTAGCGCTTTGCACTTGTTGAGGGTCAAGAGCCTTTTGCAGATGCTGGCAAATCTGTTCTGGGTTTATCCTTAAATAATACATTGCACTTCATTTACATTCCACATTCTGAGGCCGATTACAAAATAAAATTGCCAATTTCTGCTCAGAGCTCACTAGTGCTAGATCAGGATGATACCCGTGTAACATGCGAATCCATTATCGATGCAGTTTTAAGTTATGCAGTGTCACATTCCCTTAGTCATGAACTTTCCACACCCATTATCACCTGAATCCGTGTTGTGTTAACTACAGTACATCTCAACAGCCAGTGTACAGTACACGTCTTACAGGTTTGCATCGTTTTTGCCAATTCTTTGTTGAAGAAAGTAAATAATGCATGCTTAGAAATTTGCACAAGTCTTCGTGATCATTTACATGTCAAAATGTTATTGATTTTTCTTTTATCTGAAGAAAATTACAATAGAATGGAATAGGAACTTTAGGGTGATAAAGTGTGCATAGCCACCATGCTCAACATTAAGGCACAATGCCACAGCTAATTTTCATAATGTAAAAAAATATATTAAAATTATGCTCTACATCATGGTGGCTTAGCACTGTGGCCTCGATTCTTGCCTTGGGGTTTGCGTGCATGGAGTTTGCATGTTCTTGGTGGGTTTCCTCTGGGTACTCCGGTTTCCTCCGACAGTCCAAAAAAATACAGGTTAGGCTAATTGCCCATAGTGTGTGAATGTATTTGTGATTGTTGATACGAGGTCCTAACATATTCTGAAACAATGGGAATAAACACAATGGTTACCATTGGCCTTCACAGTCCCCAGTTGGACTACAGAGGTTCCTAGATGGATGATGAATGCCTTACGTAAGTACAGTAGAAGCGTTCTCAACATTACAACAGAATTTTTTTCCCCATATTAATACATTCTGAGCTCACTTCATTTAGTAATTTAAGTAAGGTCTTTGAGAAATTCCTTCTTGATCCTGGTTGCGAAGACGATGAGAGACTGCAAGGCATCATCAGGAGCAGGGTTCAGTAACAGTCTAAAATAGTTTGAATTTTTTAACACATTTTTCTACATAAAAGTGCAAATCTTGTTGCACTGCATGATTTGAATTGTGTTGTCGTGTTGTGTTAACGCCTTCATCAGTACGCTGTAAATCGAAAATAGAAACAAATGGTAAAAAATGTTTGGTACTGAAACCATTTCTATTCATAGATTGAATTCATAGTAATTGAAACTGTAGAGCTTATTAATGTAAAGCACATACTGTACAGTACATGGTTCTATTTGATGCTCATGTTGTACTTTAGCCATATATTTAGAGGCATCTCCCTGGATTTTAGCTTCTCTGTTCAAATCGCTGGAGAGTTTTGACATTTTGTACAAAGACACAAACCTTTATTTGCATGTTGTTAGCTCTGTTTATTTAAAATGTGTCATCGTTCACACAATTCATCGTAAATTACCTTCAACCTGCCCACAAACTTCATCCACAACTCATTTCATTGTGCATGCAAGGTAATATGTAACCAGTATCATTCAATTCAATTCAATTCAATTCAATTTTATTTATATAGCGCTTTTAACAATGGTCATTGTCTCAAAGCAGCTTCACAAAAATTTAAGAAATTTAACAAAAAAAAAAAAAAAAAAAAAATTTATATATATATATATATAGAATAATTATATATAAAGTAATAAATAAATAAATAAAATTATAATAGAAAATAAATAAATAAAAACAAATAGTAATAATAATTATAGAAAAGAAAATAATTGGAAGTGTGGATGTGTGAGAAAAATGTGCAGATAATAATGAGATGAATGAATGAAATGTCTCTGATGAGCAAGCCAAGGGTGACGGCGACGGTGGCAAGGAAAAACTCCCTGAGATGGCATTAGGAAGAAACCTTGAGAGGAACCAGACTCAACAGGGAACCCATCCTCATTTGGGCGATAACAGATAGAAATGATATAACATCTTGTGTGTTGTGCAGGTGAAAATTCAATATGACAGAAATTATTTAAATTGTCATGAAGACCAGTTCAGCATAGGGACGAGTCAGTAGGTGCAGAGGGCAGATGAGGTCTGGATCACTGGAAGCACAGGAGCAGCATGTGTAGCTCCAACCATCATAAAGCTGAATCCAGTTGGAGCTGGTCCTTCTCTGGATGCCTCAGGAACCTCGCAGGGTCGGCCTTTGTCTACTGAAGCTGGCAAAATCTCCCGATGCCTCAGGATGGGTAGAGAAATACAGAACAGATGGGGAGAATTAGCGTAGTTGCCATTCGGTATAGGTGTACTGGAGTATGAGTACTGGGATGAGTTATGTGTATGCCAGATTAAAAAGATGCGTCTTGAGTCTACTTTTGAACTGAGAAACCGTGTCTGCTCCCCGAACACTGTCTGGAAGGCTATTCCAAAGCTTTGGAGCTAAATATGAAAAAGCCCTACCCCCTTTTGTAGATTTTGAAATTCTGGGAACTACCAGAAGTCCGGAGTTTTGTGATCTTAAGGCGCGTGGTGGATTGTAGCGTATCAGAAGACTGGTTAGGTATGTGGGAGCTAAACCATTTAAGGCCTTGTATGTAAGTAATACTATTTTGTAATTTATTCTAAACTGAACAGGTAGCCAGTGCAGGGATGATAATATTGGGGTTATATGATCATATTTTCTGGATCTAGTGAGAACCCTGGCAGCTGCATTTTGGATTAACTGAAGCTTGTTTATTGAGGATGAAGGACAACCACCTAGTAATGCATTACAATAGTCCAGTCTGGAGGTCATGAATGCATGAACTAGTTTTTCTGCATCAGATACGGATAAGATGTTCCTAAGTTTAGCAATATTTCGAAGATGGAAAAAGGCTGTTTTTGTGATATTTGAAATGTGATTTTCAAAAGACAAGTTACTGTCTAATATTACTCCCAGATCTTTTACTGCTGAGCTGGTAATAACAGTACATCCTTCTAAGCGCAAGCTGAATTGTGAAAGCTGTTGTGTGCTGGTTTTTGGGCCAATAAGTAATATCTCTGTCTTATCTGAATTTAGTAAAAGAAAGTTATTGGTCATCCAATCTTTTATGTCCTGGACACACTCAGTTAATCTAGACAACTTGGGTATTTCGTCTGGTTTAGTTGAGATATATAATTGGGTATCATCAGCATAACAATGGAAACTAATCCCATGTCTTCTAATGATGTTACCCAAGGGAAGCATGTATATTGAGAACAACAGAGGTCCTAAAACTGACCCTTGTGGGACCCCATATTTCACTGGCATTATACCAGACGGTTCTCCATTTAGATCTACAAAATGGTAGCGATCAGACAGGTAAGATCTAAACCATTTTAGTGCCTGTCCCTGAATGCCTATATAATTTTGTAAGCGATCTATGAGAATATTATGATCTATAGTGTCGAATGCAGCACTAAGATCGAGCAGGACTAGCAATGAGATGCAGCCTTGGTCTGAAGCTAAAAACAAGTCATTTGTAATCTTAACTAGTGCAGTTTCTGTGCTATGATGGGGCCTGAAACCTGACTGAAATTCTTCAAGGATGTTGTTATCCTGCAAGAATGTGCAAATTTGAGCTGATACTACTTTTTCTAGTATTTTTGATATGAACGGGAGGTTTGAGATCGGTCTGTAATTTTTTATTTCATTCGCGTCCAAATTAGATTTTTTAAGAAGCGGCTTAATAACTGCTAACTTGAAAGGTTTAGGGACGTGACCTAGATGTAATGAAGAATTAATAATGTTTAGGAGTGGCTCTCCAACCGTAAGCATCACTTCTTTTAAAAATCTGGTTGGGATTGGGTCTAACAGGCACGTTGTTGATTTAGCCGAGGTGATGAGTTTATACAGCTCTTCCTGTCCTATACCTGTAAAGCAGTGAAAATCTAAATGTGAAGCTATAGGCTGAACTGGATCGTGAGATACTATTAGAGGTTGAACCTCCATTATTTTCTTCCTGATATTATTGATTTTTTCATTAAAGAAGTCCATAAAGTCTTCACTTCTAAACTGTGATGGGATACTCTCTGCGGGCATCTTAGGTTTTGTTAAGCGAGCCACTGTACTAAATAAGAACCTGGGATTGTTTTGGTTTCTTGCTATCAGTTGGCTAAGATGCTCGGTCCTAGCAGTTTTTAGAGCCTGTCTATAGCTGCACATACTGTCTTTATACGCAATTCGAAAAACTTCTAATTTAGTTTTCCTCCATTTTCGCTCGAGGTTACGGGTTGCTCTCTTTAGGGCGCGAGTATGACTGTTGTACCACGGTGCCAATGTTTTATCTCTGACTTTTTTTAATCTGATGGGAGCAACAGTGTCTAATGTACTGGTAAAAATAGTGCCCATGCTGCTAGTCACTTCATCTAGATCATCTGCATTTAGGGGTCTAATAAGAAATTGGGACAGATCCGGCAGATTACTTGTGAATCTGTCTTTAGTGGTGGGATTCATATTTCTAACAGATTGATAGCGTGGGGAGACACAGCTAATCTGTTCTACGGGTAGAGTATATGTCAGGAGGTGATGATCTGTGATATCATCACTTTGAGGTATGATCTCTATATTAGAGACATCTATACCATGGGATATAATTAAATCTAGCGTATGATTAAAGCGGTGAGTTGCTCCAATTATATTTTGCTTAACCCCAAAGGAATTTAGTAAATCCATAAATGTGAGTGCTAAAGCGTCATTAGCATCATCTACATGAATGTTAAAGTCTCCTACTATCAATACTTTGTCAGAGTTAACCAATAGGTCTGATAGCAGATGTCCAAATTCTTTAAGAAAATCGCCATATGGCCCCGGGGGTCTGTACACGGTGGCCAAGGTAAAATATAGCAAGGGTTTATTACGTATTTCATTTAGTGCAACATTAATGATAAGCACTTCAAATGAATTAAACCTGGGCCTTATTTTCTGGGTAACAGTGAGTACATCATTGTAGATAGTGGCGACACCACCGCCGCGACCAATTAGATGGGGCTTGTGCTTATAGAAATATCCTGACGGAGTAGACTCATTCAGACCAAAATATTCATTTGGTTTAAGCCAGGTTTCAGTGAGACAGAGTGCGTCAAGGCAATAATCTGAGATAATTTCATTAACAATAAGTGCTTTAGGCGCAAGGGATCTAATGTTGAGTAGTCCAAACTTTAGAGGTGGATTTTGACTACTTATTTTGCCTTTTTCTGGTTTTATGGTTATCAGATTGTTTCGGGCAAATTTAACAAATTTATTCTTTTTTCTCAGTATTCGGGGAACAGACACAGTTTCTATAGGACAAGCTATGTGTGTGCGTCTATCACTACGGTGAGTTGTGATGTGGCTAATATGTTTGGAATCTACAGTATGACTTACCGCCAGTCAGATGGTTCGTAGTGTTCTGGAGATGTTGTCAGAGAGGACCGCTGCTCCAGCTCTGCTAGGGTGTAGGCCATCGGTGTGATAGAGCCTAGGACGCTCCCAGAAAACATTCCAGTTATCAACAAAGCGTAATTTCTGTTGTTGACACCAAGATTGTAACCATTCATTAAAAGCAAATAATCTACTGAACTTCTCGATTCCTCGCTGAAATGTGGGAAGCGGTCCAGATACGATGATCATTGTCGCGGGTGATGTGCTGCGGACCTTCTCGACCAGGCTCCTGAAGTCCTTCTTTAGGATCTCCGTCTGCCTCAGCCTGGTGTCGTTCGTGCCGGCATGAAGAACCACAGCTCCAATGTTCCTCCTCAGGGCAGCAGCCACCTGTGCAGCAACATCAAGAACACGTGCACCAGGTAAACAGCGTGTGTGCACCTTACCTTTAGCCGTGGTAGCACGCACGTGACGAACGATGGAGTCTCCGATGACCAGGACGTCGTGTGCCATCTCGCGGAGAGGAGCGAAGCGGTTTTGGGTCGAGATGTCGAAGACGGGTGGTGGTGGTGGAGAGGTCCTCGCCCGGGGCTTGGCGTGCTTCTTCCGCTGCTGCTGTATCCAGGGTCCGTGATGTCCCGGCGCCGGGGTGTAGGAACACTGGGCGGGATGCGTCCTTGGTGTGTTGGACCTGGGCAGAGAAACACGCGGGGTTGAGGTTGTAGGAGAATTCTCATGCCGAGAATTTACCTGGGACAGGTGAGTGTCGGTCTGCGTCGATTCCAACGTGGCTTTCCGCTGCTGTAACCGGGCCAGCTTCACCTGTAGCTCACGGATCAGCTTCTCCACGGCCTCCACCTCCAAATCCACCGAGTGCAGCTCCAATGTCTCCTCACCTGCACTCAGAGGCAGAATCACAACCGACATGGTGTCTAAACACGGAAAATAATCGGTGTGAGGAAGCGAAAACAAACTTTAGAAACAAACAAACAAACGTGATAGCCGGGCTAGCGATGCTAATGCTAATTAGCGATGCTAATGACGGCTAAAAGCGGTGTGCTGCAAAACAATTAAAACTTAACGATATAACACGCGTTTCGAGTAAATATATTATAAGATACTTATCCGTTTTATGTACACTCTTCGTAAGGGGACGAAAAAGTTTAAAAGTTGGTCAGTATGGTGGAGCTCGGAAAAAAGCAGCTTCTCAGTGTCCTCGTACGGAGGAAGTGACGTCAGCCATCATCATGTACAGTATGTGTACAAAACATCTACACTATAGAATCAGCTTGTAAACTGATTCTTCTTATCCATACTATAAGTTTTGACTAATCTGAAAACTTTATGGTTTTTGATGATATCTTAACAAACTTAAAGGATATTCAAAACTCTTCATGTTGGTTCCTTAAGCCCAGGTCCCACTGAGATAAGGCCACAGTAATGGTGATTATTAACAAATAGGTTTTTGGGATTGTGCTATAATGATCTACAGACCCCTAAAGGAAAACCAGCTAAGTGCTGCTGTAGTGATACTTCTCATGTTGAAGCTGAAGTTATAGTCATACTGTAGATCTGCATAGCCTCTTGATCGGATTGGATCTGTGGAGTTTAAAGGCGGCGGCGCGGTGGTGTAGTGGTTAGCACTGTCACCTTGCACCTCCAGGGTCTGGGTTCGATTCCCCGGCCAGGCTCGATTCCCGTCTCTGTGTGCATGGAGTTTGCATGTTCTCCCCGTGCTTGGTGGGTTTCCTCCGGGTACTCCGGTTTCCTCCCACAGTCCAAAGATATGCAGGTTAGGCTAATTGGCGTTCCTAAATTGCCCATGGTGTGTGAATGTGTGTATGTGTGTGTGCCCTGCGATGGATTGGCACCCTGTCCAGGGTGTACCCCGCCTAGTGCCCGAAGTCTCCTGGGATAGGCTCCAGGTCCCCCGCGACCCTGAACACAGGATTAACCGGTATAGAAAATGAATGAATGAATGAATGAGTTTAAAGGCTGATCAGTGCCCTTGGGCTCTTTGTCTGCTGTGTCGCATGTACAGTGGTTACAAAATCGGAGGGTCGTATGTAACGTCGCCGCCGCATTACGGGATGTGCATTTGCTGTGCATTTGCTGGCTTTTACCACTGAGTGGCGCTATATAACTACAGACTGACGCCTCATGCCTTAGTTCATTCTCTGCCTCAATAATACACGTAATAGCCGATAACATCAAGTGAAACACTGTAGTTGACCGAATTCATAATCACAATACTATAATTACAGTACAAATGTAGAATTCAAATTAAATCAAATCTTATTAAGATCAAATTTAAGCACAATAAATATTAACACAGTGAGCCTTTAGATTTTATCACGTGTAATTAGATTTTTATTTAAATATAAATTTCTAAACAAATAAGATCAAATAACACCAAGTTATTATTATAACAGGCTTACTTCGTCACTTATCAAAGACGTACACTTGCTTTCAAAGAAGTCGAGTGGCTTATTAACGTCTCTGGTGTACATTGTCTCTAAGTGGCCGCTTGGTGTAGCGGTTAGGACACTCGGCCAGTGTTCTACAAAGCGTCGGTTCGAATCCCGAGTGATGTTTTAAAATTGTTTTATTTTAAAACTAAATAAAATGTTTTAAGTGCGCTTAAGGTAGAGTCTTATAAAGGCTATGTAGACTTATATAGTTTTGTTATATATTTTTTGCACATTAATCTGAGTCCTCATCTGTTAGATCTGTTTAGTTTTTTTTTTCCTGCCGGGACGAATGCGCGGTTCCATCCCTTTCCCGCCTATTCAGGGAGCCTACGGAGTGAGCGATTAACCATAGTCGAATCGATTGGTGTGCGTCCAGCTCACGTTACTCGTGTGCTATTAATGCCGGCTGGTGATAATTAACGTTAATATGATCTCGGGCTTGCTCACGATGCTCAACATCTATAAAAATAGCAAAGTATTGTGTATAGAGTGATAAAAAAAAACTATCTAACGCATGTTAGAAAACATAATTTCCTGCATTTTTTTTCTGCTTCAGGAGTCAGTCTGTTCTGAGACAGTGAGAGTAGAGGAAGTGGGCAGATTCAGAACCAGGGAGGGAGCCGGAGACAGCAGAACAAAGAGATGATATTGCCAGCACCAGCACAGGGAGCACAGTTTTTAGTTTAGATCTCATGTTTACATTTTATTGTATGTTGATGGCTTGACTGTAAACAACATAAACAATGCAATAAATTTATAAAAATATATATTTATTGTCCCCCCTGCTGTTAAATGAAATTTGCGTTATTTTACGTTAATGTTACGTTATTACATTATTAACGTCGACAGAATAAAGTAAAGTTTTATTTCTGGAATTGATGCACGGGCTTCATCTTAGGCTTTTTTTTCTTTCGGTTCTTTCGTTTCTCAGCGCCGGACTGTTGATGTCTCTTTCCAGGACCAGGCATATCGTTCAATTATTATAATTCTTTTGGCCAAATACTGTAGGCAGCCGTAACAGAGGTGAGGGCGCGCGCGTCATCACGTGTGCTTAGCCGACTCTGCGTTCACCGTAGACTTCAATGTAGACGTTTATATTTTTGTTTATTTGTATATGTATGTTATTAATATTGTGGCGTGGGCGGGGCTGGCGATCGCCGGCTTTGGTCCAGCATTATGGTTGTGTTCACCATGGGTGGGATGTTGGTTTTAGGTTAGTGGCTTCGGCCATGTTTAAGCATGTAGGTGTGTGTGTTTTGACCTGTATGTGTGTTTATGCTTGTGCTGAGAGAATAAAATACTCCCAGTCATTACATTGGGTAGCCACCAAGCTCACTCGTCCTCCAAGATCCCTGCTTAGTGTTGAAAAACGCTACATTGGTGTCAGAAGTGGGATGGAGATCTCCGAGTTGGAGCGAACGGCGGAGGATCTGAAGAAGATCAAAGAGGGCCGCCGAGTGGCAGCAGAACTCCTGCAGAGGAAGCACCTTCCGGACGGTGCCAGCACAAAGAAAGCAGCGCGGCGAAAGCAGAGCGGCGAGATGAGGGTCCCGGCACTGGATCTCGGGGCGGAGCTTCCCACAGACCAAGCCCCGTGCACCGTTAACCGGCGAGGCGACTTACAGCTGCGCCTTCCTTTCTATAACGGCACCGTCGAACCCTACGCATTCTTTGCGCAGGTAGAGCTCGCCGCCAATCTCGCGGGCTGGTCCCCAGCGGAAATCGCGGTCCGCGTAGCACTCTCGCTTGAGGGCGACGCACTCCGGGTGCTCGAGGACCTCCGGGCCGAGGAGCGGAACGACTGGGCGAAGCTGCGGGAATCGCTCCACTTCCGGTTCGGCGCGGGTGACCGCAGAGAAGCGGCTGGCGAAGAGCTCGCGGTCCGCGAGCGGCGCGCTTCAGAGCCGCTGGGCGCGTTTGCGATGGACGTGCGATGCCTCGCGCGGCGGGGCTATCCTGACTTCGGGCACGACCAGCAGGAAGAGCTAGCTCGTCGTGCATTCCTCCGGGGGCTCCGACCGCTGCGGCTCCGCGAGCACATTCGGTTGGCGGCACCCAGTTCTCTGGCCGAGGCACTGCGCGAGGCCGAGCGCGCTGAACCCATCATGGTCGAGCATGGCGGCGAAAGAGCCGAGCTACCTCCCGCCACTAGGGGGCGCTCGGGAGGTGAACCTGGCCGGGGACAGGGCTACCCGTCACGGCCAGGCTACGAGCAAGACGCTGAATCTCCGCGGCGACGCAGAGGCCCGGGACCGCAGTATTACGGCCCTAACATTTCGAGGCGCGAGGACAACGTACCCCAGCAGCCGTTAAACTAGGACCGGGAGGCAGCGAGGGGAAGCCACCTCCCGTGGCCGATTCTGTTTCCCCAATTGGCGGAGTCGATCTCCGTTCGGGACGTGTGGGACAACGCGCTGGGATCTACGTGGATTGTGTGCTAGACGGCGTCCCGCTGCGTGCGCTTGTGGACACCGGCTCCACTGTTTCACTACTCCGCAACGGAGTGTTGGGACCATGCGAGCGCGCTGGCAAAGTGCCCAAACCAACCCTCAGCATCCGCACCGTGTCTGGGAGCCATCTGAAGATACGGGCTCGTCGCTCGGTGCGAATCAACATAGGTGAGCACAACTATGTTCATGATTTTTTGCTGGGGAACATTGAAGATGGCTGTATATTGGGGCTAGACATTTTGGAAAAGTGGGGGGCGGTGCTCAGCCTAACGGACGGGACTCTTTGTGGGGATTTTGGCAGAGCTAGGTTGCTAACACCGAAACCACAGCCGCATGTGAAAGTAGCACACACCCGGGGGGCGGAACTTCCGGAGGCTGCGCCACACAAACATCCGGTACACGACCAATCGAGCATACTAGACGAGCTTTTGAAACGTAGCAGCGCGGGGTTGAATTTGACACAGACCGGCACCTTGAGATCGTTCCTTAATGAATTCGCGGATGTTTTCGCGGTAGACGAGCGCGACTGCACCCATACTAATCTCGTGCAGCACAAAATTGATACGGGGAACGCAGCTCCTGTTCGGTTGCACCCGAGACGCCTCCCATTAGCTAAACGGGCTGTCGCCGAGCAGAAGCTGCGTGAGATGGTCGACTCAGGCGTCATTGAGCCAGCGTCGGGACCGTGGTCGTCACCGGTTGTGCTTGTGCGTAAGAGGGACGATTCTTGGCGGTTTTGTGTCGATTACCGGCGATTAAACGAGGTGACGCGAAAGGACTCATACCCGTTGCCGCGGATAGATGATGCGCTGGAGCATGTCGCAGGCTCGGCTTGGTTTAGCTCGTTGGATCTGCGTAGCGGATACTGGCAAGTAGAGCTCGCTCCGGAAGACCGCCCTAAAACCGCGTTCTCGATCGGGCAAGGGCTATGGCAATTTCGGCGTATGCCTTTCGGCCTGTGCAACGCCCCGGCTACGTTTGAACGGCTGATGGAGAAAGTTCTGGTGAATATCCCTCGGAACCGTTGCGTCGTTTACTTAGACGACTTACTGGTGCACGGCAAGGAGTTTGAGGGCGCGCTAGCTAATCTCCGGGAGGTATTTGTGGCTATCCGGCAGGCGAACTTGCGGCTTAACCCCAGGAAGTGCCAGCTGCTGCGGCGAGAGACCGCGTTTCTGGGCCACATAATTAGTGCTAACGGGATTGCTACCGACCCAACTAAAATCGCTGCAGTGCAGAATTGGCCGGAACCGTTAAATGCGTCGCAGCTGCGCACTTTCCTCGGGTTAGCTTCATACTACCGCAGGTTTGTGAAAGACTTCGCCACCGTCGCAAGTCCGTTGCACGGGTTAACCAAAAAGAACGAGCCGTTCCGCTGGGAGGTTGTACATGCGCGCGCGTTCGCCCAGTTGCGTGAAGCCTTGGTCACGTGTCCCGTCCTCGGTTATCCGGATGCATCACGCGCGTTCATCCTTGACACGGACGCGAGCGATGTGGGGCTGGGGGCCGTACTGTCTCAGGGCTCCGGTAACCAAGAGCGGGTGGTCGCATATTTCAGCCGCGCGTTGTCTGGGCCCGAGCGGAATTATTGCGTCACGCGGCGCGAGCTGTTAGCTGTCGTCGCGGCGCTAAAACACTTCCGGCCATATTTATACGGGCAAACCTTCTTGCTGCGGACCGATCACGCTTCGTTAGTTTGGCTGCTTAGCTTTAAAGAACCTGAGGGGCAGTTAGCGCGTTGGCTGGAACGCCTACAGGATTATAGCTTCACCATTCAACACCGAGCCGGGAAGCTACACGCTAACGCCGACGCGTTGTCGCGCCGACCATGCAGCGAAGCGCGTTGTCGGTACTGCGAGCGGGTCGAAGAGCGCGGTTGCGACGTAGGCCAACCTCCGGAACCACTGGCGCACAACTTCCTTTCCGTTCAGTCCCCCGGACCCCCCGGGGGTGATCAGCCGACCGTTCCAGCGTGCAGCCGAGTCACTGCCTCGCCTAGGGCACCTCCCACAGTCATCTCACCTGTGCCACAGCTGGACAGTGAACAGCTCGCGGCCGAGCAGGAGAGCGATCCGGTTCTGCATCAAGTTCTGGGTTGGGTTAAAGCGGGCCGGAGACCGGATTATACTGCAATCACTCACCTGGGGTTAGAGGCGAAAGCTCTGCACTCACAGTTCAACCGCCTAGCATTGCGGCAAGGGTTACTCTACCGTCGCTGGGAGCGGCCGTGCGGCGCTGGCGAATGTTTCCAGCTTCTGGTACCAAAAACTTTGCGGGCATGTGTGCTGGGGTTGGTTCATGGGCATACGGGTTCAGGACACTTCGGTGTGACAAAAACTCTGCGGCGGTTGCGCGCTCGCTTCTACTGGCCGGGCTGTCACACTGATAGTGAACTCTTTGTTCACAGATGCGACTCCTGCACGGCGAAGAAGGGCCCTACCCAGCGCTCGCGAGCCCCGCTGCAGGACTTTCGGGTGGGGGCACCCATGGAGCGTATGGGCGTGGACATTCTTGGACCGTTCCCCGTTTCCGATCGGGGTAACCGTTATGTGCTGGTCGTTGTGGATTATTTCACCAAGTGGCCGGAGGCTTTCGCTGTGCCTGATCAGAGCGCCTCCACCACGGCCCGAGTACTAGTGGATGAGGTGTTCAGCCGGTTCGGCGCTCCAGAGCAGTTGCACAGCGATCAGGGGCGCAACTTCGAGGCGGAGGTGTTTGCGGCGGTGTGCGAACGCCTCGGGGTGAAAAAGACCCGCACCACGCCGCTTCATCCACAAAGTGACGGCCTCGTGGAGCGCTTTAATCGGACGCTCACCACACAACTCGCCCTACTTACCAGCGATCGGCAACGCGATTGGGACGAACATTTGCCTCTCGTTCTTTGGGCATATCGCACGGCAGTACAGGAGTCATCGCAGCTAACGCCAGCTGTTCTCATGTTTGGACGCGAGCTGCGCACTCCAGTGGACCTCGTTTTCGGACCACCGCCACAGTCGGATTTACCCACGGCACCGGGGTTGGATTATTTTTGTTCTTTAAAAGAAAAACTGTTCCGGGTTCACGAGTTAGCGCGCAAACACTTGGCGGACGCCGGTGTTAAGCAGCGCCGGGTTTATGACACTCACAGCCGGGGGCGAGACTTTGAGCCGGGAGAGCAGGTATGGGTTTATTCCCCGAGAAGGAAGAGAGGGCTATCACCCAAACTTATGTCACACTGGGTGGGACCCTGTACAGTGATCGCTCAACTCTCGGATGTCGTCTACCGGGTGCGGCTGGCGGGGCGGGCGCGGATGATTGTGCTTCACCGAGACCGTCTCGCTCCCTACCAGCCGCATGCCGGTGAGACGGCGACGGCTGCAGAGGCCCGGCCGCCTCAGGTTAATGTTCACATGTCGTCTACAGCAGGGCCCCGGCGTTCACAGCGCCAGCGCCGACCGCCTGCACGTCTCAGAGACTGAAGGATTAGGGGTGACCGGGGACGGTCACAGCTCGGGTGGGGGCAGTGTGGCGTGGGCGGGGCTGGCGATCGCCGGCTTTGGTCCAGCATTATGGTTGTGTTCACCATGGGTGGGATGTTGGTTTTAGGTTAGTGGCTTCGGCCATGTTTAAGCATGTAGGTGTGTGTGTTTTGACCTGTATGTGTGTTTATGCTTGTGCTGAGAGAATAAAATACTCCCAGTCATTACATTGGGTAGCCACCAAGCTCACTCGTCCTCCAAGATCCCTGCTTAGTGTTGAAAAACGCTACAATATTAATTTTTTAGAGATTGTATGTGCGTGCACGGAGAGTTTGTGTTGATAAGTGTATGTCGATAAGTTGATAAGTGTATCAGAAAGCATTAAAATGTTCATTTGAATTAAAATGACACACGTCTGTATATACAGTATATCAATTACATATATATCAATTTCATTAGTTCGTTCATTCTATTTGAAGCTTCGGATGTTTGTTTTTTTCTTGGTTTGGTTAGATTAGTTCTAAACTCGCTTCCGTGAAACTATCGCTAAAACAATGTGTGTAAAACAACAGTGTCATAGTCCATTGTTAGTTTTAATGATCTGGCTGAAACTAATTATCACTACATAAGTACCCTAACACCATTGATCATGAGTCTCAGCTGAACCTAATTCTATACTTGTAACAGAAAATGTAGATGCAGATTCCAAATGTGTATTTATATAATAGATAGATAGATGTGTGTGTGTGTGTGTGTAGGCTCTACGCAGGGGCAAGAGAGGGCAGCGCACCCTTAAATGTCTGCACATGTTAATATATTCCTAAAATGTATATATTACAAGTTGATAAACTGATCTGCGGTAGCGGAAAAATCCGCTGAAAATGACAGGCTGCAGCGCACACGCACACACACATACACACGCGCGCACACACACACAGACACACAGACACACCTCCCTTGAGCCCTGCGTCTGTCGGATTTCAGCTGTCACGGGGTGGAAAGACTTTGAAGCAGTTTATATATGAATCTAAGCTTGAACTTATCAGCATTGTAAACATATAATACTTTTCAAATAAAATCGCTATTACTTTGACCCTGAAGTTTAGTTTAGCACACACAAAAAACAGAAAAGTCATTTCTGGTAAATCAACGGAATGTGTAGTATTTACAGTAATTCATTAAAAAATGAATATACATTGTACAGTACACGGTAAACACGGGAAAGATTACAAAATGAAAAAACAAACAGTGTCTACTTTATAAACAGCTTAGTATGTGCGTCGAGATGCTGAAATCCCTTGCATGTTTTTGCTTCCAAGTGGAGAGATAATTGACCGATAGCCTAGAACAAAAGATCTATAGGTGTGATCACAACCCCCTCCGACCGACCGTGCCATCAATCACTGACCACCTCAGAAGTTCCCTCCAATGTATGGCTGCAATACTTGTTTTGCAAGTATTTTTAACACCATTCAAAGGCTTACAAGTTCCATTCAACATATAATGATGTCTCCACATGTTAATATATTCCTAAAATTTATATATTACAAGTTGATAAACTGATCTGCGGTAGCGGAAAAATCCGCTGAAAAAACACAGGCTACAGCGCACGCGCGCACACACACAGACACACAGACACACACACACAGACACACCTCCCTTGAGCCCTCGGTAAACATCCAAGCACTGAGGCACGCAAATCCCCTGACCACAATAAGGTGGCAATCCCTCAGGGGGGGAAGATGAAAAATACAAATTAAATAAATAAAACAAAATAAAATATCCTTAATCCAGATTTTATCAATCAACGACATAATATTGATCTTAGCTGGATGGTCTAATTCTCAAAACCGTTTAACCTAAAGAAAAACTTAACACACTATAACTAGAATATTTACAAAACTGAAAGGTTGTCTTATGTATAATAAAAAAAACCTCATAACTCAAAAAGATCATATTATGTTTTTATATATATATATATATATATATATATATATATATATATATATATATATATTTTTTTTTTTTATAGTAACTGAACAGCTCTCTTCTCTCCAATCCACTCCTAAACCACAGTCTCCTATTTCTCTGTGCGTACTCTTCAGCCTGTGAATGAATACACGCAGCGGAGGTTTTGTAAACTGTAGAGATACAATAATTTTACTGCTGGAAAATCAGCATTTTATCTAATTTGAAATATAAACCTAATATTATCTGTTACTTAATATATTTTCTTTTGATGATGACCATAACAGCCTACTGCATTTCATTATTTATAATAACACAAAAAACAATATTACAATATTTGATATTTTAATATAAACTCGGTATCATTATCCTCCTTGTGTATGTGTAAAAAACATTTGATTTGTTCTATTTTTTATTCTGATAGTGTGCTCAATTTGTTTCTAGTAATTTATATATTTAAATTCGGATGCCTTTTACTGTTACAAATTTAACTCTTTGCTGTACAAGCCCTTGTGTTGTTGTTTGTGCTGCTGTTCTTTAATAATACCAATAATCAGATACAAACAGTCTGTCTAAACGAAAATTAAGCAATGCTTCTTAACTCATCATTATGTGGATATTTTTCATGTTCGTTGGATAAAGTATGTACTGTAATGATTTGGTCTACTCTGTACTGTATGTGCGTGAGAGAGAGGGGTGTCGCGGTCGTGAAACAAAGGCTCATTTCAACTCATTCAGTTTCTCTGAATGGATAGGTGAGAACAGCTGATTCACGGTGAATAATTTGCATTTGAGTGTTGCCAAGTGAAAAGAAGACAAACATCAAGACGAACAACATATAAAACTGAGACAATATTTTAAAAAGAATCGCAATCAACCTGAACAGGTAAACTGGAATAAAATCAGTAGCAGCATTAACTAAAGTAATTAGTAATTATTAGCTGCTACTGATTTTATGGACTCATCACGGTTAAATACGTTGGTCACATGCCAGCTGTATAAGCCGGTTAAGGGACTCATTACGGTTGTATATCGTGCTCTGAATAATAAATTTTTTGTTTGCTGTTTGTTTGCTGAGTAAAATTAAAATAGAACAATTTTTTAAAACAGCATCATCCAGGATTCGAACCGACGCTTTGTAAATCCCTGACCGAGCGCTCTAACCGCTACACCAACCAGGCACTAAGAGACAACACACCTCCGTGATGTTAATAAGCCACTCGCCTTCTTTGAAAGCAAGCGTTAAATAAGTAACGAAGTAAGCCTGTTATACAATTATACTATTTGCACGTGTATTTTATCTGTTTTAAACTTGGTGTCATTTGATCTTATTAGTTTAGAAATGTTTGTAAAAAAAACTATTGTTATCAAAAATGTAACAGATGTAACACCGGACCTCATTACCCACAATGCATCTCCCGCACTGGACTACACTGCCGTAAACAGCTGTCGTAAATCAAAACTCCCGGTACTGCAGATGGCCAGCACTTTTCATCAGTATAATGACACACACACACACACACACAGCAGCAGCAGCAGACCGAGCCGTCACTCCCCTAAATTTAAAGAATACAAACTGGTTGCGTGCGAGTTTGCTGTTTTTTCTATAGTATGCTGAAGCAAAATCAAAATACAACCATTTTTTTTATTTTAATTTTGCTATAATTAAAATAAAAAAATTTAAAACATCAATCAAATCATCAAAAAATGCAGGAAATGATGTTTTCTAACATGCGTTAGATAGTTTTTTTTATCACTCTATACACAATACTTTGCAATTTTTATAGATGTTGAGCATCGTGAGCAAGCCCGAGATCATATTAACGTTAATTATCACCAGCCGGCATGAATAGCACACGAGTAACGTGAGCTGGACGCACACCAATCGATTCGACTATGGTTAATCGCTCACTCCGTAGGCTCCCTGAATAGGCGGGAAAGGGATGGAACCGCGCATTCGTCCCGGCAGGAAAAAAAAAACTAAACAGATCTAACAGATGAGGACTCAGATTAATGTGCAAAAAATATATAACAAAACTATATAAGTCTTTATAAGACTCTACCTTAAGCGCACTTAAAACATTTTATTTAGTTTTAAAATAAAACAATTTTAAAACATTACTTGGGATCCGAACCGACGCTTTGTAGATCACTGGCCGAGTGTTCTAACCGCTACACCAAGCGGCCACTTAGAGACAATACACACCAGAGACCTTAATAAGCCACTCGACTTCTTTGAAAGCAAGTGTACGTCTTTGATAAGTGACGAAGTAAGCCTGTTATAATAATAACTTGGTGTTATTTGATCTTATTTGTTTAGAAATTTATATTTAAATAAATAGTAAACTTGGCCGATTTCGTTATAAAATGAGTGGGGCTTGAAAATTCTCTTGAAAAATATGGTCATTTATTTCAGTTAATAAATCTACTATAATTTTTTTTACTCATTATTGTACAGTACACATTAATAGCTCTGGTTCAGATTTTTCATGTTTGTTGTGGAAATTACCATCACTGTTGTATTTACTGCAATGAATGAAAATGTCACTTTGCGCCACCTGGCGGCCATTTTACGAATGACTTTGAAATGCAACTGATTTATTTTGGCCGCTGTTGCCTTTAAACGGCGGTATACGCGGCGAGATCGCCATTCCAATTTTGTAACCACTGTATTCCGGTGTCTTTCTATTGTAGACAGCATTGACATCTTTGGCCATTTACAGTATGCTGCATTGGCTTTTCTGTGGGGTCAGGTTGAGCCGCACAGGTTGGCCTTTACATGATATTGATTATTAATTGATAATCAATATTCATTTGTTAATGTTTTGTAGTGTTAATGTTATGGTTGTAGCACCATGTACACCATGCTTTTTGAGCATTCTTTAAAAAAAAAAATTAAATCTCCCATCTTGGCACAGTAAGTCATGTGTCAGAGATAATCCCTGGAGGATGCTTTGCGCCAGTGGACTCGGTTTTGTATTTCAGACTTAATTTCCTAGAATGCATCTCCTTTACCTGTTATAATTGTCCTCACCTGTAGATTGTTTAGTTGTGTGTGTATAATTCATTGCACAAGTCACGAAAGCAAGAACCGCGCTTTACACATCTCTGTAGCAGGATGAAGGAACACTTGGTTATTTCAGACGTCTGAAAGATACTCTGTTGTACTTTGTTCTGTTTATCCGCCTATAAAAGAATAATCTATCTCCTATGTATTTTCAGAAGACATCCTGAGACGTGAATTAGTAAGCTTGCTCAAACAGAAAACAAATGACACTGACCACCAGTATCACACCAAGCTGGACAGATTCTCTACTCACCCGTCAATCATGTGGAATAACAATCTGGTGTGTACTGTATATACATTAGGATTTTGGCCTTCTGATAAATGCCACTAAAAATGCTAACTGCACTTTGAGAAATGTTTATTGCTTGTCTTTCATCTTGTACCTGTCCAAGATCTCTCTCTCTCTCTCTCTCACTCTCACCTGCCACTTCCGCTTAATCACAGACACACACACACACACACACACACACACCAGGTTATTGATTTCAGAATGCAGTTTTCAGAAAATAACACCTGACTGATGGTGCATCGATAACCAAAACAACATTATCTTTTGCAAGACAAGACACTTAGTGTGTGTGTGTGTGTGGATCTTTGTGTAAAAACTAGGGTTGTTCCGATTCCAATACTGGTATCGGAAATGCTGCCGATACCACAAAAAAATCTGGCATCGGAATCGGCGAGTATTTGAGTCCACGTACCGATCCGATACCATTTTCCTAAACATAACCTATTTATGCCCGCTAGCTTTGCTAGCTTAGCTTACTTACAGAGTGTCACGGCGTGCGCCTGTGATGGGCGTGCGCCCAAATTGATATCGCTCCTCACTCACTAGTTAGGCGGCCTCCCCCCCCTTTAGGTATGTGAGGTAGCAGGGCCGCAGAATCAGGCAACGGCCTATGAGCTATCGGCGCTATAAAACACAGCGGGGAGTGTAGCTCGGGGTCTGACTGTTGGGAAGCTGGACTTTGCGACGCAGTGGATTTTATGAGAGACGGTGGCACAAGAGCGGGGCGATGTGATGCGCCCCAGAGACTTTAAAAAGGGGGGGCGCCTTTGATCTCCGCGAGAGGAGCGCGTGACCAAGCTGCGCGAGCTCCCGCGGCACCTTGACTTCCGCGTAGAGCCTGCCTTCGCATCCCTGCCGCCGAAGGGGAAAAGACCGCAGAGAGCCTTTAACCCTTTCCTTCCCCATTTTTCTAAATAAATTACCCTTTTCCTTGTAAGACCTCGTGTCCGTGTTTCATGGTGTCGCCCGTGCACTTAGGGTCGAACCCGTTACACAGGGCTAGTAGTATTTTACTTAAAAAAGAAATTATATATATATATATATATATATATATATATATATACACACTTACAGATACACACCCAGGTATCGGATCGGTACTCGGTATTGGCCGATACCCTGAGCCCAAGTATCGGAATTGGTATCGGGAGGGAAAAAATGGTATCGGAACAACTCTAGTAAAAACCCACCACTAACACTCAAAGATTCCCCAAGTGAACTGTACATTGAGTTTTTTCTCTGGATTTACAATAAAAAGTGGTGGAAAAAGAAAATCATTGAAAGCGTTCAGCTTCCACGATCATGATTAGTTTGCTGCCCATCACGGCTTCTAGTATGTACATAAGGGATGTATCGGCGTTTAGAAAGGAAAGGAAGAAGAGCTTGAAGGTTGAAGTCAGTCGGTGAGAGAGGTGGAAAGGGAGCATCATTTCCCCTGACATCTGGCAGACTTAAAATGCCCAGACTAGTGTCCTGTATACACACACACACTTGTCTTATTATACTTGAAAGGACCTTCCGGTGACCAGAGGTGGAAAGAGTAATAAAATTTTGTACTCAAGTACAAGTACTGTTACTTCAGTGAAATTTTACTTAAGTACAAGTAAAAGTTACAATTATAAAAATCTACTCAAGTAAAAGTAAAAAGTAGCTCATTAAAAAATGTACTCAGAGTAAAAGTTACCGAGTTACTTTTTTTTTTTTTTTTTAACAGCGGGGTGGGATGAGGCATTCGTAGTTCAAAAAAGATGAGCAGATATAAATCTCAAACTAGTTGTTTTTAACTGAAGGAACACCTTTGCATAATAAAGCTGTTGTCTTTCTTGTGCTTGAAAATCAAAGTGGTCACTTAAATATGGTGTTACGTCCCAGTCTATGGTCATACAGCAAAAGAATGGTTCAGGGTTCTATTTATAATATATATATAACTGTATGGAAATGGTGGTATATGGCAGAAAGAACTAGATCCAATAATTAACTGATGAAATAATGAGGTTTGTACAAACACACACACACACACACACACACACACACACACACACCCCAGGAGGAGGATCAGATTCAGGTTGGACCCAGGCCAAAATAATAAACAAAATGGTATTTATATTTAGTAGCTAGATTACCTGCAAAAAAAAAAAAAAATACAGGTACCTTCCCGGACTCCCTAAAACAAAAACAGTGAAATTATCTACAAATATATACAAAGATCAACCAAACCAAAGGGACAAAGCAATAATCAAAGTCAATTGGAGGCAAAAAGTTAAAACCGGAATACACAACCAAATATCAAAACGCCAAAATCACAATCTCTTTCCTCTTTCCCGCGTCTCTCTCCGGTTTATACATGGTCGCGCTAATCGATGACGTCACTCAGGGCGGAAGCGGCCGTGTGGAAGGTCAGGTAGCTGCCGATGTCAGAAAACCTGGAGTGGAGTCTGGAGCGGCGCGCGACCAGGACATGATACACACACGCGAGCGCAACAGAGTATTTATACAAAGCATGATATTTTTATTATTTTATCATTTTCATTCATTTATTTTTTACTCAGTAGCGAATATGATTTAAAATGTAGCGAATTACAATACTTCAAACAAAACGTACTTAAGTAAAAGTAAAATTACAGATTTTTAAAACTACTTTAAAAAGTAGAAATACACAAAAAAGCTACTCAATTACAGTAACGCGAGTAAATGTAATTCGTTACTTTCCACCTCTGCCGGTGACATAATAATTAATGTAGAGTAATTAACGCTTTGCCTAAACATAGTACATAAAATTAAACTATCAGTACTTTTTAAATTTGGGGACATTTGTTTCTCGATAATAAAAACAAGGACCAAAGATAATGTAAAAGAACGTTTAAGTGACATGCCGTAGGTGGTTCAATCCACACATGTTGGTAAAGTAACTCATCTTCTGTACAAAGGTACTACTCAGCAGAGGCTTCATCACAAGTCATGCGTTCGTGCCATCATCAAACGCAAAATCCCGTTTGTCTCAGTTGATGGTCTCCCACTGCTCTACCGAATGTTTTTCAGCAAGGACACCATCGATGAGCAACATGCACAGATGGATGAAGAAGTTTAAA
This sequence comes from Channallabes apus, assembly GCA_030522415.1. Taxonomy (NCBI): domain Eukaryota; kingdom Metazoa; phylum Chordata; class Actinopteri; order Siluriformes; family Clariidae; genus Channallabes; species Channallabes apus. The sequence continues at coordinate 29,859,410 of CM060121.1, forward strand.
GAAGGGGGAAACCAGCACTGAAGACGAACCACGCAGTAGGAGACCATCAACTGCGACAAAGGGGATTTTCAAAGAGGATTTGAGATCGAGTTCAACCATGTTGCAAATGCATCGCTTGTGATGGAGATGATGATGAGTAGTAAAGGCCGCTTTTGCACTATTTTCAATACAGTCCTCATAAGACCACATTACATTTATTTAAAATGATAGGCCATGATGAGGTGTAAGTGGAGTTGTTTTCATCTGTGCTTCTAATGACTCTTGGTGCAAACTGAGAGATTCTCTGATGAATGTGTGTTTTCTCCAACTGTTGCTTGCAAAAACACTGATTGACTAATCAGCAATTCTAGAGAAAGAACAATTTATATTTGGAACACAATTTTCTAAACCCTTTTGTATTTCAACTATACAGTGCACAACCCGGCAGCACGGTGGTGGAGTAGTTAGCACTGTCGCCTTGCACCTCCAGGGTCCGGGTTCCATTCCCGGGTAGGCTTGATTCCCGTCTGTGTGTATGGAGTTTCCATGTTCTCCCCATGCTTGCTGAGTTTCCTCTGGGTACTCTGGTTTCCTTCCACAGTTAAAAAATATGTAAATTGCCCGTAGTGTGTGAGTATGTGTGTGTGTGCCCTGCGATTGATTGGCAGCCTGTCCCAAGGTGTACCGTGCCCTAAGCCTCCTGGGATAGGTTCCAGGCCCGCTGTGACCCTGAGTACAGGATAAAGTGGTATAGAAGGTGAGTGGGCAACCTCCTGTACAGTAGATATCACAGCGGAACAGGAAATACAAGTTCAAGATTGACACCTCTTTATATGAAACACTTGTATGAATTACAGTAAGAGACACATTTTTCTTAAACATTTCATATTTTGATAACACCTCCAACAGAGTGTGTTAATTCTCCAGCATTTTTTATACCTCAATCTACCTTTGTTTTACTCCTTTTCCAAACACGCCATTTCAGTGTCTACAGTATATAAATACAGTAAGCAACTGCTGAGGCACGTGGCTTCAGAGGAGATCAAAAGTGAGCAGCACGTCTATCTATTGTATTCATTCATTATTTTTCTAGACCACTTATCCTGCACAAGTCACGGGGGGCCTGGAGCCTTTTCCAGGAGACTTTGGGTACAACGCGGGGTACACCCGGCCAATCCATTGCAGGACACACATACACACACACACAAAATGGGAACACCAATTAGCCTAATCTGCATGTCTTTGGGCTGTAGGAGGAAACTGGGGTACTCAGAGGTCCTGGACATCACCGTGCTAATCACTATGCAAAATGTCGAATTGCATTGTTAAAGTTTCAGCAGAAAAAGCATATTTCTCATATTGTTTTGTACTCACACACTGGAGACCCATCTGAATGCCGAACAATTTATATCTCTTAAAATGATAGGTTCCTCTTTGAAAGACAGAAAAGTATTTTCTGTATTTTGAAGAAAATAAAATTTATTGTGTACAAAGTTTTCCTTAAGCAAATGTTGTTGCTCATTTTAACATGAGCATTTTAAGGGTGCCAATAGTCTCTGGACAGCTGGCATGGTTAGAGTTTCTAGAAAAAACATACCCACACATACTGTACTAAGCTCATCATCTGGAATGCAGCGTACATGTCACCTGTGTCGTTTTTCTCTTCTCGCCATGTCATCTGCGCTGCCTTTTTCTCCAAACTTCAGTTACTACAGTACATTTAGCACTATGAGCTGCTCATCACATTTAGTGAGGTGAAAACGAATACTTTTTCTCTTTATCTTTGAGCAATGTCATCACACATTTCTTTAATCTGTTTCTTCTGTGCTTTTCCAAAGAAAGCCGCGGCTCACATGTTAGACTCCCTTTCTTCCTGCCTTCCTTTATTTCTTCCTGCCAAAGCAAGCATGATTTGTAAGTGTAAACAAGTCACAAATTGCTCGAGTCACATAAGAACACACATACAGACATCATTCATATTCAGTTTTCTTCCCTGACATAACAATCAATTTGCCCAATTCCCTGCAGATCCTTGAAGTTAAACGGTTAGCAACATCAATAGCTCTGTGCACCCTACTCCTCATCAATCGTCCTTGAGATGCTTCTACATCTTGATTGGAGCTCACCTGTGTGTAAATAGGCAAGGCACACATCAGTCTATATAAGATGTCACCATAAACAAATGTATGTCATGGTGAAAACAAAGCTATGAGGCCAAGAGAATTATCTTCAGACCATCACTGCAGCACTTCACCAATCAGGCCTCGGTGGTAGAGCAGCTAGACAGAAGCCATTTCTTATTTTAAAGGCACATCACAGCTTGCTCGGAGTTTTAGGGGAAACCATTAAAGGACACTCATACCATGAGGAACATGACACAAATATTAACCTATTTAAAAAATCAGGCACTGGGCATCACTTAATTAAAACTAGTCAAACACGGTGGTGGTAGCATCATGCTGCGGTGACGCTTTTCTGTAGCCTGGACCGGGAAACTAGACAGTATGGAGAAAAACATGGATGAAAAATAAAAATAAAGTGCAATCCAGAGTGAAACGCTTTCCCAGGGAAAAGGATTTGAATCCATTTAGAAGATGAGTGTAAAAAACATAATAAAATGTGGAAAACTTGAAAGCATTATACAGTAGCATAATGAATATCTTAGCATGTGTATAATCTGTAGTCTATGCTATATCTTCTCTATCTATCCATCTGACATCTGACAACCTCCTTGGTCCCTGTTACCAGGCCACTGGTAACAATTGCACAGTGCTTACTGTATTTCCAATTTTTTTTTACAAGTATGGTAGGACCTCCAGTAAAAAATTCAAATGCACATTCACACAAAACAGGCAAGTTGGGGAGAGCAGGCAACCTCCAATTACAGGGACCCCATGGTGGGAATCAAACCCATACCATGGCGGTACAAGGTGACAGTGCTAACCACTAAGCCACCATGCCGTCATGCTACTGTATATCTTAGCATCTTTACTGTAATATATTTGCATACAAAGAGCTAACCTGCACATGAAAACGTCAACAAGTTGTCTAAAAGAAGAAGAATCAGTTTACAAAATGATTTAGATATACAGTACATAATATAATGCACATACATAATACTGTGTACATATTAACTTGCATGTGCAATGAAATGAGTTGTGGATGAAGTTTGTGGGCAGGTTGAAGGTAATGTACCAAGAATTGTGTGAATGATGACACATTTTAAATAAACAGAGCTAACAACATGCAAATAAGGGTTTGTGTGATTGTACAACATGCCAAAAGTCTCCAGCGATTTGAACAGAGAAGTTAAAACCCCACGTCCAGGGAGATGCCTCTAAATAGAAACTATACATGTACAGTATGAGCTTTATATACCACAGAGAGGGGATTGATCCCCTGACTCTGGAGGCTTCCGTGCTAACCACTACGCCACCGTGACAACTGAAATAAAATAAAATAAAATAAAATAAAAAAAGCAACAATTAAAAAACTAATCTAAAATTCTGTAGATCTGTACATCTGTAGATGTGTAAATTATGTGTAAAAAGATGCATATATTTAATACTTATGGAATGAGTCTCCACTGTTAATGCTGGTAATTTTGTTATTTATTTAAAAATGTATAATTAAATTAAAGGACAGGAAAAAAAAAATACTTGAGGCATAAAGCAGGATACACCATAGATTGGGTGCAACTCACTGCAGGGCCCAAGCACACATTCACACACTACAGGCAATTTAGATATGTCATTCAACCTACTGTATGTCTTTGGACTGTGGGAGGAAACCGGAGAAACCGAAAAAAGCACTCCACACACACAAGGTGGAGGTGAGATTTGAACCGTGGAGGTGCGAGGTGACCGTGCCAAGCACTACATGGACCAGGCCACCACAAGAGAATCTACATCGAATGGAATATTTATAATAGTAATATATTATTGTGATATAAATTAGAAATCGATAAAAGAATGTTATTGTTTTTTTTAGTGATTGTCCCTCAAGGGGGTCGAGGGGTCGTCATAGTGACCATTTGACCTGCATACAACTTGGCACACAGTTTTTCACCGGGCACTCTTCCTGTTACAACCCTCCAATTCTATATGGGCGTAAGGTATTCTTGATAAAGAAAACATTACAATCTTGTAAAAATAACTGTTGGATAAAAGTGATAAATCAAACATTTTGGGATTTGGTGTTCAACTGCAAACAGTGATTCTTCACATTTAAACTCAGAAGAGAAAGGGTTATTTAAATCCATCCACAATGTTAATCAATCAAAATACTAAATAAAAGCCATTTCAGACACTTTCCCACACTCTACAAGTTTCACCGAGTTGAGCCGTATCTCACACAGAGCCTCAGCGGTGACATATAGGGAATAAATAATTTTCCAGCATCGCATCATTACGCCATCCATCACTCCTCCGCTGGCCTCTTATTGCAGGAAGTCTCTCATGCCTCCACGTCAGGCAGCACGATTCATTTCCTGCGCGACGGAACTTTGGGATGGGAAATGAATAGAGGCCATGGTCGCTGTCAGCCGCCAGATGGGAGGAAACACCCAAGTTTTTCAGCACCAATCTCGTTCCCCATGAGGCCTTGCTCTCCTGACATGGATGGAGGAAGACAGGTGTTACTGCAGGACTGGGGAATTGACTGAGCTCTACTAGTCACGCTGTACATCGAGGACATGACAGCATATAAAGCTACCGTCAACGAATCACTTTATTAAAATAATCGCTTTTTTTTTGCTCTTAAAGGGGCAGTCTGTAATATTAATATTAATATTTAAATAGCACTTTAGAAAATTGATAAATGCTATGCTGTCGACTTGCTCTGCTTTATTTTTTTACGCAGTTTCAGACTTCTAGTTAGATTCTTCTGCTCCTGAAATAAAATCCACTCACTAGCATAAATTGGAAGCAATGAGTATTTGATTTCAACAAAGGGGACGGAGTTAGAATGTGAAAACACAAATCAGTAATTTCCTTACAGCTGCAATTTGTTACAGGCAGTACAGTGGTACCTCAACACCTGAATGCCTTGTCTTAAGAATTTTAACCTTAAAGCCAAAAATTTTGCAAGAACTCTTCCTCGGCATGCAAAGCTTTTTCGGCATACGAGTGACCGAACCGAGTCGAACCAAACGCACACATCCAGGAGCCGTTCAAAGTGGTAAGCCGAACAAAGTGTGTTTATAATAATAATTATATATATATATATATATATATATATATATATATATATATATATATATATATATATATATATATATACAGTGCTGCGATGGATTGGCACCCTGTCCAGGGTGTACCCCGCCTAGTGCCCGAAGTCTCCTGGGATAGGCTCCAGGTCCCCCGCGACCCTGAACACAGGATTAAGCGGTATAGAAAATGAATGAATGGATATATACAGTGGGGGCAATAAGTATTTGATCCCCTACAGATTTTCTATAATTTGTATCATAGGTTTATGGTAAAGGATTGAGACAGAATATCACCCAAAAATCCAGAAAAAGCACATGATACAAATGTTATGAATTAAGTTGTATTTCAATGAGGGAAATAAGTATTTGATCCCCAAGCAAAACATGACTTAGTACTTGGTAGAGAAACCCTTGCTGGAAAGCACAGTGGGAAGACGTTTCTTGTAGTTGTTGACCAGATTTGCACACATCTTGGGATGCATTTTACAGATTTTCTCTAAATGTTTTCTTTAAATGGTTTCTTGCCTGTTGCTTGGCAACTCGAAGTTACAGCTCTCTTCGTGAATTTCCAATTGGATTAAGGTCTGAAGACTGGCTAGACCACTCCATGACCTTAATGTGCTTATTCTTGAGCCACTCCTTAGTTGCCTTGGCAGTATGTTTGGGGTCATTTTCATGCTGGAAGACCCATCCACAACCCATCTTCAGGATGTTCTTATCCAAAATTGTACAACACATGGCCTCATCCATTGGTCCCTCAGTGCAGCAAAGTCAATCTGTACCTTTAGCAGAGAAACGGCCCCAAAGCATAATGTTTCCACCTCCGTGCTTGACTGTAGGGACTCTGGTGTTCTTAGTGTCATAGGCAACATTTTTCTTCCTCCGAAAACAGCAAGTCGAGTTGATGACAAAGAGCTCAATTTTGGTTCATTGGCGAACCATGTGTCTTCTTGAGGATGGGAAGCCTTGCTGTGCTGAAGGATTTCAATCCATGCAGGCGTATTGTGTTACCAATGGTTTGTTTGGTGACTGTGACTCCCAACTGCCTTGAGATCATTCACAAGCTCCTCCCGTGTAGTCCTGGGCTGGTCCCTCATTTTCCTCATGATTATTCTTACTCCATGAGGGGAAATTTTGCATATAGGGCCATTAATGGTTACTTTGTATTTCTTCCATTTGTAAATAATGGCTCCAGCAGTTGACTCCTTCTCACCAAGCTTCTAGCTGATGGTCTTGTAGGCCACTCTAGCCTTGTGCAGGTCTAAACTCTTGTTCCTGACTTGCTTTGATGGCTCTCAGCCGATGGTGGTGAGGTTTGAATGGACAGGTGGCTTTTATAAACACACCATACTGTTGTTAGGAGCACCTTCTTAAATGAATATATATAACTTTTGGGTTTTATTATTATTATTTTTTTAATTTTTGTGCAACATTTATTGAAGACATAGCATCATGGGTCCTGAGAATGTCATGAAGGACAAAGCAAAAAGAAAAGGGAGACACTTTCAGTTTGGTTATTGATTAAATTAAGGTTGAGTGAGGTTTAATGTCTATTTATTTCATATTTCACTTTATTTACATATCTTTTCTAAATGTTTTTTGAATGTTCTTATTTGCAAAAAATATGATTATACTGTTGGAAATTGGTAATATAAGTAATATTTTTGGCAACAGATTATCTGAATTTGCATTATTTCTTATTGGAAATGATTTTAAATTAAATTTCGCCTTAAGACTCGACTCTGGAACGGTTTTAAATTTGTATGTCGAGGTGCTGCTCTAGAAATGACGAACACCTTCTTTAAGACACCTGAGAGCGTCTTCAAATATTTTTCTTAAACCTAACTAAAATATGTTTTTTATTTATTTATTTAGGTTTGAGTTTGTTCTTATAAATACTTTATAAAGCACATTAATTATTAAAAAAAGTCAGGTGCAGGTAATCATAAATAAAAACCTTCCGACCGATGTTTCACACATCTGTAAAGTAAAAAGTAAGAAACAAACAGCCGGGAAACACCAGCACAGGATGTCAGTGGTTACCAGCTATGAGTTGATTTACAAGTCTGATTTTGTTAAGATCTTATCACAATGCAATCCAGATCCTCGCTGCATGAAAAGACCAGGTGCAAATCTGCATCTCATTATGCTACTTCTACTCCCACCCCAGTCCACACGTACCCTCGGCATTACCCTGGAGTTTCTTATTATTCTTGACCAGGCCTAAATTCCAGCAGGTCTCCACAGCTGTTGAGTGCCTCGCTCTGGATCCTGGATCGCCGGCTTTTCACCTGAAAGTTCTGGGTGCTGATGTGCCGTACCATGTGGCACCCTGCTGAACCGCAGCTGGCTGACCGGAGTTCAGTGAACACAGCACGCCCGAGGTTAACCAAGCAAGAAAGGAATGGAGAAAGGAGATAAATAAAGGAAGGACATGCTATGAAGCGTTGAAGCCTATGTATATTTTCCAGATTTAAAGGTATGGTTTGGTGAAAAGTTTGGTTTGGTGTCTGATGGCTGCTTCTTAAGTTGGGAGTATTACAAGAATGGGATATGTTTTTATAATACAGTACATAAACTGTTCCACTTTCAATATTCAAATCTCATGTCAATCATCTATGATTGTGTGTGTGTGAAAGAGAGAGAGAGAGAGAGAGAGAGAGTAATACTGCTCATATCATTACTCCCCACACAGTCCAATGACTCTAATCAGGATGCCCCCCTCAGGCCCACTGCAGCAGCTGGAAGGTTCTGGAACAAAAGAATAAAAGCAAACAGCTTGAATGCCGGATTGAGATCTCGGAGAGGACGCTCGGTTCCGGAGCCTGCAGGGAGAAAGAGGAGGCTTTTTTTATGGAGACAATAGAGGTGTGAGATAGGACCAGAGCACTGGACGAGCACAGGGAGATGGAGGTGGAGGAGACAAAGCTGAACATAATGACGTGGCTTTTAATTACCCACCTCTCGTACCTCTCCAAGCCTCACAGGGCAATAAGAGTAAAGCGCGCACACACACACACACACACACACACACACACACACTATTTATCTACTGTTGGTCTAAATCCTCCAACACTTCTGATGCCTTGACCATCAACAGCTTCAGTAACATTATTTATACAAGCAATCTTATGAATATATAATTAATCCATGACATTTTCAAACATAATCTTGAATAATAATAATAACTAGAGAGCCTGCGAGATAATAATACTAGTTCTTCGCTTCACAAACACCACTAATAATAATAATAATAATAATAATAATAATAATTAATGCCACCTTTCTAGTCACCATCCAAAATTCAAGCAAGAAATACATAATATTATGAAGTAGTAAATAGCATTAAAACTATAAAAACCTGCGCCATCGGCACCTTGGCGCACCACCGCACAACCTCACATGTAAAGGACTCCAAAAAGACAAGCCGCCTGCGTGCACCGCACAATCTGTGTGATTTTTTTTGTGCACACTAGAACCTCTAAAAAGCTCCGGATGCGGATGTCATGCAATATGATGTCATTTAATATGATGTCACTTTTCATCATCAATATGATGGCACTTTTCGGCATAAGTTTAAGGCATCGTCGTGGCTGGACGTGACTTTCTGGTTCGCCAAGCAACGACACGGCAAATTGCTCAAGCACATGCGCCGTCACCGCAGGTCAAAACATACTATTCTGTGTGCCTTTAGAGCATGTTAAGAACTTTAGAAAGCACTGGATGCTGAAGTCACTTAATATGATGTCACCCAGGAAGTTATTAGTATAAGGTTAAGGCATCGCCATGGCTGAAACATTGATATCAAACATCCCAATTTGGTAAAAATATCTCATTTTCATCCTCAAGTTATTGAGATCATACTGGCCGGGTTTGGTGGCAATCGCAACGGCGCAGGTGCTTGGGCCGGACATTGTTTGCGTAGGATGTGTAGTGTGTGTGTGTGTGTGTGTGTGTGTGTGTAGCATGTGTGTGTAGTGTGTATGTGTGTGTGTGTGAGAGTGTGCGTGTGTAGCATTACATTACATTTCATTACTTCTTTAAAAATATGTATGTTGTCAAATTTTTAAATAATAAAATATAATTTAAATGTATTTAAATAATAATAAAAAAAATCAATATTGACATTTAACATTTACTGTTTACTGTCCGTTTGAAAAAATTGACAGAAATTAAAATATCTCTCTCTATCACACACACACACACACACACACACACACACACACACACACACACAATCACTACACTATTATTATTATTTTATATACAGTATATATTTACACTCAACTGTATTTGACCTTTAAATAATAAAATTATGTATTTATTCATTTAAATAAATGACTTTTTAAATGGTTATAAACTAAATGATAAGTTAATTATAAACTATCGTTGCCAGGCTTTGCTGACTGGATGTGTGTTCAGTTCCAGATTAGATGTTCTTCTGCCAGTTTCAGAATGAATAGTCTGTGCCATGATCTCAACATTATGAAAACATTTCATTTGACATATAGCAAACACACACACACACACACACACACACACACACAATGAACACACATACAAATTACGTTGAGTGGAGAGGATGACATTAGTGCCTCTCCGCCCCCCACCCCCCTGTCCCATCGTCCTCCATGCCCCTGCCCCCTCAGGTCCACCCAGATGACTTAATTAAAAACATCACAAAAACATTAATTAAAAACATCACAATAATGATCTGTTTTCAAACATGTGGAAATGGCTTGGAATGAGGTCATGACTGTACAGACAAGTTATCTGTTAATTTTCAAAGATGAGGCTTCGCACTGTGACTTTAACAGATGTACGCCTACTTTAAAGCATTAAAAATAATGTCTTAAATAAATTATATTATTAATTATATCCTATGTTCAAAGCTGTTCCTATATATAAATAATCAACAGTTTCAGCCAATCAGAATTCAAGTTCAGGATAAGGATAAGGATAAGGGTATAATAAACCTGATGAGGCCTTCCCACAATCCAGCATTAGATCCTGAACTGCTATACTCTTCAAATAGTAAATAATCAGAGGGAGATGTTCAGGAAGTTTAAAGAGTTCAGTGCAATGTCTTTGTAGACATTGTTGTTTCTATGCCCAAAATATTAATAATAATAATTAGCTAATTTTGTGAGTTCTACATGTTTACAACTTCATGCATATATTCTAGTAGTGGTAAAATTTACCCTTCATAAAAGTAATGATCATTTTTGTTCTACGTGACATATCCGAAAAGCCAAATATTATTATTGAAGCCTCCCATTAACACACACTGGCAAGGCTTCCATATAATAATAACCTGTTCAATTTCTCATTAATGCAATTATCTTATCAAACAATCACATGGCAGTACTTCAATGCATTTAGGGGCGTGGTCCTGGTCAAGACAATCTCCTGAACTCCAAACTGAATGTCAGAATGGGAAAGAAAGGTGATTTAAGCGATTTTGAGCGTAGCATGGTTCTTGGTGCCAGATGGGCCGGTCTGAGTATTTCACAATCTGCTCAGTTACTGGGATTTTTGCACGCACAACCATTTCTAGGGTTTACAAGGAATGGTGTGAAAAGGGAAAAACATCCAGTACGCGGCAGTCCTGTGGGTGAAAATGCCTTGTTGATGCTGGAGGTCAGAGGAGAATGGGCCGACTGATTCAAGCTGATAGAAGAGCAACTTTGACTGAAATAACCACTCGTTACAACCGAGGTATGCAGCAAAGCATTTGTGAAGCCACAACACGCACAACCTTGAGGCGGATGGGCTACAACAGCAGAAGACCCCACCGGGTACCACTCATCTCCACTATAAATAGGAAAAACAGGCTACAATTTGCACGAGGTCACCAAAATTGGACAGTTGAAGACTGGAAAAATGTTGCCTGGTCTGATGAGTCTCGATTTCTGTTGAGACATTGAAATGGTAGAGTCAGAATTTGGAGTAAACAGAATGAGAACATGGATCCATCATGCCTTGTTACCACTGTGCAGGCTGGTGGTGGTGGTGTAATGGTGTGGGGGATGTTTTCTTGGCACACTTTAGGACCCTTAGTGCCAATTAGGCATCATTTAAATGCCACTGGCTACCTGAGCATTGTTTCTGACCATGTCCATCCCTTTATGACCACCATGTACCCATCCTCTGATGGCTACTTCCAGCAGGATAATGCACCATGTCACAAAGCTCGAATCATTTCAAATTGGTTTCTTCAACATGACAATGAGTTCACTGTACTAAAATGGCCCCCACAGTCACCAGATCTCAACCCAATAGAGCATCTTTGGGATGTGGTGGAACGGGAGCTTCGTGTCCTGGATGTGCATCCCACAAATCTTCATCAACTGCAAGATGCTCTCCTATGAATATGGGCCAACATTTCTAAAGAATGCTTTCAGCACCTTGTTGAATCAATGCCACATAGAATTAAGGCAGTTCTGAAGGCAAAAGGGGGTCAAACACCGTATTAATATGGTGTTCCTAATAATCCTTTAGGTGAGTGTATACTACCGTTCAAAAGTTTTAGATCACTTTCTAACTCCATGATCGTTCCTGATTTTTATTTCTTTCTACATTGTAAAGTTTTGCTGAAGGCGTCCAAAAACTGCATGAATCTCCTTTGAACAGTTGATATTGAGATGTTTCTGCTACTTCTGCTCTGTAAAGACTTCATAACGCCTCTAATCTGAGCTGCTGTTAATTGGTCATTTTTCAGGCTGATAACTCTAAATGAACTTCTCGTCTGCAGCAGAGGGAGGTTTTGGTCTCGTCCTCCTGGGACTGCCTTCATCAGAGCCAGTTTCATTATGGTGCTTGACGGATTTTGCGAATGCACTTGACAATACTGTTCTTGCAGGAACTATTACAGAAAGGCCGACCTCTGTGTCTTAAAATAACAACTAACTGTCGTTTTTCTTGTTGTTACGTAATTACCTAATTCCATATGTGTTATTTCATAGTTTTGAAATCCACAGTATTGTTGTAGAATGTAGAAAATAAATCACTAAACAAAAACAAAGAAATTTGCAAGTGATCTAAAACTTTTGAACGGTAGTACATACACAGTATATATATATATATATATATATATATATATATATATAAAATCACTCACTCACTCATCTTCTATACCACTTTATCCTGTCACAGGGCCCTATCCCAGGAGGCTTAGGGCACGAGGCGGGATCCATCACAGGGCACACACACAAACTACGAAATTTGGGAATGTCAATCAACCTAACCTACTGTACATGTCTTTGGTCTATGGGAGAGGAAACCCACCCAGCACAGGGAGAACATGAAAACTCCATGCACACAGAGACGGGAATCGAGCCTGGCCAGGAATGGAATCTGGACCCTCACGACAGGTGAGAGATGGTTACTTGTCTTGACAAAAAGTTTTGACAATTAATCACAAATTATGAGGTGTAAAAACATATTTTTCCAGCATGGTGACATAATGGTTAATGGTCTGGGTTTGATTCCCAACTCAAGTTAGTATTTGCATGGAGTTTGCATGTTCTCCCTGTTCTTGGTGGGTTTTCTTCTGTCCAAAGACTTTCCCATAGTGTGAAAATGAGTGTGTGAGTGTGTCGTGCGATATATTGGCAACATGTCCAGGGTGTACCCTGTCTAGTGCCCTAAGTCTGCTGGGATAGGCTCCAGGCCCCCCCACAACCCTGTATACAGGATAAAGCAGTATAGACAATAAGTGAGTGAGAAGACATCTTAACTAAAGTGAATAAATTGTTTGTTTGCAAAAGCCATCCTGTGCTCCTAGATCTCCGAATTAAACGTGTGAAGCAATTGGGACACTTGTCTAATATCTCTGTAGGTTATCAATCTAGGCTGCTTTGGCGGTAGGTACAGTAACATCACAAGGGTAAATCTCGCATCAGTACGCTTGCCTCCAGTACTCATACTCCGAGTCAAACGCTCGTTTCTCTCCCAGCCATATGGTCCAGGAGTGTCTGGGCGAAGGTGTCTGAGTGGCATGCTGTCTCTTTTCTGGTGGTTTCTTGTTACAAGATAAAAATAAACGAGAGATGCTAGAGCTTCACGTCATGTTACCACGTGCACTGACATCAGAAAGAGACAGATGGTGCAAATTAATAACTGGAAAAAAAAAAAAACATTGTGTGTGTGGAGGGGGGGGGGGGGGGGGGGAGAGAAATCTAGCTCTGCTGAACCAACAAGCATACTGTAGGTACAAAACAAATGAAAGGAGTGTCAAAAAAGGGGATGATGGTTTTTAGCGCTGGGCCTGTGCTGCACAAAAGGCGCCTTGCTGGGCTCTCATGAGTGAACAGCTTTGCTAAACTCAAACATGAGGCTAATTAAAGTTTTCTGGTCTCTGTTTGACCTCCAGCAGATGGTCGATCTCAATATCTCTCCTTCACCGTTAGGTTCAAATCGACTCCGTGGGCGAAGGTAAACTCGAGCTAGCGGCACACCTCTTTTAAACTTTTGACTGCACTAAGGCAGCAGCTTCCTCATTCATTATCATCCTTTATGTGGATGTGTAAGCTTTAGCTGCTTAAAGTTCTATTTAATTAATGTACACAACATGACTAATAAAATTAGCTATAAAATATTTCAACTTTTGTGGCAAGTTCAACAAGTACTGAATGAGTATGAACATTGTTTTTGTAAAAAGTTTCTAATGACAATGTCTCAAAGATTCCCTGCAGTGAACAGCATCCATAAGATTAAAGCAACTTGTCAAAAGAAAATTCTGACTTTGTTCCCAAAATGTTTTATGTGAGATTAATAAAACAAAATGTAATTCTGAAAATTGTTAAAAATATTAATAAAATACTGAACAAACGTTAGAATTCTGAGATTGAAGTGTGAATCAAGAAACTTAGAATTGAGACATGTAATAAAAAAAAAAAAAAAAGAATTGTTTATTATTATTATTATTATCAATGGTGACCCAAATTGTTTTGTGCAGACTGATTTTTTGTAAAAAAAAAAAAAAAAAAAAAAACAAGTTTACTGCTAAAAACTTTATAAATGCTACAATTCTGAGGAAAAAAAATTGAAAACATGATTTCTGTCATGTTCTGCTAGATGTTGGACTGTGGGCATGGAGGTGAGGCATAGGCACAGAGGGGGATGAGGTGTAACAAAAAGAGTCTTTAATAATCATAAAACAAACATGAACAAAACAAGTTGGCTTGAACTTGAGCATACTATAACGAAAACTCATAAGAAACTAAAACATACACAGACTAGGGAATACAAACACTGAAACAAGACAAACTGGACAAGCCAAGACAGACCAAACAGACCAGCGGACTAAACACTAGGGACTATGCATGCAAGGGATAAACAAACGACAGGCTTGGCTAGGTCTACTAGCTGTTACGCCCATTGGCTGCTAAGCTAGCTAAACAGGCTAGTAGCCTGAGACCCAAGGGACAAACATACAGGGTACACAGCAGACTAGGTATGGGACAGACTAAGAACTCTAAAGGTTAGTTGCTAAACAGGTTAGTACCTACACAGACTAAGAGCTAATCAGACGATGAGACTAAACAGACTTGAAGACTAGACAGACTAAGATCTAAACAGGTTAGTAGTGCCCTCATTAGTATTTATACAGACTAATAACTAAACATGCAATGGGGGTTACTTACACATGAGGGTAAACACAAAAGGCTAATTCTCCTAGAGGCTAATCCTGCTAGGAGACACAAAGACATCTTAATATAAACAAAGTTAACTTAAAGAGCTCCAGAAACCAAAAGGCCAACAATAATTAAACCAAACAAAACCCACTTAATAGAACTGAAATTAATGCTCGACCCAGTTTCCCAGAACAAACAGGTTTTTATAACAATTCTAATGAGTATCCTCAGTTCAGGTGAGCATCCGCGTCACCTGACTGAGGTGCCTTCTGGGAAACTGAGTCTATGAACCAAAACTACAAACTAAACACTGTCCTCTAGTGGGCAACCCTCACAATTTCTAATGTTTTTTTTTTACAAGTATATCTTGTAATTTTGGAACTTTCTAATGTATGCAATGCATCCAATGTATGCAAATAAAATAATAATAAAAATATTATCATATATTTGTATATAATAATAATAATAATAATAATAATAATAATTATTGTTATTATTATTATTATTATTAATAATAATAATAATAATAATAATAATAATAATAATTTATAAATGAATTAAATATGCATAAATCTGCATATTATAAAACCAAAAACCATCATAAGCCAAGTATAATTTAACACCCAAAGACTAATTGAAATGTACTGTAATGCTGTGAACACATTTAGTGGGTAGATTTTTTTCCCCTATTATAAACTGGGATAATAAACAAAATAGTTAGACAAATCAATAAAAAAAAAATCTGGCTATTATGGCAGCAAAAAAAATAAGTGGTTGAGTTACCAGGTGAGAAGATACTTGAGCAGTCTAGGTGGAGGTGGTGAAAATGGACAGGTTGGATAAGTATAAATATAGCCCGACTGGAGTGCTCCTTCTGGAAAGGCCTTTGACAGGCGTTTGAGTTAAATAGTGGTGTAGCTCAGAGATCCAAGCTTTATTGCACTGGTACGCTGGGAGCAGGAGAGACCTTGGAGAATCCAGGGCATTATTGGAGCTAGGAGAACAAAATCCCAGCACAGAGAGAGAGAAACGGTGAGGAGGTAAGAGAAGATAGAGAGCTTAGAACTGAGAAGGAAAAAAAGAGAGTGAAGTGCACAGCTAGTGCTGGTTCAAAAATGAAATGAATACGGGGAGGAAGATCAAGAGGATGAACAGTTATAGAAAGATAGCAATGAAAAAGTGATTGCGGGAGGAAAAGAAATGAAGTTCCTTAGCTTGCTTCTCCAGCTTCTGTATTCTTGTTCTGATTGCCGTTGTTTAAAAGGTCTGTTCTTAACTGGACTGTACCTCGACATGATGGCAGTGGAGGGAAAAATGGGTTCGAAATTCATGCGACTTGTTCAAATGTCTTTGTCAAACTGATAGGCAGATTGGATTGTGGGCGTTTGGTGTCTAAACCTTGGGGAGTAATGCGTGGCTGCTTGTTTTCTCATGCCAAAGGAGAGCAGAGGCTGGGAAGGAGCGTGGTCATAGAACTGAACAAAGAAAATGGTTTAACAATAAATTACACTGTTGGTAAAATTCTCATTTTTCAGTAGCATGATTGGATTCAAGAAACTTTGGTTTTGTACACTAGAAATCAATATAGATTCTGCAATGGGAAACAAAGGTATTTAGTTGGATATGCTGCCCATAATATTTTTTTCTCTGAAAAAAATGTCTGTAACCTGTATGACTAACAAAATAGGCTTTTTTGCCTCTCAAAACAAGTCATTTAAAATCACAAACAGAAAGAGCTTTACTGCCAAGTATGTTTGCACATACAATAAATTTGCTTTGGTGACAGAAGCTTCCAGAAATGACAACACCACATACAGTACAACACGAAAAAACAAAACAAAACAAAAAAATAATTAATCATAGGATGTGGGGTATTATCAAATAAATATCAGTGGTATTCCACAGTATTGCACCTATTGCACATAATAATATTGTACATATGTTTTATTGCCCATGGGGATAACATTTACCTGCTCATAAGGTAGGTCACCTGGGGGAAAAAATCTGTTCTTGTTCCTGCCTGTCCTGGTGTCCGGGACTCTAAAGCGCAGACCAGATGGCAAAAATTGTTAGGGTTGAGAAGATGGCTTAGATGTGAGGTTTCCAAAATGATTTTCTGAGCCATTTCATCACTCTGGAAATGCACGGTTCTTGATGGGTGCACCAATAATCTTTTCAGCAGTCCGAACCATCCTTTGTACAGTAGACGTTTGATGTCTTCTTTTGTAGCTGAGCCAAACCGGACAGTTAGGAAGTGCACTGGACAGATTCAGTGGCGGCCAAGTAGCTCTTGTGGCAGGTTGAACTTCCTCAGTCAGGGAAGAAAATACAACCTCTGTTGGGCCTTTTTAACAGTGGAGTCAATGTGATTGTCCCACTTCAGATCCTAAAAGAGATGATTGTGCCCAAAAACCAGAATGACTCCACTGTGGCTGCCACAGTGCTGTTCTTGATGATTAATGGGGCAAGTGGTGGTGGTGGTGGTGGTGCGGGGGGGGGGGGGGGTCCCTTGAAATCCACAATCAACTCCGCTGTTTTGAGATTACTCAACTCTAGCTTGTTGTGCACCAGACAGATAGCTGCTCAACCTCACGTCTATATGCAGACTCACTGCCCTGGATTTTTGACACAAAATAGCCATTCTTAAAATATCCAAAATATTCAAAGTGATTAAAATGAATTACTATAGCTTGCAAAAATATTTATATTAAAAAAGTTACACAATAAATTGTGGGAAAGTTTAAGGGGTGAACACTTATGGTTTAAGGGGTGAAGACTTTATAACTGTCTAACTTATAGGTAAAAACTTTTGCACCTGACATCACAATGTTTATTAGTCCTGATCTGCATTTATACAGTGTCTTAGGTGGCAGACAGTTCAGCTATAATAGTTGATGTTAATTGATGTTAAAATGGAGTCCAGGTAGTTATTGGAGGCTCAGGTACAGTAGTCTCGTAGGAAGTTCCAGTCCTGAACTATCGAATTGTCAAGTCCTCAGAGAAACAGCTGCCAACAAACATCACTTTGTCTCCTTAGTGATTGCTTCTAAGTCATTTGTAATTGCCTCTGAACCATCCGTGTTGTGTTTTGCGGCTAATACCAACTACAATAACAACTACGATACCAAACTAACAGGCTGTCAACACAAGGCTGAATCCTAAAACCCGCTCAAACTCCTGATCAAGGGCACAACTGGATGTGTAGAGCAAGGGATTGTACACCCTACATAACATATACTTGTAGCGCTGCCACACAAAAGGGGCGTTTTCATACACAGGGTATTGGTTGTGGAGCTAATGCTGCTCACCTGTGGCCGAAGGCGTGCCCTAGCGGTTTCTGTTTCCCCATTGACAGTGGTTTGGTCACCGGGCAAGTTCCCGCGCATGCGCGATCGCAACGCATGGGAACCCGGAAGTGACGTGGGTCACATGGTCTGGCATAAAGCCGGAACCGGCATTGAGGCCGGCACGGAGAGATGATGACAGCGCGCTGCATGTTTTTTGAAGCTGAGCGACTGCTTGTGGATTACCTTTTGTTAATTTCATTCAGTACCCAGCTCATTCCGTTTCTCGATCTCCCAGACCTACCATCTTTATCTGGTGAGATCGACCCATCTCTCCAACTCACCATTTCACCCCAATTGCCGTTTTTTCAGACTCTGGACTATCATACACTCACTCACACACCCGCTTACATCACACACTCACTCGTTATATTTGTATATATTTTGTATATATTGGTTTGTGGTGCACCGTGTTTGTTTATTTATCTGTCTGTCTTGTTTAATACACTTGGTTTAATTTATTATAATTGTTTTGTGTCGCGTTGTGTTTTGTCCAGCTGCGGTTGCGCAATACCGGAAGTGTTGTTATCAAGCCCCTGTTTAGATTCCCGAATCCGTATTTTTGTAACCAAGCGGTTAATAAAATCCAAGCGTTAAATACTGTATAATGCTTTTTGGGGTTCAACCCTGTTATTATACAGTTATTTAGCTATTAATTAAGAAGCTTGAAAAGTCAGTATGAGCTAATATTACCTGCACATCATTTTATGAAGTGTAAAGCACAACATATTACATAGCAACGTCTCATTAGCAACAGAAGCACTGAATGAGCTAATGGCTCAGAAACCAAACAGAATCTCATATTTGTACTCCGTCTGATGTAATAATGCTATGATAACAAATCAAACTTCTGCAAAGTAATATCCTCATTAACTTCTTCATCCATTTTCGCGTGAGTGTTTCGTTTTTGAAAAAAGTTACGAAGTCCACCATAACATAATAATCAGCGGAACAGAATAAATCTGTTGCTACACACTTTTATCTGTGTGACAATGCAATCAGTAAGACAATGCAATCAGGTAATCCAGTAGGTAATCAGGTAATAATCAATAAAATGTATAGTAGGGTAATGTTGGTTAATGGTGCATCTGCTGTCCACTGTTCTGACTGACATCATTTATTAACATGACTGCCAAAAGGTCTGTAAACAAACTATTAGCTTACTTTAAAACTTTTAGACCAGGCAGTTACCGAGGATGAACAAGTGCAACATTTAGAAACCTTCTTTCTTTTATCCTGTGAGCTTTATATCTAACTGCTGGTCTGCATGAAAGTAAGAAGCATCTGCTCACGCATTCTTTGTTGCACATCTGTAGCCTCAAACAGACGCCCCCAAACCTTTATGTTAAGGTTTCAAAAATGAAATCATAGTGCATCTAATCTGTATTTTTGTTTCTGTTAAGAACACATCATCTGTTACATCCCTTTTAGACATTTCTCATTGTGATAACTGGTTTAAAGTTTTTTCTCTGAGCCATTGCGCAACATAGATCTTGGGGAAAAGTATTACTAGAGAGAGAGAGAGAAAGATCTAGCTTACAAATTGAATTGCTGACCCCACCTTTAAGACACATGCCCCTGGGATCCCGTGTAGCTCTTGGCCTCTTTAATCATTTACGGTTTCCTTCCAACTTTCCCCAGCAGTGGCATTTTTGTCTTCAGCATTGCCTGTTCTGTAGAAATATATTTGTCATGTACAGACAGATTATGTTGAAAGTTCAACTTTAAGAATTAACGTAATTTATTAAGTACTCTATAAAGGATTAAAAAGGTGTCTTAATGCAAAACGTAACCTTTAGTGGCAATAAAAAAAAGTGTTCCTATTTTTATGTCAAACACTCTGTGCTATAAATGGTGCCTGTCTCAATTATGCATTTCTCGGAATAAATATTCTGCCAAACAAATAAATGTAATTAAACTTAATGAAGCTGTATGAAGCTATAAATGTGTTCACCAGTGGCAGAATTGAGGGAAGATTGGTATATGCGACTTGACAAATAAGATACCTTGCAAGACGCCAATTTAATTCCTCATTCATCTTCAATAAGCTCTTAATCCTGGTCAGGCTTATGGTAGATCCAGAGTCTATCCAGAGAGAGTGAAATGGGGGAAATACTGTACACCTTGGATAGGACGCAGTCCATTACAGAGCACCATGCACACTTGTTTTTGTTTTAGGAAAAACATAATAAACTGTGATCAAAAGGTGTTTTGGACTCAGGACCGAACCAGAACCAGCATGTAATCTTGTATATGAACACATATTTTTTAAAGAAAACATTTAGTAACATTTTGTAAATGTGAATTTCAGGAGGAGATTTTTTTGGATGGGATGAGATTTTCAGATCTACCTGTTCGATCTAAAAGCTGTCCAGCTATAAGCTTCACCCCCCAACATCACTGTCAGTCAGTCTGGACTGGGCTGGTATTGGTATTGGTGGAGGGGGTTACACCAGACGGCGCTCCTCTCCAGAGCGCCACTGGTGAGCAGCTAAGTCATCCATGCTGACAGGCTGGCACATTCCCAGAAGGGATTGAGGGTGCCAGTCTGACTCCATATGGCCTCTCTGGTGGCTCAGTCCTGGGTTGGTGGCACCGTTTATCCAGCCCCAGGCTTTGCCCGCAGACACGGGACTGAACCGGAAAAAGGAGACGAGTAGAGGCATATTATTTTGTGGGGTGGGGGTTGCTTTGCAAACACTGTTTTTTTTTTTTGTTGCAGTTAGCAAATACCCAGTGTTGGATGTGCCTTCAGGCTGGAGCTTGATGGGTATCTAGAGAGCGTTTGGGTCGGTGTGGCATTCAATCCGTAATGCATTTATGGGTGTTGAAGCATTCTCTACTTCCTACAGGTGGGACTTATTATGAAATGCCATTCGGGTGTCCAGAGAGATCATACATTTTTGATGTGGATGTGGCGCTCGGCTCGAGGACAGGTTCAGCGCCGGCATGTTAATGTCAGAATGACATTTAGTAGCAGTTCGAGTTTACTTTGCTAAGATGAGAACTGCTAAGAGTGGTGAGGAAAACTCTTGACAGCCGGCTAGGTTGCTAGGTAACGTGTCTGAGAGCTTCAGGAAATCTGTGTGAGTGAGTCTAGACTATTTCATTTGGAGAAGAAAAAAAAAAGTACAGAAAGAAAGAGATGCCATTTTTCATTAGTATATTCTACTAATATAGTGTATCTATTAATGTAATAGAGAATGGTACATTTTCCCTCTCTCTCTCTCTCTCTCTGGTAGGAAATAGGGTGTAATCTGGTTAACACACTATGTCCGGTCTCTGAATGAGAAGCCCATTAGGCAGGCTGCCATTAGCCGGATTACATGTGCTATTATCAAGCCGGAGAGTGACACTGAGCAGGCACAGACCCAATCACGCAGCTTAGCTGTCACCTCTATCACTAGAATTAATGTAAAAAAAATGCAGAGAGCATTTCTGATGTCAGATTAAATAAGTGCTAGCTGTGATCAAGCACATTCACTCTGTAAGACAAACACCCACATACACACACACACACACAGACACATTAGGTTCATTGGCATTTGCTTCAGTGTCAGTGTCGTGTGTATTCTCCTAATCCAAATCTCTGACCTTTTCCTGACAGGTCGCCCTGACAATGAGCCAGGACTGAGTAGCGAAGGGAGTATCAAGGGAGTAACACTCTCTCTAAGTATTACGCACACCACATACTGTAGTATCACCTCTCTGCACTATAGCGCTAATACTGTATAAAACCTACTCATTCTTTATTACTGGCAGAGTCACAGAGAACCCTGGATCAATCCCTGGAATTTTAAAGAGTGTTAGATGAGGAAAACAAGCCTGGGTGAGATACAAGTTCACAGCATGACACCACACACACACACACACTTTTACATACGTATTCAGCTACACAATGAAGGTTTGATACTTTTTATATGTAAGGAGTTGACCTTGAAAAAGTGGTGTAACATTTAGTTGAAAAAAGTATTTTCCCGTGAGTACAGGGTATCCTAAAGTGGTTCATTTCTCTTATACAGAGTGGGGACCAGAAAAGTAGGCCGCCTCCAATACCGATGCCACACTCTGTGGAGGAGATCGCAGCTCTTTGATCCGAACCCCGTTGTCCGTCTGTCTGGTGACGTGGTCTCGCCCAGTGTGCAGTTCTGGCTTGTCCACATGCGGCTTTAATTTGTGGGGACATTTGAAGCAGAAAGTATATTCCAACAATCCACCATACCCTGGATGAACTTATGGAAACCATCACAAACACTATCCACAGCATCACTGTTGAAGGATCAGTCAACATGCTCAGAAAGGTGCATAGATAAGAACAGAGACCACTTTCAACATCTGTTTCTGTTTCTGTCAGTAAATGAAAACAATCCACTTGTTCATTCATTTCGGGTGGGCTACTTGTATCATGGCAATGTTCCAGGCATTATCCAGTATTTACCCAGTATGACAGCCGTGCTGATATTCAGTACAACACCTTCAAGTGCTTTATTGCTTTTATACAACAGTTCCGTGGTAGTACCGTATTGTGTAGTGTCCCGTTTTAGGCACATTTTTCCGCTACCGCAGATCATTTTATCAACTTGTTATAAATTCATTTTGTGAGTATATTAACATGTGCTTTCTCAACATTTAAAAATGTAAATTTGAGGGGCAAGGCATTTATTACCCCCCCCCCCCTTGCTTACCGGTCCCAGTGCTGTTATTGTCTATTATAACCACTTGTGTAATTCCTCTTGTCCAATCATATTACTCGGTCTGAAATAGCTTTTGTATAAAGTCTATTGACTTACCCATTTAATCCTTCACCAGACTCACATTTTTGCATCTTGTTCTTTTAGAAACTGGAAGACTAAAAGAAAAAGAATTACTCCTTAAAGTTCTGACATTGGAGACTCCTTCCAAAAATGATGCCATTTGTGTTTTCCATGTTAAATAACAAGACTTTAAAGTTGTTACTACTGTACAAACATGATAATGTATCAGAGTAATAGTGATGGGTCGTTCATGAACATTAATTCATTCATCTTCTATACCGCTTTATCCTGTATTTAGGGTCGCGGGGGACCTGGAGCCTATCCCAGGAGACTCAGGGCACGAGACAGGGTACACCCTGGACAGCGTGCCAATCCATCGCAGAGCACACACACACTCATTCACACACTATGGTCAATTTGGGAACGCCAATTAGCCTAATCTGCATGTCTTTGGACTGTGTGAGGAAACCGGAGTACCCGGAGGAAACCCACCAAGCACGGGGAGAACATGCAAACTCCATGCACACAGAGATGGGAATCGAACCCGGACCCTGGAGGTGCAAGGCGACAGTAATAACCACTCCACCACCTTGCCGCCCGTTCATGAACAATTTGTTCTTTTTGAACAAGTCTTTAACGTGACTCAGAAAAATCAGAGAGTGATTTGTTTATTTTCTACTGGGCGCGCTTGCACAAATCATTGCAAAACCTCCGTAGGTTATGTACAGGAAACAGAAATGAGTACTTACCTTTAAGTCATTTGGTCCGAATCGTTTGTTCTTTTGTCATGTGACTCGCATAGACGCTATGCGGTGCAATAGATTCAAAAGAACGAACGACTCGGACAAGAAGATATAAGAGGTGAGCTGCTCATTCTGTTTATTATAATATGTCCTTAGCTGCATTGTAATATTTTCATTACTGGAACTATAGACAAAATGTGTGACATGTTGGGGGTCTGTTTACTGAAAATGTAGCATTCTATTTCATTTCTAAACGAAATGACTCAAAAAAAGATTTGTTCATTTTGGTGTACGACAAAAGCTGCTGATGTAGAAACACAAAAAATCCACACCTTCCGAATAATCCGAAACAAGAATTTAACCTGTAGCACAAATTACACATAATTATACAAATCGACAACATCCTAGGAGCATTATACTTTACAATGAAAAGGAAATAATTTTCTCTGGCTCAACTTCTAAATGCATGTCTGTACACAGCGAGCTGCTTCTCAGCGGTTTATCTCAAAGGTTAGCTGCAAACAGCAGTCAAAGTCGAACACTGAGTGCACCGGCAAAGCAGGAAACCATCTGCTGTGTAATGGTAGAAAGTGAGCTTATTGTTTCTCTCTTATCATAGGAAAACTTTTCTTTTTCCAGTATTACCAAATACTGACATTATTTCATTAATTAATGTTTACTGGGCTTTATATATATATATATATATATATATATATATATATATATATATATATATATTATAAAAAAAAATTAAGGCATGTGCATAGCACATACCAGTCCATGGTGTATCCCACCTATTGCCCCAAGTCCTCCTGCATCCCTGAGAGAATGAGCTATGACCTGACCTATTATTTAAGAATAACTTTTACTCATTTTTAGGTATTCAGGCTTCCAGTGTGTTTCCAGTGCTTCAATTTAATTAAATTTTATTTTATTCATATAGAGCTTTTAACAATGGTCTCAACTAGCTTCACAAAATGAAAAGAAAATTTATGGAAGTGTGCATGAAAAATGTGTTTAGATAATAATGAGATTGTGCCTGATGAGCAAGCCGTGGGCGACGGTGACAAGGAAAAACTCCCTGAGATGGTAGTAGGAAGAAACCTTGAGAGGAACCAGACTCAATCTTTCCCCATCAATCTCCTATCATCTAACCCATCAATCCATTTTTGTATTGGCCACAGCTCAAACAAGCCAATTAGATTTCCCCCTAATGTGACCTCATATACTGTAAGAAGATCCCCTACACTGGCTTGTTGCTCAGCTGTGCTATTCTATAGTGGGCGCTGGAGAGCGCGCGCACACACACACACACACACACACACACACACGCTTCGGAGGAGCTCTGAGACCTATGTCTGAGAAATTGTAAAATATGGGACCTTTAAGGCAGCGCAGCTCAACACAGTGAAATATGACTAAACTCATGAAGTGTTTTGCAGTGTCATCACGACCCAGACACAAGAAATCTTCTTATGCTCTGATACGCTTCACACACAGTGTTCCACTTTAAACATAGAAAGTAGTTGGCAAATGGGAACTCTTCCATTTTTAGTAACAAAAAGTGCCATATCTTCCTTAATGTCAAATTGATGACACTGACATAGACGGAAGATGATGGAGCTGTCAAAACAAAACCACTCATTACCAACCTTATTGGTAAGATTTTTGTTTTCTTTAACAGGTAGAATGTGCAGATCTGGGGGACTCATTGACGCAGAGTGTTATGATGAGCTGGTACAGTATGTATAGATCCCGCATTCCCCATTCTCATTGATCACTCAGGTTTGTTGATTGGTTGCTTTACATCTCAGGGAGCTCATGTCTGTGTTTCCTTCTGACTCCCCCTTTTAGTAATGGTGTCATACAGTAGTTAGTCCTGCTGGGGTCCCTGCTTGCACGCTGCACTAAATATACATTTGCCTTATACATAGTGAGATATTGAGTATACCTACCTGTTCTCTCTCTCTCTCTCTCTGAGATACACATAGCACTCCTGGGTATATAAATATAAACGCAATGAATTCTGTTAGAAGCTCTACTGTATATAAAAATAATAATAAAGAAAGATTAGAATGCAAGGATGATGCAAAAAGTTACTTCTGCTAGCTAGCTTCATTCTAGGCTTTGATTAGATTTTAAGTCAAGGCTGTTTATTTGGCTATTCACTCACTCACTCACTCACTCATGGTCTGTACCACTTTATCCTGTATACAGGGTCACAGGAGGCCTGGAGCCTATCCCAGGAGACGAGGGCATGAGGTGATGTACACCCCTGGATGGGATCCCAATCTATCGCAGGGTAGACACGGATACAGTACACACTCATTCACACACTAAGGGCAATTTGGGAAGACCAATTAGACTTATCTACATGTCTTTGGATGGTGGGAGAAAACCAGAGTACCCAGAGTAACTTTACCAAGCACAGGGAGAACACGCAAACTCCATGCACTCAGACTCAAGGTAGGGACTGAACCCGGATCGTGGAGATGCAAGGCCACAGCGCTTATCACTACGCCACTATGCCACATGGGGTAGCTCAGTGGTTAAGGCATTGGACTAAGGTTCAGAAGTTCCCAGGTTCAAACCACACACCCTCAAAGTTGCCACTAGTGGGCCCTTGAGCAAGGCCTTTAACCCTCAACTGCTCAGATAAAGAGATAAAAATCTAAGTCGCTCTGGATAAGGATGTCTGCCAAATGCCTAAATGTATTTAAGCATTCATATTTGACATAAATAATTAATAACATGAATAAATACCCTAACTAGCACTAGCATCGAGAAATATGTAGCTGTTGCAAAAAAGAATATATATAGCAACAATGCTTATACAGTATAATAAAATCACTGTAACAAATAGACATACAGTATTGTTAAAAATAATCTGCAACTGTGGAATGTGAAACATGTGGACAAACATGAAGCTTCTCATTCTGTAAAGTTGATTATTTATAAATAATCAATAAATTATATCATATAAGTATAGTAGAAGTATATACTGTATATATAAGTTGCCAAAGATTACACTTTTAATATACTGTACACCAAATAAACATTTTATGGACAAAAAATAATGCTTTATTTCTGACTGTGAATAATCACTGATACTGGAGACTCCTTCCATGAATGCTAAAAAAAAAAATCATTGGATTAACAGTTATCATTTATACATTTTTAACATCATCAACATTCAACATGTTATACATTTGTTGCCACAGAAACAAATATAGTAGAATGAGGAAATCTTACATCTAAACCTGTGACTTTTACAGAAATAACTTCCGGCCAATCAGAATGAAGATTTGTTTATTCGTGTAGTCTGATGTTTAGTCTTCCTTTCAAGACGAATATGAACATGCACTCCATATAAGGAAGACGCTTCTTATCTTTTTCTCTCTCTAGCACACACACACACTTACAGTACTTACTTTCTCACACACTATTGTGTTGGCGACACATATGGCCAATTATGGGTGGAAAGAGGTGATGTGTATGAGAGGTGAAAACTTTTTCACACTTCGCAGGTGATCAAATCTCCATGAGCGAGACAGCTACACAGCAGGGAACCTCGGCAGGAGCCGTCCGCCATCTTTTCTTCTTCTCCTTCCCTTCGCCACATGCACATAAACACACACCTGCTTATTCCACTTAATGCCCTGGTCCGTACCAAAGGCGTTTTCTTTCCGATCAATACGCTTGCTAACTCTATTGCTGTATGATGACGGATTGAGTCGGAACGTAGGATGTGGGGGGTGAGGTGTGCAGAAGGGAGAAGAGGAAAAAGCAATATTCACTTCATAAATCATGCAGTACGAGATGTCACAGGGGTAATTGTGCTTCTGTGAGTGCTCTTTAAAGATAGAGGCGATTTTATGACTGGGATAACACATGGAGACTCCCCGCTCCCGCCATTACACACTCATTACGGGGGAATTAGAGTGGAAATACTGCAATGATACAGTTCATAGCGTTCCTCGTCGGTCCTGCGTGTTTTTTCTTATTTTTGCGCTTCATTCATGCATCAAAGAATGTGCTTCTGAGTGCTACCAGTCTGCTCCTCCTTAATCCACCGTAATCGATAGTTTTTTTTCTCTTCCCTCATAGTTTGTTCCATTATTCAAGACATATTTGTATTATTTGACCTCAAGTTACAGCACACACACACACACACACATACACCAGCATCGTTCTCATAATTTCAATTCATTTTTCTGCTTATGGCGGATAAATGAATCAATTCTAGTTCAATTCCTTGGGTAATAGATTCAGTGGATTTGCACACTATGCTCCATCATATCTCTCTCTCTCGCTCTCTCTCTCTCATTCTAGCGGAGAATGGAAAGTCTCCTCAGGCTGATGAACAATATCCTTATACCAGTCTCTGGGTAAAGGGTCTACATTTATGGTCTTTAGTCACGTCCACGAGTCACCGGATTAGAGCTGAGGCCCTGCGGCTGAGAATTGAATTTGAAGCCGCTACCATTTTTGCTACATTTGGGCTTCAAAAGTACAACTGTACATTTGTGCTCATGTAGCAGAAGGGTTTCTTGACTGGATCTATCATCAGTCGTGATGCGTATTGGTACTTTCATGTTATATCCAGATAAATACTGTACACTGATAGTTGACTGGATTCCATTATGTACATCATCGCCTTGCACCTCCAGGGTCCAGGTCCGATTCCTGGCCAGGCTTGATTCCCATCTCTGTGTGATAGAGGATGCATGTTCTCCCCATGTTTGGTGGGTTTCCTCCAGGTACTCCGCTTTCCTCCCACAGTCCAAAGACTTGCAGCTCAGGCTAATTGGCGTTCCCAAATTGCCCTGTGATATATTGGCACTCTGTCCAGGTGTACCCTGACTTGTGCCCTAAGACTCCTAGGTTCCAGGTTCCTCGAATCCTGAATACAGGATAAAGCAGTAGACGATGAGGGAGTGATTGCTTCTTCACTGGTACAGTATCTCCTTAGAAACACTAATATGACCCTTCCTAGTACATATGTATCATAAATGAGCCGAAAGAGATAAATTACAATTTCTCTCAATTACTGTTATATTTATAGTCATGAGATTATTTCAAGCATTATATGTTATAATACATTTCTTTCAACATTCAATCAGAGCACATTAGAGCCTTTAAAACAAACCATTATACTGTATGCAGATTTATGTCAGCTTCAACTCACTACACCAGAAGACTAATGACTTACATAAAAATGACATACACCAAGTTAAATGTCTTGTTTAACAGTCTGGACAGTTCTAGAAATTGATGTGATTTGCCAATTTTCAGGCGGCGCGGTGGTGTAGTGGTTAGCACTGTCGCCTTGCACCTCCAGGGTCTGGGTTCGATTCCCCGGCCAGGCTCGTTTCCCGTCTCTGTATGCATGGAGTTTGCATGTTCTCCCCGTGCTTGCTGGGTTTCCTCCGGGTACTCCGGTTTCCTCCCACAGTCCAAAGATATGCAGGTTAGGCTAATTGGCGTTCCTAAATTGCCCGTAGTGTGTGATTGGGTGTGTATGTGTGTGTGTGCCCTGCGATGGATTGGCACCCTGTCCAGGGTGTACCCCGCCTAGTGCCCGAAGTCTCCTGGGATAGGCTCCAGGTCCCCCACGACCCTGAACACAGGATCAAGCGGTATAGAAAATGAATGAATGAATGCATGCCAATTTTCATAATCCAGACGAGTTTACGGTCAGATTGGCCATAAAAGGGTCTACCTCTGGGTTACTCTGCTCTGAGTCAGGGGTTCAAGCTGCAGTACAGCCAAGCAGCTACTGTTGAGCCCTTGACCACCCATTTTCTCTAGGGTCACAGTTTCCTGGATGCTGCTGCATTCTGACCCCAGTCTCCTAACTGGGATATGAGAAAAACAAAAAATCACAATGATTTAATTTTAATGTTACCTGATACCTTTGGGAAATTCAAGAGTCAGGCGTTGAAGGAGCAACATCCAAACAACCAGAAATCTCCAGACCACACACTGCATTATTCAGAAAAGTCATACAAATGTACTCCACAGGATAAACAAATTTATATCCAGAATGTTCCACAAGACAACAACAACAAAGCAACCGGTTAAATATTTGGCAGCAACAGGTACCAAACATGTCCATCCTCCATAATTTCCCTTCCTTGAGAAGCTACCGTA
Source organism: Channallabes apus (assembly GCA_030522415.1). NCBI lineage: Eukaryota > Metazoa > Chordata > Actinopteri > Siluriformes > Clariidae > Channallabes > Channallabes apus. The sequence continues at coordinate 29,889,230 of CM060121.1, forward strand.
CAAAGAGTACTGTAAATCTTCACTGGGGGACAGCCTTTAAAAATCCAGTCTGACATTTCCAGGACAAAGACATAGTCATTTGTAAGAGTGACACTTTGGAGAAACAATAACAGTTCGGCCATAACGATCTCCAGGATGCGTGGGGGGAAAACAGCTGAGACTTTTCATCTGCAGAACAATATCCTGCAGTGTGAAGCATGGGGGTGGCAGCATCATGTTGTTGAGTTGTGTTTTGCTAGAAAGTGCACTTCAGAAAATAGATGGCATCATGAGAATGGAGGATTATCTAGAAATACTGATGCAACACAACGAGACATCAGCTAGAAAGCTTGTCAGCTGCAATGCTACAACCCTGAAAGGAGGAATAGGCAAAAAACTTGACAAAAAAGATATGGTGAGAAACTTGTGGAGGTGAATTAAATGGAAATTAAATTAAATGGCCGTGTTAATATAGACCTTTTGCAGACATGTGACTTCCATAACGTCAGTCACAACAGTCTACAGTGAAAGCACTGTCCAACTGACATTAATCAACTATACATTTTAGTTGATAATTATATTCAAGGTCCTGTTCCAGCGCCAAAAAATAACAGAAAGGTCTTTACACGACCTCACCTCAGAACATATGAGACAAACTGGTTTTAAACTTCCAGCAGGAAGAATGTAATATGTAATGTAATGTAATACACTAATAGTCCATTCATCTTTTAACGTTCAGTTTACTTTTTAGTTTACTTTTCGGTTTTTTTGGAGTAAACCATGCTGTGTCTCACTTTCGTTTCTGTTTCTCAAGGATTCTTTTGTTTTTGTGTCTTCCACATGCTCTGTCTATACATGGTAGACTGTCACGGTGATTGGCCCTTTTGACTGACGCGTATAGCCACACCCACCTTGAGGAAAAAAGCAGTAAATTAGGAAAAAAAAACCTAGATGCTAGGACTTAACGGCTCATACTGTACCTTCACTTTTATTCAACATTTTGTGTCCATACTGACTTTCCTGTGACAAATTCTATGACAAAATCTTCCTGGACAAAAATTTCAGAGATATATTCAGTATACAGTATAATGTACTGTATGAAACAAATATTATTGAAAGAGTGAAATCTGAGCAATATACAGAACTTTCAATTATTTATATAGATAACATGAATTAAAGGCAGGAATTTGGTGCACTTGAATATGAACTCTATACCAAGTCCTACTTTTCTCATTTAAGTATAATGATATAAGTCACTGCTCCTGTATTATAATAAAGCTCTGTTCAGCTGCTTCTCTCTGTACCACCCTCCCAAGCCTACATTTCTTCTTAGTCTCTTTAACCTTCAAAATAATTATTTTTCTTGCTAATTTAGTCCTGCTCCAGACTGCCTCTAGAGCTTATATTTTAAAGGGTGATTTATGCTTCTTTGTGAAGCCTACCATATGTCATAAGTCTCGCATACCAACACCTACCTAGAAATGTAGCTACGTGTTGCCACGACGACTGTGATTGGTCCTCTTAGTTGCAATGCGTTTCTTGATTTATTTATGGCTTCTTCTATGCTTCCACTTTTTACTTGAGTTGAACGTTGGACTGGCCATCTCCTCCAACGTCTTCTCTCATTTCTATGTTGTAGTAATTTCAATAAAGGTAACTGTTGTCCAACATCTGTTTTCTCCAAAACCAACAAAATACATACAGTTTAAATGACTGTAGTACTTACCCGAGATTGAGAAAGAGACTCAGCACCATGGCACAAAAACCTGACTGCCTACTAGAGGTTGGATGGTGTAATTGCAGAGCAAGGCAGATTCACCGGTGCACAAGTATAAATGCTCAAAATGCTGAGGCTCTGAGTAGACTTGATGCAGAAGCATAAATCTGGCTTAAGTGCCAGCTCCCAAATCTCATTCTGTCCCAATGGCGTGGTGCCATTCAAACCTTCAGCCTATAGACCGCTCTATGATGTACAGTATAACCTACTATATCTATTTTAAGTGACTTCAGTTAGGGACACTAAAGAATGTAATCTCTAATTAGCCCCTTTCTCCTGCTGACTGTGTGGCACTGACATTAATATTTGTATTGTATTGGATGTGGCATGGCAAATTATTAATCTCATGCCATGTCTTCTTCTCTTCGTTACTCTTGGCAGGTTAAGCAGGATAGACATGGGATAGATGGATGGACACTGCATGGCATTTTAATATCTTACTCTTCGATAAGCAGAGCATAAATATACATTAGATTAGAAAAGAAAAGAAGAACAATAAATAATGCTTGTCAATATACGGTTGTCCATACAATCCATTATTTTCATGGAAAATGAGATCAAATGCGATGTAATTATTATTATTATTATTACTAGCACACTATACTGTACCAGGTTCCTTGGATTAAGTGTTTTTTTCTGCTTACTGTAAAATTCTGCAAACAGTCCCACAAGGCCTTAGAGTGAGCATTGCTCTTCAAAAGCACCTTCTACTGTCGTCATTTTGCTCACAGCAAGGACATCACATACTCCAGCTGAAAACGTCTGCATAATTTCACTGTTGAGGACAAAAATTAGCTTGAAAATTCTAATAAAAATGTAATGTTCTATTGTAGGAAAGTAACGAGACCCTGAGATGCATGTGACGCCAAAATGATTTTATGTAATCTCCTGTTTCAGGTAGGAATGTTTTTACAGGCATGAAACTGAAGGTACATTAAATAAGTTCCAGTAGATTTTCAAACATGACGTGGCAGGCTTAGAAATAATGTTCCAGCAAAGAGACAAAAAAAAACTCTGCGAAGGAAGATCAAGTAAATAAGTTTAAAAGAATATAATATCAACAACTCATGCTAAACATAATAAAAAAAAATCTAATTAATACTCATAAATGTTTTACCTTTATGATTATTTAGTGGCTACAGTTGAAATTTACATTTGTATTATAATCAAATAATATTATTATATCTTAGAAATCTGGTCAAATTTCCATTAATTTTTTTATTATAAGAAATAAGAAATAAACAATAGTAAAATTATTTAGCCTATTTCTAGTTACTAAATAGAAAAATACAGTATTTGATAAAAAAATATATATAAAATATAAATTTAAAATATAAGTTTTATTTTGTTTAAATCGCTAACCAAATGTACTGTATAGGATAGTAACAATAAATGGTCTCAAATGTTCAGCATTGTTTTACGGTATAGAAAGAAAGAAAAATCAGAAAATAACAGACTTAGAAGGTGTGTCCAAACTTTTGCCTGATAGTGTACTGTAAGTTCCTATTTTTAGGATTTTTTTTGTTTGTTTGTTTCAAAAAATTTTAATATCTGCACTACAGTAATAAAATTTCAAGCTTGAAAACAGTAAAACATTTCAAGGCTTAATCATATCATATTTCATTTCTTATAATAGAAGATTATAGAAGACAACAGATTCAAAACAATTTCGTCAGCCTCTAAAACTTTATGATGTAATTTTTTTATTTATTTATTTATATTTTGCAGCACATTTTGTTAAACATATTCACAAGGAACAAATGTTTGATAATTTTTGTTCTGCGATATAAAGGATGAGATCATCTTTAACATAAAAGCATGTTGAACGTGTGTGTGCGTGTGTGTGTGTGCGTTGGAAAGCTACAGTAGCTGTGCATTAAAAGCAAATGTCCAAAGCAAGAGTGACAGTTTATGAACTTGCCCAAGGGGTGTTACTGGACAGCATGTGGCGTGTGTGTGTGTGTGTGTGTGTGTGTGTGTGTGTGTGTGTGTGTGTGTGTGTGTGTGTGAGAGAGAGAGAGTTAGTGTATATGTGTATATAGCTTATGGCTGAGCACAGTGCTGGCAGGCTGAGGGCCACCAGGCCAGTTTCCTGGAGCCCGGGCATCAGAAGGCCTGGAGGCGGGAACACAGCTGGCCATCACAGAGCTCATCAGCACCAAGACAAACAAACACTGACTTTTAATTTATAAATTAATTAAACACATCCTCAAAGGCATCTGGACCTGTAATATAGTTAAATTGGGTGTAACTGATCTATCTATCAAAAATCTGTAAAAAAAAAAAATTGTCACTTTTCTGTGAAGCAGGCTGTGTGTGTGTGTGTGTGTGTGTGTGTGTCAATCAAAGTGAACAGGTTGTAAAACCTGTGCCTTTAGTTTCAGGAGGTCTGTGTGGCCTGTGTGTCTGTCAGTCTCAATGAAGGAGGTGTGGCCTGTGTGTCTGTCAGTCTCAGTGATGGAGGTGTGGCTTCTTTATCTGTCAGTCTTATTGAAGGAGGTGTGGCCTGTGTGTCTCAGTCTTGGGGAAGGAGGTGTGGCCTGTGTGTCTGTCAGTCTCAGTGAATGAGGTGTGGCCTGTGTGTCTGTCAGTCTCAGGAAAGGAGGTGTGGCTTCTTTATCTGTCAGTCTCAGTGAAGGAGGTGTGGCCTGTGTGTCTGTCAGTCTCAGTGATGGAGGTGTGGCTTCTTTATCTGTCAGTCTTATTGAAGGAGGCGTGGCCTGTGTGTCTCAGTCTTGGGGAAGGAGGTGTGGCCTGTGTGTCTGTCAGTTTCAATGAAGGAGGCGTGGCTTCTGTATCTGTCAGTCTTATTGAACGAGGCGTAGCCTGTGTGTCTGTCAGTCTCAGGAAAGGAGGTGTGGTCTTATTGTCAGTTAGTCTCAGTAAAGAAGGTGTGGCCTGTGTGTGTTAGTCTCAGTGAAGGAGGTGTGGCCTCTTTGTTTTTAGTTATGATGAAATAGGGTCTCCTTGCTTGAATGATTTTCACCAGGTTTCCTAACACATCAGTCCGTCACTGACTGTTTGTGCGTGTGTGTGTGCGTGTGTGTGTGTGTGTGTGTGTGTGTGTGTGTGTGTGTGTGTGTGTACACGTGTAAATGTTGATGTTCCTGCAGTATGGCTGGAGAGCCGAGCGCTCCCCAACAGATGTGTGCTCTAAATTTTGCTTTGGCACAAAGAAGAAGTGACCAGTCCTGGTATTTTTTACTGCAGTTCTAATTAGGACATATGATGATGTATAACAGTGTGTGTGTGTTTACTGTAGTGTGTGTGTGTGTGTGTGTGTGTGTGTGCGTGTGTTACATCCTGAGTAACCACATGTGTAACTGACTATGAAAAACTACTGGAATGTGCGGTAACCAGGTTTCTTGCTTTGTATGGTGTGTGTGTGTGTGTGTGTGAGTGTGTGTGTGTGAGTGTGTGTGTGTGTGTGTGCGTTATACAGTAGTTGTAGTGTTGAGAGATTTCCCCAGCGCAGGCCCCATTACTCTCAGCTCAGTTGATTTATGACACGTCCCCATACCGAATGCAAATGAACTGCACCATGGAGAGGGAGCACAGCTCCTGACTCTTCTCTGGCCACACACACACACACACACACACACACACACACACACACACACACACACACACACACACACACACACACACACACACAGAAAGAGAGAGAGAGAGAGAAGCTTAACTTAACCCCTTAACCTTAATTGCAGTCATTACTTTACTCCGGCAAATTTGTTACTGAATATGAAATTATCACATATGATACACCATTAAATAGAGATTATATTAATTGTGTGAGTCCTAAACACACACACACACACACACACAAAGGAACTATAAAAAATGATGTGGCGAGACAAAATGCTACTACTGCAAGACTTTTCTCACAGTCACTACTTTTCCCTTTTTTTTTATTTAAACAAATGGACAAAACTGTCTTTGCTTTAAGCCCTTTAGACATTTATTCACTCTCAGAGCTAAAGATACGGCTTAATTAGCAGAGGAGGAAAGTAAACTACAATACTTTCTACAGTTTGTGAAAACACAGGTCACTGTAACCAAATACTCAGCAGCAATGTCGAAGACAGTGTAGGCAGATAAACATATTTCCGTACAGATTTTTCTTGAAATGTACAGTATGAAAGCTTAAAATACATATATGTGTGATGCTCACTATGCTTACGCCACAGCTGTGGTGAAACCCTGGCCTCCCAGGAACTCCTTAAATGGCCCAAACATGCGGACATGGCTTGTAGCGAGCTCACAGCCGCGTTCCTGTAAACGTGCACGTGTTGGTGGTGTATGATTTTGTGTACAGTTCACACAGACAGATGCGTCTCTTCAGTAAGTTTCTGACAAATTTTTTTTAAGGATCAGACGTTCCAAGCGCTGAATGTTCACGGGAGTGACTGCAGTTTGAAAGTTTAACTCTGGTTAAGAGTCTCATCAGTGTACTGTGCTTGATGTTGCCTGTAAATGTCAATCAGTTTTATGCCTTATTTCATGGGAAATTTCATCACAGGTCCCAGTTTGATTTAAATACTCCTCGTATTTTTAGATTATTTCTCTCAATACTGGATAGAATGGAAACTAGATCGTTCCAAAAGTGATTACTCGAGTATTTATTATTTTCTTTTCTATTCTTTACTAGAACCTTTTATTATTATTATTTATTTATTTATTTATTTATTATTATTATTATTATTTTTTTTTTTCTTTTGTTAAATTTCTTAAATTTTTGTGAAGCTGCTTTGAGACAATGACCATTGTTAAAAGCGCTATATAAATAAAATTGAATTGAATTGAATATTTTAAACATTTTATTTATTTAGTATTTACAGTGGTTCCACTATGAATTGAATCCGTTCTGGAAGCGAGTTCTTAAGGTGAAATTAAATGATAATTTAATTATTAATAATTAATTATTATTAATAATTAATAATTATTAATAATTAATAATTATTAATAATAACATTATAATTATATTTTTGCATATAAAAACAATCAAAACATTTAGAAAAGACATGTAAAAATAGTAAAATATGAAATAAATAGATATTAAACCTCACTTAACCTTAATTTATGATTCTGCTTCTTCTTGGCACTGTCCTTGACCCATGGTGCTATTTCTTCACTAAAAAAAAAAAAAGGTAAACGTACTTCTCTTGGCTTTCACGCATGCACAAAAATGACACAAGTTTTCAATGGCTCCAGGGTGTACATGTGACTTTTAAGGCGAAATTTCTTAGGGCAGAGTGTTCGTATACTGAAATACTGTACCACTGTACTCTCTATATTTTTTTTCTCACAGACAAAATATTTTTTTTACACTTTTACTTGGTTTGTAATTTTTTTAAAACAAAAGGTTGTATATAAAAAAGATTTACTTGGAAAACTGCTATATATAACTTTATTATAAAAGCTTTAAACTTTTGTCATAGTGAAACTATGGGGGTGAAAGAAAGCCGCTTCTGTGAGTGACCTAAATGCATTTAATGTTTTTTGGAGAATGTTAAAGCCAAGAAAATTGACGTTTACACATTGTTACTGCCAATGAAGTTACCGCAGAATGAATGGAATACAAGTATATGTCCTTTAACGTTCTCAGTACATTATGTGAACTAAGACAGGCACATACACAGCTCAGTGGTTAAGGCATTCACTGTGGTTCGGAAGGTTCAAACTCCACAACCACCAAGTTCCCACTGTTGGGCCCTTGAGCCAAGGCCGTTAACCTTCAACAGCTCAGATAATTAGATAAAAATTTTAATCGCTTTAAATAAGGGCGTCTGCTAAATGTAAATGTAAGACGTTATACTGTTCAGATGTCATATGAAAACCATGCTATGTACTTTACAAAACTACTGTGGGATGCTGTACTGTTAGCACTGTGGCAAAGTTAATTTGTAGTGTAAGTGTATATGTGTGTACAATAGACATGAGATGCACACACTGTGTGTGGGAAGCCGTTGGGTTCACTGCGGAGGCTCATGTCTACTACTTTTGCTCTTTATTGGGATTTTTGCATTGTTATAACCACAGGCATAGAGTATGTGCACTCAGGTGATGCAAAAACAAATATTAAATTGTTAATACGTGTACTATTTTATTGTGTTGCAATCAACATCATAAGTGAAATTATAACTGTTTTTGGATTTTATAGAATGTTCATCATGATCTTCAGCAATCTTTGTAATTTAAAAAGTTTCATGTGCAACAAATCTGAACTTTTTTTTTTTCTCCTTGATCTAATAAGCTGCCACTACTTTCTGTTTGACTATAAAAAAAAAACAGTCAAAGCAAAACTGCATACTTTAATAAACAGAAACACAATTACATTCTGATTAGCCATTGTGACAAGGCAGGAGGTGGAGTTATAGCTTTTAGAAAATTCACACAGAATTCATCCTTAAATAACCCAAAGAATTTTGACAAAACAATTTGGCATTTCTGCTTTTTAACACCCTTGTGATACATGCAGAAAATATTCCATCAGTTTGCAATTCTTGCTTCATTTGGAAAAAAAAAAACTCCTTTCTCTCAAAACTGCAAAGATGGAGTTCTCATTTTGCTATCAAACTGTTCAAATGGAGTTCTATTGTCTAGTAAAGGCTTTCTAGGTTCCCCCAACAATGGCTGCTTTTTTTCTGATCATCCAGCCATGTATTTCTTTTTGTATCTGTCTTCACCATCATCTTCTTCCCATCACATAGCCCCATCTTATCTCATCTTTTTCAGTTCTCTTTTACAGTTATATATTTTTTCAGCTATCATTTGCCTTTGCCTGTTTCTGCCAATCCTTCAAACGGGGAAGTAACCCTCTGAAAAGTCATTTTTCTTAAACCAATCTTTTCTTTCTCAGATTTGAACTGCAATTTTCACTTCTTAGGACGTTTTATGTTTATTCAGCTAACATTATCTCCAGGCTCTACAGTTTCTTCCAACCTTGCAAAAAAATATTCTGGTAGGTCCATTGGTAACACTAAATTGGTAGAAATGAAAGAGTGTGTCAAGTGTGTGTGTGTGTGTGTGTGTGTGTGTGTGTGTGTGTGTGTGTGTGTGTGTAGTGACCTGGTGTCCCATCCAGGCCGTATAGCCATCTCATGCCCTGTGTTCATGGGATAGGCTCCAGATTCACTGTGACTCTGACCATGAAAGAAGTGCTTACGGAAGATGACTGGATGAATTATTTATGTTACAGATGGCTTAACATTCTATGATTTGGTGAGCGAGAATGTCTGGCATCTAAAAAATTACCAGCTGGGTTTTAGAAAAAAAAAAAGTAACCTTGAACTTGCTGATTCTCGGAATTAAAAAACTGCACAAAGTACAAGGAAATATTAGACTCAATATTTAATTTTACTTCTTGTTTGAACCTCTAGATTAGATATGTAATGAAATGTGAAAAAAAATTATTCTATCATTTTTCATCTAAATAATCATTTATAAAAATCTGACCTACCTAATAAGTAAATAAGTATTTTCAAAAGCTTTACATGACACATCATCAAATATATCATAGGATATTACAAAAAGAAAAAAAATTAATAATGCATGTCACTTTGAGCAAGAATTATACTGTAATTGAATAACACTAGGTTGGAATGTATTTATATTTTATGTTTAGGGAAAAGCATTAGAATTATCGAAATATATTTGCTATGAGTAAGATTTTTCCATGCAATTACGATGAAGATGAAGATGAAGACAGAAGTACCACTAAGGTTGAAAATCAACAGGAATGAGATCAGAGTAAGAATGAGGAACCTGGTGATGGTGAAAATGGAGGCACAGTACATTTTTTTGTGTGTGTGTGCATGCTGGCAAGGATAATGTGCATATTAGAATATGGTTATTATTTTTTATTTTTTTTTTAAGTTTTACCTTGAAACAACACTGATTGCAATCTTTGATATGATAATTGGTGATTGTGGTTGATTGATGATTGTTCCACCATGGCACAGTTTTGCATGAGAACAACAGATGAATATGAAATCCTTTTTTATTATTAAATAAGTTTTTTTTTAAATATATTAAAAACTAGATAATTATGTTTGTTAATTCAAATGCTTGGTTAAAGAAAATGTTTTCAAAAAATACATTATTTTTTCACATGAAAAAATCTAATGTTTCAATGTGGCACAGTGTTGCCTCTAGGCACAGCCTTTAATTAATAAATACATTTAAAAATGCAGTAAGAGATCATTTCATACTCATTGTTATCATTTAGAGAGACTTTCATATACAATGACTTACAGGTGAAGCAGAATCTGATTCAAGAATTCTGCAATCAATGAAACCTTGTAATATAATACATGTCAAGCTATTGAAAGATAGTATATTTTAGCCTCTTATATGACATCACAACTCATTGCTCCTTGATCTGAACCATTGTGATTTGAATCCACAATCTTCTAAAGAAGTGTAGACTGATTCATAGACATGCAAATATGATAAAGAATGCTTTGTACTTTATACAGTCCACTTCATGAAAGGCAAGGTTGGTTGGATGGATAGTCTGTTTGAGGTGAAGATGGGTGGAGGGAGGGATTGACTCATGAATGGATAGATAGATGGATAGTTTAATGGTTATGTGGACAAATAGTTAGTGATAATCAGATGGATTAATATGGTGGTGAGGTGGCTTGCTTACTGGATGGATGGATGAACCCAAACTTATTCATAAATAGATGGATGGATGCATGGATGGATGTACATTTACATTTAGGCATTTGGCAGACGCTCTTATCCAGAGTGACTGTCATGAACACTCAATCTGCGCCCGGCACTAGGACCCGGAAGTAAGGCGGGCGCCAAACCAGGAAGTATAAAAGAGGTAAACAAACGATGACTCACCGCTCAGTCATTGAGTTCGGCCCATGTCGGTTCTGGTTGTCGTTTCGTCAAACCGTGAGTACTCACCATTTTGGGTTATATGCTTCTGCTATTGTGTGTGTATTTATAGGATGCGGGTTAAATTTGTGTTTTTCCCTTACTCCCTTTTCGCGAGAGTCCTTAGATTAAAGTCGCGTGGTTATCCTGCCTATTCGCTTCTTATCCGCGTTTGGGTTTACCATCCACGCTACATTGGGCTAACCGCTAAAGCTAGTCTTCTGGTCCCCGAGGTTAGTTCAATCCTGACAGAATGACTGAGCCCTCCGCGGTAAACCCAGCGGATCATGCGCACCTCTGCGACGTGGTAGATTGGCATGCCGCGCTAATCGACAAGCTAACCGGAGAGATCGCTAATCTGCGCCGGGGCCTCCAAGACGTTGCGGCCTTGCGCCGCGAGGTCGCGGAGCTCAGGCGGGAGAACGCGGATCTCCGTGCAGCTGTTGCTAGCGCGGCTAGCGGGCCTCCCGTCGCGGCGGCCGCAGCGCCGCATCCCCCCCCCCCCCACTGATGTTTTCTTATCTTTACCAGAGAAGTGGAACGGCACGGACGGGAGGTGCAGTGTGTTTTTGACAGCGCTCGATCTGGTGTTCGAGTTCAATTCCACCAAGTACTCCACCGATCGGCTACGCATTGCTCTCCTTGTCTCGTTGCTAACAGGGCAGGCAGCAGAGTGGGCCATGGCAGTTATCAAAGCAGACACGGACACCGCCCACTCATACAATGAGTTCACCCGTCAACTCAGACTTACTTTCGAACACCCAGCGGGCGAGGTGGAGACACCAAACTCTACCATCTGCGGCAGGGAGGATAATCCGTGAGCCGGTACACCGCCGAATTCCGCACCCTTGCCGTACAAACCACCTGGGGGGACGCCGCGCTCCAGACATCGTTCTACGAGGGGCTGGCTTCCAGAATAAAAGACGAGCTCGTCGGACGAGAGCTCCCCGCCACGCTGGAAGGGCTGATCCAGCTCACCCTCCGCATTGATCAGCGCCTTCTCTCTCGTCCGAAGCCGGTCCCGAGGACCCTGCCGCCTGCACCCACCTTCCACCACTCCACTCCAAGACCACCTGTAACCTTCATTACCGCCACTACGGAATCTGTCGGTTCTCCACCTCCTGCCGTGGTTGACACCGGAGCCGGGGAACCCATGCAACTAGGGCGCGCCTCCCTGACCGTGGCTGAACGCGCACGCCGGTATAGAGAGGGTCTGTGCGCCTATTGTGGGTCAGCAGAACACCACCGGGCGACCTGTCCACTGCGCCCGGGAAACGCCCAGCCCCGGTGAGTGGAGGGAGAGACTCACCGGGCCATCTTCGGATCTCCACCACTACCGGCACCACCATCTCTCGCCTTACGGTTCAGGTATCCCTCCAAATTGGCCACAAACGGGTCAGAAGTACTGCGTTCATCGACTCCGGGGCAGCAGGTAACTTCATTGACTCCTCTTATGCCAAAAAATTGGAGGTAAAAATCGAGGCGTTATCCCAGCCGGTTAGAATCACCTCAGTTGACGGTCGGCCCCTTTCATCCAGCCCCATCACCATGCAAACTCAACCTATCACCTTGTGCATCGACCAACACCAAGAACAGCTCCGATTCCACCTCACCACTGTTTCATCGCCACCCATCATCCTAGGATATCCATGGCTAATCCAACACGACCCCCTCATCTCATGGACCCAGAGCAGGATCCTACAATGGGGTGCGACCTGTACTGAGCTCTGCCTGAGGGCTTCGGCTGGGACGTGCTCTAGGGAGTCCGAGGCCCCCGACGTCGACACCAACGCCATCCCCACCGTCTACCGGGACCTAGCGGAGGTTTTCTGCAAAAGACGGGCAACACACCTCCCTCGTCACCGCCCCTACGACCTAGCAATTGACCTCCAGCCAGGCTCGATTCCACCCCGCGGCCACCTCTACTCCTTATCAGCGACGGAGACGCAGGCGATGGAGGAGTATGTAACCAACGCTCTTCGGCAGGGGACCATCCGACCCTCCTCCTCACCCGCCGCCGCGGGGTTTTTCTTCGTAAAGAAGAGAGGCGGTGAACTTCGCCCATGTGTCGATTATCGGGGGCTCAACAATATCACGATAAAAAATCGACATCCACTGCCGCTTACCAACTCAGCCCTGGACGCCCTCTCTGGTGCCACCATTTTCACGAAGTTGGACCTGCGGAGCGCCTACAACTTGGTGCGCATCAGAGAGGGCGATGAGTGGAAGACGGCTTTCATTACACCCACAGGACACTATGAAAGTTTAGTGATACCATTTGGACTGTGCAACGCCCCCGCCGCTTTTCAACATTTCATAAACGATGTCCTCCGGGACATGCTCGGCCGGTGGGCATTCGTTTACCTGGATGACATCCTAATTTACTCCCGCAACGCTGATGAACATGTCCAGCATGTCAGAGCGGTTCTAAAGAGATTACTCGCCCACCAACTGTACTGTAAGTTGGAAGAGTGCACTTTTCACGAGCGCTCCACCACGTTCCTGGGTTTTGTCATCTCGCCCCAGGGTGTGGCCATGGACCCGCAGAAACTAGAGGTTGTGCGTGATTGGCCCCTACCCAAGAACCTAAAGCAACTTCAACGGTTTCTCGGGTTTGCGAATTTTTATCGTCGCTTTATCCGGGACTACAGCACAGTTGCCGCCCCCCTAACCGCTCTGACCCGTCCCTCATCTCTTCCCTTCAGACTCAACTCCATTGCCACCTCCGCATTCAAAGAACTCTGCAATCGTTTCACCACTGCTCCAATTCTCCTACATCCAGATGCCAACAAACCATTCATTGTGGAGGTGGACGCCTCAGATGTGGGCGCTGGAGCTGTCCTCTCCCAACGAGGTCCAGATCAAAAACTACACCCATGTAGTTTTTTCTCCAAAAAATTTGACACCACTCAGCAGCGATACGGGGTAGGGGACCGCGAATTGCTGGCCATAAAGTGGGCTTTGGAGGAATGGCGTCACTGGCTCCAGGGCGCCAGGGAGCCATTCATCATCTGGACCGATCACCAAAATCTAATCACAATCCGAAGTCTGAAACAGCTGAATCCAAGACAGGCGCGGTGGGCATTGTTTTTCGAACACTACAATTTCCATCTCTCATACCGCCCGGGATCAAAAAACGCCAAAGCTGATGCCCTCTCCCGCCAGCATGAGATGGACATCCCCCGGGCGGACCCCGCGCCTGTCCTTCCCCCCTCAAAGATCATCGCACCACTTCAGCTGGACCTGGAAACGAGGGTCCGCCAGGCGCAGGCCACAGAGACCGAGCCGGCAGGTGTGCCCCCTGGACGACTCTATGTGCCCGCCACAATGAGATCTGAAGTCCTCCAGTGGGGACACTCATCGCCCATCTCCGGACACCCGGGCACACGACGGACCTTCCAGTTCCTCGAACGCGACTTCTAGTGGCCATCCATCCCGAGGGACGTCAAAGAGTTCGTCCAGGCATGCCCAGTGTGCGCCAGGGCTAAGAACCCAAACCAACCAACACCAGGGGAACTACAACCACTTCCAGTCCCGCGACGACCCTGGACGCACATTGCCGTCGATTTCATCACGGGCCTGCCAGCCTCTGAGGGAAAGGACACCATATTAACCATCATCGATCGGTTCTCTAAAGCCGTGCACCTGGTGGCCCTCGCCGGACTCCCGTCAGCCAAAAAGACAGCCGAGTTGATATTAGAGCACGTAGTCCGTCTGCATGGATTCCCCAAGGACATCGTCTCGGACAGAGGGCCCCAGTTCACTGCCAGGTTCTGGAAAGCCTTCTGCCGTCTGATCGACTCCACCTGTAGCTTATCATCTGGATACCACCCACAGACCAACGGTCAGACGGAGCGGGCCAACCAACAACTGGAGCGCTATCTGAGATGTTTCATAGCAGATCGTCAGCGCTCCTGGGCTCGCTACCTCATTTGGGCAGAACTGTCACATAACCTCCACACCTCCTCTGCCACCGGCCTAAGCCCATTTGAGGTATGCCACGGTTTCCAACCTTCAGTGTTCAACCACCAAGAACCGGAGGTTGATGTACCGTCCGCCCAACAGTTGGTCCGCAGGTGTCGGCGGCTATGGAACCAAACAAATCAGGCCATCCAACGAGCCAACGCCCGCTACACGACCCAACACCGCCGCCGGCACCCCCGGGACGTTTGTACCACGTAGGTGACAAGGTATGGCTTTCAACATGAAATCTCCACCTTCACACAGAATCAAAAAAACTTTCGCCTAGATTCATCGGACCATACCGCATCACCCACCGAATTAACCCTGTCACCTACCGGCTCCAGCTGCCTGCGGCGCTCCGAATTCACCCAGTATTTCACCTCTCACAATTCAAACCCTTCACCACCTCACCCATGATTCCACCCACCCCCCCAGCTACTCCTCCCCGGATCATCGACGGCGGTCTTGCCTACACCGTACGCCGAATCCTCGACTCGCGCCCTCGGGGCAGAGGTACTCAGTACCTGGTTGACTGGGAGGGCTACGGCCCCGAGGAGCGGTCTTGGATCCCGGCCCGGTTCATTCTCGACCCCGAGCTAATTCGAGACTACCGTCACCGGGTATACTCCACCTCAGGACCGTCAGGAGCCAGTCCTGGACAGGGGGGTACTGTCATGCACACTCAATCTGCGTCCGGCACTAGGACCCGGAAGTAAGGCGGGCGCCAAACCAGGAAGTATAAAAGAGGTAAACAAACGATGACTCACCGCTCAGTCATTGAGTTCGGCCCATGTCGGTTCTGGTTGTCGTTTCGTCAAACCGTGAGTACTCACCATTTTGGGTTATATGCTTCTGCTATTGTGTGTGTATTTATAGGACGCGGGTTAAATTTGTGTTTTTC
Source organism: Channallabes apus (assembly GCA_030522415.1). Lineage (NCBI taxonomy): Eukaryota > Metazoa > Chordata > Actinopteri > Siluriformes > Clariidae > Channallabes > Channallabes apus. Next base: position 29,904,739 of record CM060121.1, read on the forward strand.
CCTTACTCCCTTTTCGCGAGAGTCCTTAGATTAAAGTCGCGTGGTTATCCTGCCTATTCGCTTCTTATCCGCGTTTGGGTTTACCATCCACGCTACATTGGGCTAACCGCTAAAGCTAGTCTTCTGGTCCCCGAGGTTAGTTCAATCCTGACAGCGACTTACAAAAAGTGCTTTAAAGTTTACGCCACTGGATACATACTTACATTGGGTTAACTAGGTTAATGACTAAGTGCCATTAGTCTAACACGTGGGAAGATGGAGGATGTATCCACCTACCATGGTGAAAATGGCCCAGCAGCGTCTCTGCCACCATAAACGCTTGAGAGACTGTTCTCTAAGGTGCTTATGAACTTCTACTCCTGCACCATGGAGAACATCCTGACGGGAAACATCACAACCTGGTTCGGGAACAACACCATGTAGGACAGACGAGTTCTACAGAGGGTGGTGCGATTAGCTGAGCGCATCATCCGAACCAAGTTCCCTGAACTGCACACAATCTACAACAAGCGGTGCTGGACCAAGGTCAGGGAGATCATGAAGTGCCTCAGCCACCCCAACAATGGACTGTTCTCTCTGTTGCAGTAAGGAAAGTACTTCCGCTCCCTGAAGGCCAACACAGAGAGACTGAGTTGAAAGCTATACGGACTCTCAATCACAACACTGCACTGAATTTAACACTTTGATTTGCTTTCTCATAAACAATCTCACTACTCACCACATTGCTCATCACACACTATATATGACATACTTGCACATTTTACCCACCACAGAACTGTGAATAGTGAAATGTGACCTTTGCACATTATTCTGCACAGTATCTCGCCCATAACTGGACATGGTTCTACATTCTGTATTTTATTATGTATTATTTTTCCTATTTTATTTGATTATTTCCTTTTTTATTATTTTATTATTTGTATATTTGTAATATGTGACAAATAAAAAATTTGATTTGATTTGCTTTGATTTTGAACGGACACAAAGTACATCAACAAATAGATGGAAGGTATGTTCAGTGAATTCACAGCAGTACTGTATTTTTGGGTAAATGAATGGACAGATGGCTTCATGGAAGGACATACTGAAAGTATCCAGATGGACAAGTGCATGGATGAGCAAACAGGTGGATGAGTGAGTGAATGTAATTGTAACTGAGATCAAGACAGATGGATGGAAGGATGCATTAATATAGTAGATGGGTGGACTGAACCATACATGTAGGTAAAAGGATCAATGGATGACTGAAAGAAGAGTAGTGTTGTGAACAGATTAGCAAAAAGCTGTTTCAGAGAAACAAGTGATTGTCTAAACAATTAGATGGATGGATGTAAATGAGTGAGCAGATGGGTGGAAAGGTGACTTAATGGATAAAAAAGATCAACAGCTACTGTACTGTATATGTTTGGAAGTATGGATGAATGTATTCATAGACAGACATATTGGTAATTATGGTGACAAATGGATGATGAAGTGTTTAGATGGACAAGTGCATGGATGGACAAATAGATGGATGAGTGTAGGTGAATATATTAAATGGACAGATAGATGGCAAGTTGTTCAGATACTTGGATACAACATACTTTATGTGGACAGATTAGTTTTTAGAAAGTTTGTTGATTTAAAACAAACACTTCGATGGATGGAGGGATAGATATTCATTATTTTAATCAAAATTCTACAAACAATACCCCAAATTGCCAACATGAAAAATCTTTTAAAAAAAATAAAATACTACTAATAAAAAAATAAAAAAATAAAAATCTGCAGCATTAAAGGTCCCAATGAGCAGAGTGACCATAAATGGTCAGATCATCCATAAATGGAAGAAGTTTGGAACCACTAGGACATTTTCTAGAGCGGCCTGTCCAGCCAAAGTGAGCAATCGGTAGAGAAGGGCCTTAGTCAGGGAGGTAAGAACACGATGGTCACTTTGATAATGGTCCAGCGTTTCTCTGTAGAGAGAGAAGAACCATCCAGAAGAGCCATAATATATTGTCTAAACATTACAACATGCTCACAAAGATGATTTCAGATTAATCACAACAAACACATTGGCCCCCGAACAGGATGGAAAAACAATAGCGCACTGATATTCCCAAGTGTGTGAAAAGGGCTTGCTGATGTTATGGAAAATGTCTCAGGTTACTTTGCTGTAACCCTGTTCCCTGAAAGGCAGGAACGAGATGCTGCGTGAAAATGCTACGGGAAACATCTTGTCATGTTGCCGGTTGTGAAGCATGTGTGTACAAAAACACCAAATTTTGGCTTATATAACCTCGGTCAGGTGACGTCATCTGATTAGACGCAGCTGCAGGTTATAAATAGTAGTGAGCCGGCGACAACCTTAGATTAATTTGTCTGAACGGACGTCCAGTCACGTGGCAGTGCGGCATTAGGACGCAGCATCTCGTTTCAGGGAACAGGGTTACAGCAAAGTAACCCGAGACGTTCCCTTTCAAGGCTACACTAGATGCTACATGAAAACGCTATGGGAACGAGAATACCAACGCCGCCACACGGCAAGTGTCTGGACCCCAAGGTTGTGTAGCATGTGTGCACAAGGCCGAGGAGTCTCAGAACTATGTCTGGGAGGTTCGTGGACATCCAGACTATAAAATTTACAAATGTGTGCGGGGAGGAAAAACCCGCCGCATCACACACTTGCTGCAGGGTAGTACTTCTTGCAGGAGCAATAGATGAGGTGACCCCTCTGGTCGAATGGGCCCTGACTCCTAGAGGTGAAGTGAGTCCCTGCGCCTCATAGGAGAGGGCAGTAGCATCTCTCATCCAGTGTGTAGTGGCGGCCGCACTCCCCCGGGTTGCGGCCTCCATAGCATACAGAAAGTTGCCCTGACTTACGCCACTGGCTGGTTTGGTGGTTGTACGTCTGAAGAGCACATACTGGGCACAGTAGGTGATGATGCAGAATTGCCTTGACTTGCCAGGTGCAGGTCCAGGCAAGATGGGGAGACTGACAAGTACACAGATCTCCGATCCTCTTGAGAGAGGAAACGGCCATAAGAAAAGCCATCCTAAGGGTCAGAGGCCTGTCAGGTGCTGACTCTAGTGGCTTCAATCAGAACGTGGCAGACTGAAATAGTGACCGCGTACGTTCTGAGGGTACTAGGGCACAAGCCCGAAGACAATTCTCTTGGAGAAACTCCAGCCCTAGAGCAATTTAGCAGTGGACTGGGTCAACCTGCTTAGCACACACTTGCTGCAGGAGGGATTTTTTCTTGCTAGTGCAATAGATGGGGCGATCCCCTTGGTTGAATGAGCCCTGATTCCTAGAGGCGAAGTGAGCTCACGCATCTCATAAGAGAGGGCAATAGCACTCTCATCCAGTGTAGTGGCAGAGGCACTGCAGGTTGCGGTCCCAAACATGTAAAAGCTGCTCTGGTTTACGCTACCGGCTGATGTGGTGGACGTAAATCTGAAGAGCATGTACTGGACATAGTCAGTGAAGTCTCTCCTCTTCCGAAGCTGTAAAGGCGGAGGACAGGATTTTTCAAAAACAATATCAGAAGATAGTTGAGTGAAAATGCAGTATAAGTACGTCCTGAGAGTACTAGGGCATAAGCCCGAGGACAAGCTTTTTTGCAGCAGCTCCAGCACTGAAACAATTCGGCAGTGAACTGAGTCTACCCGCTTAGCACACACTGCTAGTGCAGTAGATGAGGCGATCTCCTGGTTGAATGAGCCCCGATTCCTAGAGGCGACGTGGTACTGTGCGGCTCATAGGAGAGGGCAATACCATCTCTCACCCAATAAAGGCACATACTGGACACTGTAAGTGAAGTCTTTCCTGCTCCGAAGCTGTAACAGGCGGAGGACAGAGGCTTCAAGCAATATGAGCTGAAACACTTCGTATGTACGAATCTTTCACATGCATTCATTTCTGAGGGTATAAGCTCTTCTAGGAGAGGGAGTCCTAGAATAGTCTTAATTACGCTGGCTGGAAGACCAGCTTGACTTAGACTCCTGGGAGTAGAGCTATCAGGAAAAATTAATAGAGACGTAACCTGGGCCATGTAAGGGCCAAGGTGTCCAGACACAGGGGTGGGGCTGGAAGAGTCAGAGAGCAGCAAAGGGGACATTTGCAAGCACAGTCCGCCCTAGCAATAATATGTGAGACTGCAATAGTGTTGCACATCCGCACTAGGACATGGTAGCCTCTTAATTGCTGGAGGAAGTGCTTTAGGGCCAGAAATAGGGCCATCATTTCGAGACAATTGATGTGCTGCGCGAGAAAGCCTCTCCAGCTCCCTGGGGCTGGACAGTCATCTAAAACTGCACCTCAGCCCGTGAGGGAAGTGTCTGTCGTTAGCATCTGCGATGACAAGACGAACTTAGAGTGGGACCCAGAGTAGAAACCAGGGTCTGAGCCACATAGGGAGGGTACGAAGCACCTGGCCCATAACCATTATGGGGATTGGCCCTAGGTTGAAATCCCCTATCTTAGCCACATCTAAAGTGCTCCCATATGCAGACGGCCCAAAGGTGTCACTGTGGATACAGCTGCCATGAGAACCTTGCTGATCTAGCTTGATTTCCTTGTCTCAATCTTAGAACCAAAGATGAGCTAGGACGACATGCTGATGTCGAAGTGCTAGCTACTGAGACTGGGCCAGCCAGTCGTCTATGTAATTCAATACATTCATGTAGAGAACTAGACCAAATGGAAGGATCTGATACTGGTAAGCTTCGCCCCCGAAGTGAACCTCGGGTCCTTCCCTGTGTTGTGGCAATATGAAAGTAAGCATCCTTCAATCGATTGTCACAAAGCAATCGCTTGGTAGGATTTGAGAGCAATCACTTTGACAGTCAATTTTGAAAGCGTATTCATTTATTTTAGATGATGGTACAAACCACGAAATCTAAAAATTGGATGCAGCCCCCCTGTTCCTATGGAAACTAAGCAATACCGACTGTAGTAGCCTGACTCACTGGTAGGGGAACACGTTCTATATCGGGTTGGTTGGGGATGTTGTTAGCCGTTCGGCACTACTCATCTGGTAGGGGAACATGTTCTATATCGGGTTGGTCGGGGGTGTTGTTAGCCGTCCGGCATCCTGGAATACAGCAAGAATTTAACCGAAGAGCTAACATGTCGTTGAGGACCGGTGTCGTCCGAAACATCAAAGGCGGCGGGAACTAAACATTGGTCCCGTGGTTTGCCCGGGGGGGCATGTTCTTAAAGAAGAAAGTTACGTGCTCTTCCCCAAGGGGGTCACCCCCAGAACCCTGGCGTAAGCCTTCAGGGCCTCTTCTTAGAGAAGATGGCGCGGCGGTCTGAGCTTTAGAGGCGGTCTGTGAGGGGCCAGTCCTTACTGTCCCAGCTACTGACACTCTCCTTTTGCACCTCTCGCCTTTCTGCGAGACTCAGATTTGGTCGAGGCTGGGTGGCCGACAGCCTCGATTCCTGAGCATGGCGAGGGAGAAATTTCCCAAAAGCCTGTTCATAGAGATTGGCATCTCGAAACCTGGTAGCAATGGAATTAACAGCGTCGCCAAATAATCCTGATGGTGAGACATGAAGGAGGAATGATTGATCCTTATCCTTGATGCCCACCAGATTAAGCCATAAATGTCTTTCTGCACACACCAGGGATGCCATAGAACAGCACAGGCTGTTTGTTTAGTCACACGCAGGGACAAATCAGTAGCCCGGCTGATGTGAATGCTTATTGACCCACGGTGGCGCTCGTGCTCAAATCATTCAGCCGATCAGCCTGGTAAGCTTGCAAAACCGCCATGGTGTGCAAGAAAGCGCCAGCCTGACCTGCTGCTTAAAACGCCTTCCCTACCAGGTTAGAAAAAATTCTACATGGCTTGGAGGGGAGGGTTGGCCTCTTCAAAGATGATGATGTTCCAGGAGTGAGATAGCTAGCTAGCGTCTCCTCAACCTGGGGCATCACCACATAGCCTCATGTCTTTGCATCAACGATGTTCGAAAAGAACGAGATAGTTCATTATGGAGATCATCAAAAAAACGGGAGAGAGCGGCGTTTTGGCGCACTCTCCTGACCACCCGACAGGAATCTGTCGTCTAATTTTGACTGTGTGGGGTGAGCTTGCCCCTGTGGCCAATCAATGTGAAGTAGTTCGACTGCACGCGTTATGACTTCCAGAAACCCCTCATACTCTCTGTCATCTCTAGAGGGTCGTTCTGAGGTGGCTGCTGCCATTTCTACTGAAGCAAGGGAAAGGGTCTCTTCCATCGACTCACGAGAAGCACTGGAGTGCACTCGTAAAGTGGAGAGAGAGACTACGTGATCGGGGGAGGAGGCGAGAGAAAGCACTAAACTCTGGCATTTATCTTGGTAAGTTTAAGTTTCTCTTTGTTTTAAATGTATTAAATGTATTTTGTACTTGCACACGTTGCATGTCATGAAGACAAATGATCTGAGGTTCTCGCCAGCTCACCACTATTTATAACCTGCAGCTGCGTCTAATCAGATGACGTCACCTGACCGAGGTTATATAAGCCAAAATTTGGCATGTTTGTATACACATGCTTCACAACCGGCAACATGACAAGATGTTTCCCATAGCGTTTTCACGCAGCATCGAGTGTAGCCTTGAAAGGGAACAGAGTAGTTAAGCAAGTTGTGGAACAGTGAGAAGTTTTGGCAAATTCTCTTCTTTCAAAGTAATACAAATCTTGCTGAGGCATTTTTCAAACTATTTTCAAATATTCAGTGCTCATACCTCAGCACATTGCAGTAACTGAATACTGTAGTAAAACTCAAAGAATTAAACCAATAATCATATAGGCTATGTTTGGTGAAATAATTACATACAGTAAATATTATTAAATATAATTTGAATTATTCATAGAACACTACATTTTGTCATATTGAATTTGTCAGCATTTTATCAAAAACAATAAGCTACTTGATTACACCAGCATCTTGTTTTTCCTCTCATAATGGTCTCATTTGTTACTAGTTCTTTAACAAGTTAATGCAGGTCTCATACCCTTTTTTCACCACAGCTGTTCCGGAGATCGTTCAGAGCCAATACCCAATTTTCAACCAACACTGGCCCTCAGACAGAAAAAGTGGATCCATGCCGGCACCTACACTTTGCTGGGCTAGAATAAAGAATCTTTTACATCAGGGGTTGAGGTGGGAAATTATTAAAAATAACAGAGAGTTTGTGACTGAGGTGTGTATCTGTACTGTGTGTGTGTGTATATATATATATACATTTTATATACACATTATTATATATACGTATATTTTTATATAATTTCTTTTTTAAGTAAAATACTACTAGCCCTGTGTAACGGGTTTGGCCCTAAGTGCACGGGCGACACCATGAAACACGGACACGAGGCGAGGTCAGGGAAAAGGGTCATTTATTTTGAAAAATCGGGAAGGCTCTATGCGGTCTTTTCCCCTTCGGCGGCAGGGATGCGAAGGCGGGCTCTACGCGGAAGTGAAGGTGGGAGCTCGCGCAGCTCGTTCACACGCTCCTCTCGCGGAGATCAAAGGCGCCCCCCCTTTTTAAAGTCTCTGGGGCGCATCACATCGCCCCGCTCTTGTGCCACTGTCTCTCATAAAATCCACCGCGTCGCAAAGTCCAGCTTCCCAACAGTCAGACCCCGAGCTACAGTCCCCGTTGTGTTTTATAGCGCCGATAGCTCACGGGCCGTTGCCTGATCCTGCGGCCCTGCTACTTCACATACCTAAAGGCAGGGGAGGCCGCCTAACTCGTGAGCGAGGAGCAATATCAATTTGGGCGCACGCCCATCACAGGCGCACGCCGTGACACTCTGTAAGTAAGCTAAGCTAGCAAAGCTAGCGGGCATAAAGAGGTTTTGTTTAGGAAAATGGTATCGGATCGGTACGTGGACTCAAGTACTCGCCGATTCCGATGCCAGCTTTTTTTGTGGTATCGGCAGCATTTCCGATACCAGTATTGGAATCGGAACAACCCTACTAAATATGCAATGGGCAGGTCAAATGCTTTCTAGTAATGATAAAGGCCATTTTCAAGTTTGGTGCTAGCATTTATTTTTGCCACTAACATTGTTGCTTACATTGCTTTAAAGTAGAGACATACTGTACACAGATGTACAGTGATGCAATGAAGTACAGTAACTGTCAATCAGCAAATCCAGTTTTTAGGAGGTTCGCTATTGAACCGGCCTATGAACTGGCACTAGCACCAGACATGAGCTACATCGCTCACCTTGGTGGAAAAAGGGGATTCAGAGGTCTCTCAAAGTGACATACCTCAAACTCCCTGTATTTTACTTCTTTGCTGGACATGCTGATTCAGTGTCTATGTAAATGATGCCCCCCTCCATTCCCCCAGAGAGGGGAGGAGTTGAGAAACAATCAAATCCCAAAGAGGGTTATGTTCTGTTATAAGGTCACAGAGGGGAAATTTTTACTAGCTTGTTTACTCACTCATCATCTATACCGCATTATCCTGAATTCAGGGTCACGGGGGCCTGCATGGAACCTATCCCAGGAGACTTAGGACACAAGGTGGGATAATTACTGGACAGGGTGCCAATCCATCACAGGGCACACACAGACACACACTCACAATTTGGGAACACCAATTAGCCTAATCTGCAGGTCTTTGGATTGTGGGAGGAAACCAGAGTACCTGGTGGAAACCCACCAAGCACAGGGAGAACATGCAAACTCCATGCACGCAGAGACAGGAACTAAGCCTACACAGGAATCAAACCCGGACCCTGGACGTGCAAGGCGACAGTGCTAACTACTACACCGCCTTGCGACCCTAGCTTATTATGTATAATTATTTATTTATTTATTTTTGTTACGTACATACTAGATACCTATCCTAATGTCTAAAAATGACTAAAGTATTGCATAGTTGGTCCCCTTTTAAAGTTTATAAGACAAAAAAGGCAAATACTGGACACACAAAACACATGTCGAGAAGAAAGCGTGTGTGGAGGTACCGGATATACAGTAGCAGGCAAGGAGTTCGAGACAAAGAACGAGTCAAGATAATATCAGGGATGGACACATTAGTCATTCTTAAGGAAGACTGTTCTGGAAATTCAGCATTAAGAGGCCAGGAAGAATGAGATTGTAACCTACTGGATTTCAACCGCCGTTAAACAAGAAAAGAAGAATATGAAGAAGAACTTGTGATTTGAATTACAGCCAAAACTACTAATTCTGAGCTGCTTGTATAGAAAATTAATCAGCAGTGTCTGACCAATTGCATTTGAGAATTTGACAGGGCCATACTATACAGTCATCTCTAAAAGCCGAAAAATGGGTGGATTCAAACAAATGTGAGATGTTCGAAGTTCTATAAGACATCTAGCTGAAATTCAGCTCTGTCGTGAACTTCCTGGAAACATTCTATGAAATCCTGAAAAGGATGACACCTTTGTTGAGCTCCATTAAAAAAAAATTAAAATACACCATGTTGTACCAGTTGCACAGAGTAATTTGTAATTTATGAACCTGTGGTGAGGAGTGTAGACCTGGAGGGTTAGTTGTTCCTCTTTATAACATCTCTTATCACTCTCTCTTATGATTAAAAGAAAATGGTTGGTTGGTGTTTATCAGTATGTAAACTGACAGAGCTGAGCCTGGAAGTGTGTGTACGTGCATATTTGTGTTTGTGTGAGAGACAGAGAGAGAGATAAGGAGAGAGAGAGAACAGGGTGGGTTCATAGCGTGGGAGTGGGCAAAAATCCCAGAATATTGTTTGTCTTGTGTGTGTGAACATTTTTTTTATATCATACTGAGGACCAAATGTCCCCACAAGGTTAGACTTATCTTTCAGTTTTGAACAAGTGTGGACCTTTTGCATTTTCTGTAAGTCTGTGCCACATAAAAGACCTTGAGACGGTTTAAAGCTGGTGTAGAAATAAATATGAGAGGCAGTTTTTTTTCATACAGATACATTCATGATTATTTTTCCCTTCACTCTGCATTTAACACTTCACCAACCAGAAAAGTAAATCTACCAACCAACAAATCAATTATTAGCACCCTTTGTAAAGCTTTTGGGGGGAAAAAAACTGTTAGGAAAATCCATCTTTTGGTGAAGTAGATTCATTTCACACTGACAAAAAGAGAAAAATTACACAGTTAATTAAAACACATTTATCCAGAGAAAAACTAATCCCTCATCAAGATTTTTTTTTTCAGCAAAAACACAATTGCCAACATTATTGGCAATGCCGTAACTAAAGCATGCTTCTGATTTAAAATATAATTTTTTTTCTTTGATAAATAGAGTGTGTACTGTAAGAACCTTTAAGCTGTTATCCATGACATCCTGGGGAACAAATATGACACAAAAGCCAAATTCCTTTAGTTAGCCATCAAAATTTGCCAAACGTCGGTTTCAATGATGCCAGCAGCGAAAATCTTGGGCTGTGGACAATGTGAAACATGTATTGTTCTCTGATGAATCCACCTTCACTGTCTTTTCCACATCCGGGAGAGTTACGGTGTGGAGAAGCCCCAAAGAAGCATACCACCCAGAATGTTGCATGCCCAAAGTGAAGCATCGGGGTGGATCAGTGATGGTTTGGGCTACAATATCATGGCATTCCCTAGGCCCAATACTTGTGCTAGATGGGCACATCACTGCCAAGGACTACCCAACCATTCTAGAGGACCATGTGCACCCAATGGTTCAGACATTGTATCCTGAAGGCGGTGCCGTGTATCAGGATGATAATGCACCATTACACACAGCAAGACTGGTGACAGAGTGGTTTGATGAACATGAAAGTGAAGTTGAACATCTCCCATGGCCTGCATAGTCACCAGATCTGATTTGGAGGAGCGAGTCAGGAAATGTTTTCCTCCATCAGCATCACATAGTGACCTGGTCACTATTCTGCAAGAAGAATGGCTCAAAATCCCTCTGGTCCCTCTTGTATGTGTCATTCCCAAGACAAATTGTGAAAAGTACTGTTTATTACAGGTTGGAGTTAAATGAAGTACCGTATGTGGGGTATCATTTAATATATTGTAAAGTTAAAAGTATGATAGTGATAATAATGAGGATGCACAGTGGCGTAGTGGGTTCGATTCCCACCTAGGGTCTGTGTGTGTGTGTGTGTGTGTACTGTATGTGTGTGTAGTTTTCTATTCTAATGTGCTTTTTGAGTTTTCCCTGGTTTCTCCGGTTTCCTCCCACCATCCAAAGACATACAGGGTAAACTAATTGGTGTTCCCAAATTGCCTGTAGTGTGTAAATGTGTGTGTGCTCTGCAATGCAATCGATTGCACCCTGTCCTGGGTATACCTCACCTGGTGCCTAAAATCTCCTGGGATAAACTCCAGGTCTCCCACAACCCAGTACAGGATACGTTCTATCGTAAATGAATGAATAATGAGGATGAACTATACTGTATCCACAGCAATTTTCCTTATTGCATTTCTTTGCATGTAACAGTAAAATAAGTTCTGATACACAAAGAAATGTTCAGTGTGCTTGGATGCAGTACATACACATTCACCTGTGAGACTGAGCTTTTACTGTAATTTATGCTATGAAAAAAAAAAAAGTAAATCTATGGATCCAGACTTTTGGGCCACTCTGTAGTTTCTCCATGGTTTATTCAAGAAGGTTTCCAATGAAAAAATGGCTAAATCTTTTCATTCAGTCATGGTCATTGTGTACTGCTACATGATCTTTACGTAAGATGTATTTCATATGTAAAGGCTGTACTTTGGCAAAAGCACAAGATTTTTATGTGATGGAAAAAAAAAACCTTCACACACTATGCAAAAAATGTTGAAGGCTATAATTTTTTAGCCTGCCCTAATCAAAAGTTTGAAAGAAAAAGATTTTGCTGCATCTCACCTAATAAAAATCAACTGCTATATTGTATAAAATATTTTTAACATACATGTTCCTTTTAGTTTACTCTTTCCTGTTCCAAGTTTTATCACTGGTCTGTTCCAATTCAATTCATTCATTTTCATTCATTAATTCAGTTTCTATGCTGCTTATCCTGTACAGGGTCATGGGAAGGCTTCAGGCACAAGATGGGATAAACTGTGGACAGGGTGCCAATTCACACACACACACACACACACACACACACACACACACACACACACACACACACATTACAGGATAATAAGCCTATTCTGCATGTTTTTGGACTGCAGAAGAAAACCGGAGTACCTGGAGGAAACCAATCATGGGGTGAATGTGCAAACTCCACACACACAGGCCCGAGGTGTGCTAACCACTTATGCCACATTAGATTGACATTTAACAACAAACGTTGCTACCAAGCAGCTTAACAGAGATAAAAATACAGTGAAACCTCAGATTGCGAGTAATGCAGTTTGCGAGTGTTCTGCAAGACGAGCAAAGATTTTTAATAATTTTTTACTTGGAAAACGAACAAGACTTGGTTTACGAGTACAGAGTATCATGTATCACGCATGCGCTTCTTGTTTTGACGCCGAGCGTCACGTGATCACAATTGTTTTTTCTCTATCTTGAATTTTATCTTGGAATTGTGGGTAATCGTCTCACTTGCTGGGTCTCTTAGTGCACGTCTCTTCCTGGTATAATCAACATCCGTGCACGCGTATACTACTTAGTACAACACTGTGACCATGTGTGTGTGTGTAAAACATATTTTATTTTGTGTCTGTACAGTATGTGTGTACAGCACACATGTAAAGCAAAAGCAAGTCTCATTAGAGAGGTTAAAGATCCATTTTCTCTCCCTGCTCAAGGCTCAGCCTGCTCTTTGAGTCAGTGTGTGCGTGCCACACACACACACAGAAGACCCCTCCTACCTTCGCCTTCACAGACACACACACACTCTTTCGCTCTCCTCTACACAGAAACACAGCTCTGTCGTGATTCTTTTCAAAGGTAAAAGATAAATATTTTTACTTTATATTTTGTGTTAATTATTTTAATGTATTTATTTTTTTAGGCTGTGGAATGAATAATTTGAGTTTCCATTATTTCATTTATAGAGAAAATCGATTTGGCCGGAATTAATTATGCTCGTAATCCAAGGTTCCACTGTACTGGATTTTTACAGTACTGTGCAAAAGTCTTGAGCCACCCCTTATTTCTTCATATAAAATTTAATTCAATGATATAGATTACATTAAAGAAATGGGAATGAATGTTCAGAAGCGACCTCCTTTCCCCTCTCCAACCACTCAGCATTCAGCATCAGCAGTACACTAATCACCGGCCTGATCATCTGTCATCATCTGCACTTGTTTCTCACTGGTTTAAGTTAGATGTTGTTTTTTTAATGCTTAAATGATTCACAGGCAACTGTCTGGCAAAATACATTCCTCCGAAACTGGTCAAGGACTGGACTCAAAAGGAGAGAAAAAACTTCCCAAAACAATGAGAGTCAAAAACTTCATTCAGGAAGCGTGGAGAACTATTGGTCAAGACATGACTCTTTGGATGCAAATTTTTAATAAATTTGGGGGCTTATGTTTTCCGACATGGAAAGATTATTATTATTATGGATAAATTATCAATGAATCTCTAATGGCCAAGCCAGAGGTGACAGTGGTGAGGAAGAAATCTTGAGATGAACTGGACTTACAAGGAAACCGTGTCGTGTTACTTTGCTGTAACCCTGTTCCCTGAAAAGGCGGGAACGAGATGCTGCGTGAAAACGCTATGGGAACCATTATGTCATGTTGCCGGTTGTGAAGCATGTGTGTGCAAACACGACAAATTTTTGGCTATATATAATCTCGGTCAGGTGACGTCATCTGATTAGATGCAGCTGCAGGTTATAAATACTAGTAAGCCGGTGACAAACCTCAGATTAATTTGTCTGAGCAGACGTCCGGTCACGTGGTAGTGCGGCATTAGGACACAGCATCTCGTTCCCGCCTTTTCAGGGAACAGGGTTACAGCAAAGTAACCCAAGACGTTCCCTTTCAAAGGCTACTCTCGATGCTGCGTGAAAACGCTATGGGAACGAGAATACCAACGCCACCGCACTACAAGTGTCTGGACCCCCAGGTTGTGTAGCGTGTGCGCACAAGGGCAGGAAGTCTCAGATCTATGTCTGGGAAGCTGACTCGAGGACTCGTGAGCCTGGAGTGGCATGGACATCCAGACTATAAAATCTTACAAATGTGTGCGGAGAGGACCAACCCGGCACGTCACACACTTGTTACAGGGGAGTACCTATTGCAAGAGCAATGGATGAGGCGACCCCTCTGGTCGAATGAGCCCTGACTCCTAGAGGCGAAGTGAGTCCACACGCCTCATAGGAGAGGGCAATAGAATCTCTCACCCAGTGTGACAAAATTTGTGTAGTGGCGGCCGCTCCCTGGTTGCGGCCTCCATAACATATAAAGAGTTGCTCTGACTTACGCCACTGGCTGGTGCGGTGGACATAGGTCTGAAGAGCACGTACTGGTCACAGTAGGTGAAGTTTCTCCTGCTCCGAATCTGCAAAAGGCGGAGGACAGTAGGCTTCCAGGACGACAGGGTGCATGGTTGAGAAAGGAACTTTCGGTAGATAGTTTGGGTGAGGATGCAAAATGGCCTTGACTCGCCCAGGGGCAAAGTCCAGGCAAGATGGGGAGACTGATAAGGCACGCAGGTCTCCGATCTTCTTGAGAGAGGTAATGGCCATAAGAAGAACCATCTTGAGAGTCAGAAGCTTGTCGGGGGCTGACTCTAGTGGTTCAAAAGGAGCGTCGATTAGACCTTCGAGCACGATAGATAAATCTCACGAAGGGACCGTGGCTCTAGTGGGTGGCCTCAACCGTTTAGCTCCATGAATGAAACGGGCAACTAAAGGGTGATTTTCCACAGTAACCCCTTCAGTCAGAACGTGGCAGGCTGAAATAGCGGCCACGTACGTTCGGAGGGTAGTAGGGCACAAGCCCGAGGACAATTTCTCTTGCAGGAATTCCAGCACTGAAACAATTTGACAGGTGACAGGGTCCACCTGTTTTGTCATGCACCAACTTTCGAATATCTTCCATTTGAAGGCATAAATTCTTCTAGTGGAGGGGGCCCTAGCACTTAGGATGGTGTCAATTACGCCGGCTGAAAGGCCAGCTTGACTTGATTGGTCAGGGGCCAAACGTGAAGGTTCCAGAGCTTGGGCCGGGGATGAAATATTGTCCCCTGTGCCTGAGATAGAAGATCCCTCCTCACTGGAATCATCCAAGGTGAGCCGTGGTGGAGTTTCCATTCCCCGTGATTCACATCTTGTCTGGACAGTAAGTCTTCTCCCCCATTCCTGTATCCTGGAATGTGAATCGCCCTGAGGGACAGGAATTTGTTCTGTGCCCAGAGCAGAACCTGATGCGCTAGCTGGTTCAAGCGGCGCAAATGCAGGCCGCCCTGGCGATTTATGTAGGAGACTACCAATGTGCTGTCCACCCACACTAGGACATGGTAGCCTCTCAGCTGCTGAAGGAAATGCTGTCGAGCTAAAAATAGAGCCATCATTTCAAGGTAATTGATGTGCCATGCGAGAAGGTGGCCTCTCCAGCTCCCTTGGGCTGGACGGCCATCCAAGACCGCGCCCCAGCCGGTAAGGGAAGCGTCTGTCGTTAGCATCCTGCGACGACAAGATGGACCTAGAGTGGGACCCAAGGTAAGAAACCGGGGTCTGAACCACATACAAAGGGTACGAAGTCCTTTGTGCGTAACCCTTATTCGCCTTTGGGGATTTGTTCTCGTGTGAACTCCCCTGGCTCTTAGCCACAGCTGAAAAGCTCTCATGTGCAAGAGACCTAAAGGTATCACTGTGGATGCAACTGCCATGAGGCTTAAACATTTTTGTTGTGATGTACAGTACAGTCACTTCTTGGTCTAGCCTGATTTCCTTCAGAGCGTTGTTTATGGATTCGATGCGAGCAGGAGACAGATTTGCCTGTATAGCGATCGAATTCCACCTGACGCCCAAGTATGTTGTCATCTGCGCTGGGAAGAGAACACTTTTCATCGCATTGAGTTTCAATCCTAGCGAATAAAGATGAGCTAGGACGACATCCATGTGTCGAAGTGCTAGCTGCTGAGACTGGGCCAAGATTAGCCAGTCGTCTATGTAATTCAAGATGCGGATGCCCTGGAGTCTCAAGAAGCCAGAACTGCATCCATGCATTTCGTGTATGTGCGGGGTGATAGGGCTATACCGAATGGGAGAACCCGAAATTGGTAGGCTTTTCCCCCGAAAGCGAACCTCAGGAACTTCCTACGCTGTGGCAGGATTTGTATATGAAAGCATGCGTCCTTTAAATCTACTGTCACAAACCAATCCTATGGTTGGATTTGTGAGACAATGGTTTTTATAGTCAACATTTTGAATTTGTATTTTTTGAGATAGCGGTTGAAACCGCGAAGATCCAAAATGGGACGCAGTCCCCCGTCTTTATTGGGAACCAGGAAGTACCGACTGTAGTAGCCTGACTCCATATCTGGAAGAGGAAATTGTTCTATGGCTCCTTTCTGCAGTAGTGTCTGGAACTCAGAAAATGTGCCTTTTCCGGTACAACGGAAGCGGAGACCACGCCGTTGAAACGCGGAGGGCGATATGTAAACTGAATCCTGTATCCTTTCTCTACAGTCTTTAAGACCCATGGAGATACACATGGCAGTAACTTCCACGCTGCCAGCTTCTCCGAAAGGGGTATGAGTACTTCTACTGGGCTGGGCGGTGTTAGTGGTTCGGTGTCCTAGAAAATGGCAGGATCCGACCGAACGACTAACCAGGAAGTTGGAGACCTTCAACTTGTTGTCCGAAACACCAAAGGTGGTGGAAACTGAACACCGATCTTCTGGGGGTGCCCGAGGGCATGTTCTTATATGCCCCTCCCCCTTCACCCCCGCGGTCCTGGGATCTACTCTCAGGAACTCTTCTTTGTAAAGAAGACGGTGCGGCGATCTGCTCTCTTGGGGGCGGCCTGAGGGGGGCGCCGGGCCATACCCCTGTCCTTGCGGGGGGTGCGCGGCTACTGATGCTCTCCTTCTGCGCCTCTCGCCTGGTGAGAGTCAGATCAGGTCGAGGCTGGGTGGCCGACGGCCGACGAGAGAAATTTCCCAAAAAGCCTGTTCATAAAGGCTGCCTCTCTAAACCTGGTGGCGACGGTATTGACTGCGTTGCCAAATAGGCCTGAGGGTGAGATAGGAGCATCGAGGAAGAATGCTCGATCTTTATCCTTAATGCCTGTCAGGTTTAGGCACAGGTGCCTCTCTGCGGTCACTAGGGAGGCCATAGAACGGCCAATAGCACAGGCTGTTTGTTTCGTCGCACGCAGGGACAGATCAGTAGCCCAGCGTAATTCTGTGAATGCTTCATGATTCATATTGCCACTTGTGCTCAGATCATTCAGTAGGTCAGCCTGGTACACCTGCAAAACAGCCATGGTGTGCAAGGAAGCGCCGGCCTGACCTGCTGCCTGGAACGCCTTCCATACCAGGTTAGAAGAAGTTCTACATGGCTTGGAGGGAAGGGTCGGCTTTTTTAGTGAGGATGATGTCCCAAGAGCGAGATAGCTCATGAGCGTCTCCTCAATCTGGGGCATCACCACATAACCTTCTGTCTTTGCAACAATAATATTTGAATAAAGCGAAGTTGATGGTACAAAGATACGGGAAGAAAAGGGTTTATCCCATGAACGAGATAATTCGTTGTGGAGATCATCAAAAAAGGAGACAGAGCGGTGTTGTGGCACCATCTCCTGGCCACCTGACAGAAATCTGTCATCTAATTTTTACCGTTTTGGATGGGCTTGCTCCTGTGGCCTGTCAATGTGTAATCGTTCGACTGCACGTGTTATAACTTCAAGTACAAACCGGATTCCAAAAAAGTTGGGACAGTAAACAAATTGTGAATAAAAACCGAATGCAATGATGTGGAGATGGCAAATGTCAATATTTTATTCAGAATAGAACATAGATGACAGATCAAAAGTTTAATCTGAGAAAATTTATCATTTTAAAGGAAAAATATGTTGATTCCAAATTTCACGGTGCCAACAAATCCCAAAAAAGTTGGGACAAGTAGCAATAAGAGGCTGGAAAAAGTAAATTTGAGCATAACAAAGAGCTGGAAGACCAATTAACAGTAATTAGGTTAATTGGCAACATGATTGGGTATAAAAAGAGCTTCTCAGAGTGCCAGTGTCTCTCAGAAGCCAAGATGGATAGAGGATCACCAATTCCCACAATGTTGCACAGAAAGTTAGTGGAGCAATATCAGAAAGGTGTTACCCAGCGAAAAATTGCAAAGACTTGGCACTTAGCATCATCAACTGTGCATAATATCATCCGAAGATTCAGAGAATCTGGAACAATCTCTGTGCGTAAGGGTCAAGGGCGTAAAACCATACTGGATGCCCGTGATCTCCGGGCCCTTAAACGACACTGCACCACAAACAGGAATGCTATTGTAAAGGAAATCACAGAATGGGCTCAGGAATACTTCCAGAAACCATTGTCAGTGAACACAATCCACCGTGCCATCCGCCGTTGCCAGCTAAAACTCTACAGTGCAAAGAAGAAGCCATTTCTAAGCAAGATCCACAAGCACAGGCGTTTTCATTGGGCCAGGGATCAATTAAAATGGAGTGTGTCAAAATGGAAGACTGTTCTGTGGTCAGACGAGTCACGATCCGAAGTTCTTGTTGGAAATGTGGGACGCCATGTCATCCGGACCAAAGAGGACAAGGACAACCCAAGTTGTTATCAACGCTCAGTTCAGAAGCCTGCATCTCTGATGGTATGGGGTTGCATGAGTGCGTGTGGCATGGGCAGCTTGCATGTCTGGACAGGCACCATCAATGCAGAAAAATATATTCAGCTTCTAGAACAACATCTACTCATCTCTTTCAGGGAAGACCCTGCATTTTTCAACAAGATAATGCCAGACCACATTCTGCATCAATCACAACATCATGGCTGCGTAGGAGAAGGATCCGGGTACTGAAATGGCCACTCTGCAGTCCAGATCTTTCCCCTATAGAGAACATTTGGCGCATCATAAAGAGGAAGGTGCGACAAAGAAGGCCCAAGACGATTGAACAGTTCGAGGCCTGTATTAGACAAGAATGGGAGAGCATTCCTATTTCTAAACTTGAGAAACTGGTCTCCTCGGTCCCCAGACGTCTGTTGAGTGTTGTAAGAAGAAGGGGAGATGCCACACAGTGGTGAAAATGGCCTTGTCCCAACTTTTTTGGGATTTGTTGACACCATGACATTTTGATTCACCATATTTTTCTCTTAAAATGATACATTTTCTCAGTTTAAACTTTTGTTCCGTGATTTATGTTCTATTCTGAATAAAATATTGACATTTGCCATCTCCACATCATTGCATTCAGTTTTTATTCACAATTTGTTTAGTGTCCCAACTTTTTTGGAATCCGGTTTGTAACTCCTCATACTCTTTATCATCTTTAGAGGATCATTCTGAGGTAGCTACATCCATCTCCACAGAAGCAAGAGAGTGAGACTCTCCAAACACGAGAAGCACCAAAGTGGAGGGAGAGATTTCGTGATCTGGGGAGGGGGCGAGAGAAAGGAGGGACTCCCGTCTCTCGTGCCTCGGCCAAATCAACCTGTGAGCCCCAAGAGTGCAGAGCTGCTCGTGGTTCCCTAAAGAACGCGAGGCGCGCACGTAGCACTTTAATTTGAGATTATCACACTGCTCACGCTCTCCTTCAAGTCCAAGGAGAGCGTGGCTTTCACCCAAACATTCGAAACAGAGGATATGAGTATCGCCTTCGGAAAGACGGTTACCGCATGGGCATGTGACTCTAAACTCCGCCATTTGTCTGGTGAGTTTTATTGTTTTTCTCTCTGATTTGAATTGATCTTGCTTGCTGCACACACACGATCACAATGTCTGTCTGAAGACAAATGATCTGAGGTTTGTCGCCGGCTCACTAGTATTTATAACCTGCAGCTGCGTCTAATCAGATGACGTCACCTGACCGAGGTTATATATAGCCAAAAATTTGGCGTGTTTGCACACACATGCTTCACAACCGGCAACATGACAAAATGGTTCCCATAGCATTTTCATGCAGCATCGAGAGTAGCCATTGAAAGGGAACCATAGTCATTTGATTAGTATGAAAATAAATTAACCTTTAAGTGTGTGCTATGTGGTAAACATTGCAGTTGTATAACAGGAAATGTGGTCCGCTAAAATGAAGTTCACTATGTTGAGGTTACCAACTGTTTACTGATGGAGACTTGAGTACGAGACTGATCATATACAATTTCAGTCCTATCTGAACTATCAGAGCGACTGCAGACACAAGCCATTAAGTCATCATATTGAAATTGTTTGTATCAAATGCAATCCAAAGCCATCATGAAGTGCAACCATCTTCAGTTATCAAGTGTTTTTTTAAGCAGAGCATATGGTGCAAACCATATATTCATCTCGATGGATCAGTCAAGTCTAGAGGGCAGACTGGGTCAGGACCACTGGTATCTCAGGAGTGCTACTGTATGTGTAGATCAACAGACAAAGCAATTGTGTTTCGATTCTGTGACTGCATGCTTCACGTTTGTCAAATTCGACTCACAGAAATACCTTTAATGATTGTGTGTACAGTTCCCACAGACAGATGCATCTCTTCCACAAGTTAATGACAAGTTACCTGCCGATATTCAAGGATCAGTGGTTCCACTAACTTAATGTTATTGGGAAGAACTGCAGTGGGCTCCGAGCCACCTCAGGTGGGATTGTCATTCATAGAAGCTTTTACGGCCCTGTTCAGATTCGACATTTCACCATGAAGTCCCGGTTCGACTTGAAAAACACCACTTGCAAAACCGAATAAAACACATCTAATTGATTTACAGTTCATACATACACAGCTTTTTTTAAATTCTTTTTAGCTGTACATTAGGAAGTAGGAGGCTCTGATTTTCAAGTTCACAGTTTTCATGAACGCAGCATTATTACTCTCCTGGTGTTTTCTCCTGTTGTGAAATCTTGTAATTTGCTTGTGTGTTACTGAGTCTTGTTTCTGTTTCTGTGTTTTTTTTTATTTCTTTTTTTGTTCAGTGGGGATTGTCTTGTTGTGAAATTGGCTTCGTGTTCATTGCCCCCTCCTAATGATTATGACAATGATGATTGCTTTGCCTTTAATAAAGAACACACTGAGTTTATTAACTTTGAATATCATCACAGGTTACAATATTCATTTAATTCCTATTTCATTTCACAAATAAGTCAGGAAATATAAAAATAATATGTGTTGCTATCAGCTATGGACCAGGGACAGGGTACATGTTTACCCTAGACATTGTTTTAAATCTTGATTTTATTTTATTATCTATTTCTGTACTTTTTTTTTTATCAGTCTTTGTTTTTGTGTGTGTGTGTGTGCATAGTGTGCATGGATGGAAAGCAAAAGGAGAAATGAAAATTTCACTAGCATGAGCATAATAAAGTTTGACTTTTCTAACTGTTCTCTGGCCTTCCCTGCTGTTAGGCTATAGACAAATACATGGCTAATATTCTGCCTTATGATCAGACGGCCGTAGCACCTCAAGAGACAGATATCACATAATTAGAAACAGTATTATACAAATACCATAACAGACCCAATTTAACTTTTCTATGATTTTCACGTAGATCAGTGCAGGATTTTGAAATTCGTTTATTGAGAATGCACAGAAGATCAATGAAAGATTATACAAGTGTACACAACAGTGATGTAAGACCCACATGAACTTTTATAAACTTTTACATAAATATTTTTTTCAATTGTATGGTCCTTTTATATTCACCAGTTTAGTACCAAAGGTTCCGATACTGTATATTTGTTATCTGCTTTAAAAAGATGCAATATATAATATACTTTCATTTCTCATACACAATATGTTTCTCTCAGGTGCAACAAGCATAAAATTAACATTATTGATTTTTTAGTAATGAATAAAGCACACAATTAAATGTACTATTAAAGGGGAAAAATGCACGGACTATACACTAGAATAAATTGGCTCAACTTTAAAAAAAAGGATCATTTGCAAGCATCATTTCCAACTCTGCCCTGATTCCAATTACATCCAAAGATGCTTCTCCTTCATTCACTTTTGGTGAATGTAGCGCTAGCCGGGAGGAATTGATGTCATCAGGCGGTATCCAATGATCATTGGGTGTTTCAACCCTAAACCGCAACAACCTCAACATTGGTGGGTCAGTAGTGGTGGCCAAATCACTGCCCATCAACTCCCCCTGGCTTCCAGGTAAGCTCCTCTCTCCTGCTCCATAACCAGCAAGAAGCCCTCTCTGCTGCATCCCCCATCCTGAGAACAGTCATCCTTCTCTCCCTCCCCGTCAATGGCTGTAAGCATCCTCCATAATGACTGGGCGGGGAATCCTCTACAGCCAACCTCGACTCGAAAGAGCCATGCCTGCCAACCTTTCCCCCTGCACTTCTGCAAGAGATCCTGGTATTTGGCGTTTTCTCTCAAATGCTTGTTCACAACCCTCTTCCCATGGGACTGTAAGTTCGATGAGGATGATCTTATTTGCCTCTTCAGACCACAGTACTGCAGCTAGCCTCAGGGTTTTCTGGACAACCGGGGGGAATTGCAATCTTTCCCTCAGGTCTACCTCCCATGAAATGCCTTTTGCAGAAGATTGGTTCTTGCCATTTCTGTCGTTGGTGTCTTTTGACCTGCTCTTACAAACTTGATTGATGGTATTACCCTCCCATGTGGTTGGTGTTTCTTGCGTCTCTCTTGCTCCAGGGTGTTAGCGAGTGTCATGAGCACCTTGTCATGGCGCCACCTGTATCTACCTTGGGCAAGTGCTGTTTTACACCCTGACACGATGTGCATCATGGTACCCCTCTCCCCACAAAGCTTGCACAGTGGATCCTCTCTTAAGTCCCACTTGTGCAAATTTGTCGGAGTTGGGAGTGTGTCATACACCGATCTTAACAAAAATGAAATATGGAAAGGTTCCACAGATCTCCCCATGTGATCTTCCTCTTGGGTGGGTCCCACTTGGTCCATTCTCCCTGGGATGCTAGCTCCACTGTCCTTACCCTTCGTTCTTCCTCCTCCAGGTTCCATACCTCCTCCTGGATCATGGCCCTTCTATCCTTGGATCCAGCCTTTCTCCATTGCTGAATATGGGAAGTTCCAAGACCCTGTCTTCCTGTGCATGGCATTCCCATGATGTCACGTAGCTTCAACATACTTTCAGCTTGTGCAACAGATGAGTCAGCTGCCCACTTGCATCCTCATCTTGTAAGGATACCTGCCTGCCTGACTTTTTCATCCTGGGAGAAAAAGTCTATATGTAGTAAGTACTCTTACTTTTCCCTTAAAATCAGACTCACATCATTATTTTACATGATTTACTTTGATATTTAAAACCTTAATTATTTAATTGATTAAAGCAAAATTATATAAATTATGTTTGGTGGTGATATTAATTATAAGTTGTTGCTTTTTTTTCCATTCCATTCCATTCTTCTCAACAATCTCTATACAAATTCTTTCTGTCATGTTTGCTTTGAAATCAGTGCATACAGGAGCTACAGTTACCAGCAACCTACTGTACAAACATGGACTTCAACTCCGAACATTCTCATTCAAACTCGCTTGATTACTTAGTACAGTATGCACACCTGGGGTCCATCTGAGCGGCCTGAAGTACCCTATGTGAAGTACACTTCACATGGTGTTCAGCCATGTTAAGTGTGATTCCAAACAGCAGGGAGCGAAACTGCTCAGTTTAAAGGGAACTGCGAATGGTGTTGAGTGAACAAGAGGTCTTCACTTTGCCGGAAAAGGGAACGAAAATTTTCATATGGAAACCTGCTCAGATTTACGCCACTGGCTAGTGCGGTGGTGTGCTGTAGATTTGAAGAGCATGAACTGGACACAGTGAATGAAGTCTTACTGCTCCAGAGCTGTAACGGAGGACAGAGGCTTAAAGAGCAACTGCGGAAGATAGTTGGGTGAGGATGCACAATAGCTTTATTTAGCCAATTGGCAAAGCTTAATCACACTATAAAGGCTGATGAGGCCCGCGAATAAGCCGACAACTAAAGGGTGCCATCAGTTAGGACGTACGCCGAAAAGCGGCTACGTATGTTCTGAGCTCAATTTTCTTGCAGAAACTCTAGCACTGAAACAGTTCGGCAGTGAACTGGGCCTACATGTTTTACTATGTCCTGGAATGTAAATGATCCTGAGGGACATGAATTTGCCCTGTCCCCAAAGCAGAACCTAGTGCGCTAGTTTTCCTAGGGGCGCAAGCCTAGTTTGCCCATATTTACAAGGCTACAGTAGTGTTGTCCATCTGTGCTAGGACATTTTAGCCTCTTGATTGCTGGAGGGAGTATTTCAAGGCCAGAAATAGAGTCATCATTTCAAGTCAATTGATGTGCCACGCGAGAAGATGACCTCTCCAGATCTCTTGGGCTGGACAGCCATCTAAGGCCGCACCCCAGCCCGTGAGGTAAAACGTCTGTCATTAGCAGCTTGCGACGACAACACGGACCTGTGAAAGTTACTTCCTGGCCTAGCTTGAACTCCTTTAGAGTGTTTAAAATTGATTCAACGCACGCAGGAGACAGCTGTGCCCGCATTGCGGTCGGATCCCACATGACACTCAATGTCATACTTTGTGTAGGAAAGAGAACGCTTTCCATGGCGTTGAAACTAAAGAATCCTAAAGAAAACAAGATGAGCTAGGACGACATGTCGATGTCGAAGCGCTAGCTCCATAGAGATGGTACGAAGCTCTCGGCGCGTAACCCTTATTGCCTCAGGGGATTGCCCCTTGGACGAAATCCCATGGCTTTTAGCCACAACTGCAGCGATCTCATGTGCAGAAGGTCCAAGTGTATCGCCGTGGAAACTGGAAGCTGCCATGAGACCCAACACTAGTAAAGTAGTAAAGTTACTTTATGGTCTAGCTTGATCTCCATTAGGGTATTGAGAATGGATTCGACACGCGCAGGAGACAGCTATGCCTGCATTGCTGTCGAATCCGATGTGACACCCATGATATGTAAGATTAGACGGGGGTTAGATGTTCGTCATCCTGAAACATGGCAGGAAGGAACCAAACACCTAACGTTTCACTGGAGACCGCTGCTCTCCGAAACACCAGTGATGGCGGAAAAATGCATTGCGGCTCGCGGTTTCATTTTAAAAACGGCGAGCCGAGCGCCAGGGACTTTAATAGGGAGAAAACTGCAGTACTCACATGCTCCATGAAGCCCGAGGATAGCGTGCTCTTCCCCCAAACACTGAAAACAGAAAGCGAGGAGATCGCCCTCAGCAAGATATTCTTCTACACGGAGGGACGGACTCGTGTCTAACTCTGCCATCTTTCTGGTAAGTAATAAGACACTTTCTATTTTCGCTTTCTTTTAAAAAAGTGTTTGCACACACACACACACAGACACACACACACACAGACACACACACACACACACACACACACACACACACACACACACACACACACACAAAACGGATCCTGAAGACAAAAAGATCTGAGGATGTTTCCGGTTTACTCCTAATGCAGCATCTCGTTCCCGCTTTTTCAGGGAACAGTGTTACAGCAAAGTAACCTGAGACGATTTCTTGATTACGCAAAAATTTTTAGATTAATTTGATGTTGTCCTCGATAATAATGATAATAAATATATAAATACTTTTTCGAGCTTAATTTTTTCATGATCCAGCAAGACACACTGACTGATGGGAAAATTTTCGTTCCCATTTCCGGCAAAGTGAAGACCTGTTGTTCATTCGTCCCGTACACCATTCGGAGGATCTGAGGATGTTTCTGGTTTACTCCTATTTATAACCTGCAGGTGCACCTCATCGGTTGACGTCACCTGACTGAGGTTATATAAGCCAAAATTCACGTGCTTCACAACCGGTCACGAGGAAACGTTCCCATAGCGCTTTCACGCAGCATCGAGTGTAGCTTTTGAAAGGGAACCTTAGTATTATATAGGCTAGGAATGTGTAAAAAAAATGTCATACATCCTAAAAAAATTATAATGGTATCAGTTTTTGTTTCAATATTCAATACTTAATGTACTGTGAAATTTCCACAGCAGCAGCGACAGGTATCCAAGATGTTTATGTTACTATGGTAACACACAGAGGAAGTGACTTCTGGTGATGTCACAGGGTGTTCCGAATGATGGCCTTTTTCGATGGGAGTTTTCTTCATCGACTTTCCCTGCACACGGAGCAGAGAATAGAATGCACCCTATGAAGTACACTTCTGAATGGAACGCATCTCTCCTAAATTTCCATGATATTTACATTATTTTGCAATAGAAATTCATTTTACTTTATTCATTTTAAGCCAAGCCCATAGTTGACCAAAATGAGTTATGACTTTACTCCATTTATGCCAGGGTATTACGCAAACCAGAGGTAAGATTCAAACTCCCTAACCTCCTGTTCTACATTTGGAAACAAAAAAATATATTTATTTTATTTTTTTATTTGGGGTGCTAAAACTTTAGTTTGAGTGGATATAAAGGCAGGAGAGAAATGAACTTCTGAACTTCTGTATTCTACATTGATATAGTAGGAAATATAAAAGTTCCGTCATGTGAAGGTGTTTCCCACGTTCTTGAAGCATGAGAAGTGGAAGGATAAAAACGAAACATGCAGCTTTTATGAGGGGAAAATGTTCAAAATCTACGGCTACTATCTTCAAATCAGCTTGCATTTTTAGGTTATGATAGAGACATGCGAGTTCTGGCACAGAGATGTTGTGAGCTTTGAGCATCATGTTATGCTCCTGGGCTTAGCATCAAAAACTATTGGATTGTTGTAAGGTTAATCTGGGCTAAACCCACCGAGAGATTTTCTGAGCATACCATCTTTTTTCTTCTTCTCTTTTTATGTTGGCAGGCGAATGAGGCCTGGCTGAGGAGGCTGTATTTTCACATCTTTAGTTCTTTTAGAAAGCACACATTTTATTGTGTATTTTATAAGATGGTTAATACCATAATGATTCTGATTGGTCTTTATTATCATTAAAACCAGCAACTGAGTGTATGTTTTATGGTCCGTATCAACAAGACAAGTAAACAACTGATCTGTGCGATTTTAATTTATGATCGGCATGTCAAACATTGCACAATTTTGTGCTGTTAAGGGTTATGAAAACTATTGATTTATAAACATATAATGATTCCTTCCATTGATAAAGAACGCTTATGTAAATTATTTCTTTTTCCTTTTTACCAATAACTGGCTTTAAACATGACATAAGACATTTCTACAATGCAAATCTACGATGCACAAGGTTTTTTTTCTTTCTTTCTTTGGCTTTACTGGACATTCACTTTCATCATGATTAATTGAAATTATTCACTTTGATACCACTTTGCAAGAAGTATAATGTAATTTTGGTCTTCCTTCTTTTGAATTTTTTGTTTTATGGAAATAAAAAATGACATTACTATTATAGCCACATTCTTTTTTTAATTGAAATTATTGGTCAACTAATACAAATCTATAATAACTAATGTTGTTGGTCTTTCAACTGCTTCCAGCAAGGGGTCACCACGGCGGACCACTCGGTCCAAACGTACAAGCTTGGCACAGGTTTTATGCCGGATGCCCTTCCTGATGCAACCCACCCATTTTATCCGGGCTTGGGACTGACACTGTATCCAGTGGCTGGGGATCGAACCCAGGCCTACCACATGGCAGGAAAAAAAAACTACTACAGCCTCCAGTGCCTACATCAATCTATTATAACTAACATAGTCCATTAATACTAATGCAATCTGTAATATGTATCTCGCTTTTCTATATATGAAATAGAGAGAAAAACATTTTATCTTTGCCCTCTTCCTCTCTACACTGGATGATTATTAGTTTGGAGTCTATTATATTATTGAACTATTCTAAAGGCCAACCGCTGATATTCCTCTCTTGTATCCTGGACCCAGATGGCACTAAGTACCTTTACATACTAAGCAATGGTTACAGCTTGACTCTGCCATTTAATTATACTACTGTCCTTGTCCCATTATAAAAGCCAAGCAGGGGAATTGAATTATTGGCTGAAATATGTCTGACTCCACCACGATAGGTGACGATATGCCCCCTTTCAGCTTGTTAGTATTGAAAAAGTAGATTGGAGTAGTAGTATAGCAATATTTTGAGTTAAATTTAATATGAGTTCAGTTAGACTGTCATGTTTACACACACTAATATATATATATATATATATATGATTTATGCTACAGTATGTATAGAAAAACTACAGTATAGTGTACTGTATTGCATTCATGAAATCAATGAACTGCTAATCTTATTTCTGTCACGCTCATGGTGGAGCTGACTGTTGTTACCACCGTGGGCTCATGAAATGCAGGCACAAACGCAGAGGGTTCAAGGGTAAATAATCAAGTCTTTTATTTGAAATGAACAAATCCAAACTCAAACCAAATAAACAAAACTCTGGCTCTGTCAGCTCAACACACACACAGACACTTTCAACTGAACACACGGGAAATAAACTGAAGGAACATAACGAGGGGAACGGTAACCCTGTACTCCAGTTAGAGGTTACATCACTTTTAGGCTCTAACCCCTGGGACTGGAAACAGGGGCTGTGTTGTAACACAGGGAACACGACAAACTCATAAAATAAACACACTGAAAACTGAAAACGTAGACTACACGCAAGACACGGGACTTGAGACACTACTAAACTGGAGACACGGGACAAGACGACTAGAGACATGAGACAGGACACGGGACTAGATACCGGGAGAGACAAGAGACTGGACTAGAGACAAGAGACTGGACACAGGCTAAAGACATGGCAGTTAACTAGGCAGGGCTACTAGCTGAACAGGGCTAGTGAGCTAACCCTGGCAGTCAGCTACACCTACACCTAGCTAAGCATGCTTTTAGCCTGACATGCACAGAGCTACACTTACCTGGGCCCGGTTTCTCGAAAGCTTCTTATCGCTAAGTAGTTCTTAAGTTGTACCTTAACCTCTCTCTTAACTTTATGGCGCATTTCCCGAAACGTTCTTACGTTAAGTATCTCTTAGCTAAGTCACACATTCGTAAGGTTGGTCTGGAGCAACCTTAACTCATACTTAGCGTAGTTTCAGCTCAAGACGCTAGTCGCCGCCACTGAGCAGCAGTCTTTATAAACCAGCGGTGTATGCAAACACATTATGGCACGTTATCAAAGTCGTATTAACGATGGAATATACTGTAGACCTGTTTAAGAATTTTATTTTATTTGATATCAGAACTAATAGAGTGACTTTTAATTAGCCTATTTCATAATGTGACTAACGCATTAAAATTGCCAATCACAATTAATATTAAACAGGTGGCGAACAATTAGGCAGCGATACAGCGTGGTGTTGTGTTAAACTGAAGATGGCGCGGTCCGTGGAGCCGTGTGGGTCATGTACATGTTTCCTTTAGACAAAACTTCAGCCCTTTTCATATTTTCCCCGTGGTCGTTATTTTAAAAATATTTAAATAAAAGTTTTGCCTTCCAAGGCAACAGATTATGGAGCTTCTTGAGCTGCTCAGACCTGCGCGTGCCAGACCAACGCGTCGTACTTACAGTACACTCCCCGTCCCGATGTCCAGCTGCTCGCTGCTTTCTGTTTAAAATATGTTTCATTGATCATTAGCCATTATCCATGACTTTATGAGTTTTTCTTTTGACACGTTTTATTTTTATGAAATTTGATTTCGTTAAATGAGAAAATAACATTGGGAGTTTCAAACCCCGCATCCATTCATGTTTCTGGGTGATTGTAATGTTTAATACCCCTACAGTATTCACTCATGCGGTTTGACTCGCTGTGAGATGCGGTGTGTTATACCCCTATCTCACCTGCACGGTCTCGCGCTGTGGCCGTAGGCTTGATCATGATTCACCCCGAGTTTTTGCGCTGTGATTACGTTTCCATCTTTCCGCGTGAAAAATTCAACGTTTAATTTTTTGCTGGTCCTCGCAGAAGCTTGCAGACCATGTAGAACTTCGCGGAACGTTAAAGGAACGTCGTGGGCAATCGCGGCAGCTCACGGAGATGAGTCCAGCCACACAGGTGAGAGAGGGGTATTAGGCATCGTGATCCGCCTCGAGTGGCCGCCCGACGGTCCGCGAAGATCTGCAAGGTCCGCAAGCTTCCACATGTTTATTTTTTTTGCGTGGTAAAATGGAAACGTAATAACAGCACCAAAACTCGCGCCGAATCATAATGAACCGCAATTACGGCCCCGCGTGTGAGATAGAGGTATTAAACCTCCACTCTGTCATCTCATCGTATTCATTCCATAAGTGCGCTATACAATCCCAACAACTGACACTTCACATTGTTTCTGAAGCTGGTGAAGAGTGTTATCAGCTGTTTGTCCATCAACTATGATTGGATACCCGGTTCGTTTCACGGCCGCATGTTACATGAAAATATTAGCGATATTAATTAATTAATTAATGAATATTAATTTATATATTTGTCTATTATGGCATGTTATTGTTAAGTTAACCCATGTCGAAATAAACTCTATTAAAAGAATTTACTGCAATGTTTAATTTGCATAGAAAGTGCCGTCTTTCTTTGCACTGTCATGCAAAAGGAGTGAAAAATCGATTCCTGAGCCACCGATGTCCGCTAATTCAGGACCTTCACTGTAGACAGCGCCGCGTAACATCGGACGTAAGAGGCAGTAACTTAAGAAGACTCCTAAGAGACAGTTCGAGAAATACTCTTAGAAAAGTTATCACTTAATGTAAGATATATCTTAAGAGTCTACTTAGCGCGCGAATAGTGTGCGTTATCGAGAAACCGGGCCCTGATCCTTACACATAGAACACTAAGAGCGCGGGACACGGGAGCTCAAAGGCTAGGCTGGGGGGCCCCCTCAAAGGCTAGGCTGGGGGACACTCAGAGGTGAGGAGGAGGCTAGGGTACACATACTGTAGAGGCTAGGGGACACATAGAGGCTAGCTACTTACCTGGGGGGTGTTCTTCGTACGTCGCTAACTCAGTTAGCTGGATTTGATTGTTGTGGATTTGTCCTGATCTTGGATTGTTTCGTTCTTCGATGCTCATCTCGCATTTGCTGTCATAGCAACATGTCCGTAAGCTTGAACCTGCTCGGTAGCAGGTTTATTTCATGTAAACAGGATTAAGGCTGCGCTACTGCCGGGTTATGATTGGTTGAAATGGTGAGGTCACATCTGATTGGTTAAAGAGCGCTGACGTGGACTGACTCACGTGGGGAAAGAAAAGTATCTTGCATATATATACGGCTTGCCATATATATATATATATATATATATATATATATATATATAAAATTGATATCAAATATTATATTAGAACATAAATTCATAGGTTTTTTATTATTATAATAAACTCTAGGCACGAGACAGCCCTCAAGACCATTCATTCAAATTCTTGTATAATGTTTATTTTGTAACACATTTATTTTTCAGGGGTTCGTTATGAATATGCAAATATATATAAATATTTTTTTTATAATGAAAAATTGGACAAAACTAATTTTAGTATAAAATAAATATAAAAGTATACATGTTTTTGAAAAAAATATTCATATTTCTATTTTTCCATATACAACAATTTATTTTCATATTTCTTATTTTATTTTATTTTCTCATGTAATTTGTAAAACATATGTGCGTATTATTTTCTAATATAATATTTGATAGCGATTATGTGTGTGTGTGGTGGGGAGGGGGGGGACCATGGCAGGGAAGCATTTCAGCACATAACAGGTGTTACAAAAAAATTGAGCTTGTTCTTTTGTCATTTCGTCAACCAATCAAAGGACTTGTGATCAGTGTTTCTACTGTCGATGCATATCGCCTTTTAAACCAACGCACGCACGCGCAATAATCCTAGACAACTCGATCCGGCCATACTAATCATCAACAACAAGTGTGCTCGAAGAACCGACTTAGTCGGAGCGTAATTAGCACGATGATCTCATCTTAGATGTGTCAATTCATCCCGGATGTTTCAAGCGACGTACGAAGAACACCCCCCTGATCTAACACTAACAACACAACATGACACCACACCGCATCAGTTCCACACACATTAAACATCATGAACTTAAACTACAAGTACACAGGAAAAAAACTAAGATATACTGCAAATAGACAACACAGAGAACAAACTTACAGAGCCAGGTATAAATGAATAAATAAACAGGACAAAACAAAACTAAAGCCTCTAGACAATGTTAATGCTCAACCCAGTTCCCCAGAGCTAACAGCTTTTTATAATGGGCCTAACGAGCCACCTCGGCACAGGTGAAACTTCAACATCACCTGACCGAGGTGCCTTCTGGGAAACTGGGTCTTCTAACACAAAACTACAAACAAAACAAAACTCAACCACAGTGCCCTCTAGTGGCAGTCCCTTACAATTTCTGCTTGCAATAAAAATATTTTTAACGCTGGGTTAAAGGTTACTTTCAAATAAAATACTCAATATCTATTTGGGTCCTCCTGTAATGGTTACATCGCAGAGTGTTGCGAATAGTGGAGTTTTGTCGAGGGAAGTTCCCTTCACTGACATTCACTGCAAATGGAGCAGGGAGTAGGGAGCATCCTGTGAAGTACACATCAGAATGGAACGCAGATTCGGGCTCAATAAATTGCGTGCCGTTGGGTATCGCACATATTGGGTATTGTGATGCATATTTTGAGCAACAAAAAAAAAAACAATTATTTTAATGTTACAAGATCACCATAATCTTTCAAATTTAGAATTACATAAAAAAAACTAGCAAACTAAAATAAAATACATTTCAAATAAATGCTCATTACTTATATTCCAAAGCCACAAGGAGCCGCAGCAGAGGGTTGAAAGAGCCGTGCGTTGCCGACCCTTGGTCAAGGTTAACGCAATATCATGTAAACGGACTGCCTGTCGAGATTTTAATCCTCCATCTTCCATCTATAAAACATTGTGTCTGGTTTGGTTGGAATCTAGGTATCCACAGCAAATGATATGCGGCAGAATGAGGTATTTGGCTTTCAGGCCATAAGTTTAATACTGTATGTGGTTTAGGAACAGGGATTCTTGGACTGTCTTAGTTAAGGGAAAAAAGATCTGAGAGAACTTGATCTCCATATCACTAAATGTCGGATTATGATTACTTCACTAAAATGTAAACATTCAAGGATGTTTTCATGCCATCGACTTATTTATTTGTTTAAATACTGTATAGTTGATGTGGAAGCACGGAGTTATATGATGTCGCCCAGATAGAAGAGACGCTTCAAGGTTATCTCTCTCCTGGAGGATCATCCTTCCTGAAAAGCTAATGTAGACTTTCATCTTCCCTGGAAGGAAAAGCTTTTCAGGCAGCAGGTCAGGTTGCTGCTCCATTGCACACCATGGCGGTCTTAGGACCAGGCCTACCACGCTGACCTGCTTAGAGACTTGAGCACTGGCGGGGATCTTCAGATAGGGCATATTGGAATTGTGCTGAGCCACAGACTTGTCTCTGCATGCAATAAAAGCAGATGGCTCGTGATATCGGCCGTTTTATGGCTGCGATGTTTTCGCGCAGAGGCACTTGTGGTTGAATCTCAGGCGCATCAAGGATAGAATCGTGCATTCCACAAGGAGTGTGTTTTTGAGCCTGCCACCATGAGATTGGGGTGTGACATGCCTCACTATCTGCCTCAAAAAGGTCAGACTGGCATATTGCTTTCTCCAAGAAACCCCCAGGAGGTCTGTGTTTTTGCTCCACCACCACTGGTGTTTCGGGCAACACCAGTCTCCAATAAAGTGTTAGTTCTTCGGTTTTTCCTACCATGTTTCAGGATGCCGAACATCTAACATCCCCCCCGTTAACCAAGCCACCGAAACTTTGCCCTTTTCTGAGAAACTGACAGCGTGGAAGCTACTGCCAAGTATATCTCCTTGGGTACTAAGCACTGTAGAGAAACTACAGGATTCAGTTCTCACATCACCCTCCGCGTTTCAAAATGGCGTGCTCTCCACTTCCATGAAACCGGAAAGCGCGCATCTCCTGACAGAAGTTGCTGGGGATTGGGGCCATGGAACATGTTCCCCTACCAGACAGTGAGTATTGACAGTTGGTATTGCTTGGTTCCCAGAGGAACGGGGGGCTGCGTCCAATGTTTAGATTTTGCGGGTTGTACCGCTATCTAAAATAAATGAATACAGATTCAAAATTTGACTGTCAAAGTGATTGCTCTCAAATCCTACCAAGCGATTGATTTGTGACAATTGATTGAAGGACGCTTACTTTCATAGAAATATTGCCACAACACAGGGAAAGACATGAGGTTCGCTTTCGGGGGCGAAGCTTACCAGTATCGAGTCCTTCCATTTGGTCTAGCTCTCTACATGGATGTATTGAATTACATAGACGACTGGCTGGCCCAGTCTCAGTAGCTAGTGCTTCGACATCAGCATGTCGTCCTAGCTCATCTTTGGTTCTAGGATTGAGACCCAAAGTAAAACGAATCCATTCTACAAGGAAATTTCGCATTTCTTCATAAACCACAAAAAAACTTCCTTTAATCCGATGCTGTATAGTCAGAGGGTGAACCCAGTAGCAGCGGCGATTTTTTTTCTCTCCCTCCGTTGCCGTATTACGAGAACTTTTAAAACAAGAAGATTAATGTCTAATATAGCAAAATGTTCCATATTAAAATGAGGCACCTCAAATAAAATGGAAAGGGCTTTCATATCCAGTTCCCGACACTGCCTCCACAGGTTAACGCACAAACTACAATTTGGGCTGCAGACTGGCGTAAGTCAGAGCCAAACGAATGCCAGTGTAGAAGTCAATCGAGCGCCGCTACAAAACACAACATAAACATCTAGGACATTCAGAGCGCGTTCGTTTATCTAAAAATTTAACGCGTGTGTGAACAAGGCCTAACACCACAAAGCATTAACATATTAACATTGATTATCGGTTACAGTATATACCAGTGAACTGATGAAAGACTCATGGAAACCCAAGGCTCATCGATCATCTGATCCTACAAAAATAATTTGGGATCAATCATGGATGTCCAATCCATGGAGGGTGCAGTCAACAACCTACAGTACCCAAAGAATCTGCTGTCAGGGTTTCTTTTGTGGCACCAGGGCATGACTCCACAAGACTCTGCTGGTTTCATGCCCCGGTGCCACAAAGGGAACCTACCTGCAACAAAGGGAACCTACAGAACTTTTGTATATTTTAAAATTGATGCTTTATATTACTAAAAGACTGGAGGATATTGTTCTTGTACAGCCTGTACTTAAGGGTGGATGCTTCTATTCTTTGTACAACTTTTATTTTGTGATGAAACCCACATTGATACTCAGCACTAGTTTTTTCCCCTGCCATTGAGAGTGTGGGTTCCTCCACATCACCCCATTGCCAGCGGGCACAGTCGGGCACAGCTAAAACCAGCAGGAATACAATCTCTGCTCTGACAACTTCCGTATCTTCACTCCTGGATGAGAAGAAGCGTCCTGCATTTCCTCCCCAGAGTCGGATGAAAGGAGCAGACTGGGAAGAGAAGTGCGCACCAAAAAGTTGTCTTTTATAAAGTTATTTCTTTAAAGATGTTTCCTGACAGCTGTCTTCACCGTGCAGACTGAGGAGTTGTGTGTCTACCATGAAAGGCTGTAAAGCAGGTTGCCATGTTTTTCATTTCATTTCAATTCATTTTATTTTCCTTAGACTTACCATGTTATACTTAAAGTTTACTCATTCATGACTTGTATTGTCTGTGGAAAATCATGAAAACGACATATATGAAAAATATATGTGAGACTAGTAATCGCAGACTATGCAGGAAGTCGTCTGTGCGTGCCACGGCATCGTTCCGA
This sequence comes from Channallabes apus, assembly GCA_030522415.1. Classification (NCBI taxonomy): domain Eukaryota; kingdom Metazoa; phylum Chordata; class Actinopteri; order Siluriformes; family Clariidae; genus Channallabes; species Channallabes apus. Next base: position 29,940,594 of record CM060121.1, read on the forward strand.
GAGTGATCTGAATACATGCCAGATGCGAGAGTTTTGCTGAAATACAGAGGTGTGAGGTGTAAAACATCTGGTCCAAAGGAGGAAAGGACAGGGCTGCTAAAAAAAACCTCACAGTATGGCCAATGTGGCCCAATTATTTTTTTGCATAAAATCTGTGAAACTGTGAAGTAAGTAAAAGATCAGAGTGTGTAATGGTGTGAAATCAGTGTTACAAGAACAAACCCTGTGATGGTGACCATGCAGATGGACAGAATTGAAATGTGATTGCTATAGGCCTCAGAAATTTAAATAGAGTGCTCTGAGTGATAGGACAGACATGGGTAAATAATGTCTGTTTTATTTCTTCAACTGAAAATGTATGAGAGATTGTAATCTAATGATGGTGGTGGAGAACTACTTCATCAAAACAACACCTGAAGGAATATCTTTCATAAGAACAATGGACATTTCTCTAGTAGAGCTCCAAAGACTTGCTGAATCTCTGCCCATGCACCAAAAAAGGTGTTCTGGCAGCTCGTGATGGGTGAAAACCTTACTAACACACATGATGCCACTATTTTCTCCCCTTTTAATTTTACTACCCGTCTATATTTAGGTGAATAGATGAGCATATGGCCTGACATACGGATGAATGAGAAAGAAAGATAGGAACACGGAGTTGACACTTTTTGATTACTGTATTGATTCAACTTTGATTATGATGGATGGAATCTATCTCAGCTCGAGTAAATATGGATGGATGGATGGATGGAATAAATGGTTGGATGAATGGGTAAAAGGATAGATCAATCAGTTTATAGAGTTCCCAGTTTATTGTTTATTAGATCACGGTCACAGTATATCAGTTTGTTCACTGTATGTAAATGTATAGATAGATATACAACCAGAAACATGGATGTGGGGGAATAAATGGACAGGTTGATACTTAAATAAAATTGCTACAGTACCAAAACCAGATTATTTAGACTCAGTTTTAGGTTTCCTTCTATATTTCTGTCTGTAGTGATGGACGGCCAACTGCTTCTAAACTTTGGCTAAAAGTGGATTGTTTTGGCATATCTATCTATCTATCTATCTATCTATCTATCTATCTATCTATCTATCTACTGTATACATGGATACATTTGTCTCAGATTGAGAGATCAATAAAGAAGAATATGGATGGAAGGATGGATGGAAGGATTGAAGGATGATGCACTAGTTACACCATTTCTCCCAGCTTGAGTCTCCTGACTCATCAGTTTTCATATAGGCACCATCTGTAGCTTTACTGCCATCAGATTGAGAGAGAGAGAGAGAGAGTTAGTGAGCGAGTGATTGAGCGAGTGTGAAGGAAAGATCACAGGCATATGGGGGAAAAACTTTTCATTACGGATTCAGGGTCTGGTTTCCAGGGACTTGCTTATTACATTGGCTCTCATCCTAACAACCAAGTAGTTAGTCATTTGACCAGAGGAGGTTGTGGTTTGGGGATCGGGTTATGGTGAACCTGACCATGTTAATAAATACTAAAAAAAAAAAAGATGCTTAATTAGAAGATCAGGTCGATCTGGTCCAAGCTCTTTAACATTTTTTCTTTCTTCGTCCGATCGCCTTACGAAGGGGTATTACAGCAAATAAATTATAGAATTTTCTCTCATATTTAGCCGGCTTCCATGTCAATCACTATTCAAAATATTAACTAACAATCTGCTGATCATTAATATGACTCGTTGAGAATGGTCCAATCACATGAGCACAAATATTTAAAAGCAATATTGTTTCGCTAAGAACAAAAGTGAGAGGGTTCGGGGTGCACAGTGCTGCTCCCCAAGGATGATTTGACAAAATTAAATAAGAGCTCAGCTGCAAATCACATGCTTTTAAAAAATTTATGGTTGTTGTTTGTCTGGCGTCCCGCGTACACGAACACAAATGAACGTAATACAGTTTAGAATTTTTCTTTATTTGTAAATAAATTATATTAAGAAATACAGAGGAATATTGTGACTAAATGACTTATTATTATGTTAAATAATTAAATGTTAAAGCCTAACTGTAAGGGGGTGGCGCCCCAGCGCCCCTTATTGACCGGCTGCCACTGGGCACGACATGCATTGACTGGGTTTGATAATTCAATTTTATTTGTATAGCGCTTTTAACAATTGTCATTGTCGCAAAGCAGCTTTACACAATCAAAAGAATTATTTAAGTTTGTATGGAAAGTGAATGTGGATGAATCAAAATGGTCAGATTGTCCCTGGTGAGCCAGCCGAGGGCGACAGTGGCAAGGAAAAACTCCCTGAGATGGTAATAGGAAGAAACCTTGAGAGGAACCAGACTCAACAGGGAACCCATCCTCATCTTGGTGAAACAGATAACAGGAAATTATCTGCATTTATACAGTGTGGTAGGTGGCAGGCAGTTCAGCTATAATAGTTGGTGTTAATTGATGTTAGATGTTAGAGTTAATAGATGTTGGAGTCCAGGTAGTTATTGGAGACTCAGGTAGACTTGTAGGAAGACCGAGGTAGACTTGTAGGAAGTTCCAGTCCTGAACTATCGAATTGTCAAGTCCTCAGAGAAACAGTTGCCAACACCAGTCAAGGTCAGAACCGTCTTCTAGGTAGAGAGAATCATACCCAGACACCAGACGCATACCAAAGAGACACACGGGGCATCCCTGTGACGAGATCTCCAAGCAGAAACGGGGCACCATGATGGGTCAGACAGGTCTGGAGGGCAGAGGGAGTCTGGATCACTGGCAGCTCAGGAACGAAATGTGTAGCTCGACAGAGAGAGAGAAAGAGTGAAAGGGGGAGACAGGGGGAGAGAGGGAAGAGAAAGAGGGGGAGAGAGAGCAGAAGAGGAGAGATGGCAGTTAGGTATGGTCACAGTCACATAATGTATAATGTGAATGTATATTTACTGTAGAGTGCAAGCAGAGACTCCGGCAGGACTAACTATGACAGCATAACTAAATGGGAGAGCCAGAAGGAAGCACAAACATGAGAGTTCCCTGAGATGTAAAGCAAACAATCACCTCACCGACAACAAACCTGAGTGATCAATGAGAGTGAGGAAGACAGCATCTAAACATACCAGTTCACCATAATACTCTACGTCCATGAGTCCCCCAGATCTGCTCCTTTACCTAAGGCAAATCTATTTATAAAAATGCTTGGCTAAATAAATAGGTTTTTAGCCTAGACTTAAACACTGAGACTGTGTCTGAGTCCCGAACACTATTTGGAAGACTGTTCCATAATTTTGGGGCTTTGTAAGAATACGCGGTACTAACAAGCAGCCTGCATCCTTTGATTGAAGTAGGCGTGGCGAATCGTAAGACACTAGCAGTTCGCTCAGATACTTATTTAATTTAAGTACCATTTAATGCTTTATATGTCAAGAGTAGTATTTTAAAATCAACATGAAATTTCAGAGGGAGCCAATGCAGTGAACATAAGATAGGGGTTATGTGCTCATATCTGCTGGTTCTAGTGAGAATTCTCGCTGCTTCATTCTGGACTACTGTAGCTGAAGCTTGTTTATGGACCTAGCTGAACAACCAGACAGTAAGGCATTACAATAGTCCAACCTAGAGGTGATAAAAGCAAGAACTAGTTCCCTTTCAAGGCTACACTCGATGCTGCGTGAAACGCTATGGGAAACATTTTTTTATTTTTTATTTTTTCTCTTTTGGCTCTTGACGAAGGCGGTCGCATCTGCTCTCCCTCCCTTATCTCTCCCCGCTTGCTTCTCTTGTCTGTCTTGTGAAATACTATTCAGAGACTCTCCTCGTCTTGCTCTTGAAATAAAAAGGAAATGGATTTGATCAAGTGGTCTCTGAATGCAATTGACACGATCTTCTCGACAAGAAATGTGGGTTCTGGGGAACCTACTTGTCCTGCTGGGACGTTTGCTGCTGGATACACGATGGACGGTTGGGAGAAGTGGCGCATTGTGTGCCTGGCCGCACTGTCTCTGGAGGACGTTGAAGATATTTACCTATTCGGAACTCTGATAACTGGGATTCTGCTGATTGGATTAGGTGGATTACTTGTATATCAAAAAATCTTAAAAGTCAGTCTCAACCCCAAGAGACTGGCTGGCTGGGAAATAATGGTGACGAGAGCTGTCGGTAATCAGACTGTGGTTATGGACCGCAAATTGGATACCATCTTGGGGAGACTGGCAGCTACACAACGTGATTTGGACGGACCTGGAGACCAGTGATGGACATTAAATATCTGTGAAATTGGCAGGTATTGATCGAAATTTGGAAAATATATATACTTTTTTTTTTCCTGGACTTCTCTTTCCAGCTACTGCATTTCAAGGCAGTGGCTGGAGACATAACTCCCCGAAGACCAAGATAACGAGACGCTCTGGAATCTACTCCCCTCCCCCTTCAAGGTCACCTGGAGCAGACTATTACGGAATGTTACAGGCTTACAAACTGACACGCACGCACTTACACACTCACAGAACAGCTACAGATAGACACTCTACCTTCCCCATTTCCAACGCCTTCGTGTGCTTATTCCCCTCGGTGTGGGCAGGCGGAATCAGGACCAGTGCTCTTTAGCTGCAGGGACTGGAGCTGTTTGCCTACATTGGACATTTCCTATCCCTGTTCCCTCATTGTTGCAATGTTGATGTCTTGTGATTACATGTTTTTCTGTGCTTGCTGCTGAGGTATTTTATGTCCCAGAAGGACAGTCTGGGAGGGGATTTTTTTACCCTCGTTATCCTAATGTATCTGATTCCTTGTTTTCTATGATGGCGCCTGGGAAATGGCTGCCGTCGCGACCCTGTGGTCGCAAAAAAATTTCACTGCATTTCACTGTGTATGTGACAAATAAAATTTGAATTTGAATGTCGGCGGCTGTGAAGCATGTGTGTACAAACACGCCAAATTTTGGCTTATATAACCTCGGTCCGGTGACGTCATCTGATTAGACTCAGCTGCAGGTTATAAATATCGGTGAGCCGGCGACAACCTCAGATTCATTTGTCTTCACGACACTGTGAACGCAACGTGTGCAAGCACAAAACACATTTAAAAAAACGCATTTAAAACAAAGATATCTTTAATAAAAAAAAATAATAAAAATTATCACTGAGATAATGGCAGAGTTTAGCGCTGTATGTTCGTGTGAGAAGGCTCTCTCCGAAGGCGACACGCACAATCTTTGTTTTGAATGCTTGGGTGAGAGACACGCTCTCGATGGATTTAAAGGAGAGTGTGAGAATTGTGACAATCTCCCGGTAAAAATGCTCCGCGCGCGCCTTGCGTTCTTCAGGGAACCACGCGCCGCGCTGCACTCCTGGGGTTCACAGGTTGATCTGGCCGAGGCACGAGAGATCACGTAGTCTCTCCCTCCACTCCACGAGCGCACTCCAGTGCTTCTCGTGAGTCGATGGAAGAGACCCTGTCCCTTGCTTCTGTAGAAATGGCAGCAGCCACCTCAGAACGACCCTCTAGCAATGACAGAGAGTATGAAAGGTTGCTGGAAGTCATAACGCGTGCAGTCGAACGGCTTCACATTGACTGGCCACAGGGGCAAGCTCTCACCACACACTCAAAATTAGACAACAGATTTCTGTCGGGTGGCCAGGAGAGGGCGCCAAAACGCCGCTCTCTCCCATTTTTCGATGATCTCCATAGTCAACTATGGGATAAACCTTTTTCATCCCGTATTTTTGTACCACCAACCTCGTTCTTTTCCAACATCGTTGATGCTAAGACACGAGGCTATGTGATGATGCCCCAGGTTGAGGAGACGCTAGCTAGCTATCTCACTCCTGGAACATCATCATTGAAGAAGCCAACCCTCCCCTCCAAGCCGTGTAGAATTTCTTCTAACCTGCTAGGGAAGGCGTTTCAAGCAGCAGGTCAGGCTGGCGCTTCCTTGCACACCATGGCGGTTTTGCAAGCGTACCAGGCTGATCTGCTGAATGATTTGAGCACGAGCGGCACTGTGGATCAAGAAGCAAGAAGGCTACTGATCTGTCCCTGCGTGCGACTAAACAAACAGCCCGTGCTATCGGCCATTCTATGGCATCCCTGGTGTGTGCAGAAAGACATCTATGGCTTAATCTGACGGGCATCAAGGATAAGTATCAATCATTCCTCCTTGATGTCCCTGTCTCACCATCAGGCCTATTTGGCGACGCCGTTAATTCCGTCGCCACCAAGTTTCGAGATGCCAATGTCTATGAACAGGCTTTTGGGAAATTTCTCCCCCGCCGTGCTCAGGAGCCGAGGCCGTCGGCCACCCAGCCTCGACCAAATCTGAGGCTCGCAGAAGGGTGAGAGGCGCAGAAGGAGAGTGTCAGTAGCCGCGTACCCCCCACGCCCCTCAAAGATAGCCTCTAAAAGCTCAGACCGCCGCGCCGTCTTCTTCTCTAAGAAGAGGCCCTGAAGGATTGTGGGGTCTTCCCCAGGGGAGAGCACGTAATTTTCTTCTTTAAGAACATGCCCCCCCCCCCCCCCCCGGGCAAACCACGAGACCGATGTTTAGTTCCGCCGCCTTTGGTGTTTCGGACGCCGCCGGTCCTCAACGACATGTTAGCTCTTCGGTTAAATTCCTGCTGTATTCCAGGATGCCGAACAGCTAACAAGACCCCCCCCCCCCTCCCTGCATCACATCACTCTCCGTGTTTCAGAATGGCGTGGTCTCCACTTCCATGAAACCGGAAAGTGTGCATCTCCTGACAGAGGCTGCTGGAGGAACGGGGCCATAGAACATGTTCTCCTACCAGATAGTGAGTCAGGTATTGCTTAGTTCCTATAGGAACAGTGGGGCTGCATCCAAATTTTAGATTTTGTGGTTTTTATCACCATCTAAATAAATAAATACAGTTTCAAAATTGACTGTCAAAGTGATTGCTCTCAAATCCTACCAAGCAATTGATTTGTGACAATCGATTGAAGGACGCTTACTTTCATATTGCCACAACACAGGGAAGGACCTGAGGTTCACTTCGGGAGCGAAGCTTACCAGTATCAGATCCTTCCATTTCTGCCTAGCTCTCTACATGAATGTATTGAATTACATAGACGACTGGCTGGCCCAGTCTCAGTAGCTAGCGTTCGACATCAGCATGTCGTCCTAGCTCATCTTTGGTTCTAAGATCGAGACAAGGAAATAAAGCTAGACCAGCAAAGGTTCTCATGGCAGCTGTATCCTCAGTGACACCTTTGGGCCGTCTGCACATGGGAGCACTCCAGATGTGGCTAAGATAGGGGATTTCAACCTAGGGCCAATCCCCAAAAAGGGTTACGCACCAGGTGCTTCGTACCCTCCCTATGTGACTCAGACCCCGGTTTCTACTTTGGGTTCCACTCGAAGTTCGTCTTGTCGTCACAGATGCTAACGACAGACGTTTCCCTCACGGGCTAAGATGCATTTTTGGATGACCATCCAGCCCCATGGAGCTGGAAGGGCTTTCATCTCGCGCGGCACATCAATTGCCTCGAAATGATGGCCCTATTTCTGGCCCTAAAGCACTTCCTCCTGCAATTGAGAGGCTACCATGCCCTAGTGTGGATGTGCAACACTATTGCAGCCACATATTATCGCCAGGGCAGACTGTGCTCGCGCCACTAAACAGCTAGCACACCAGATTCCTCTCCCTCAGGGCGATTTACATTTCAGGGCATATAAATAAGGTGCATCTGTACTGTCCAGTCAAGCTCTGACACACGGGGATTGGGAACCCCACCCCGAAGTAGTCAGTCAATCTGGGAGAGATTTCAGCTAGCAGAGGTGGCCCTCTTTACCTCGTAAGACCAGCAAATGTCCCCTTTGCTGCTCTCTGACTCTTCCAGCCCCACCCCTGGGTCTGGACACCTTGGCCCTTACACGGCCCAGGTTACGTCTCTATTAATTTTTCCTGATAACTCTGCTTCCGGGAGTCTAAGTCAAGCTGGTCTTCCAGCCAGCGTAATTAAGACTATTCTAGGGCTCCCTCTCCTAGAAGAGCTTATGCCCTCAGAAATGAATGTATGTGAAAGATTCGTACATACGAAGTGTTTCAGCCCATATAGCTTGAAGCCTCTATCCTCCGCCTGTTACAGTTTCGGAGCAGGAAAGACTTCACTTACAGTGTCCAGTATGTGCCCTTTGGGTGAGAGATGCTATTGCCCTCTCCTATGAGCCTCACAGTACCACATCACCTCTAGGAAGTGGGGCTCATTCAACCAGGAGATCGCCTCATCTATTGCACTAGCAAGAGGTATTCCCCTGCAGCAAGTGTGTGCTAAGCAGGTTGACCCAGTCCTCTGCTGAATTGCTCCAGTGCTGGAGTTTCTCTAAATTGTCTTCAGGCTTGTGCCCTAGTACCCTCAGAACGTACGCATTCGCTATTTCAGTCTGCCACGTTCTGATTGAAGCCACTAGAGTCAGCACCTGACAGGCCTCTGACCCTTAGGATGATTTTTCTTATGGCCATTTCCTCTCTCAAGAGGATCGGAGATCTGCGTATTTGTCAGTCTCCCCATCTTGCCTGGACCTGCCCCTGGGCAGTCAAGGCAATTCTGCATCATCACCTACTGTGCCCAGTATGTGCCCTTCAGACCTACGTCCACCGAACCAGCCAGTGGCGAAAGTCAGGGCAACTTTCTGTATGCTATGGAGGCCGCAACCGGGGGGGGGGGGGGGGGGGGTGCGTCCGCCACTACAAAAACCTTGTCACTGGATGAGAGATGCTACTGCCCTCTCCTGTGAGGCGCATGAGCTCACTTTGCCTCTGGGAGTCAGGACCCATTCAACCAGAGGGGTCACCTCATCTATTGCTCCTGCAAGAGGTATTCCCTGCAGCAAGTGTGTGATGCGGCCGGTTTTTTCCTCCCCGCACACATTTGTAAAATTTATAGTCTGGATGTCCACGTAGCTTGTGCACACATGCTACACAACCTTGGGGTCCAGACACCTGCAGTGCGGCGGTGTTGGTATTCTCGTTCCCATAGCGTTTCACGCAGCATCGAGTGTAGCCTTGAAAGGGAACGTCTCGGGTTACTTTGCTGTAACCCTGTTCCCTGAAAGGCGGGAACGAGATGCTGCGTCGCAATGGCGCACTGCCACGTGACCGGACGTCCGTTCAGACAAATGAATCTGAGGTTGTCGCCAGCTCACCGATATTTATAACGTGCAGCTGAGTCTAATCAGATGACGTCACCTGACCGAGGTTATATAAGCCAAAATTTGGCGTGTTTGTACACACATGCTTCACAGCCGCCGACATGTTTCCCATAGCGTTTCACGCAGCATCTCGTTCCCGCCTTTCAGGGAACAGGGTTACAGCAAAGTAACCCAAGACGTTTTTCTGCATCGTTTAGCGACAATATATTTCTTATCTTGGCAATATTTCTATGGTGAAAGAATGCTATCCTGGTAATATTATCTACATGAGCTTCAAATGAAAGGCTGAAATCTACTGTATAATCACACTGAGGCCTTTCACTGTTGCACTTGATGGAACAGAAAGGCCACCTAAAGTCATGGTGTGATCTAAAATTTTACTCCTAGCTATATGCGGTCCTATGACTAAAACTTCTGTCTCATCGGATTAAGCAGAAGGAAGTTAATTAGCATCAAATTTCTTATGTTCTGCACACATTGCTCAACTTTAGTAAGCTGGTTTTTCTCATCAGGTTTTGCTGAGACATACAGTATAACTGTCGTCAGCATAACAATGAAAACTAATACCGTGCTTATGGATTATGTTGCCCAGAGGAAGCATGTAAAAGGAAAAAAGCAGTGGGCCTAAAACTGAACCCTGCAGAATGCCAAACTCCACTAGAGAACATGCAGAATTATCACCATTTAAGTCTACTTACTGATAACGATCGGTCAAATAGGATCTGAGCCAGGAGAGGGCTGTACCCTTAATTCCTACTACATTTTCTAATCTGTGAAGAAGAATAGCATGATCAATAGTGTCAAAAGCCGCACTGAGGTCGAGTATTACAAGCATAGTTACACAACCCTGATCAGAGACCAATAGGAGGTCATTTACTATTTTACCGAGTGCTGTTTCTGTGCTGTGATGAGGCCTAAATCCTGACTGAAACAGTTCATGTATGCTATTTCTATGTAGATATGAGCATAGCTGCTCTGCTACTATCTTTTCCAGAATCTTAGAGATAAAGGGGAGGTTCGATATTGGCCTGTAATTGGACAGCTGACAGGGGTCGAGGTCAGGTTTCTTAATTATTGTTTGATAACTGCTAATTTAAAAGATTTTGAAACATAACCAATGCTGAGTGAGGAATTAATTATTCTCAACAGGGGTTCTGTTATTGCTGGAACTACCTGTCTAAGAAAATGTGTCGGTATAGGATCTAATATACAGGTTGATGAATTTGCAGAAGGGATGAGTGAAATTAGTTCATTCTCTTCAAGGGGAGTAAAGTATTCTAGGTTCCGATCTGACATGGCTAGGTTAACATCTGCATCAATTACATTGTTCGGTTTCAAAGCCTCAATTTTATGCCTAATAGTTACAATTTTATTATTAAAAACGTTCATGAAGTCCTCAGTATTGCATGATGTTGTTGTGGAGATTTCTGTAGTGGTCTTATTTCTGGTAAATTTGGCTACGGTATTAAATAAAAATCTAGGATTATTTTTGTTATTTTCTAAAAGAGTAGAGAGATACATTGATCTAGCTACACGAAGAGCTTTCCTATAGTTCAGGATGCTCCAAGGACCAAACAGTGGTGACCTGGCATTGGTGGGGCTCACAACACCTTGACCCTCTGATCTTGAGATTAGAGCCTCATCTTCATGAGCCACCACTGCGCCCATGAAAAATAATGCAACTATAATCTTTTTTAAAATTTTAAATGGTCATCTCATCTTTTAAATATTCTAGTCATGAAATATAATAAGTTCAGAAATGCAACAAGAAAAGAATGCAAGATGAGCTCAGAAAGTAACGTTGGAAGTAATTGGTATCAGCTTGGTGTTCATTCTAGTGAGTTGGACCTCTGGCCGTGTCGAGTGAAAATGTCAGATGAGACCTTTGACACCCTCCCTGATGCTCTTCCCCATTTTGTTTGAACAAACTATGCAAGGTCCAGGGCTCTGAACTTGCCCAAGGAATGGCTTTCCTCCTGACTGTGGAATTATGGTTTTCTAAAAACAATATCTAAACAACTGACTCTCCTAGTGTCAGTCCTTAAAAAGTCTTGATGTTGGGTATGGGGTATTTATCCCTTCATTGTGCCCTTTCTTCAGGGAAATAAACCTGTCACAGTGGCGTATAGCTCTATAGAGGTTCAGTCTTTGACTGAGCAGACAAACAACACGGGACACAATGTTTCTCAGATCCTGAGACCGAGTCAGGAGAAGACTGGAGAGAGGGAGAGCGTATCAGTACTATGCTATTAGGTGTAATGGCTATGTACATGACACTTAAATTACACATACATGTGTGTCATGTGAAATTGTGCTGTTGAGTCACGCTGGGCTTTTCAAACCATGTTCACTCAAGCATGCTTCAGGATCCTGAAGTTCCTACAGTACATGGAAATATAGTTTGTTATCTATATTTCCATGTTTAAAAAACGTTTGAACACTCTGGTACAAGATGAAATCACTGGACATGGACCCTAAACAAACATGGACATGATGGACCCAAACAAAAACTGTTCATGGAATGATAGACTATACTTGGAACTCTATAAATGATTGAATGAGAAAGAGAAGGATGTAACACTAACCAGAACAAACTCCATCCTACAAAGGACAAATGAAGCTACAACACAACCGTTTCTCAGGATAATGAACGAGTATTGATGGTGAGTGAGTGAGTCTTTTTAACTTAAAAAAAAAATACTTTTCAAGTTGATGTCAGAGATTTGAACTTAGCAGCCAGTAAAGTTTATTCAAGTCCACTTTCATCCAACCAACAAAAGTGACATAACATGATGGATTAAAACTATATATGTTAAGAGTGTCATTACATACAACAACTTGGTGGAGAAAGTTGAGATAGTACCAGATCATAAATGAGACATGAAGAATAAAAAAAAAAGGGTGTTCAAGTCAAACTGGGACTTGTGATGACATTTCTGGTGAACTAAGACATGAAACCGATTGATATTCACAGAAGACTTCAAGCACAGTATGCTGATGAGATTCTTAGATTATGTAGAAACGTTTTTTTATGTAGTAGTAGATTTTTCTATATGCTGTGCTGGAGTAAAAGTAAAAAGTGTCCTCAAATAAAACTACTCAAGGAAATTACTGAGTCACAAAGTATCTGCAATATGTTCAGTAATGAAGTCCATATACTCTGTTACTTTCTGCCTCTGGGCAGAAATACTTTACTGTATTTCCTTAAGTCCAAAGTGTTTCATATCATATTACTGTATATTGTCCGCCCATCAATTTGAGAGCTTTCTCACCATCCCGGATTTAATCCCAAAAGGTGGTATGCTGTTAAAGTCATGGAAAATCCATAGATATCCTTTGATATCATTTATATTTTCATGAAGTTACAGCTCAGCTAGTATTCTGAACTTTAATGATGTCACATACTGTAGAGACATACTGTAGAGTCAGAGAGCGAGAGAAGGAGGAAGATTTTGCTTTCCTTTTTTTATTTTATTTGTGTTACCCTTTTCCAGAGTTCCTTGAGAAGATTAATGGATTCCTACAAGACACTGGTGTTATTACATCCTACCAATTTTCTTTTCTTTTACATTTAATCCACCAACCTAGCTCTACTGTAAGACCATAAACTACCGCAAAATTACATCAGATGGCATGGTAGTGGAATTGCTGCTTTACAGCTTCAATTCCAAGATTTGATCGCGAGCTCAGGTTACAGCTCATGTGGAGTTTTACTTTGGGTTTCCCCCAGGTTCTATGGTTTTCCTATCACTAATAAAAACATACCAGTGAGCTTTAATTAAATATTGATAAATTGCCCTTAATTGTAACTGTGTCGGTGTAGTGGTTAGCACTGTCACCTTGCACCTCCAGGGTCCGGGTCTATGCAAGGTGCCTCATGAAGAAAGAAATCAGAGAAGGGAAATTATATTGTAGAAAAATTTATCCTTAAAAGTGTTTTTTTTTTTTTTTTTTTGGCTAGGCAAGGGATCTTAACTTTGTAAAATAGGTACTTTGAACCCAGAAGTGTAGGATTCTAAATGTAAACTTTACCAGTTCCTGCAAAATGATCCCTTATTTATTTATTTGTTTGTTTGTTTGTTTGTTTGTTGTGTTAGTGGATCAATTTGAATGTCATCAGTCATGGAAGATGAGCATAAAGTTCGTTACTCATACAGTATAATTCAGAATCACTGACGTGAATTGGTACACAATAGGCAACATTCTTTTAATTTCTCTCAAATTTTCTCTTAATGTTCAGTAAAGATGGGGGAAAAAAACTAAGAGAAGACTCAGGCACCAAAAAGCTTAAAAGCTCAAGCATTCCAGATCTGTGCTGGCAACACAGAATAATTAAATGAATATATGTGCTCATACAGTATGGTTATATGGAAGCCTTAATGAGGAGGCTTTAGACACCAAAACTGTGTATTTGGGTTTTTATTTATTGGTCATACTGTAGGAACAACTGAAAGCAACCATGAAACACATGATCATGTGTATCTGTGCTATTTCTTTGCATATTATCATATACAATAGTGTTGTTCAGTCATTTTTGGGTAGTTAAAATGAAATAAAGGATATGTCATTCTGTACTGAGCTCTAAATGGCTAAAAAGCTCTGAGCATTAAGGACTACCCATCTCAATCTGCTCTTACCCAGGTGAGCTGCATGTACAGTAACTGGTATAGATAACGCCCTTAAACACCATATACAATATGGGCCAATAATTGGAGAAAATGACAGACAGACAGAGAGAGAGAGAGAGATGGCACAAAGAAAGGTATCAAGAAAAAAAAGAAGTATATCAGTAGTGTAGATGCGGACATATTATTTCACTAGTTTTGACGCGTATCTTTAATTTGAAGTTTCACTCACACAACAGAAGTCCGATTATCTCTTTGTCTCTTGTAGTTTATTTTGTCAGCATCAAAGAATCAACACTTCATACAGTCATCTTGAGTAAATCCACAGTAGTTACAACACCAGTTGCTGCATCTTGTAAGTTTCTGACTTTTACAACAACCTATTTGCTGTATCTTACTAGGATCTTGTATTACGATTAGCTTACGCATATAACAACACTTTTGTTGTATATATCAGCTTACGGGCAAAAGCTTGTGTTTCCTTAGCCTTCCCCATCTAAACTGAACTTTCTATCATGCGATAGTCATACAAATACATGCCATAGTGGAGTGACATCACAGACCAACTTACGATTGTCAAAATGGTTGCTTAACTAACAAATTTAAAGCTTATGGCTTAGGTAATAAACTTAATGCTTAATGCTTTACTAATGAATAGAATAAGGTAAAATAACATGAAATAAAAACAAATAAACACAACAACAAATTCATAACAAGTACGATATGGCTCTTACAAGCAGAGGTGTCAAGTAATGAAGTACAAATACTTCGTTACCTTACTTAAGTAGAAATTTTGGGTATCTATACTTTACTGGAGTAATTATTTTTCAGCCGACTTTTTACTTCTACTATTTACATTTTTAAGCAATTATCTGTACTTTCTACTCCTTACATTTTAAAAATAGCCTCGTTACTCTATTTTTTTTTGTGTTTGTGCGCGTGGATGGAAGTGTTCCTCCCGCGAGTGTATATAGTTTTATTTTGTGTAAATATTGTATATATTATTAATTCTTTTTTTTTTTTGTATATAGTTACCAAGGAAGCAGTAGGGGTTGGGCGCCATTTTGTTTACTACCCGTTTTCTCCAGTTTTTTTGTTGTATTAGTTAGGGAGTTAGTTTAGTCCTGTATATTTTGGTTTATTATTCTTTTTGTAGTTTAGTTAGTTTTGAGGGAGGAGATAGGGGGTTGGGTTTTGTTTATTGTTTTGGCCTTGGCCGTAAGTCACACATAAGGCATAAGTTGCGCACTTCCGGATTTCATCTGTGATGCCAGGCCACAGTTGTAAATTTGCCAGGCCACAGTTGTAAATAAGAAACCTGTTCTTAATCTGCCTGGTTAAATAAAGGTACGTCACGGATGAAACTAATGAAAAACACAGCAATAACAAATGATCTGAGATGCTGTGAATGTCATGTGAACAGCAATAAATACATTTTGAGAAAGTAGTTTGATGGCACATGGAGTGAAGGCATAACCTCTGTCATCTAGAGTTTTATAAAGTTGAACTGGATAATGGTTTTCATAATTATGTGTTTCAGAGTGCTTGTGGAAAACCGAAATGGCGCAGCATCCATTACTTCATCACATGAAATAGATCTCTACAATATCTAACAACAGTGATGGCCAAGGTATCTAACAGCAATCTGTAAGCCACTCAGAAGCAGAACACACAAACATTCAAGCATTTTTTTAGCCTTAATTGGAATCAGTTAAGTAATAGTATCTCTTTAGCCCATGAAAGAAATTATCCAATCATTATCATTTCTCAACACATGTAGAATAATCTAAGTTTCTAAGATTATCCATCCATCCTTCTAGGAAGGACCATTATACAGTACTTAGTTCCATTTTAAGACCGTGGTAGGTAAAATGCCAATTAGCCTAATCTGCAGGTCTTTGGACTGTGGGAGGAAACCGGAGTACCCGAAGGAAACCCATCAAGCACATTGGGAGGACATGTAAAGTCCATGCACACATGAGGTGGGAATCGAACCCAGACCATGGAGGTGTGAGGCGATATAGCTAACTGCTAATCCACTGACCTGTCAAATTTGATTATATGATTACATTTTTATGTTATGATTTTTGTATGAAGTATGCTTTTGTGCATCAGACAAACAATTTGTGGACTTGGTAAGTTTTTCTTACCTAAGAGAAGAGCAAAAGTAAGAAAACATTGGTACATTTTAGAAATTAATGGATACAGTCAATATACTGTATATATATAAAATTATTCCATATATATATATATATATATATATATATATATATATATATATATATATATATATATATTGAATTCCTATTACATCCAGGAATATAAATGTAACTATCATTTCTTCATTCATTTTCTATACCGCTTAATCCTGTGTTCAGGGTCGCGGGGGACCTGGAGCCTATCCCAGGAGACTTCGGGCACTAGGCGGGGTACACCCTATATTTAAGATATTTTCACTTGCTAAGATATCATTTTTTGCTGTGATCACTGAGACATATTGTGTCCGCAGCCATATTAGAAAAACAGAATGACTTTTTCTTTAATCCAAATTTGAACAGGGTAACTACGACCTCTTAGGGATTTCATGGACATACTATAAGCATCTTGCAGACGGCAAAGACTGGACGGCGTTCTGACTGCCTTGTTATTGGGATGTCACAGTGATGTCAATCTGTCAATGCACTTCTTACAACAACCTCTTCAGGCTATGTTGTAGAAGACTGCAATAAGTTCATATTATGATGTTCGGTTGCTTATCATGTTTATGGTGCACATGCAGCAGGTTATGGGTGCATCTACTGTATGTTGCGTTCAAAGAATTTCCTATAAATACTGGATCTAATTCCACTGACACCATCAGTATAAGATAGAAAGCATTGAGCATGTCGTGGTATTTATACCGACTGACTGGACGCAATGTAGAAAGTGCACATAAGAAAATTATAAATAGTGATCTGATCATACAGTACATACTGTAGTAATAACTCGGTTTGATGTTATCAGACTACATCTATCTATCTATCTATCTATCTATCTATTAAAGAACAAAATTCATTGCTTTAAGGGTAAATCATATATACTGTATCCCAATAACAATACTTTTAAATACTCACTCTCTCTTTTGCTCTGTATCTCTTTCTATCATGTTTCTTTCCTTCTTGGCGCTTCATGTGTCTAAATGGAACACTGAAGCCAAAGCTAGGATGAAGATGAGGGATCTACTCAGAGATTAAACCTCATGCCCGAGCAGACAAAAGACAGAAAAACAAGTGATATAGAGATGGAGTGTTTTTGGTAATATTGCAATATTGTTAAGGGGACATCAAGAGCGAGTGAGCAAGAGAGAATGCACTCTTTGAAAGAGAGAGAGAGAGAGAGAGAGCTGTTCAGTATTTCCCTTTCAACACCATATCAATTGCCGTCTCTACTCTGATTCATCAGATGGTGTTGATTAGTTTTCTATAACCGCAGCTTTGAAAGTACTTCATGGTGAAAGACAAATCACTGGAGTATATACCCGAATGCATTCTTTCTAATACATTACGTTACTATAGCAACAGGTTGTTCTATTATAGATGCTTATTTTTTACTTTTTTCGGGTCAAATCACTAATCTGCCCGAGAGCCTGACCTTTGACCCCGATCACTCAGCCCTGTGGTCGGATTCTTCGTTTTAGATAAAAGCTTTACTAAATGAATAAATATATGGGGTCAAATCTTTTATAAATGACTACAAGGAGAGCTTTTGTTGAAAGTGCCTTTCCTTGTTTCATCTATAAATAATTTTTCTTTCTTTCACTCATTTCCCTGGGTCTTCCCCTTAGTCCTCTTTTCGCTTTCGCTGTCTGTCATTTTATTATCACATTGGTTGCATGAGCTGTAAAAAAAAAAAAATAAATAAATAAAAATCCTGCACTCCGCTTTTCTTTTCTCTCCTTGGAGTCTTTTCACCTCTGTTTTTGTTGCCATGACAAACATAAGGGTGAGACTGAGTCTTTAAGCCATACAGCCCTCACTCCGCAGAAGCCGATCTCAGACGCTTCTGAGCTATAGGAGAACCCGGTAGCTACAGGTCAAAGTTCAAACGTTGAAAGCTCAGAGCCCATCTCCGACACCGGCACTCAGACCGTACAGCACAACAGCGCTGTCCTTGGGTCAGACCGAGCCGCAGACTAATGCGTCTGTCCTGCGATCCCACGCCACGGCGTGTTTGTACTCAGGACGCTGTGATGCTTTAAACTCGACGGGTCATCCTTCTTTTAAATAGTGATGGAAGTTAATGGATGAAGAAATACATCCTGCAGCAAACCTCTGCCTAATGTACTGTCAAGGTTCACAAGAATCTGAATCAGAATGTATGATGCTTACGTATATGCAACTTGTTTTTTTCTTAAGGGTTTCTGTTCTTTTATTTATTTTTAAATAAATCCTGATGAGCAAGTCGAGGGCAAGGGTGGCAAGGGAAAAACTCCATGAGAGTTTACATATTAAGCAATATACTGTGTGTGTGTGTATATATATATATATATATATATATATATATATATATATATATTATACTTATATGGAAGGAGTCTCCCAGTGCCAGTGCTATGTTACAGTCAGAAGAAGATGGACATCCTGTTATATGAAAATATTATATGATAGGGTGGTGTGGTGTGCTGTGACCCGGTGTGAAGTGAGACGAGTTATTATTACAACCACAAAGCTTATTATTAGATGTGAAAATAAGATTAAGATATCCATGTAGGCGTGGCTCATTTTCTGTGGGAACTGTACACGCAATCATTCACCAACATCACTTACATATTACGGGAACTCGACTGGGAGTTATTGCTACATCCCCGTACAGTCCTGACCTTGATCCTAGTCATTTCCACATGTTTGGGTCATTAAAGGAGTTCCTTGGAGGCCAGGATTTCAGATGTGAAGCAAACTTTGGTATACTGATAAAACTCTCTACCTTGATGGTATCCAAGTACTATGTTGATTCAATTGGATCAGATGACAATTTTGTACTGATGCACTCATTTTCAATTCAATTCAATTCAATTTGATTTATATAGCACTTTTAACTTATTTTTTATTATAAAGAGAAATAAAGTGAGTTATTTCTGTTATTCTTGAACAGCCAGTGTTAAACTGTACTGTACTGTAGATGTCACAAAAAAATGTTATATGGATTCACATGTACATCTGTCAACTTTATATCATTATGTTGGATTATTTCCTATTTTAACCACTGGAGTTTTTCAACACTAATATACTAGTGGCTTAGTGGTTAGCATAGTTCATACAGGTGCTTGGGTCCACTCATCTTTGATTGGCACTATATATGTTTTTGGTTTTGTTCTTGCTTATGGTACATTATATCAGCTTTGAATTATTCTTAAACTCTCATCCATTTTTTTTTTACTTACTGTAAAGACGAGGGTGAAATCATCTTATTTACATTATCGTCTGCCCTGAAGACTTCAATTAGTCTGAAAGCTGCTACCAGCGATTTGATTATTAGAATATTATCAGATATCTGAGATCTAATAATACATTTGAATATTATTAACATTACAAGAAGAATATTAGAACGGTGACATTAATATAAACCTGTGAGGTGATTTACTGGAACTACTGCTGTTATTGAAAATGAATTAACGCTGCCGCGGGATTTAACCACACAAATCCTGGTGAATACTGTGAAACTCGAGAGTCATGTCATTACAGCTACGATGAACCGGACTGGCTTAACCTATTAACAGGAGAATAGTGACTCATCCCAGACACTCGGACTCGTTTCATCTGCACTTCTGATGATCAGCTGCCCACTTAAACCATGCGAGATATGGACAGAGCAGAAATAGAGAACTTGGAACCTTCTTCTCATTGTTCGAAGGTGAGCTATGATTGTCTGGGGTCACTAAAGGTCACCACTTGACCCTCAATTCCCTTTTTAGCCAATCAAAGTTAATAATGATGTGACATTGAATGGACAAATATTACCTGTAAGTAAGAGGCACATAGAATTCTACTGTCCTCCCTACGTCCCCCCCCCTCTTTCTCTCTCTCTCCACCCACTCACAGTTCCCCGCTGATCTCCACCTTTCTCTGATTCATTATCACCGTCCTCTCTCATCCCCTCTGCACAGTTTGTGCTCACCACCTGACCCTTACATCATCTCTACCATCATTCCTACACACTGGCTCTGTCATTTCATCTGTTCATGACTTCATGACTAACAAAGCCAACATAGCCCCCCCCCCTCCACACACACACACACACACACACACACACACACATACACACACTTATATATAAAGTATATAAAGAAAGAAACAAAACTCACATGGTGTGCCATAAAAGGAAAACAATCAATGAAGTAGTGGTGTAAAGAGTTGCTGTTTCCAGCTGGAAGTTGAACACTGATTACAAATGTTTATCCATTAAACAATGACATGTCATACTTTTCGATCCATTTATAGTTACATTTAATGACGTGGAGCATCTGTGGAGCGAGTTAGATCCTGTTTTCCCTCAACTTACGGCAGCTATAAAATGCCTCATAAAATCCCTCACTAGTCTCTTTCTCTCTCTCTCTCTCTCTCTCTCTCTCTCTCTCAATCTCCCCCCCCCTCTCTCTCTCTCCCCCTGTCTCTCTCTCTGTCTCCCGTCTCTCTCTCTCTCTCAATCTCTCCCCCCCTCTCTCTCTCTCCCCCTGTCTCTCTCTCTCTCTCTCTCTCTATCACTCTCTCTCAATCTCTCCCCCCCCTCTCTCTCCCCCTGTCTCTCTCTCTGTCTCCCGTCTCTCTCTCTCTCTCTCTCCATCTCTCCCCCCCTCTCCCCCTGTCTCTCTCTCTCTCTCCCCCCCTCTCTCTCTCTCTTTCAATCTCCCTCTCTCTTTCTCAATCTCTCCCCACTCTCTCTCTCCCCCTGTCTCTCTCTCTGTCTCCCGTCTCTCTCTCTCTCTCTCCATCTCTCCCCCCCCTCTCCCCCTGTCTCTCTCTCTCTCCCCCCCCTCTCTCTCTCTCTTTCAATCTCCCTCTCTCTTTCTCAATCTCCCCCCCCTCTCTCTCTCCCCCTGTCTCTCTCTGTCTCCCGTCTCTCTCTCTCTCTCTCTCTCTCTCTCTCAATCTCTCCCCCCCCTCTCTCCCCCTGTCTCTCTCTCTCCCCCCCTCTCTCTCTCAATCTCCCTCTCTCTTTCTCAATCTCTCCCCCCCTCTCTCTCTCTCTCCCCCCCTCTCTCTCTGTCTCCCGTCTCTCTCTCTCTCTCAATCTCTCCCCCCCTCTCTCCCCCTGTCTCTCTCTCTGTCTCCCGTCTTTCTCTCTCTCAATCTATCTCTCTCTCCCCCCCCTCTCTCTCTCCCCCTGTCTCTCTCTCTGTCTCCCGTCTCTCTCTCTCTCTCTCTATCTCTTTCTCTCTCGAGACATGAATGTGACAAAAAAAAAGCTGCAAAATATTACCAAGCAGCATGAGAAACTGCAAAACACCAAACAAACTGTGTCTCAAACTTAGATTTAGATCCCATGGAGGGAAACTTAAATTAACACCTCCTTTTTAACAAAACCCAGCGGGCAGCGATAGGACTAGGGATAGGATAGGACAAGATGTCTTCAGTACTGTTCAAACTAGAGATGCATTGGGGACGTCTTCAGGTCCTGAAAATGTGAACACCTGGGGTGTAACTGTTGGCGCTACGTACAGGTGAGGAACAGTGAAACAAAAAAAATCTTGTAAAATTAAACTTGTAAACATTTAAATTTGTATAAACTTATAAACGTCTTGTAAATGAAGTTTAAAAGGTAGGAGTTTGCAAGAAATTTGCCACTGCATGCGAAGCATTTTTGGCATTTCAGTGACCGGGCAGTTTGCACGTACGTCCGGTTACCAATCAAAACTTGTTTGTTTTAGTGGAAAGGCAAAAAACAAGACACATTTACATCTTTTTTTCTGTTTTAATTTTTTTTTTTTGCATTTTGTGCAAGATTAAGGTAAGACACACCATGTACTTCAAAAAAGTTAGCAAGGATGGTAGCAAGAATAAAACGGAGACGCTTTCAGTTTAGTTGTTAAAGCAGTCAGCGTCAAGGGGATCCATAAATGAATATTAAGTGAGGTTTAAAGTCTATTTATTTCATATTTTACTTCATCACTCACTCACTCATCTTCTATACAGCTTTATCTTGGATTCAGGGTCATGGGGACACAAGGGCACAAGGCAGGGTACATCCTGGACAGGGTGCCAATCCATCGCAGGGCACACACATATACACACTCACACACTCATTCACACACTACTGGCAATTTGGGAACACCAATTAACCTAATCTGCATGTCTTTGGACTGTGGGAGGAAACCGGAGTACCCGGAGGAAACCCACCAAGCACGGGGAGAACATGCAAACTCCATGCATACAGAGACGGGAAACAAGCCTGGCCGGGAATCGAACCCGGCTTCTGGAGGAGCAAGGGAACAGTGATAACCACTACACCACCGCGCCACTTATTTACTTCATTTACATGATTATAGAGTTGGAAATTAAGTAATATTAAAGAGATATTTTGGGTGGCTGGAATGGATAACCTGCATTTCCACTACTTCCTAAAGGAGAATACGTTTTGCAATACAAAATTTCACCTTAAGAACTCGCTTCCGGAATGGATCCAATTCTCATGCCTAGGTTTCACTGTGTGCTAATCACTGCCCTGATCTTTCATCATCTGCACCTGATTCTCACTGGTTCGTGCCTTAAGTTAGATGTTTTTTATGCTTAAAAGATTCATTGGTCACTGTGTGGCTTAACAAACAAAAATCATTCCTCTGAAACTGCTCAGGTACAGTACAGGGAAATGGGAGCCAAAAACACTTCAGGAAGTCTGGAGAACTATTCCTAAAGACTACGTTAAAAATACAAGTAAGTCCAGCTCTTAGGAAGCAAAGTATGAAGAAATGATGGGGGTCAAGACTTTTGAATTTGCACAGTGCTGTACTCTGCTAAATTGAATGCCTGACTCATCGTGAACATTGAGGTGTGTTCAGGTTCTCAGTTCATTAGTTAAACTCCCTGAGGTCGATTACCCCAGATGTTGGATTACCGGTGATTAGTGTGTAATGCAGGATTACATCAAATTTGTTCATCTAAAAAAAAAAAAAAAAAACATTTTCAAGCCTGTGCAAATTTTATACTTCTAAAAATTATATTTTGATCTATGAGCTCAGCTCATAAAGGCATGCTCCTTGTTTATTTTGAAATGTATTATTATTATTATTATTATTATTATTACTTTAAATCTAACTGTGTCACATTTGTGAGCAGCACACGTTATATATGCATATTTATTTTACATTAGTTAAAAATTTCCAGCATATATACAGTATATGGATGTTTTTATAAACATTCTAATTTCACCCATGAACATGTACATGTACAATCTCCATTCAAACATTTTCAAACCTGTGTTTAAACCCACAGACAGTTCTACGATCTTGACCAGGGCCCGGTTTCTCGATAACGCACACTATTCGCGCGCTAAGAAGACTCTTAAGATATATCTTACGTTAAGTGATAACTTTTCTAAGTGTATTTCTCGAACTGTCTCTTAGGAGTCTTCTTAAGTCGCTGCCTCTTACGTCCGACGTTACGCGGCGCTGTCTACAGTGAAGGTCCTGAATTAGCGGACATCGGTTGCTCAGGAATCGATTTTTCACTCCCTTTGCATGACAGTGTTAAGAAAGACGGCACTTTCTATGCAAATTAAACATTGCACTAAATTCTTTTAATAGCGTTTATTTCGACATGTGTTAACTTAACAATAACATGCCATAATAGACAAATATATAAATTAATATTAATTAATATAATAATATAATATACTGTATAATATTTTCATGTAACATATGGCCGTGAAACGAACCGGGTATACAATCATAGTTGATGGACAAACAGCGGATAACACTCTTCACCAGCTTCAGAAACAATGTGAAGTGTCAGTTGTTGGGGTTGTATAGCGCACATATGAATGAATACGATGAGATGACAGGGTGAGGTTTAATACCCCTATCTCACACGCGGGCCGTAAGTGCGGTTCATTATGATTCGGCGCGAGTTTTGGTGCTGTTATTACGTTTCCATCTTACCACGCAAAAAAAATAAACATGTGGAAGCTCGCGGACCTTGTAGATCTTCGCGGACGTCGGGCGCGGTCACTCGAGGTGGCTCACGGTGCCTAATACCCCTCTCTCACCTGTGTGGCCTGACTCATCTCCGTGAGCTGCCGCGATTGCCCACCACGTTCCTTTAACGTTCCGCGAAGTTCTGCAAAGTCTGCAAGCTTCCGCGAGGACCAGCAAAAAATTAAACGTTGAATTTTTCACGCGGAAAGATGGAAACCTAATCACAGCGCAAAAACTCGGGGTGAATCATGATCAAGCCTACGGCCACAGCGCGAGCCCGTGCAGGTGAGATAGGGGTATAACACACCGCATCTCACACCGAGTCAAACCGCATAAGTGAATACTGTAGGGGTATTAAACATTACAATCACCCAGAAACATGAATGGATGCAGGGTTTGAAACTCCAATGGTGATTTTCTCATAATCAAATTTCATAAAATAAAACGTGTCAAAAGAAAAACCCATAAAGTCATGGATAATGGCTAATGATCAATGAAACATATTTTAAACAAAAAGCAGCAAGCAGCTGGACATCGGGACGGGGAGTGTACAGTAAGTACAGTAAGTACGACGCGTTGGTCTGGCACGCGCAGGTCTGAGCAGCTCAAGAAGCTCCATAATCTGTTGCCTTGGAAGGCAAAACTTTTATTTTATATATTTTTTTAATAACGACCACGGGGAAAATATGAAAAGGGCTGAAGTTTTGTCTAAAGGAAACATGTACATGACCCACACGGCTCCACGGACCGCGCCGTCTTCAGTTTAACACAACACCACGCTGTATCGCTGCCTAATTGTTCGCCACCTGTTTAATATTAAGTGTGATTGGCAATTTTAATGCATTAGTCACATTATGAAATAGGCTAATTAAAAGTCACTCTATTAGTTCTGATATCAAATAAAATAAAATTCTTAAACAGGTCTACAGTATATTCCATCATTAATACGACTTTGATAACGTGCCATAATGTGTTTGCATACACCGCTGATTTATAAAGTCTGCTGCTCAGTGGCGGCCACTAGCGTCTTGAGCTGAAACTACGCTAAGTATGAGTTAAGGTTGGTCCAGACCAACCTTACGAACGTCTGACTTAGCTAAGAGATACTTAGCGTAAGAACGTTCGAGAAATGCGCCATAAGGTTAAGAGAGAGGTTAAGGTACGACTTAAGAACTACTTAGAGATAAGAAGCTTTCGAGAAACCGGGCCCAGAACTGTTGCTTTCTAATATAAAAATTATTTAAATTGTCAAATAGAATAGAAATAGCTACATGTATAAATTTAGTTAAAGCTTAAATCGTGCACTGAAACCATCATGTACAGAACAGTACGAACATACATCCGCACTGAGCACCCCAGATGTGTTCTGGACTAATTCACTACAGTTGTTCTTAGGGAATCTTCACAGAGCAATATTATGAGGGCTGTACTGAATGGAATGAAAAATCGGGCATAACTTTTTTACTAATCAATATAGGTTGTTCAATTTGTATGGGCTGCTAAAGCAGCTGTTCTTCTGTATAAAGATACTTCTCTAATAGTCTCCTTCATGAGCCATGCATTTGATCATGAGCCATGGTCAAACCCAACTCTTTGAAAATCCTCTTTGCTTAACAATTTGCTTAACATTCATTATATAACAACACATTTTGATTATCAAAAAATATTATTATTATTATTATTGTTGTTGTTGTTGTTGTTGTTGTTGTTGTTGTTGTTATTATTATTATTATTATTATTATTATTATTATTATTATTATTATTATAAAGTTTAGTGACCGAGCAATTATTATATAAATGATTATGCACCAGTCAGTGCTATGTTATAAAAAATAAAAACACACACACACACCATCTAAACAATCAAAAATCCAGCAGCTTCGTGGTGTGAAGAAATATAAAAGTATCGAGTGCGATTCATGTTTCTGCTTTTACGGCTTAACACTTCTATAGACATTTAGTTCTCCCCGTCTCGCAACACATTCAAATCTCAAACCAATCTTCCTCTAATCCTTATTTCCTGACCCGGACTAACAGCCTCTCTCTCTCCCTCTCTCTCTCTCTCTTCATAAGGTCTGCTTTCTCAGACAGTACTGTACTATTTTCCGCCAACAAACTCCCCATCGATCAGCCGCAAGTGTAAAAATGTCAGCTGTCCTGCACGGTCATCACAGATGGATTTTGTTTTCACACGGGACCCCTAATGCAATCAAAACACACGATCGATGGACAGACGGTTCAACAAAAAAAAGAAGAAAAAAAAGGAGAAATCGAGGAAGGAAAAAAACCCAAGGCAGGATGGAAAGAAAGCATTTCAGAGCTGAAGAGATGCATTGGCAGCTCGAGGACAGGAAAAAAAAAAAGCAAAGAGATTAAACTACAGTCATGGATGAAATGACACCTACATGCCACATATGTGCATGGACATATTACGTTCGATCACTAGTCAGGTTTTATAAATAACGGAAATGTGTCTTCAAGATATACTGTTTTTATTAATAAACTAACATTTCACTTACTCCTTGTACTGTATTTATCTCTTCACTCTTCCTTTGAAGGTTCCTTCCGCATGTCATGTGGGATTTCTTCCTCACTGCTGTCATCTCTGACTCATTCATTAGTGATCTAAATCTACATCCTTCTCTATACAGATGTCTAGAATGCTACTTTGAGACATCTACTATTTAAATCATTGTAAAAAATAAAAGTGAACTAATTGGTACAAAGGAAGTAGATCTGGACCATCTTATAGACAGTATGCACAATAATTGTACAAAACGTCTTCTCAAGACATATTATCTCCTTACACAATTATGCAATTATGCTGGACACGGTATACAGTACAGTATGGTATTATATATGCTCACTGGTCAATATACAGAAATTGACCAGTGTGCATAATTGCTTAAGGAGGTAGTGTGTCTTGAGAAGACATTTGGTACAATTATTGTACTGTATACAGTATATACTGTACAATATATAAAATATCCTTTTTGTAGTCTGAGGGTGTACTGTACTTGGTGCCATAATTTACTGAAGAGCATAAACAGAAGGTCTGCAAGCAAAATCTGGACTGATACTATAAGGAAGGTGAAAGTTCCTTGAAGGGAATCATTACTGTTGACAAGACACGGATTCATCACTACAAATCAACTATTCAATTCGATTCAATTCAATTTTATTTATATAGCGCTTTTAACAATGGTCATTGTCTCAAAGCAGCTTCACAAAAATGAAAGAAATTTAACAAAAAAATAAATAAAATAAAATAAATAAATGAATAAAAATAAATAAATAAAATAAAAATAATAATAATAATAATTATAAAAAAAGAAAATAATTGGAAGTGTGTATGTGTGAGAAAAATGTGCAGATACTGTAATAATAATGAGACGAATGAATGAAATTTCTCTGATGAGCAAGCCAAGGGTGACGGCGACGGTGGCAAGGAAAAACTCCCTGAGATGGCATTAGGAAGAAACACTGAGATAGACATATCAGTGATATCAACTATCAGTTGAAAAATGCATCAATAGAAATAAAGACAGCGGTGCATTCATGGGTCGTAGCTCACCTAAGCAAGGCGATTATGTTAAAAAAAAATATTTTTATCATATTAAAAGAATATCATTTTCTTGTTGTATTTATTATTTGTAAAAGGTTTTTTTTTAATTCTACAGCCAGAGTGTGGATAATTTTTGACCCTATACTGTGTATATATATACTGTACAGTATATACTGTATGTGTGTTTATTTTATTTTATTGTATCTCCCCCTTTTCCTCCTACAGTAAGTACTTGTATAGGTTTAAGATTTACTCCTGATTACTGTCTGCTGTCTGTTTCTGTGTTATTCAATGCTGCTCCAATGTTCTTTAGGATTAATAAAGATTTATCTAACTTTATTTATTATATTTATCCACATCCTTATCTCTTTTGCTTTATCTTACTTTATCTTGCTTTATCTTTTTTTTAACTTACTCAAGTTCCTACACAGTAAAACCAGTTTAGTAAGCTATTTATGAATCATATGCAGAAATACAAAAAACTCTTGAAGAACCATCTGTTTTCTAAAGCTTGGGTTATACTTTTGTTTCAGCCACATTGCTTCTGCACTTTACTATGAGGATGGTTGTCTGAGGCTTGAATTTAGTCCGTAAAAATTTCTGGGCTTCTGGAGTGTGGAGTGTAACATTGTTTCTAAGCTTTACTAGGTTTAGAAGATATCTCTAATACAGTACTGTAGGTCTCATGTTGGTATGGTTCTGAAGATCCAGTTAACAATTTTAGGTTTCTAACATTCTTAGGACATTATGATTTTTAGGTCCTTGAACTTCCTGTTATATGTTTATATTAGTATATTAATATCAAGTATATCGATGTTTATTCTAAGAAGGTTTTTCTAGATTGGTTAACATACAGTACTCATTTATCCTTTGTTCTAAGAATGCTATACAAGTTTGGTTCCTGTAACGTTCTTTTTGGTTAAACATTGGAACATTAAGAACCTTCTTAGTATCTAATGAGAACCATCCGAGTGTTCCCTGTTAGCTCGAGATATCCGGAGGAAACCCACCAAGCAACATGCAAACTCCATGCACACAGAGGAGGGAATCGAACCCAGACCCTGAAGGTGCAAGACAACAGTGCTAATCACTAAGCAACTGTGCCACCTTTTTTTTTTTTATTATCTTATTTATTTATTTATTTATTTATTATTATTATTTTTTTTTGTGCTAAATTTCTTTCATTTTTGTGAAGCTGCTTTGAGACAATGACCATTGTTAAAAGCGCTATATAAATAAAATTGAATTGAATTGAATTAAATTGAATAAAGGCGGCGCAGTGGTGTAGTGGTTAGCACTGTCGCCTTGCACCTCCAGGGTCTGGGTTCGATTCCCCGGACAGGCTCGATTCCCGTCTCTGTGTGCATGGAGTTTGCATGTTCTCCCCGTGCTTGGTGGGTTTCCTCCAGCTATTCCGGTTTCCTCCCACAGTCCAAAGACATGCAGATTAGGCTAATTGGTGTTCCTAAATTGCCCGTAGTGTGTGAATGAGTGTGTGAATGTGCGTATGTGTGTGTGCCCTGCGATGGATTGGCATCCTGTCCAGGGTGTACCCCGCCTTGTGCCCTAAGCCTCCTGGGATAGGCTCCAGGTCCCCCGCGACCCTGAATAGAAGGATAAAGCGGTATAGAAGATGAATGAATGAAAAATAAGTTTTTGGACACTTGATCATCACACTCTCTTGTTGAGCATGCCAGTTCCAGATTTATTCCTCCTTTGCTAGCGTGCCCCACTCTTCTGTAAGGCTCTCCACTAGGGATTTGTCTTCTTTCAGCTACAAGAATATTAGGAAGGTCAGGTATTGATGTTGGGCGAGGAGTTCTGAGGTCAGGACTTCAGGACACCATATAGCCATGGAGCTCGCTTTGTGCATAGTACCATGCTGGAATACAGGGTTTTGTGCCTTTTGATTCAAATGAAGGAAAAATGAAAAAAAAAAATTATATATATATAATTGCCATTGTAACAGTCAGGGGTCCATAAATGCCTTGCACACCTCTGGTTTTCCTCACTTTAACCTGACTTAAAAAAAAAGCTAGAAGAATATGTTAAGAAATGTACTTTCTTACACTGCAAGTGCTATAAAATCAAGTTTATTAGGGATTGCAAATGACTGCAGGGATTGTAGTTGACACAAAGTAGATGTGGATACAGAACTCTTTTATTACATTTTATTTCCATAATTCGAGATTGCTTTTGTTTAAAGATTTTGTCGCCAGATTTTATCCTATGAAAGGTATCTTCTCGTCTTCTTGTCTTAAACTCAAAATTTAAGCAAATCCAGGAGAAAACCCTAAAAGCCGAATCCTATATTAGTGCAAAAGGAAGAGGATTATTTGAACTGGGAAGTAGAGATGTCACACTGCACATGTTTCTTGATTGTAATTTGTGGTTCATATAATGTTTAACCCTTTAAAAAAAAAAAAAACAGATTTCAAAAAGGGTTCTGAAAAAAACAAAACAAAACACAGATTTAACACCGAGCACTTTATATAGAGGAGGACTAGATCAAGTACATTTCTTTATTCTTTATTTTTATTACAACTTCCTTACTTGTCTCATTACCTCCTTTATATATATATATATATATATATATATATATATTTATATATATATATATTCTCCCACACACACACACACACACACACATTTCTGGTCCTCTTCTCTCATCAGTTCTCCTCTTCTCAGCTGACTTTGTTCCTTCCCTCCCTCGTGTCCACCTCTCCTCCGCTCTCTGTGGCTGTGGCGATGCGACTGAGTCTGAGCGGAGAGGAGGGACGGATGGAGGAAGGGAGGGACAGATGGAGGGAAAGAGGGAGGGAGGGGAGGGTCAGTATAAAACTCTCGATCTGTGATTCTGCTTCTGCAAACAGCCCAGGTTTCTCCTCCCCTCCTCTGCATCTGCCGCTCTTCTCACACTCACACTCGCGCTCACTTTGTCCTCTCGCTCTCCACTCTGCATCACAGCCTGCAACTCTGTCGAAAACCAAATTCCTGGGACTGACTTTTTTTTTTTTTTTTTTTTTCATGGGAGGAGTGAGTTGTATGTGAGGTGATGTAGGATGTGTTAGATTTCACTCCAGCGCTGGCAGCTAAGCCATCCACAGACGAGGCAAAGTGACGGCACGTGCGTGTATGTGGGTCTGCTTCTCCTTCATGCACACTTCAAGGCACTTTTCAGGATACTAGCTGTGCCCTTCCGTCCTTCCAGTCCCTCACACACACACACACACACCCATACAAACACACACACACTCCTCTTGTCTTTAGGCTCTCTACATCAGGCACCATTTCGGCCCCGGCCAGAGCGACCCTGGCCACCCAGCCGCTCCCGCGCCTCGGTCTGGGCAGGAAGAGCCTGGCAGCGGCGGCTGTAGGTGTTATGCTGCTCCTGGTGCTCGTGGTGCTCATCCCGGTGCTGGTGAGCTCTGTAACCACTGACGCCGGCCAGTATGAGATGCTGGGCGCCTGCCACATGGTGTGTGACCCTTACCTGAGCAGCAAAAGCGCTGTGACAGGTCCAGCAGGCTCGGGCTCTGAGGCACCGGCGCCACCCTCCACGCTCGTCCAGGGGCCACAGGGGAAGCCGGGACGGCCGGGCAAACCCGGACCTCCGGGGCCACCCGGGGAGCCAGGCCCCCCGGGTCCGATGGGGCCCCCGGGGGACCGAGGAGAAAGAGGGGACCGCGGCACCAACGGCATTAATGGAGCTATCAGCACGGTGACGTACAACACGCAGCCGCGCGTTGCTTTCTACGCCGGACTCAAGAACCCACACGAGGGCTACGAGATCCTCAAATTTGATGACGTGGTCACCAACCTGGGCAACAACTATGATGGTGCATCTGGGAAGTTCATCTGCAGCGTGCCTGGCACCTACTTCTTCATCTACCACGTGTTGATGCGTGGAGGCGACGGCACGAGCATGTGGGCTGACCTGGTCAAGAATGGACAGGTGAGAGTTGAACAGGAAGTAATTCACTGGGTTCAGATCTGTTCTTCACGTGCTCTCTCTCTCTCTCTCTCTCTCTTTCTTTCTCTCTGTCTAATTTTCTAAAATATTTTTATTACCGTATAGAGGAAATGCTTTTAAAACCGACGAAATTTAATTCAAGAAGTTGGCAATGCGATACAACTTCGCATTTCTGTAGTTAATTGTATTGTTTTTGACTCCAGCTAAAGAAATACAGTTGCACAAGGCAGCATAAGCAGGTGCACTTCCCCCCCCCCAAACAAATAGATATACAATTTTAAACAAAATGTGGTTTGCAATGCAGTATAATACATTTTGCAATTCAGCTGCGTTTCGCAATATTATTCTGTGCACAGTCATCACTGTGCATTTTTAATCCAGCCTAAGCACGTGCATTCGTCCTTCCTCTCTACGCGCGAGACCTCGTGCACCTGTGCCCCAATATGTGTAAATCATTACAGAGTCCGACGGCTTTTTATTATTACTAAGAAATATCTGATTATTATATGTCACATGCAATGCAATCCCTTTCCTCATCTGTATTATTATTATCACTATTATTAAATGCCTGATATGAAAGATGAAGTGAGATGCAGGCATGCGTGCATATATCTTTTTTTTCTTCTTCAGTTAAATCATCTTCACGGAGACGTACAAAAAAAGATCAGTTTCAAATCCAAATACGTAGTAGCCCATGATCGCCCTCAGCATCGTCTATCAGGTGTGTGAGACAAACTCCGCAGGTAATGTCTGTTGCTCAGTAATTGAGTCACTCGGACGGAATCAGTGTCATGTGCATGATCTATTCCGGGCTGCTGATGCTGGGTTAATGCCTCCCGTCTGGCGCGCGCTCGCGCCTCACCGCCTCAGCACACAGCACACGGAAACTGAGCTCTCTTCGGATAATATCAGAGCGCTCGTGAACTGTGCACAAGGGCTCATTGCTTTTATGGAACAGGAGGAAACTTTGGAAGGAAAGACCCCTATAAATGAATGTTTCTTTAAAGATGTAAAGACTTGTCTTGTCTTTTTGCACTGTATTATCCTGGCACCCGATTTTTAAAACATTCTACTACTTTTTTGTTCTACTTTATTGTTTTTTTTTATTAAAAAGAGACCTCAGAAACTGTGCTTAAGGAAAAGTACAGTATGGATGGGCACTGTGACAAAAATAATCGCAGTTTAAAGCAGAAACAGGCTACAGAACTAAATGCCAGAATACTACACCTGTTTCATGAGAATTAGCATGAATTCATCCATCTAGGCATCATTGTATTTAGTCCCACTTTAAAACTGGGATACCGTAGGACCTCCCGTCACATGCACATTAGACAGCTACCAGTCTTTGGACTGTGGGAGGAAACCCACCAAGCACAGACCGAAAGGCGGGACTCAAACTCTCGATCCTGGACGCGCAAGCTGACAGTGCTAAGCCATATAGTCTACGTGCTGACTAAAACTTGGAACATGGAATATGGCTTGCTGATTGTATAAGGTATAACATATTAGCACGTACATACGTGTTATATACTGTAAAAGGTATAACATAAGGTATAACATTTTAGCACTTTACTGACAAAAAAAACTAACTAGTTAGCTTATCTAATAGGCTCATTAGCAAAACCTGACTAGCTAGCTAGTGTAACAAACAGAATTAGCAAGACGTTTTTAGAAACAAAAGCCTTAAAACCTTATTAAGATATTTAAAAAAAAATTATTTAACAAACCATATTTACATTTGATGATAAATTTTACATGTAATTTTTTTTCTATATAAGCTCCATGTGATTTTCCCACCATACAATAGATGATGATTTTCTCTGTACAATATACAGTATTTCTATTCTCATCATTTTTCTCTATGCACTTTATTTATATTCACATCTAATTTCCTGCATAATTAATTTATTTCGCCATGTTGAGTGCGTTTTAATTAAACTCACACACACTCCCGGGGTATCTTGAAATGTACTGTGCCCATAGACGTTTTTCATTAAATTCTGTTTTAAAATGCTAAATGTATGTGTTTGTAAATTAATTCCTACTGTATAACCGAGTCATAAAAATTCATTTTAAAAGTCACAAAAGTTACTGTAAATGTTGTGTGATAAGGAATTTTTAAAAAGTGTGTAATTGATCAGTTTTCAGTAATCTGATCCACACGCTCAGGAACACGATATGAGCACAGTCTTCATTTTTAAGCATTTTATCTGCACATAGCAGTTTTATTTGTAAGACCATGGTCAGTTATGTCCTCTTCTTTAAACTACATGCATGTAGTTTGATTATTTTTAAAGAAAGTAAAAAAGCTTTAAAAAAAAAAAAAAAAAAAAAGTAAAGAAAAAAATTACACATTACATTCCTAGTGGCAGTTGCTCTCAACTATTTTTCACACTTTAGTGTTAGGTGGAATTAATTATCCATTATAGTGCCAAAGCAGATTTCCAACACTACAAGCTCTCTTTTGTTTTTATGTATTTATGTAGCTAATTAAGGAAAATAAATAGAATCCCTTTATGCTTAAGCAAAGCATTTCTATCTTTTTTCCTTTAAAGACTACGTGTTGCATTAAAACCAACTACAAGCTGTTTTTTTTTTCATTTTCACCAACACCTTTTAATTAGCATTATGCAATAACTAAAACTAATAATAACTTGAACAACAAAAAAAAAAACTGTACTCGAAGTTGCATAATTGTCTGCTATATATTATACTATCATATGCTCTTCGAAATAAGCATGCTATCACACAATCATACTGTATGTTAAAATATGCTGTTCGTACATGGTTGCACCTAGCAACAAGGAGCTCATTGGTAGTAAATTAGATACACTGAATTCCTCCCTGACGTGATCTCTCAGTCTAGTTCATTTTACTTCCAAATATGTCAAATTCCTTAACGCAACCCAAATTCATATTCATTTGATTGCTAAAAAATTATTAAATAACGCATATGCAGAAAAAACAGAACACCACTCTTTTACTATTTTGTGAAATAAAATATTAATATGATCTATATTAATGCATTCTATAAGCCTAGAACAACACACTGAAGTGTTTTATTCCTCTTATACTACATCAATATGGCAAAAAAAAAAAAATTGTATTTAGTAAAGAACATCCATTTATATAGTCAAATTACATAATTAGTTTCAATATCGAATACTGATTATACATATTAATACTGCACATATTTCTTTAAAGGAGGCTGTAGGTACAGTAGGTGTAGGTGAGTGTCATGTTGTATGTGGGTTTATACTGTATGGCTTTGTGGGGTGTGGTCTACAGAATAATGAAACAATCAGGTTACAAAGCTACCATCATTACTATTAATTAATAACACTCTAATTAAATATCACTCTTATAGAATAACTTCTTCATATACAGTAGTAATTGACCTTAAAAATCATTATCAATGACCAACATTTATATTAAACAGCATTATATTGCTTGTTAAATCCACTGTCTCAGATTATAATATTCATCATTTCTATTTCGACGTCGCATCTAGACATAAAATAATAGCTTGACCTACTCAACCATGCTGCAATGCAATGGGTAAATGCTTGAATACTATAGTTAAATGTCTTCATAACACCTTACAGTAATTAAGGCTTCTGTTACAAAGGGCACACATTCCAAATTACAATGATCCAAACGCTGAATAACATTATGGAGTATAAGCTTCGGAAGGCTCAACAAGCAGCTAAACGAACTCTGAATTAAAAAATTCAGTGCTGATGTCTAAATGGAGGCACAAAACACAAATGCAGGTACTGCCCTAGTAAACTTCTTAAATGTCTAGACTCATTGACTAGATAAAACTGCAGAGCGTGTGCCGGAAGGGCAGGGGCGTCACTCAGGTCTGCTGTTCACCAAATTCCATTAGAGTTTTGCAAATAACCCAAAATAACTGACTTGCTGTTGAGTTCAGCCCATGACATGCATAAAGAAAGTTGTTTCTGAATTTCGCTTGTACAGTACAGTATATGCAAGTGTGTATGAGCGATCTCGTGTGAGATCTCCGTGTCATGCCCTGGACCCAGCCTCAGATGTCCGAATAGCGGCAGATCTCAACCTGTGTGCTGATTTTCATGACTTTTTGACCATGTTAGGAACCAAGAAAAGCCTTTGATGTTGGAAAAAAAATCCTTAGAAGAACAGCAGGGTCCTTCACACACTAGGACATCATTGGTCATAGTGCATTGGCCCTAACAAAAATTCATTATTGCAGCAGGTTGGTACGTACCTACCCAGTGAGAAGAGCTGTTACAAGCTCAAATCTAATCCCGCATTAAATCCGTACAATCATTCAATGATATCTTGCTCGTGTTGTTCTAAATCAGTGTAGTGTCACGTGTATTTTGAGGAAATCACGAATATGAAGCCAATATTTGGAATAATGTCTTTTTGCACAAAATATAAACTGTCTTAGCGGTGATATTATTGTAACCCTTGTTTTGCCATTTCATATCTCAGACCATTGATATGACACTGTATATTTTACCAGCAAATGTTTTTTCCAGTTTGGCATCAAGGACTTTGGCCGGACTGGTGATATTTCAGGACTAGTGTCCAGCTGAGTTCTCAGAGAGACAGTCAGACTTCCACAAAGTAAATGTCACTTTCAAAAGGGTTGGCAGTCATTAAAGTGCACAGAGGAAGAGACAGTGTGGTGGGAAGGACAAAGGATGGACATGTTGGACCAAGAGTTGGCATAGCAGTATAATTATTGTAATGCATGTAAATAAACTTGAAGCACACCGAATGTGTTTATATTGAAATATTTGTGATGTATTTTTACAGACCAAGCTGCTAATTTATGGGTTGATGGATTTTTGTTTTCCCTGTGAGGAGCTTGAGCTTGTCTTCTGCGCAGACATCATAGTGCAGTTGCAGCGCGGTTTACCGATCTTAAATACTTATTCCTTGAAAATGCATAATAGTCAGGTAAGAATGAGGCGAAAGCTTGTTTCCTGCTCGGGGATATGCTAGAGAGTCAGCTCAGCTGGAGAGTGATTTACGAGATGATGAACGAGACCTTAGCAATAAAGTTCAAGCTTGGAGAGATGAAATGGTTGAGCAGAGTGTACAGGTGAAGAGGTGAGAATGTTGCTGCATCTCTCAGTTTGGGTGAAGATGAAATGAAGGCATTCAGAGTTATTGGGAATTCAGAGTTTTCCAACTGGAAACTTCATACTTCATACAAAAAACTGCATACGATACTGTAATCACTGAGGTGGCTGGGGCAAGGAAAGTTTGGGGTTCTCTGCTGGAACTGCTACCCCCCGCGACCCGACTTTGGATAAGCGGTTGAAGATGGATGGATGGATGTTCACAGCATTGAAAATGATCTGAAAGAGAATTAACGTTTCAATTCTCAGTGATATTTCAAATCTGAACAGAAACTCAACCTTCCATCCTAATTCTTGTTTGTAGTTTGCTGCCATGATGATGTCACAGGAACACAATTCAGACAGCTTGGAGCTCTTAAAAAAACTCTATAAATAGCAATAATGATTTGGAAAGCCATTCAAATTGATCTGTCCTACTGAAGAATCTTTTACAGTAGGTCTCACTGGTAAATCACACCTCTCCCAGAAGTTCTGGGAGACTCTCGCATATTGATAGCAACTGAAACCAGTCTTTGAAAATTTTCTGTCTGTCTTTATGATATCACAGCATTTATCACCTTTTTGGATAAATATATGGCTTGTGGCTATATGCGTCACTCAAAAGAACCAATCAACGCAATACTGTAGTTGTATGTCCTCACCATGTATACACAGTGTAAGCGGAAGACACAGAAATGCGCCTACACGCGGCCACAATCCTGTGAATTTTAACGCGCTGGAGACGCTCTAAAACAAAACATCATTTTTATTCGATCTACCCGATTTTATTCGATCTATTTGAAAAATAACAATTTTAATCCTTTTTCGATTTCTCATCTGGGATTCACTCTCCAATAACCGAACAGGGAGTGTATTTGGCTGACGCCGAAAAAGAAGTCCAACAGCGTAAACAAGACGTAAGATACTCAACCTTACAAAATGTTATTTCTTTGTATTAATATGTTAGACAGAGAGTTCTGCTGTACAGAAAGACAGGCAGACATGTATGTGGGCTTCAACCTGAAATAATAATATTACTGATTATTAGTAATATTATAAATGTATAATATTATAATATTTTAAATAACCCTGATCATCAGGTTATTTTTTGTTTCAACCTTTTAGCTATTTCTACAAACTTTATGATGGTTATTTATGCTAGTTATATAATATATTACCATATCATATCATATCATATCATATCATATCATATCATATATAACAGTTGTTTACAAACTTATAAAATAAACTTTCTAAAAAAAGAATTATAAAAAGACAATATATTAGGGATAAAGTGAGGATACATCTTATGCTTTAATATCTTTTAGGGACCACAACATATTAAGGAAGTCAATCATTGGCAAAGTTGCTCAGGTATTTAATTTTGCCCAGGTTTCACGGGGAAGGGCATAAAACCTGAGGCATATTTTACATCTTGCAGTGTCAAGCATAACCTGCCGTTGCAGGTGTGTAAACGCTCAGTCAACTATTCAGGATAATGCTTTCTGATTTCTAATGGGCAAGGGGTGGGGTTGATGATGTGGGGTAGTGGTGGTGGTGGTGGTGTGTCCATGGGGGTCTCCCTGAAATGAGTTTTTGCAGGTTGGCATGTCTGTAAATCCCACAGCATGTAGTCAAACAGCATTGTGGACAAGACAGGAAAATCAAAGGTTAATCAAAATGAAAATACAGCTGTTGAAAGAAGTTTAAACAAATAAACAAACAAACAAACAACAACATCAAAAGCTCGGTATCATAGACACCATTGAAGGTTGTGTGTTAATTATAAAGATAAATATGATAGGGTTATTTATGTCCTGATGATTGAGTTATTAATGTCCTGTGGTCATCTTGTCCAAGCTCCAGATGATGTGGGGGTTTTTGGTGAATCACGGAATTGACTTGGTCCAACATGTGAATCACTTTTGGTTAATCATTTTGGATACATGTTTTAAAACTTAGCATCAAAAGTTTTAAGTATATAATAATAATAATAATAATAATAATAATAATAAAATGTCAGATTTATGACTGCATCAGTATAGAAGTCTGACCATATCACGGATCACAAAGATCAGTTTGACAGGTTGAGATGAATCATTTGAGACTTTGCCTTCTTCAGCGACGAAATGATTCATGCTCCTACATTTTATCCAAGCCCCCAAGCTCCAGTTATTATAGCTGGGGAAAATGCAGGCTTTGGTATTCGAACACTTGCATGAGTGCTTTTAGCCATGCTGAGTTCACTGTGCTGTCTAAAGGCTGGTGATTTTGTAAAGCGTCTCTATGATTGGTCTCTCAGACTGCAGAATGTACCCTTTGCACTTCTGAACTTGAGCTGGATTTCCTCCCAGCGTACTCTGGCCCATGTCTAAGCAGCGTTTCTTTAGTTAATATAAATTTTTTTTAGCTTATATAAACATATTAGGAATGTGGTTTCCTTCACCTATGACTCGAGAGTGGAAAAAAAAGTGCTTCCAAATTCACTAAGTGCAGTTTTTTTTTTTCAAGATTATTTGCTGTATGTACAAGTGCATAGTGCAGAGTGCCAGGGAATTTGTACTTGCACGCAGTCTTTATGCGATAGAGTATGCTGTGGAATGACTGCAAGCATATTTCTCAAAACCATGACACTAGGAGTCTAATAAATACTGCTACGGCTCTCATTCAGCTTCAGCGTGCATGTAAACTAGCGTAATTGACTGAAATATATAAAACTATATTTCTTTTTAAAGGAGCTGACTATAAATTTTAACTGTCTTTCTGACTGCAGTAAAAAACACACCATGTCCTTTTGTTGACATTGCAAAGTAATAATTGGCAGAATTACATTTTACAATTAAGCCATTACCTTCCTTTCGCTTTCATTTAGATAGAACAGATAGTGCATTATAAACGGATGCAAATACAGATATGAATAGGGAGAGCGCTGGTCTTTTTTCCTGCCTAAATAGAGTCTTGGTCAGGTCGTTTATGAGCAGACGGCTATGAAGGAAGGAGGGCGAACAAACGAAGCAGAGACATTTACGCTAGAAGTAGGGGAAAAAAACTTTTTAATTGATGTTGGTACACACTCCAGCTACTGCGTGGTATCTTATACATACTGTATACATGCAGTAACAATTAAATATGCATAGACACTCTCCAACTTATATCCAACTTATAGTGTGCATACATATAGTACAACCACACACACATACACACACACACAAAATAAAAAAATGCTCAGCAATATATATATATATATATATATATATATATATATAATTTATTTGATATACATATATATATACAGTGGTGTGAAAAACTATTTGCCCCCCTCCTGATTTCTTATTCTTTTGCATGTTTGTCACACAAAATGTTTCTGATCATCAAACACATTTAACTATTAGTCAAAGATAACACAAGTAAACACAAAATGCAGTTTTTAAATGAGGGGTTTTATTATTTAGGGAGAAAAGAAATCCAAACCTACATGGCCCTGTGTGAAAAAGTAATTGCCCCCTGAACCTAATAACTCGTTGGGCCACCCTTAGCAGCAATAACTGCAATCAAGCGTTTGCGATAACTTGCAACGAGTCTTTTACAGCACTCTGGAGGAATTTTGGCCCACTCATCTTTGCAGAATTGTTGTAATTCAGCTTTATTTGAGGGTTTTCTAGCATGAACCGCCTTTTTAAGGTCATGCCACAACATCTCAATAGGATTCAGGTCAGGACTTTGACTAGTCCACTCCAAAGTCTTCATTTTGTTTTTCATCAGCCATTCAGAGGTGGATTTGCTGGTGTGTTTTGGGTCATTGTCCTGCTGCAGCACCCAAGATCGCTTCAGCTTGAGTTGACGAACAGATGGCCGGACATTCTTCTTCAGGATTTTTTGGTAGACAGTAGAATTCATGTTTCCATCTATCACAGCAAGCCTTCCAGGTCCTGAAGCAGCAAAACAACCCCAGACCATCA
The DNA here is from genome assembly GCA_030522415.1 of Channallabes apus. Classification (NCBI taxonomy): domain Eukaryota; kingdom Metazoa; phylum Chordata; class Actinopteri; order Siluriformes; family Clariidae; genus Channallabes; species Channallabes apus. Next base: position 29,981,123 of record CM060121.1, read on the forward strand.
CACTACCACCACCATATTTTACTGTTGGTATGATGTTCTTTTTCTGAAATGCTGTGTTACTTTTACGCCAGATGTAACGGGACACGCACCTTCCAAAAAGTTCAACTTTTGTCTCGTCGGTCCACAAGGTATTTTCCCAAAAGTCTTGGCAATCATTGAGATGTTTTTTAGCAAAATTGAGACGAGCCAGAATGTTCTTTTTGCTTAAAAGTGGTTTGCGCCTTGGAAATCTGCCATGCAGGCCGTTTTTGCCCAGTCTCTTTCTTATGGTGGAGTCGTGAACACTGACCTTAATTGAGGCAAGTGAGGCCTGCAGTTCTTTAGATGTTGTCCTGGGGTCTTTTGTGGCCTCTCGGATGAGTTGTCTCTGCGCTCTTGAGGTAATTTTGGTCGGCCGGCCACTCCTGGGAAGGTTCACCACTGTTCCATGTTTTTGCCATTTGTGGATAATGGCTCTCACTGTGGTTCGCTGGAGTCCCAAAGCTTTAGAAATGGCTTTATAACCTTTACCAGACTGATAGATCTCAATTACTTTTGTTCTCATTTGTTCCTGAATTTCTTTGGATCTTGGCATGATGTCTAGCTTTTGAGGTGCTTTTGGTCTACTTCTCTGTGTCAGGTAGCTCCTATTTAAGTGATTTCTTGATTGAAACAGGTGTGGCAGTAATCAGGCCTGGGGGTGACTACAGAAATTGAACTCAGGTGTGATAAACCACAGTTAAGTTATGTTTTAACAAGGGGGGCAATCACTTTTTCACACAGGGCCATGTAGATTTGGAGTTTTTTTTCTCCCTTAATAACGTAAACCTTCATTTAAAAACTGCATTTTGTGTTCAATTATGTTATCTTTGACTAATAGTTAACGCTTTTTGATGAGCAGAAACATTTAAGTGTGACAAACATGCAAAAGAATAAGAAATCAGGAAGGGGGCAAATAGTTTTTCACACCACTGTATATATATATATATATATATATATATATAAATAACCAGTGTATAATGTCCTGCATTGGATTGCACCCCCATACAGAGTGTACCCCCACCTAGTGCGTTGAGGTTCCTGGGATAGGCTCCAGAACCACCGCGAGTCTATATACATTCATTCATCTTCTGTACCGCTTTATCCTCTATTCAGGGTCGCGGGGGACCTGGAGCCTATCCCAGGAGACTTCGGGCACTAGGCGGGGTACACCCTGGCGCAGGGCACACACGCATACGCACACTCACACACTCATTCACACACTACGGTCAATTTTGGGAACGCCAATATCTTTGGACTGTGGGAGGAAACCGGAGTACCCGGAGGAAACCCACCAAGCACGGGGAGAACATGCAAACTCCATGCACACAGAGACGGGAATCGAGCCTGGCCGGGGAATCGAACCCAGACCCTGGAGGTGCAAGGCGACGGTGCTAACCACTACACCACCGTGCCGCCAGTCTATATACAGTATAAGATAAAGTAGTATAGACAGAGGTGGGTAGAGTAGCCAAAAATCTTACTCACGTAAGAGTAACTGTACTTCAAAATAATATTACTATTATAAGTAGAAGTAAAAAGTAGTCATCCAAAATATTACTCAAGTAAGAGTAAAAAAATATTTGGTGAAAATATACTCAACTACTGAGTAATTGTTCCATCATAACGTCTGAATTTTTTTTTTTTATAAATTATGTAAGCAGCCAGACAAAATGATGAAATAATGTACAAATTCTGACATTCCTAAATAATAAAATTAATGAAATACATTTAATAAAAGAAGGCGGCGCGGTGGTGTAGTGGTTAGCACTGTCGCCTTGCACCTCCAGGGTCCGGGTTCGATTCCCCGGCCAGGCTCGATTCCCGTCTCTGTGTGCATGGAGTTCGCATGTTCTCCCCGTGGGTTTCCTTGGCTTGGTGGGTTTCCTCCGGGTACTCCGGTTTCCTCCCACAGTCCAAAGATATGCAGGTTAGGCTAATTGGCGTTCCTAAATTGCCCGTAGTGTGTGATTGGGTGTGTGAGTGTGTGTATGTGTGTGTGCCCTGCGATGGATTGGCACCCTGTCCAGGGTGTACCCCGCCTAGTGCCCGAAGTCTCCTGGGATAGGCTCCAGGTCCCCGCGACCCTGAACACAGGATTAAGCGGTATAGAAAATGAATGAATGAATGAGTTCATTAAAAGAAATGAATAAAATTTATATCTTTACAAAATAGCAAATTAAGGAATAAGAAACACTATTTTTTTCACAGCATAAAGCATTAGAAACAAATCCCTACTGTAGGTAAAATATGTATGTTTGAACAGTGTAAACTATTTCCAGTGTAAGATATACTCTTCCCCGTTGTGTTGGACTAATGACACTTAGTTATTAACCTAGTTAACCCAGTGTAAGTATGTATCCAGTGGTGTAAACTTTAAAGCACTTTTTGTAAGTCGCTCTGGATAACAGCGTCTGCCAAATGCCTAAATGTAAATGTAAATATACAGTATATTCAGTTGCCCTCCAAATGGCTCAGCAGATAGAACATATCATTGGAACAGTAGAACTAGAGGTCTCACTTTACCATAAACTGTGTTCAGTAGAACAAATGTAAGAAATATTTTCGCCACTAGCTTATTTGCAAATTATATATTTTAACATTGCAACATTTAAATAAAATAGCTAACTAACTGCTAACCGCGACATGTTTTTATTTGCTTTCTACAACGGCTGATGTTTTCTGCAGCTGTATTTCTCTGCATTTCTCAATTCAATAGAATGCTTTTCGTACAAACATTATTTCATTGCATTACCATTTACAACTTCAACTGGAACATGTGACATACAGTTATTAATTTCTGAAAAAACAACGCCCGCGTACGCCCAAAACTGGGTTTCAATGCCCTAAACAGACTGATGGACAGAAATCCATTTCTTTTGAAGAGTTAAGATTTTAAACCATTAGAAGCAAAAAGATACAAAGCGGCCTAATGGACATTCCAGACAGGGAAATGGCAGAAACGATGAGCAGAGAGCAACTAGAACCACGGTTTTACCAAATGGGGACGGGTAGAGATATTACTAGTGTAATCAAAAGCAGCGCTACAACACAAAAGAACTATGACGACTGTTACAGTATAACTGCTCCAGCAAAACCTTGGGAAGAGGGAAAAAAACACGTATCCAAATGTATGCTGCTAAGGTGGGCAATGCCTCTCCTGTCCCCCTTCAAACTCCACCTCTAAGGGCAAATGTTGCCTTCACCCTCTCCAAACAAAGCTCTATCCACCCACTTTCACATGCACGAGTTCCAAAAAAAAAAGGTTGCATACACTGTCCTTAGTAAAGGAGAATGGGACTGTATTTACTGTATGTACTTGCCAGCTGTACCACTCATGGGCTGAGGATGATCCTTTACAAGAAAGGTTTACAGGGCATGAGGTTGAGACTAGATGTGTACATTATGATGCACCCTTTTTATTTTTTTTATTTTATCCAAGTTTTCAGATACAATGCTCAAATTACAGGAAATCACAAACATGACAATCCTGAGCAGAGCTGGAGAAAGTACACAAATCCTGTGCTTGAGTAAAAGTAGAGATTCACTATGACTAATATTACTTACTGAAAGTAAAAGTAGAAACACTGCATTTGCAGTACTTGTATATCTGAGTAAAAATACAGTAGTATAACACTCACTTTTAGATTTCATTAAATATAAAAAGGGATGGGAGGCACTTAACGCGCTCACATCAATCATGGCTCTATTGCGAATGCCGGGCATCACAGAACTCATTTGAACAGAAGCAATGGAGAGCACTATCCTCCAAGTGTGTTTCGCCGTTTCTAAGTGTACGAGTGAACAGTTCAAAAAGATGCAGTTGGTGGCGTCACATGGCTCTGGGGAAACACGTGAAAGTCTTTGGTTCCCTCTGGCTGGTAGTTGTAGCCTTGATGTGAGAGTTGGAAATTGGATACAACTAAATTAAAAAAGTTAAAAAAAAACAAAGGACAGTGCTTGTATTAGCCCATTGTGGCCGTTTCCATAGTAAAAAAAAATCTCTTAAATTTGTGAAGAAGAGTGAGAGAGAAAAAGTGTTGTTTTTATCCCCGTCTGCAATCACCTCCACTTGTGATTTCGAACATCTGTTACATTGTGAGGTGTGGAAAAGGGAAAACAAGTAACGCAATTACGCGTAATAGTCTGCAGGTGGCAAACTTTTGTTCATTCAAATGTAGTTAAGTAAAAGTACTGATATTTGCTGTACCTTTGAGCAGAGTAAAAGTAAAAAGTTTCCTCTAAAGCACAAGTACTGTAAAGCACAGATTCATGAAATATGTTCTTAAGTACAGTAACAAAGTATTCATTTTCCTCTAGGGTTGTTCCGATTCCGATACTGGTATTGAAAATGCTACCGATACCACAAAAAAATCTGGCATCGGAATCGGTGAGTATTTGAGTCCACATACCGATCCGATACCATTTTCCTAAACATAACCTATTTATGCCCGCTAGCTTTGCTAGCTTAGCTTACTTACAGAGTGTCACGATGCATATAATTGATATATATATATATATATATATATATATATATATATATATATATACTGTACAGATACACCCAGGTATCGGATCAGTACTCGGTATCGGCCGATACCCTGAGCCCAAGTATCGGAATCGGTATCGGGAGGGGGAAAAATGGAACATTTCTAGTTACCTCCCACCTCTGATCCTTAAATCCTGGCCTGGTCAGAGTAATCGGGATTTACAATGGGCTGATTCATTTTTTTAATAACTTTTTTTTTTTTTGTAATGTAAAACTGTTTTTTAGTTTGGCCATCCCTAGATCAGGTTTAAATCTAAATATAGTTATAGATAAAAATGTTTAAAACACTATACAGAAAAACTACTGAGGCATTTCATCCCTTCTCCAGAGACAGCACGGATTGTGCTTGGATTTTTGCTTCTTGCGTTAATTTCCGCTTAAGTGGAACCTGTTTGTATCACTACTAGTTCAATTCTAAATTAACAGCATTAGCATCTTGTAGCGAAAAGTGACTTATTTTGTCCAGCCGTTAGAATGAAGCCACGTCGCATTTTGAGAAAAGAGTTAATTAGCTGTGTAGTCATCAGGGTTGGAGCTAAATTCCTGCATAATAAAGCATAAGCGTACAATAAGGTGAATTAAACATGTCGGTGGCATGACAGTATTAAATGCAATAAACTACAAAAACGTTGAAGTCTAAAGGAAGCATTCATTCATTCATTTTCTATACCGCTTAATCCTGTGTTCAGGGTTGCGGGGGACCTGGAGCCTATCCCAGGAGACTTCGGGCACTAGGCGGGGTACACCCTGGACATCGCAGGGCACACACACATACACACTCACACACTACGGGCAATTTTTAGGAACACCAATTAGCCTAACCTGCATATCTTTGGACTGTGGGAGGAAACCGGAGTACCCGGAGGAAACCCACCAAGCACGGGGAGAACATGCAAACTCCATGCACACAGAGACGGGAATCGAGCCTGGCCGGGGAATCGAACCCAGACTCTGGAGGTGCAAGGCGACAGTGCTAACCACTACACCACCGCGCCGCCCTAAAGGAAGCATTGAAGTCTAAAACCCTTAATGATTACTTCTATAGTCGATCTTTTACTTGTTTTTTTGGAGATTCGTTTCAGAAATTTAATTGTCTTTAATATGATATGATTATTTTAAGTTTGAAAAAAAAAAAACTATCTATCAAAATTGCTTACTGCACCATTAACTGTGAGTGATAACGGAACGTTGCTTACATGATCCAAAACAATTGTGAATGGAACACCACCGTTTAAAGAACTCCTGGGTGGATTAAAAGTAAAAGTGGGTCTATAAATAAGCCAGGCCTTGATATCTCCATTACTTGCAAGCCAATAATTAACATCCAAATCCATCATTAAAATCTGTGTATCCAACGTCTGCGCACTCTCAGTCGGAAAACTTCGATGCCTCACATTATGCTGCTTTAGGTCTATCGCCGATTTGTTCTTGCTGCGTTTGGGTCGCCGTGCCAAAGCCATGGCATTAAGGAACAGCAGAGTCAGTGCAAACGCGAGTGTGTGGATATTACAGCTTCATCTTCTTTTTTTTCTCTTTTTTTTCTCTTTACAACAGAAACGAGTAAGCGTGTTCGACCATATGCTGTTATAAAACAGCGTCTGGCAGACGCACTGTGTCCTCCCCTGAGATCTGTCTCATAGACACTTAAAGCGCACCCGGTAGACACGAACACCGCCCCTTCCCTACCACCTATCCCCCCCCCCCAACACCCTCCTGAGAGGCAGCTAATCTTTATAAAGTGGTTACCGTCTCACTAATTAAACAGCCAGTGAGAGAACTGTTTGTGTAGGTAGGTGCGTTCTCCCTCCTGTTGAATTTAAGGAAAATGCACCATCTCTTTTTTGCTGTCTCTGCATTGCAGTGTGTGCGTGTGTGTGTGTGTGTGTGTGTGGTGTTGGTGTACTTGACCCTGAATAGATACTACTGCAAGAGCAATGTTCTCTATGGGTCAGGGACATCAGCTTCCTCTTGAGCTGTGTTTGGAGATGTGTGAATGTATTGAGCAGAACCAGAACGCACCCTGATGATATCACTCCTGGGGCGGTACCTGACTTATTTGTTTGTTTGTTTGTTTGTTTGTCTTTTTACACAGAATCTACACCAAGTTAAACATGTTTTATATTTTATTTGTCCACCTTGTGTCTCCACAATAGCTCTGATGCTTCAAGGTCTGGACCGCACAAGACCTCTGAAGGTGTGCTGTGGTATCGGGAACCAAGACAGTAGCATCAGATCCTTTAAGATTGGAGTAAGGCTTGGGGAATTTGCAGGCCAAGTCACCACCTTGAATCCCATTCCTGAACATTTTTTAACAGCATGTCAGGGGACATAATCCTGCTGAAAGAGTCCACTGCCATTGGGAGTACTGCTGCCATGAAGGGGTGGATGTGGTCTGCATGATGTTTATGAAGGAGAGTTAAAATGTATTAAAGTAGCATCCATCTCGTTGCTTTCCTAGCAGAACATTACCGAGAGCATCACACTGCCTCCACTGGATTGTTTTTGGCTTTACAACAAAACGTTCAGATCTTTACGCTTGCCCTTTTCCCCGCTTCCAACACATTAACTTCTTGAGCTGAGTGTTCACTTGCTTCCTAACATGCTGTATCCCACCTTGATAATAATCAGAAATAATAATAACAATAATAATAATAATAATAATAATTGTATCCAACGTGTAATTTATTAAAATGTTGAGTCTTTTATGTAAATTCTGAGAGCTGAAAAGTAAAGACTTTACTTTTGTAGAAAGTTCAGTACTCCTGTATTCTCAAAAGTCATTAATCACATACAGTACAGTAAGGTACTGCTGTGGAAAAGTCACGATCCACCCCTCATTTCTTCATATTCGGCTTTTTGTATTTTTTTTATGCAGTCTAAAGTATAAGTTCTTCAGGCTTCCTGAAAGACCTTTTCGCTCTCATTTTTGGCAAGATTTATCTCTTATTTTCAGTAACTGAGCAGTATAACATGCATGTTGTTGATATGGTGAAGCTTTGAGTTATTAAATATTATTTACGAATGTTATTATGTAGTATTATCAGAGGTGTCAAGTAACTAAGTACAAATACTTCGTTACCTTACTTAAGTAGAAATTTTGGTTATCTATACTTTACTGGAGTAATTATTTTTCAGCCGACTTTTTACTTCTACTCCTTACATTTTTAAGCAATTATCTGTACTTTCTACTCCTTACATTTTAAAAATATGCTCGTTACTCTATTTTTATGATCAGAACACCCCATCCCCCCCCCCCATTGAATGATCAGAATGCGCAGCCCCCCCCCCCCCCCCCCCGTTGCATGATCAGAATGCGCAGCCCCCTCACACCCACACCCCCCCTGTCACATGATCAGAACGCGCGCCCCCCCCTCGCATGATCAGAACGCTATTTCCCCCCTCAGGTTACTTTTACTTTTATACTTTAAGTAGTTTTGAAACCAGTACTTTTACACTTTTACTTGAGTAAAAAGCTTGAGTTGATACTTCAACTTCTAAAGAAGTCTTTTTAAACCCTGGTATCTATACTTCTACTCAAGTAATGAATGTGAATATTTTTGACACCACTGAGTATTTCATTTTTCATTTCATTTTCTATACCGCTTAATCCTGTGTTCAGGGTCGCGGGGGACCTGGAGCCTATCCCAGGAGACTTCGGGCACTAGGCGGGGTACACCCTGGACAGGGTGCCAATTCATCGCCGGGCACACACATATACACACACTCACACACCCAATCACACACTACGGGCAATTTTAGGAACGCCAATTAGCCTAACCTGGATATCTTTGGACTGTGGGAGGAAACCGGAGTACCCGGAGGAAACCCACCAAGCACGGGGAGAACATGCAAACTCCATGCACACAGAGACGGGAATCGAGCCTGGCCGGGGAATCGAACCCAGACCCTGGAGGTGCAAGGCGACAGTGCTAACCACTACACCACCGTGCCGCCACTACTGAGTATTATTAATAGTATTTTTATTATTATAAATGATTTAGCTTTTATGGAAAAGGTCTCCAGTGTGAATGTGGTGGATCCTGACTTCAGGACAGAAGACAGAAGACAATTCAGGCAGATGAAGCAGCAGCTGTGTATAATCCCTATAAGCCAGCTCCATAGAATGCTCAATCGAATTTCTATACAACTCTGTGTACCTTCATTGAGACACTATAGAGGTTCTGCTATGGAACTGATGATCTGCTGAATTCAGTTGCTCAGTCTTTAAAGCCTGTTCAAGGCTTGGAAACCAATCCCAGCTCTGATGTGATCTGTCTACGGACATGTGTACAGTAGATTCATTAACAGGAAGCATGTGGCCGTGTCTTTTGTTCAACTGAGTGCTTACACATTCTCTTCCTTTCAAGCTGTGCTCTTTACATTTCGTTTGTCATTATCATATGACTGTATTGGTTCAGATGGTGGTTCAGATGAAGTTCTTTATAACAAGTCCGAGTGCATAGTTTATTACTTCTGTGGATTGGGATAAGGGATGCTACTGTAGGTTCCCTGGAGGACTACTGATTAGCATTCAGCATTTTAAACTCTTTCTTCAAAATGATCCAAGTGTGTTTCATAGTCAGGACACCAGTGTACTCTAGTGTACTCTTAGTGCTGGTGGCAGGGATAAACGGCATGTGTCAGGAAAGTGTTCCCATTTTCATTTATTTATTTATTTATTTATTTATTTTTTAGAAATCTTGGGTACAAAAATTTTATAGAATTTCTATATTCTATTCTGTGTTTCTTTACCAAATCAAAAAAAAAATTATCAAACATAAACAATAGCAGGACCATAGCCTTTCTTCCTGATATTTAATATTAAATCTAACTGTCTGGCCTAAAAATGTTGCACGTTCTAATATTTCATCCAATTACCTTTAACTTTGATTACAGCATGCAGTGTGGTTGGAACATGATTCCTCATGCTTGTAGAACAAATCTTACTGGTTGAGTCCTGGAAAAGGGCTGTGTCATGAGGGAACAAAACCTCCATAGATGTGATAACCTGGTGATTCAGTACATTCAGGTCATCAGCTGACTTCATTTTATTGCCACATAACGTTGTTGGGTCTAGACCTGAGAAACTGTAGGAACCCCAGATCATAACACTGCCCCCAGAGGCTGTACAGTGGACACTATGCATGATGGCTGCATCGCTTCACGTGCTTCCCTTCTCACCCTGACACACCCATTGACTCTGGAATAGACTCAATCTGGACTCATCTGGACTTTTTCTGATGAGTCTCAGTAACAAGTGGTTTTCTTATGGACACACAGCTGTTTAGTCCCGATCCTGTGTGTTCTCATCACATACAGTAGTGTGTGTCTATGGAAATGCTTGTACTTTCACTACAGAGTTATTAAACATAGCCCTGATTTCTACTGAAGATTTTTTTTTGATCATGTTTCTTTTAGGAAGTTCCATAATTAAACCATGACTAACGAGATACTCTTCTTAAAATTAGATGTTACACTTTGAAATGTTTTTTTTTTTGCCTTTTTCTCCCATCGCAGGCACAAGGACTATAGATGTATAGGATGCCATTGACTATTTTAAGAATATAACCCCCTTCTTTCTGTGTATGTGTGTGTGTGTGTGTGTGTTGTATGTTGCAGGATTCGAGATTTGCACTGTTCATGTTTCATTAAGAGCTTACAAGTGTGAATTTAAAGGTCTTGTACTTTCGTACAAGGTCGATTTCATTTCTCTTGAATCTCTAAAGATTTTGTTGACTTTAGGATACTTTCTCAGTCACTCTCTCTCTTTCTCTCTCTCTCACACACACATATATTCAGAAAGACACCCACATACTGTAGACATTCCTCTTCATCTATTTTCAATCTGCGTTATCCTCTTTCCAAACTCGCCGCTTTCACCCATCCGTATGTTTATTTGTGAACATTTCTTCCCCCCTCCATGCCAGATATTCTTCAAAATAAAAATCCTCCCTTCTCCAGGCATCACATGTCAGCTGTTTCGCTTTTCCGCAGGTTTTCTCTCCACTCCTGCAATGTTGCGGTCGCAGACGCTAGAACCGATCTCGGATCCTTTTCTAAATCAGGGGAAACAGTAGGTAAAGAGGGACAGAGAAAGGAAAAGACAAAGGTATAAGCAGAGACACTCGTACTGTGCCAGCAGAGCTGCTTAATCATAATTAAAAACCCTGAACGGGAGCCAGGCGGCGTTGGCAGCCATCCTCCTGTTCCTCCTGTTCATTCTGTTAATATTGCCATTAATCCTCGCAAGCCTGTTTGGACTTCATTATAGCTGAACACGTCCAGACTGTGTCTCCGGTGCATTTTGTCCTGCAGGCTCGCAGTCTCTGCTCGTCAGAGCAACCAGGTCCAACTCCTTCATATCGCTTTATTATTCTTTCATGTGTTGATCATTGATTTTAGCTAAATGAAAGATAATAATTTCAAATCTTTCAATCTCATAACAAGCATGGCGTGGAAATCTGTTGTTGTTTGTTTTATACTGTAGTTGGCTAAAAATCGAGAGCAAAAGTTCACATATACTGAAAGATAACGTGAACTTTTGCTCTCGATTTTTAGCCAACTGTAAAACAAACAACAACAGATTTCCGCGCCATGCTTGTTATGAGATTGAAAGATTTTAAATGATTATTTATTCACACTTGTACTGAAAGATCAACATGGGTAATTATGGGATTCTTAAAAATAATCAGCCACAAAGAGACCAAACTCAGCACAGTGAGGCCAAGTGCATGTCCTAAGTTTATGCGAGGGTTTTTATTCAGTAAACGTTAAACATTTTGTTACCAGTTACACTTTTGTTTGCTGCTGCTGTTCTTACAGCCATAGAAACTCAGATCATTATATAAGCTTTTGAATTTGTCTGTTAAGTTCTCTCTTAAGTTCAAGCAAAAAGTCTGGACTGGAAAATTACAGCAGTGAAGACACAGCTTTCTCTTTTACATTAAACAATTATTTAAAACATCCTTATTCTGTTAAAAAACTTTAACGCAAATGAATTTAAAGTGGTGTCCAAGCATCTCAGAATAACTCATAGGAATTGGGTAGGAAGTTAATTTAGGACTGAGAATATTCCTACCTCAGAGTAGGACATAAAAGTTATATCTTCCTACTCTTACTTTCAGCGAGGAGTAAGACTGAGCTGAGTAAAGCGTGTGACGTCACTTTCTACAACAATGAGAGCCGCAAAGTACTGCTTACTGTATTAGATACTACTGCAAAGAGCTGCTTATAAGAACAGCGCAAGATGGCGTTTATGGGGCGGGGCTTCATATACTGCATCATAGCGGGCGATCAGGGTCTGTGCACGGATCGGTCATTAATTGACCTACTTGTAGGCTGCACATTATAGTGGGTGTTGTATTTTTGACAGGTTTTTGTAGTTTTATTGAGTACACTCAATTTTAATACAAATATATAAAATGTATATGTAAATATGATAATTTTAATGTGTGTGCCATGGATGATGCCCATGACTCCATGAATGCAGTTTGTTTTCCATTGATTTTATACTGCGTGTTGGGACATGTATGAATCTGCGGTGCTATAAGAGCAGAGTTTATTTTATTATTTCCGACACTGTCGGCTGTGTCACTGTTTCAAAGCTGCATCTTTGCTATTATTAAAAACCGTACAGTATCAGTCAACTACGGCGACGGCACACGGAATGTTCATCAAAGGACCAGTTGCAAACCACACACGATGTGTTAAAAAAAAAAAGGATTTCATTTTTGTCCTGGCATATCTTTTATGAATTTGAGTGTCATTCAATGTTACTAAAAGCATCTCTTGTCCGCGGGCGTCTCTGCCTGAACGCCATTTCCTTGCTACTCCTAACCAGTTTTATTGTCATATACAGATAACAATGAGGCATCATTACCATAATGAAATTCTTAGACCCGTGTTCCCCAACTTTACATAAACATATAATATAAAATATAGGAAGAGGAGAAAAAATTAATAAATAAAAATAAAAATATTATTGCAAAGGTATCTGTATGTGCAAGTAAGCTTTTAAGATAAATTAATTTGAATATGAATTTAAAGTGGCATTGTTTAAAGTGACATTGTTAAGAGTCCAGTAGTTGTGGTGAGTGTATATTGGTGTGTGTAGAATGTCAGCAGTTCAGAAGCCTGATGGATTGTGGATAGAAACTGTCTCTGTATCTCCTGGTGCGGGTCTTGATGCTCCTGTACTGCCTGCCCGACGGCAGGAGCGTGAAAAGTCTGTGGCTGGAGTGGCTGGGGTCAGAGAGGATGCGCTGTGTCTTCCTCCTACAGCACTGTCTGTAGAGGTCCTGCATGGCTGGAAATTCAGTCCTGGTGATGCGCTGTGCTGATCTCACCACCCTCTGCAGAGCTTTGTGATCTAAAGCATTACAGCTGCCATATCAATTCAATTTTTATTTATTTGTATAGCGCTTTTAACAATTGACATTGTCTCAAAACAGCTTTACACAATCAAAAGAATTATTTAAGTTTGTATGGAATGTGAATGTGTATGAATCAAAATGTTCAGATATTCCCTGGCGAGCAAGCCCGAGGGCGACAGTGGCAAGGAAAAACTCCCTGAGACGGTAATAGGAAGAAACCTTGAGAGGAACCAGACTCGACAGGGAACCCATCCTCATCTGGGTGAAACAGATAGCAGGAAATGATCTGCATTTATATAGTGTTAAGTGTTAGGTTCAGCTATAATAGTTGATGTTAATTGATGTTATAATACTTGATGTAAAATGGAGTCCAGTAGTTATTCGAGACTCAGATAGACTTGTAGAAAGTTCCAGTCCTGAACTATCGAATTGTCAAGTCCTCAGAGAAACAGCTGACCACACCAGTCGAGGCCAGAACCGTCTTTTAAGTATAGAGAATCATCCCCAGACACCAGACGCATCCTAAAGAGACACACGGGGCATCCATGCGGTGAGACCTCCAACCAGAAACCGGGCACCAGGATGGATCAGACAGGTCCGAAGGGCAGAGGGAATCTGGATCACTGGCAGCTCAGGAACCACATGTGTAGCTCGACAGAGAGAGAGAGAGAAAGAGTGAAAGGGGGAGACAGGGGGAGAGAGGAAAGAGAAAGAGGGGGAGGAAGAGAAGAGGAGGAGAGATTGCAATTAGGTATGGTCACAGTCACAATGTCTAACGTGAATGTATATTTACTGTAGAGTGCAAGCAGGGACTCCGGCAGGACTAATTATGACAGCATAACTAAAAGGGAGAGCCAGAAGGAAACACAAACATGAGGGCTCCCTGAGATGTAAAGCAAACAATCACCTCACCGTCAACAAACCTGAGTGATCAAATGAGACTGAGGAAGACAGCATCTAAACATACCAGTTCACCATAATACTCTACGTCCATGAGTCCCCCAGATCTGCTCCTTTACCTTATGGCAAATCTATTTATAAAATGCTTGGTTAAATAAATAGGTTTTTAGCCTAGACTTAAACACTGAGACTGTGTCTGAGTCCCGAACACTATTTGGAAGACTATTCCATAATTTTGGGGCTTTGTAAGAAAAAGCTCTGCCCCCAGCTGTAGTTTTCATAATACGCGGTACTGATAAGCAGCCTGCATCCTTTGACCGAAGTAGGCGTGGCGGATCGTAAGACACTAGCAGTTCGCTCAGATACTGCGGCGCGAGACCATTTAATGCCTTATATGTCAAGAGTAGTATTTTAAAATCAATGCGAAATTTCACAGGGAGCCAATGCAGTGAAGATAGGATAGGGGTGATGTGCTCATATCTTCTGGTTCTAGTGAGGACTCTCGCTGCTGCATTTTGGACTAGCTGAAGCTTGTTTATGCACCTAACTGAACAACCAGACAGTAAGGCATTACAATAGTCCAACCTAGAAGTGATAAAAGCATGAACTAGTTTTTCTGCATCATTTAGCGACAATATATTTCTTATTTTGGCGATATTTCTAAGGTGAAAGAATGCTATCCTGGTGATATTATCTACATGAGCTTCAAATGAAAGGCTGGAATCTATAATCACGCCGAGGTCTTTTACTGTTGCACTTGGCGGAACGGAAAGGCCATCTAAAGTTACGGTGTGATCTAAGATTTTACTTCTAGCTGTATGCGGTCCTATGACTAGAACTTCTGTCTTATCCGGATTAAGCAGAAGGAAGTTAATTAGCATCCAATTTCTTATGTCCTGAACACATTGCTCAACTTTAGTAAGATGGTTTTTCTCATCAGGTTTTGTAGAGACGTATAGCTGTGTGTCGTCAGCATAACAATGAAAACTAATACCATGCTTACGGATTATGTTGCCCAGAGGAAGCATGTAAAGGGAAAAAAGCAGTGGGCCTAAAACTGAACCCTGCGGAACGCCAAACTCCACTAGAGAACATGCAGAATAATCACCATTTAAGTCTACATACTGATAACGATCGGTCAAATAGGATCTGAGCCAGGAGAGGGCTGTACCCTTAATTCCTACTAAATTTTCTAATCTGTGAAGAAGAATAGCATGATCAATGGTATCAAACGCTGCACTGAGGTCGAGTAATACAAGCATAGTTACACAACCCTGATCAGAGGCCAATAGGAGGTCATTTACTACTTTAACGAGTGCTGTTTCTGTGCTGTGATGAGGCCTAAATCCTGACTGATACAGTTCATGTATGCGATTTCTATGTAGATATGAGCATAGCTGCTCCGCTACTATCTTTTCCAGAATCTTAGAGATAAAGGGGAGGTTTGATATTGGCCTGTAATTGGACAGCTGACAGGGGTCAAGGTCAGGTTTCTTAATTATTGGTTTAATAACTGCTACTTTAAAAGATTTTGGAACATAACCAATGCTGAGTGAGGAATTAATTATTCTCAACATCGGTTCTGTTATTACTGGTACTATCTGTTTAAGAAAATGTGTCGGTATAGGATCTAATATACAGGTTGATGAATTTGCAGAAGAGATGAGTGAAATTAGTTCATTCTCTTCAAGAGGAGTAAAGTATTCTAGGTTTGAATCTGACATGGCTAGGTTAACATCAGTATCAATTACATTGTTTGGTTTCAAAGCCTCAATTTTATGCCTGATATTTACAATTTTATTATTAAAAAAGTTCATGAACTCCTCACTATTGCATGATGTTGTTGTGGAGATTTCTGTAGTGGTCTTATTTCTGGTTAATTTGGCTACGGTATTAAATAAAAATCTAGGATTATTTTTATTTTCTTCTATAAGAGTGGAGAGATACGTTGATCTAGCTACACTAAGAGCTTTCCTATAGTTCAGGATGCTCTCTTTCCATGCTATTTGAAATACCAACAATTTAGTTTGACGCCATTTACGCTCTAATTTCCGAGCAGTCTGTTTTAAAGTGCGCGTGTGATCGTTATACCAGGGAGCGAGTTTCTTATCTCTAATAATTTTTCTTTTAGCTGGAGCTACATTATCTAAGGTACAACGAAGTGTCGACTCTAAATATTCAGTCGCCTGATCGAGTTCTGTGTGGTCAGACGGTGGCCTAATCGAAGTTGGTAACTCTGGGAGATTACTGATAAAACTCTGTGTGGTAGTTGATGTGAATGTACGTTTAATACGGTAGCGCGGTACTGTGCGTACATTATCACTGTGACACACTTGAATGGAGACAAGATAGTGATCTGAGATAGTTTCAGACAGTGGAATTGTGAATACATTTCTTATAATTAATCCGAAGAATATTACTAAATCTAAAGTGTGACCTGCTTTATGAGTGGGTCCTACTACACACTGATTTACACCTACGGAGTCCAGTATGGATATAAATGCTGTTCTCAGAGGGTCTTCTGGATTCTCAAAATGAATGTTAAAATCTCCAGCAATTAACACTTTGTCTACAGAAATGACCAGGTCTGAGATGAAATCTGCAAATTCACTAAGAAATTCAGAATACGGCCCTGGAGGTCTGTAAATTATAATTAGTGGAATCGACTGAGCTGATTTAATATACTTAAATACACTTATGTTACTATAGAGAATTTCAAATGAGTTAAATTTGTGTCCGTGTTTTTGTACGATAGACAGATTATCATTATGAATAACTGCGACGCCTCCTCCTCTACCAGTTAACCGAGGCTGGTGTATGTAGCTGTATCCAGGAGGACTAGCTTCATTTAGAGCTACATACTCGTCCTGTTTAACCCATGTTTCAGTTAAACAGAGTATATCAAACGCCTGATCTGTGATAATTTCATTAACAATAACTGCTTTTGATGTGAGAGATCTAATATTTAACAATCCTAGCTTCAGATCAGAGGTGCCGGCTGCGCATTCAGTATGATCGGAGTTTGTGGACTTTATGTTAATTAGATTATTGAAACAGACTTTCTGGGTCTTTCTACATTTTTGCTTAGATCGGGGAACAGACACAGTCTCAATATGGTGAACCCTGAGTGACGACTCTATGCAGCTAGCAGACGGTTGGTTTAGCCTGTCTGTCTGCTCCCTGGCCCGGGCTCTGGATTGTCACCGATTAACTAGACCTCTACTGAGACTATGAGCTATACTACAGGAAATGAGAGCAGCACCTTCCCGAGTGGGATGGACACCGTCCCGCCCTAACAGGCCAGCTTTGCCCTCAAAGGTCTTCCAATTGTCTATGTAGCCCACATTATTTTTGGAGCACCACCTGGACATCCAGCGGTTCAGCGACCATAACCTGCTGTAAGCTATGTCGCCACGTCTCATTGGGATGGGACCAGAGCATACTACTTCATCGGACATCGCCTTCGCTAATTTAAACACCTCTGTAAAGTTACTCTTACTAACCTCTGACTGACGAAGGCGTATATCGTTAGCTCCAGCATGTACCACTATCTTAGAGAACCTATGCTGTCCTAGAGCCCTAAGATTACCTGCTATGTCCGGTGCTCTGGCTCCCGGGATACACCTAACCACTGCCGCTGGTGCCCCTAAAGGTCTAGCTAATGTCACGTGTCTCAGTATAGAGTCTCCTATAACCAGAGCTCTTTCAGGTTTCTCAGCGGGTGCAGCACTGAGGAGAGCAAACCTGTTGGACACGTGACGCGCAGAGGAGGTGTGCTCCGGTGGGCTAGCCTTAGCGTTAGCTTTGGCTGAACGAGTATGCCGCCGAGTCGTCACCCACTCGCCCCGCTGTGAGGGCTCTAATGCCGGAGTCGGGGGCTGTTTATCTCCGCCTGTGGCACCCAGACTGTCCGCTACAGGAATAACGCTGCTCTCACACTGTCTAACCCTCTCTAAAGTCTGGATGCGCTCCTCTAACGCTGATATCTTCTCCGTCAGAGTGCTCACTAACACACACCTATCACAAATAAAATTATCACTAATGACGGTATATCAAGTGGTGATACAGCCAGACAGAATACTCTCGATGGTACATTGATAGAAGTTTGTGAGTATTCTGGGGTCCATGCCGATCCTCCTCAGGCGCCGCAGGAAGAAGAGCTGTCTTGCCGCTTTAGTGATCACACCAATGTGGTGTGACCAACATAGATCCTCGCTGATATTGATGCCCAGGAATCTGAATCAGCTGACTCTCTCCACCTCTGCTCCCTCGATGTGGATGGGGGTGTGGCTTCCTCCCTGCAGTCTCCTGTAGTCCACCTGCAGGTCCAGGATGGGTGATGAGCTCCTTAATCTTGCTGACATTAAGCAGCAGGTTGTTGTCGCAGCACCATGATGTCAGGGCTCTCGCTTCTGCCCTGTATGCCAACTCATCTCCATCAGAAATGCAGCCGATGATGGTGGTGTTGTCTGCAAATTTGATGATGGTGGTGAGCTATGTGTTGCTGTGCAGTCATGGGTGAACAGGATGTACAGCAGGGGGCTGAGCACACATCCCTGAGGGACACCGGTGCTGAGTGTTCGTGAGGATGAGGTGATGTTGCCGATCCGAACCAGCTGAGGTCTGTCTGTCAGGAAGTCTAGGATCCAGCTGCACAGGGAGGAACTGATGCTCAGGTCACGGAGTTTCATGACGAGTCTGGGTGGTATGATGGTGTTGAAAGCGGCGCTATAATCAGTGAAAAGCATACGCACACATGTGTTCCTCTGGTCCAGGTGGGAGAGGGCAGTGTGAAGTGCAATTGCTATTGCATCATCAGTAGATCTATTAGACCTGTAGGCAAACTGGAGCAGATCGAGTGAAGCAGGGAGTAAGGATGTGATGTGAGCTTTGACTATGCGCTCAAAGCACTTCATGGCAATGTGCTACTGGGTGATAGTCATTTAGGCAGCTCACATTCATTGTTCTTAGGGACAAGTATGATGGTGGTCCTCTTAAAACATGTTTGGACAGCAGACTGGTGTAGGGAAAGGTTAAAAATGTTTGTGAAGACATCCGCTAGCTCGCGGGCGCATGCTTTGAAGACACGACCTGGGATAGTTGTCTGGTCCAGGAGCTTTCTGTGTGTTTACTTTCCTGAAGTAAGCTCCTGAGATAGGTGGTTATCAAAGCATGCATAGAAGGTGTTCAGCTCATCAGGTAGAGAAGCAGTTACCTCCCCCACTCTTCAGCTCATCAACTTATAGTCTATGATGGTCTTCAGTCCACTCCACATGTTCCCAATGTTAGAGCTGCTATAGCAGGATTCCACCTTTTCTCTGTACTGTCCCTTGGCAGTTTTTATTGCTTTTCTGAGTGCATACCGGGATGATTTGGTCTCTGGATCTCTGAGCGCTGCGCGGACCTCTCCGTTAACCCATGGTTTGTGGTTGGGGTAAATCCGTACATTGACCCATGGTACGACGTCATTGATGCATTTGTAAATGAAGTCCATTACGTACTCAGCGTAGTTGTTGATGTTGTCAGCAGCAGTTCGGAAAACTTCCCAGTCCGTGATGTCGAAGCAGTGACGCAGGGCGCTGTCTGATTGGTCGGTCCAGCGCTGAACCAAACGCGTCATAGGCTGCTCGCGTTTCAGCGTCTGCCTATAAGCTGGCAGCAGCAGGACCGAGGAGTGATCTGATTTGCCGAAGGCCGGTCGAGGGCGGGCTTTGTAAGCATGTGTGTATGTAAACATGGTCCAAGATGTTCTCACCGCACATTGGAAAGTTTACATGCTGGTAAAACTTCGGCAGAACTTTCTTCATGTTGGCTTTATTAAAATCGCCAGCCACGATGAAAGCAGCCTCCGGGTGCAACGTTTCCTGCCGGTCGACAGCATCAAACAGTTCATCCAGTGTGCGTGTGATGTCGGCGTGGGGGGGAAACCTGGGAGCTCTTCTACATTTTGGTGGAGATGGGAGTGATTTCCTACTGTATTTTAAGAATTTTAATAGATACCTCTTCTTCATACTCCTGAACGGAGGACCAAATTGGCCTCATTCTGAGACTTTTTGGCGATTTCCTACTGTGAGACGTTTATTAAATACAGGCCCAGTTCTAGAAAAAGGCTCGATCAAAGTGAAGAAGTTCTGAGATTTCAAACTATTCTCAGAACTCAGTTTCCAATTTAGTTCATTTTTATTTGTGCATAGTGCTGGGGTCATGGTGCTAATGATAAACCCGGAAGCTCGACTTACTGAAAATGATCCTGTGCATTTAATACTGTACCAAACTTCCTTCCCATTCACATTTCAAAATAAACATTTCAATTCGATTTTAAAGAGAGTACATTGAAAAATCATAGTTAGCAGTGGGTGCCCATACTTTTGCACCAACTCTACTTTAGAGTCCTATTTAGGAGTGAGGAAGAAATACACAGACATGACTAATGTTGATGCTGATAAAATAGCAAAGTAGCACCTCTAAAGCAAATAAAGGGCATGTATAGCAGAAAAGATTGCTTATACTGTTTCCTGGTCTGGACGAAGGCTTTCCTCTACGGGCTGAATTCCTTCCTGACATGCAGTCTGTTGGTAATTTATCTACAACTAGGTGACGAACGCTCGGCCATCTGGATAAACACGTGCTTTAAGGTTCTGGTTTAATTAAGGATGGTGTTTGGGTTTGTAAATCACACTGATTACTCATGCATATCCATGTGCAGTGGGGTGGTGTAGCCGAGAGGGTGGGATGGTGGTGGTTGTGGTTATATTTGGGCCTAGCCCAAAAAAAAAACAACTAATAAAAAAACACACAAATTAAACCACATTGTATAATATTTGTCTCTGGTTCAGACCCGTCTCCCAAAATGCAGAGAGCATCTGATGCTTATTTGTTCATGTTTCTGGGCTGAAGCTTCAGAATCTTGTATGAATTTTGTGTACTACTGGCTTTGAATTAAACTTTTGGACGTTGTGAATGAATGAGATTCACAGAACAAGATATTTATTGATTTATTGAGTTAATGCATTCCCATGTCCTATTTAATACATGATCATTTTCCATAAAAGACAAAATTCCTGAGATACCCTGAGCATCTCAATAGTTTATTAGAGGTATGAAAGAGAGACATATGCATGTGAACTAGCATATTATTATTATTATTATTATTAGATATTTTTGTCAGATATTACAATGATATACTGAAGTATAATTACTAGCATTTCATACAGTAAGTGGCAAAGGCTTTATTGACAATTACATTAACCATTAAACCAACAGTGAAGCTTCCCAAGACCATTCATGTGCACCAAGGAAGTCGGCTCACACAGAATTTTGACTAAGAACATAGCCATGAATAAACATTGGTACAAAAACTTTTGCTGAGAGCAACTTCTCCCAACCATCCTAGAACAAACTTATGGCCTTTTCAAGCCATAGGGCAAAAGTGATAACTAAGTGGCTTGGGGAACATAACATAAAAATTTTCGGTCTAATCCCAGACCTTAATTCCATTGAGAACTAACAACAAAACCCCATAAATTCTAAGAATTTCTAAGCATTAATTTTGTAAGAATGGGCTGCCATCTGTCAGGATGAGGCCCAGAAGTTGATTGACAGCATCGCCAGGGCGAGGTGTAGAGATCTGGAGAAAGATGAGTCAACAATATAAATATTGACTCTCTGCATGAACATACTGGAATTGTCAATAAAAGCCTTTGACACTTATGAAATGTTGATAATTATACTCCAGTATACCATAGTAACATCTGAGAAAAACCCTGAAGCAGTAGACTTTGTGAAAATTAATATTTGTGTCATTCTCAAAACTTTTGTTCACAGCAGTGTAATAGTATAAATAATTATATACATACATTTCATTTAAAATACAAATTTGCTGTTTATAGAATTTTTTAAAGTGTAATATCTGTTTATTATTTCTAAACACAACTTTTGCTTTTCAGCATTTTACACTTTTGCACAGCACTGTAATTAAACCATTCATATATCAGCACGGCTGCGTACAGTATGTAGTCTCATATGTGCTAAGCAAAACGTTTACTGTGTTTTAATTAAAAGTACTATGAAATACAATATATCCCAGCAGGAACCATAAAACTGGATGAGTGTTGGAATTATTTGTTCTTCCTGGGAAAAAAAAACTATATATATTTATGTATATAAGGTATGTTTTGCCTCCTTCCTGAGTCATATTTAAATGATTGAGATCAAACTAATTTTAATATTACATAAAAATAATCTGCGTAAATACAAAATGAAGTTTTTAAATGATAATTTCATTTATTATGGCGGCGCGGTGGTGTAGTGGTTAGTCGCCTTGCACCGCCAGGGTCTGGGTTCGATTCCCCGGCCAGGCTCGATTCCCGTCTCTGTGTGCATGGAGTTTGCATGTTCTCCCCGTGCTTGGTGGGTTTCCTCCGGGTACTCCGGTTTCCTCCCACAGTCCAAAGATATGCAGGTTAGGCTAATTGGTGTTCCTAAATTGCCCGTAGTGTGTGATTGGGTGTGTGAGTGTGTGTATGTGTGTGTGCCCTGCGATGGATTGGCACCCTGTCCGAAGTCTCCTGGGATAGGCTCCAGGTCCCCCGCGACCCTGAACACAGGATTAAGCGGTATAGAAAATGAATGAATGAATGAATTTCATTTATTAAGGCGGGAAAAAAGCTGTCCAAACCTGCCGGGCTGTATGTGAAAAAGTAATAATAGGGGAAAAATCAATTATTTTTAGCACATATCACACTGAGCACTATATAGTAGCACAGTGACATGATTTTTGTCACATATCCCATTTAGCAATCTGAGATCAGAGCACATGATACAGCGACCCCTGGGGTAGAAAGGGTTAAGATCCTTGCTCAAGGGCTCAACAATGGAAGCCTGACAATGTTGGGTCTCGAACCCACAGCCTTAACCGATTGAGCCACCTCGGCCCCTAAACCGAATAACTTGGTGTTTGAATAAGAAGAAGAAGAATATTCAATTATTGTCACATGTACTTTTTACAGCACAGCGAAATTTCTTCTTCGCATATCCCAATTAGGAAACTGGGGTTTGCGATAACTGGGAATAAGTTTTTCACCACACTGTGGAGGAATTTTGACCCACTCTTTTTTGCAGACCTGTTTTAATCAGATCAGCCACAAGAGAGGGTTTTTCAAGCATGAGCAACCTGTTTAAGGATCTCAATTGGGTTTAAGTCTGGACTTTGAGGAAGCCACTCCAAAACCTTAATTCTGTTCTCCTGGTGTTATTCAGTGGTCGGGACTTTTTGGTGTTTTAACAAATAAGACAACAGGAAGGGAGCAAATACTTTTTAACAGCACTGCAAATTACCCTCTAGATCATGAAAACACAGCATTTGTGCAAAACAATGTATAATGCAAACAGTTTCTACTTACTTAAGACCGTAGAGTAGCTAAACCCGATAACGTACCTGACCTGAGACTGGTAGAGAAAAAGGAAAGTTTGTTCCTAGAAATAAAAGTTTCTGAAATAAAACTTGTGTCTAATTAAGCGATAACCAGCAGATAAGGCGAGGAAGTTTCTTTGTTATGCAGCGTTCTTAACAACCGAGTCTCTCATTCACTGTGTCCTCTAATCAGACAGTGAGGAGGCGGGGCCATGACCTTCGCCCTGATCTGTTGTCTAATTGGACGCCGCATTTGCCACTCGGCCGACTGGAACATTAAAGACGCTGTAATTGGGGGTTGTCAGGTTATTAGTGGCGGGCCTGTGCGGGCTGGACGGAAATGCAGAGCACGTCAATGCTGGGAAACGAGAAGCGGCGAGGAAAAGCCTCATTTATGAGACAGCAGCAGAGGATCCTCAAAAAAAAAAAAAAAAAGCTTGGAGGCACTGAAACACACACACACACACACACACACACACACACACACACACACACACACACATCAGTCAACCAGCAGTCCCTGAGAGGAAGCATGCTGGGTGTATGTACTCAGACACATGTGTATATGTGAGTGTCCGTGTGTGTGTGTGTGAGTGTGTGTGCTAGCGATGCTCACAGCATATGCACTAAAATAAGCATCCTGACTGATTCGTTCTCGGCTCACACACTGACTCATGAGAAGATTCGCTCTGTATAATGAGCACATACAGTATAAACACACACACACACACACACATCCACACACATCACTCACTCACTCATCTTCTATACCACTTTATCCTGTATTCAGGATCACGGGGACCTGGAGCCCATCCAGGGTGCCAATCACACACACATCATTTCACATTATTTCTCTTATCATGAACTCACACATACACACACACACACACACACACACACAAAATCATGCGCTGCTCCTTTGAAAGTGATCTAAATAAACAAGAAACTTTCCCTGCCAGTTTACCCACGAAAAACGTTAAATATGTATTTGAGAAGTTTAGAGAAGTTTACACTAACCGTGATGATTATTTAGTTAAAGCAATTTGTACAGCATGACAATGTTGTTGATCACGTGACTCGTTAGAAGAAACGCGGCTGAAACAGAACTGAAGCGACAGACATGCGAGCAAACTGTATGAAATACGGCGAAGACGAGATGTAAAGTGGCACCGGATGCTCTATAATCTAAGTAGAGTTCAGACAGGAGTCTCTAACTGTACATCAGAAAGTTACTGCTTCATCTCCGACTCTTCTAAATTGCTAACACTGGAGACTCCTTTCTTGAAGGTTGGTGAATCGCCCTAGCTGGTCAGAGATGGTTTTATAGGAACACACACAAACACACACACACATACACCTCACCACATACGTATACACACACAGAGAAATTCAACAATGCTGTGCCAGAAATAGCAATAATAATAATAATAATAATAAATAATAATAATAATAATTATTATTATTATTATTACTATTATTATTATTATTCATTCATTCATTCATCTTCTATACCGCTTAATCCTGTGTTCAGGGTCGCGGGGGACCTGGAGCCTATCCCAGGAGACTTCGGGCACTAGGCGGGGTACACCCTGGACAGGGTGCCAATCCATCGCAGGGCACATACACACACACACACACACTCACACACCCAATCACACACTACGGGAAATTTAGGAACGCCAATTAGCCTAACCTGCATATCTTTGGACTGTGGGAGGAAACCGGAGTACCCGGAGGAAACCCACCAAGCACGAGGAGAACATGCAAACTCCATGCAACACAGAGACGGGAATCGAGCCTGGCCGGGGAATCGAACCCAGACCATGGAGGTGCAAGGCGACAGTGCTAACCAGTACACCACCGCGCCACCTCATTATTATTATTATTATTATTTATTATTATTATTATTTGATTGCACAGTGGTGTAGTGGTTAGATAGCATTGTCATCTCCCACCTCCGGCGGTCCGGGTTCGATTTCAGTCTTCGTGTCTGTGTGCACGGAGTTTGTATGTTCTACCCACGCAGCTTGGTGGGTTTCCTCTGGGTGATCTGGCTTCCTCCCACAGTCCAAAGACATGCAGATTAGGCTAACTGGTGTCCCCAAATTGTGTGTGTGTGTGTGTGTGTGCCCTGTGTTGGATCACCTCGCCTCATGCCCTAAGTCCTCTGCGGTGATCCTATACACAAAATTACCGATAATTCATATAGACAATTAATTTATTATTATTATTTTTTTTTTTGTTGTTGTTGTTGGGGGGGATTTTCCAATTTTCTCCCCAATTTAGCCGTAGCCAATTCCTCCCCGTCACTAGGGGGCTCCACTACCACTACCACTCAGTCGGGAGGGCGAAGACTATCAAGTGTTTCCTCCGAACCGCGTGATGTCAGCCAAACGCATCTTTTCGAACTGCTTGCCGGAGTAACACTCTCGGAGGAAAGCGCTAGCCGCTCTTTCCGCGTGCGCGAGCTCACAGACGCCCCTGATTGGCTGTAGAGACGTGATTTAATGTGGGAGCGAAAAGTACCTCTCAACCCTCCCCCCTGAGAGAGCTCGGCTAATCAGCTCTCTCTGTGCCTCCGGCTGTGAGAGGAAAACAGCATCACCCAGGGTTCGAACCAGCGATCTCCGGATGATAGGGCGAGCGCTTTACCACTGCGCCACTCGGAGGCCCCAGTACTGTTTATCTCTTAAGGGCAAACAATTTAGCATGAACTGTCATGAACATATGCTTGGAACCATATTATGGGGTGGCATCTTTTTTGCACACAGATGTTCACATGCATGTTAATGTTTGGGACTTTTTACTCTTTTACACATACACACACACACACACACACACACACATACATACACACTCACACACACGAAATTACTAACAAGAAAACATCATAGCTCTTGGTGACATTTTCTGTAAACATCTTGACACCTCTGTTCACTGTCATCAAGTTTGATACGTAACATTTCTTGCGAACACGCACACATGAATGCACACACACTCACACACACACACACATACAGTACATGTACGCACACACAGTGAGTGTCAGTGAGTGGTTGGCTGTCACACAGTGCAGCTGCCTGTGCGTGTGTGTGTGTGCATGTGTGTGTGCGTGTGAGTTTAACACCTAATTCACCTCTGGAAATAAACAAGCGCTACTATACAGTATGATAACGACTCTCCAGCCAGCACTTCCTGATGAATAGACCAATTCATGAAAAATGTATAGCACAGCAATATCCTAGCTTCTCTTCCTCTTCATCCCTCCATCGCTCATTCCCTCTCTTATAATCTTTTCTCCTCTCTTTCCCCCCCCAAAGACCACAATTACCGCACTCCTCATTACGCAGCCGAGACAACAGGGGGCCACTCCATCAATCTGAGACTCCTTTATAAGCATCATAATCCACACGTGGCCTCCCTAACTCACTAAACCCGCTCTCTCCGAAGCGCCGGGCCGACACTCCGCTCAGTCCTCGCGCAGCTAAAGACTTCATGAAGATTCATAATCCAGGACGCTGTGTGCGATTCCAACGATTTCTTTTTTATTTATTTATTTTGTATTTTTCGAAGAGCTGGCGAGATGTACGATGTTCTCATTAGGAGTGTGTTTTCCGTAATGCATGGCTCAAATCATAATAAAAAAAAAAAATAAAAAAAAGTTTGTGGAACTGAAGCTTAATGGGCTCATTTAACTTTATGGACTGGAAATGTCCATAATAGTCTCGGAACATGAAATTTTAAAACTGGAGAATATAATCTATGTTGAATAATAAATATCTGAGGAATGACCACAACCGCCCAGAGAATATCTGCTCACCTTTTGCGCTCCGTTAATCATTAAAAATGTCGTGATCTTTAAACATAAAAATTGTAAATGCCCGGCGGTCTACTGCTAGCTAACTAGCTCGCGTTAATCACAGTTCGATGTGGGATTTGTGACATTCATCCCATATCCCATGCGCTTTTTATGCTGTAATACTCAACTTTTTTCTTTTCTTTTCTTAGACATCACTCTGACCCTGAGCAGGATAAAGCGCTTACTGAAGATAAATGAACATTAAATACTAAATCTTTATTATCCTGCCGGGGGTTTACTATGTTGCACTTTATCAGCTTTCTTATTTCTTTACTCTTTTTGCAGACTTTTCAGAAAATCAGAGTAAAACTTCCTTTATTTCTCTATACAGTATAATCCCCTGTTACACTAATGCACTTATCCCAGCGTTTTACTACAGTAGTGCTTGGATACCATCAAGGTAGAAAGGTTCCTCAGTCTGCCAGAGCCAGGATCAGACTGCCTGCTTCAGGTCTCCCAGAAATACCTTTAATGGCCAAAACAGGTAGGAATGGCATGGAGTGAGGTCACGATTGTACGGGGGATGTTGCAATAACTCCCAGCGTGTTGGTGAATGATTGTGCGTACAGTTCGCACAGATAGATAAACTTATTAAGGAACAAGTTATCCATTGCATTTTTTCGCTGAGACGGCACTTGGCTCTGAGCCACCTTACTTCTTTAAAGCGTTTGCACCATGGCTATGGCTAAGAGTCTCATCAGAATACAATACTATGCTCAAAGTCTTCTTGTCGTTGAAGGATTGGCAAATCCAACTTTGACTTGAACACCTCTCAGATGGATATGCCTGATCAGTAAAGCAAAACTATTTTCAATACAAAACAGCAGTTGGCATGAATGAACTAAATGTGGTTAATCTGTTTTTGGATAATGTTGAAGCCAAGAACATCTGCGATAACATCCATGATACGTTCAGTTAAACAGAATGTTATTCAATTTGGATGCTGTGCAAACACCATGTTATAGTATACAGTATAACCAGCAAAGCTACACTACCAGTCAAAAGTTTGGACACACCTTCTAATTCCATTTTCTTTCTTTCCTGACACAATAATCTCCACTGAACAGTCGATATTGAGATGTATATCTGCTCCTTTTGCTTGGTAAATCCTTCACAACGGCTCTAATCTGAGGTGCTGTTTGTTAATTGGTGATTTCTGAGGCTGGTGACTCTAAATGAATAGTTTTGGTCTTGTTCTCCTGTGAAGGTCTTCATGAGAGATAGTTTCATCCTGGTGCTTGATGGGTTTTGCAAACGCACTTGAAAATTCAGTTCTTGCAGGAACTGTTCCAGAACAGCCAGAACAGTCTTAAAAGAACAACTGACTGCTGTTGTTGTTGTTGTTACTTAATTATCTAATGCCATTATTATTATTATTTTTTTTTTTTTTCATTTTGAAAATATCTAGTATTGTTGTAGAATGCAGAAAATAAATTAAAAAAATAAATAAAAATCCACATTTTTGCCTGGTACTGTATGTGAGATTTAGTAGTGTCAGCACCATGGTCAATTAGTTTTTAATGAAACCTTCTAAATCGATACTTTTTTTTTTTGGGGGGGGGGGGATGGGGGGCTCTTGCTCCTGCTATCACTTGCACTGGTTTTGCTGCATTTGGAGCTGTGTGATTGCACTAATATTTCTGAAACAAGAATAAGTAGCAAATAAATATTACAACACTTTAAAGACACCCACACAAGTTGTGCACAAGAGATTTGAGATTTCCGATATGTGAGTGGGAAGCTGTTGTGTTTTTTCTTGAGTTCTCTCCATGCCAATATGATAACCGTACCCTACAAAATCAGTCTGAGCATGGGTTTGGTAAATTCTTAATTAAAACTTAATCAGCATATTATTGATGTTAAATTGAATATTTAAATAACCCTGCAGAGGTGAATTTAGCGGTTTTGGTATCGGTGTGTGTGCCCTTCCTTTTACAAATTGTTCATATAGGATGGTGATCAGCAGTGTGTAGCCTGGGAAAGTGGGGATTGGTTGGTTTTTAAAGATAGTGGTTGGTATACAGTAATTAGGAAAAATGGTATTTGGAATAAAATGTTTTTTGACAATATGCTGATCAGTGGCTGATATTTGTGGAATTTGGGGCTGATATTTGTGATTATTGGTTGATTTTTAAGGACAATAGTGATCAGTGTTTGGACTTTATGGACAATGATGAGGAGTGGTTAGTTTTTAAGGACGATGGTGAACAGCGGATGGTCTTTAAAGACAAATGCGATTAGTGGTTAGTTTTTTGGGACAATGGTGATCAGTAGGTAGTAAGTGGGACCGTTGGTGATCATTGAAGTTTGTGAACAATGGTAATCAGTGATTGGGGATCGGGTCAGCGATTAGGGTGTCAGTGATGTTTAGGTGCTTATGATACTTAAAATCTGAGACATGAGATGTGATCAAATAATTTTGCAGTGAAACTCTGTGTGCTTGTAGATGTAAAACATAAGGGACATTGTATTTTCTTAAAGAAAAGAATGCTTCCCCTTATTGGTTATATTTATGGTTCAGTTTTTTTCTGACTAATCAAAATCAAGAATTCAGCAGGTATAACTGGCATGTAATCAAACAGAATTGGTACATATGATGTTGATTTGAAATGAAACCTTGATAAGAAATCCATTATAATTAGTGAGAAAAAGAAAAGAAACCTGATTATTAACATGATTAGGTCTCTACTCCCTTTTTCAGCTCCAAACTATTTCTGTTCAGCATTCCAAAGTCTCGGTTACTTCTTACTAAACACGTCTAATCACTGTTTAAGTGTTACATCCGCAGTATTTAAACATCTCTGAGACCAGCTTTTAACAGGACAGGGAGCAGCTGGTGGGATTAATTCCTTCCCAAGCGACAGATGGAGGAAAGCCTTCTTCATTTTCATCTCCAGAACTTGTCAGGGCCTCAACAAAGGGTCGATTCTGTAATAAATTACAACGTGAGGAGAATAGGAAGAGCGGTTTGAGAGATCTGGCTTGGTTTCTATTTGTTTGAGACGGGAGACACAAACAGAATTTTCTTTCCTTTTTGCTTTTTGAGCAGCGGAGGAGTGTTAAAAGAGTATAAGTGAGTATGAATGAGTGTTACTGTAGGTGAGTATTGGTTTAGGATATGGCTCACGCTTGCATGTTCAGACGTAATTAGGTTAGACGTATACTTCATTTTAACCACGGAGCTGTCCAATCTAGAATAAAATGCCAGGGGAGCAGTGAGAAATCAACAGGGAGCCATCACCCAGTGACGAGAGAGAGAGAGAGAGAGAGAGAGCATCTATGTCCATTAGTACAAGAAAACTTTTATTATTTTTTAACTTTAATTAAGCCAATTAATTATTATTATTATTATTATTATTATTATTATTATTTACTGCATTAATAACCTTTAAGGTGCAATGGATATCACAATTAATAAGCCATAACATTAAATAAACAAGTGAAGTAAGTAAGCAATTAAGACAGTTTTAAAATCCATTCAATGATTTTTGCTTGTTTGATTGCTTGTTTTTGTTTAAATGCATAAACAAACATTAATAAACCATTAACTTATTAATAAACTATGACACACAATAACATAAATTTGTTGTTCAATTTTTTTGCATAATGTCATCTATTTATTCTTTTTTATATTTCACTATTAATAATTAATTAATGCATTTATTTATTTGTGTCTTTGTTTATTTATTTTTAAATGCATGAGCAAACACCCATAAATTATGTACTTTAACAATAATAAACCATAATAAAAGCAAACCCTGTAAAACAGTTTTAAAAAGCAACAGTTTATTGTTCAATTTTATACAGAATATTAAATGCATATTAACTTACTTATTCTAGTTTTTAATTGTTATTTTAGTTTATTTATTGGATTGATTTCCTAAAGGCGGCGTGGTGGTGTAGTGGTTAGTGCTGTCGCCTTGCACCTCCAGGGTCTGGGTTCGATTCCCCGGCCAGGCTCGATTCCCGTCTCTGTGTGCATGGAGTTTGCATGTTTTTCTGTGTGCTTTGTGGGTTTCCTCCGGGTACTCCGGTTTCCTCCCACAGTCCAAAGACATGCAGGTTAGGCTAATTGGCATTCCTAAATTGCCCGTAGTGTGTGATTGGGTGTGGATTGCGATGGACTGGCACGCTGTCCAGGGTGTACCCCGCCTAGTGCCCTAAGTCTCCTGGGATAGG
This sequence comes from Channallabes apus, assembly GCA_030522415.1. Taxonomy (NCBI): domain Eukaryota; kingdom Metazoa; phylum Chordata; class Actinopteri; order Siluriformes; family Clariidae; genus Channallabes; species Channallabes apus. The sequence continues at coordinate 30,012,412 of CM060121.1, forward strand.
CTCCAGGTCCCCCGCGACCCTGAACACAGGATTAAGCGGTATAGAAAATGAATGAATGAATGATTTCCTAAATATTAACTAATGGTATTTGCCACAGAGTTGAACATGAAAAACCCATTAATAACACATTTTCACCTTTACATGTTCACTAACATTTAAATTGTTGAAATTAAACTAAAATGTACCTGCAGCGACTTTTGTTTATCCACTGACTTCACAGAATTTCATGTAAATTAACAGAAGTTGACTTTTTAATGACCGAATAATAATTAGCTGCTGAACTCCAGGTGTAAATATTAAACTTGGATTTGTTTGAAGCATTTATTTGTTGCTATTTAAGGTGAGGTTTCTGCTGGTGTCCCCTCTTTAAGCACATTTCCCTAAAGTATTACACATGATAATGTCCCGAACTTCCATATAAATATATAGAGGCCAATGCTAATCACTAAGCCACCATGCTGCCATACAGTACATGTATGTTCCTTTTTCAGGTCTGTGTGTGTGTAATCTGTATGTTCTCCCTGTGCATGGTGGGTTTCCTCCGGGTACTCTGGTTTCCTCCCACAGTCCAAAGACATTACTCATTAGGCTAATTGGCATTCCGAAATTGCCCGTAGTGAATAATGCTGAAGGTTTCTCCGGACTCACTCGAATCATTTAGGAAGCTGAAAGCGGAAAGACGTCAGACAGCTCTGCCTCATAATGTGGTTTTATCAGGAAGACAGACGAGCTTTTATTTCTCTCGTTAACTGCTTACTGTTTTTCATTTGCTCAATCAGATCATGATTAAAAAACATTTCAATGCGATTCAGCACATGAGAGGGTTCTGTGTTATGGTTCACTCAGTAAAGCTGCTTTTAATTTCCCTCAGTATCACTGGATCTGTTCCTGCGCTGTCAGTGCAATGGAGCTACATGGTTAGCGCTCGAGCAGAGCAGAGAGCCGCGCTTCGCTTTTAGCCCTAAATATTTTAAACTTCTGGCTACAGCGATAAAGCAGAGGGCTGGCTCTCTGAGTAAATTATTTTCTTTCTTTCTTTTTTGAATTTTTCTGTATTTTTCTTTCTTTTTTTTTTTCTTCCTTTCCTTAAGCAAAAATATTTAAACAAAAAGAAATAAAGAAAAAAAGAGAAATAAAGTAAAAAAGAAAGAATGAAAAAAAAAAAAGAAATAAAGAAGAGACAAGGAAAAACAGGGATTTAAGCAAAAATAAAAAAAAATAAATAAAGAAAGAAAGAAGACCCAAGGAAAACCAGGGATTTGAGGCAAAACATTTGAACAAAGTGAGCGAGAGAGAAGGAAAGAAAGAAAGAAAGAAAGAATGAAAGAAAGAAAGAAAGAAAGAAAGAAAGAAAGAAAGAAAGAATGAAAGAAAGAAAGACCCATACTCAAAGAGACCAGGAAAAACAGGGATTCGTGAAAAAAGATTGAAGAAAGGAATGAAGTAAAAGAACGGAAAAAAAGATGAAAGAAAAAAAGAAAGATGTCATCACGAGGTAAAAAAAGGAGTCAAGAGGGAAAATAAAGATTTAAAAACTTCAAAATGAAAGACAAGAAAGGACAAAAAAGTGATGTAAGGAAACAACAGTATTGGTAAGTAGCCAATGCTGATTAATCGCAGGAAGTGTGTGTGTGAAAAGAAGTTGAGTTGACTTTTATTAGCATATGCTTTAACAGCACCCCCTATGGGTGTGGAGGTTTTATAACACTAATGGCTGTAAATCAACACCAATGTCTTACATAGCTGCTAAAAAGCAGAAAAAAAAACAAGATGTAGTTATTTTTAATTTAGTTCTTTTAAATGTAACTTTTATTGTAACACAACTTTCATTGTCTTAGTGGTTTGTCATAATCAGGGTTATCTTTTGAAATCCTTTAATGATTTTACAAACAGTGATCATGGCTTTAAACTCCTCTGTCTGTGCGAATCAGGATAAGACTCAGTAAAACCCGAACAAGCCGAGGATCCAGACGCAGACGATTGCTTTTTAATTACGCTTGTAATCGTATCCAGCCTTCTGCACCTCTGGAAGTCCGTACTCCCACGAGAGACTGATATTAAAAACTGGAGAGAGAGAAAAAAAAAAGTACTAAAACTGATTTCATCAAAAAATCCTCTCCAACAAAATCCCACACACACATTCCCCCGGGTGCAGAGAGAGCAAACGTTCTAATAAGGCTCCCGCCCCTGCCTGTGAGGCCAACGCTGGATTATTGGATATTAATATGCACTGGACGCTCGTCACGGCGGATTCAGAATAGCATCCTTTGTTTGCACATCGATATTAGACTCGCCAGATTTAATCATGGTGGTAAACAATGAAAATGGCAGAAAAGAGAGAGAGAAAGAGAAAGAATAAAGAGAGAGGAAGATTAAGAGGGAGGATAAAAGAAAGAAATATTCATCAAAGCATCTTCTTGTGACTTTATAGTTCATAGCAAAGTTACAGTGTGGACTCAGGAGTGCTGAACTTCCATCAAACCCTCATCAACTCAACGGAACGTTATGATTAGATCATGGCAACAACCTACAAAACTTATCGCCTGGAAAAAAAAAAAACAACTGAAAAGAGTCAGTCATTTTTAAATGCTTTCCCTGGCTGCCTCTGTACAGTACCTCTATGTTAAAGATGAGCTAACCCATAGAGCTAAGGCCATTTTTCTGCTTGTGGTAATTTTCTTTAACAAATAATCTAATGTTAGCTTCCAGCAGCAAAATATTTCATTGTGAATGTGTTTTCAATTAATCTATCGTTACCATGATTATATTCTGCACATGGCTAGTTACTGTACATAGCTGCATCATTAGCAGGCAAGGTGTTCGTACATTGCCACCAAATACAACAACTGCGACGCAGAATGGTCCTACTAATCAATTGAAGTTAAATCCATATACTGTAACTGCTTCCCCTTAGTTTGCAGTGTTCAAAACTTAACAGCTGAACACACTCACAGGGTGAAACATTCCATTCAATGTTAACTCTTGGACTTGGAGCTGATAAAATCTTTTTGCCTGCAACTGATGATGCTAGAACAGTTAGCAGATGGAGTGGAGATCTACTTTACCTAGAAATCTACTTTACAAATTTACTCACTCACTCATCATCTATACCGATTTATAGACCTGGAGCCTATCCCAGGAGACTTAGGGCATGAGGCAGGGTACCTTGGACAGGGTGCCAATCCATCGCAAGGCACACACATACATACAGTACACTCACTCACACACTTATTTACACACTACGGGCAATTTGGGAATGCCAATTAGCCTAACCTTCATGTCCGGAAACCGGAGTACCCGGAGGAAACCCACAAAACACGGGAAGAACATGCAAACTTCATGCACACAGAGACGGGAATCGAGCCTGGCCAGGAAGCCGAACCCGGACCCTGGAGGTGCAAGGCGACAGTGCTAACCACTACACCACAAACTGCCTCCACAAATTCAATAAATTCAATAAATCTTAAAAGGAAATGTTGCCTGCTCTCAAATGCAGTTATACTACACACTCTCAGATCTTCCTAATACAAATTACTCGAAATAATGTTTATCAGCATCAGACAGATCATTTAACAGATTTGCTGTAGCCTACAGTATATTTCGTCGTTCAATGGGAATGAAGGTGTAAAAGCAATTAACATTTACAGAGGACTTCAAGCACAGTACGGTGATGAGACTCTTTGCAGCAGTAAAACATTCAACAAAGTGAAACGTGAGACCCTTGAAAATCAACAGATAACTTGTCACCATCTTGCGGAAAAGACGCTTTTTATGTGAACTGTACACACGGTCTTTTATCAACGCCACTTACACATTCCAGGAACTCAGCTGGGAGTTATTGCACTGACCTGCAAGGCATTTCCACATGTTCCCGAGTTCCCGGGAGGCCAGAGTTTCAGTCATGAAGCAGGCAGTCATGGCCGATCATGGCTCTTGCATACTGAGAAAACTTTCTTCCTCGATTGCTAGTGGAGCGCTGGGATACAGTAAGTACATTAGTGTAGAAGGGGATTATATAGAGAAATAAAGGGGAGTTTTTACTCTCATAACTGTGTTCTGTTATTCTGTACAATCAAAAGTCCCTGTTTGACTGGAACATCCCTTGTACATGCAAAATATGTGTTAAATACAGGTAATAACTTAAAACTAAATGTCTGCCCTATCAGCTTTCTTTAAGTACATTTTAAACTGGATATATTTACAGTAATACCTATTTCTGTTTTATTTTTGCATTCGTGTCTGACTCCATGTAACACGTTTTGCTCAACATATCCTTTTCTACAATTTTTTATGGGGGAAAAAATGTCTCTAAACATATTCAGCACTATGAACAATTTTTACTGTTACACAAATCCCAAGTTAAAATGTATGAATTTCCTGAAGATCACATGAAAAAAAATTTTTTTCTTTCATTCATTATTTTGTACATTTAAAATGATATTGTAATTTCAAATACAGTACAATCATGTTATTCAATTTATGGCTTGAGAGTGAAGAAGCACAAAATTTTTTTTCCCTAATAATAATAATAATAATAATAATAATAATAATAATAATTGTCGGAGATGACCGAAGACATTTTCTAAACCGTTAATTGCATGTTTCATGTAATTCAGTGTGTGTGTGTGTGTGTGTGTGTGTTTGAGAGAGAGAGAGAGAGAGAGAGAGAGAGACATATAAATATCTTTCATAGAAATCCGATAGCATTCATCACTGACTTCACTACATGTTTTTTTTTTAATCGGAATGTGAAACGCTAGTCTGCCTGTTGCATACACAATTACACTTCTGCCATTGCTAATCATGGTTAATGGCTCTTTTCTACACAGCAGTATATTATAGCACCATTATAAACAATGACTAAAGCAAAGCACAAAAGCTGTTAAAGCAACACCTTAAAACATGACTTAACGTGCCCTTAATCATTTATTATATGACTCTCTGTGTTATTACCGGTCATTACTGTGCCGTAGTGTTGAGTCAGGATGAGCAAAGTAGTGTGTTTTTTTTCTCTCGCAGAGCTGTCAAGCTGTCGCTCGTCCCTCGCAGGTGTGCTTCGGGTCACGCTGCCTGTCGAGGTGACCTTCGGCAGTTTACGCTTGAGGAAAGAGCAACCTGAAATATCCAGAGAAACTCTATGCTATGCATATGAGGAGCTAAATCAGCAAAAAGTGGCTAAAAGTAGCACACGCACAATGCAGCCTACAATGAAATGCTTGAGAAATGCTTTTCTATGAATGAATGCATGGAAAGATGTGTGCTAGAAAGGAAGATACAGTCAGGTATATGAAGAAATACACACCAACACATTACCATGGATTATAAACTATATAGCAGTAAACTGGTGACAGGATCATGGGCACCCAAGGTTCATTTATGATCCTGGTCCGATTCCAATATGGCATAACAAGCAGAAATGGTCAATGCCGGACACTATAGAATAGCACTATAAAAGAAACCCAATGTTATTTTGTCGAAATTCTTGTAAATTTCGTAAACTGTAAAATAAACATGATAAAATGATAAAAGAGTGTGCTTGAATGAATAAAAATTATTAATAAAATTGCCGGCGGCACGGTGGTGTAGTGGTTAGCACTGTCGCCTTGCACCTCCAGGGTCTGAGTTCGATTCCCCGGCCAGGCTCGATTCCTGTCTCTGTGTGCATGGAGTTTGCATGTTCTCCCCGTGCTTGGTGGGTTTCCTCCGGGTACTCCGGTTTCCTCCCACAGTCCAAAGATATGCAGGTTAGGCTAATTGGCGTTCCTAAATTGCCCGTAGTGTGTGATTGGGTGTGTGAGTGTGTGTATGTGTGTGTGCCCTGCGATGGATTGGCACCCTGTCCAGGGTGTACCCCACCTAGTGCCCGAAGTTTCCTGGGATAGGCTCCAGGTCCCCCGTGACCCTGAACACAGGATTAAGCGGTATAGAAAATGAATGAATGAATGAATAAAATTGCCTAAACATGATGGTCTGGCTAGTTGGGTAGACAGACACCCAATATTAATTCCTCAGGTATACTGTATAAAGATGGATGAATGGAAAGAGAGTTGAATTGACAAATGGATAAAGTAGATGTTTTCATAGATGGATGAATTATCGGATCAAGACATGAATGGACACATGGATACATAATATGGGTAGATTTAACAGATGAAGGAATAGATTAATTCTTACGGCTGATGACCATAAGGATGTGAAGATGATTTTGGATGTACAACATATATTTTAAAGATGGATGGATAGAGGGATGTCTTTTTATGGATAATAGATGAATAGATTACAAAAAGGATGGGTAGATGTTTTAGACTGATGTATTTAAATGAAGATGCCTGGACTGATGGACACGATGATTGGTAGAATGGGTGGATGGATATAAGAGTTGGTAGAATTGGATGCAGGTTGTGTGCAAAGGTAGATGATGGATGAACCTAAGTACCAACAGATTTTATGCCTGGATTAATAGATTGATGGATGGAGACTTGGATGGGTAGAACTGGGTGGGATTTTTCAATATAGATGGATGGAAGTATTTTAATAAAGATGGATGGGATAGTTAAATAGATGGACGCAAGGATATGTAGAAGAGTAGATTAGTTCTGAATCGATGGATGGATGGATTCGGGATCATCCAGGATGATGGAAGGACCTGGAAGGTTGTGTGTTTGTAGCTATCTACAGTATATGAGAAAGCCTGCAGGGCCGAGGAGGAGGAGGAGGAGGAGGAGGAGGAGGATCGTCAGCAAACACACTGTGCCGCATTTTTATGCGGATGCGTTCGGTAAACCGATCGATGCCGAGCGATCCTGGCAAATGCTGCTTCAGCAGAAAAAAACGGATGGGGAACCGAGCGGAATTATTCGATTGTAAGCAATTGACAGTTTCACGTGGCCCTTCTCTCCATTTCCAATTTCTCTCTCCTCTCGCTGGTCCTCTCAGTCGCTGTGTTGATTTGGTTATGTGTGCTGTGTTATCCCAAATCATCCGACTTGGTTATATGGAGATTGAGTTTTTCATCATTGAATGTTCTCAGCTGCATGTGATCCACTTTCCCAGAGTAAAGCTAAACTTCGGCATAATATATGTAAAGCAGGATGTTTATTTGTAATTGAAGCTTTAAGTTGTAGGTGTGTTTGTATATACTGTACAGTACATAGCATGACCTATACAGTACATTAATCATTTCTTTGATTATACAGTATATATACAGTATACTTTTCAGGCTGATAACTCTAAATGAACTTCTCGTCTGCAGCAGAGGTAGGTTTTGGTCTCGTCCTCCTGGGACGGCCTTCATGAGAGCCAGTTTCATTATGGTGCTGGACGGATTTTGCAAATGCACTTGACACAATACTGTTCTTGCAAGAACTATTACAGAAAGGCCGACCTCTGTGTCCTAAAATAACAACTACCTGGTGTTTTTGTTGTTGTTACGTAATTACCTAATTCCATATGTGTTATTTTATAGTTTTTTATATATATATATATATATATATATATATATATATATATATATATATATATATATATATATATATATATATATATATTAGTTATAAGTATATTTGAGTACATTTCTACTCGGAAGCATGACCCTTTAACGTCCTCCTATATCCTTTGTACCATCTATCCTTTATATACTATATCCTTTTGAAAAATATATTGATCTTAACCTAATTGCGCTATCTCTACCAATTGGTTGAGGTCTGTTTCTGCAAAAAAAAATCCATTAGATATTGCTGTGTCTTTATAGAATTTATATTTTCACTTGACACATCACACAAGAACGTTTGTTAACAGGAACTAAATGTTAACAGGAACAGCCTCGGCCAGGATCGTCTTTCGCGGATGCACAGCTTTCATTAAAATGTTTGCGCCATTCAAATGTTTAACTGCAGCTACAGTAAGTGTCTCATCACCGTACTGTGCTTGTAGTCTTCTGTGAATGTCAGTCGCCTGTTTTACGGCTTCGTTTACTGGAAATTTCATCTCAATGGTTAATTACGGTGGATTATGGCAAATTTTTTGATGGCTGTTTACCGCCAACCGGATTAGTCCTAAGAACAGATACAGCACTCTCATGCGCCCACGAGCATTAGCCTCATGTTGTTAGAAAGAACTGACACTGGAGACATCCAGTAAACTTCAATCTAGTGAACTATGTAAGGGGCACCAGGGGGTTTGGATCTCGCCTCCAGTCCTTGTGTGTAGAGTTTGCATGTTCCCTCTTTGCTTGGTTGCTTTCCAAAGATGGAGACTTGTGGTGTAGATTGATTGGTGTTTCCAATTTGCTTATAATGTGTGTGTGTGTGTGTGTGTGTGTGTGTGTGTGTATGTGTGCTCGCACCCTGCAATGTATTGATGCCCCATCCAGGATCTACCCTACCCTGTGGCTTGGGATAAGCTCCATCATAAAATAAACACCCGGTGTTTGTCAAAGACCAAACCGCTACAGCACTGTTTATTCCTGACCGATTCATCCACCATATGCGTTCCACTACAGCCACTGGTCCATGTGCCAAACCTCCATATGTGAGCAAACCTGTGGGAAAATGATTCAGCAAGAACCTTATTTCCCCAACTACACACACACACACAGGTGTCGACCTGTGAGATGGGTCAAGATAAATCTCGCTAATCAAGCCAACCATTTGCAATGCAAATATGTGTGTGAGTGTGTGTGTGTGTGTGTGTGAGAGAGAGAGAGAGAACTTTCCATTCATTTAATCCCAAAACAGCAAGACAAAGTGCCGTACAAGAGAGAGTGCCACACACACACACACACACACACACACACACACACACACACACACACACACACACACACACACACACAGGTGTCGACCTGTGAGATGGGTCAAGATAAACCTCACTAATCAAGCCAGCCATTTACAGTAGCTCACCAATGCAAATGTGTGTGTGTGTGTGTGTGTGTGTGTGTGTGTGTGTGTGTGTGTGTGTGTGTGTGCTCTCCATTCATTTAATCCCAAAACACATACAAACTGCTTAAAAGTTTTAGTAAGAAGAAGTGATATAAGAAAGCGTGCCACACACACACACACACACACACACACACACACACACACACACACACACACACACACACACGCTGCTGTACTTCACACCTCAGCCCACACGGATCACCCTGGCATGTGGGAGAACTCTTCAGACACAGCTCTTAATTAGACAGAAAACAGAGGTCAGAATGAGCCACTAAACACACACACACACACACACACACACAGACTTTTTTCTTCTAAAGTCATTCAAAGTTTCCTCTAAAAATAAAAGGAAATAACAGGAAATTAACAAAAATAAAACGCTCGAATCCCAGACTTTAAAAGTTCATTATGTTTCTCCTCCAAATTAAAAGCATTCGTCCGCCTACGTGTACATATTTATGCCCTCCGCAGCTCAGACTTTCATTTGCCAAACAGATTACAGAAATCCTCAGCAATTTCCCGATGCCGGAATCAAATGCTCAAACAAATCCGTGCTTATTAAATCTGATCTGCGCTTAAATCCTCCGCTCCTCTTCCTGCTAGCGCTGACTGCCATCTCAAATCTCACATCTCATACCTACTGTCTCTGTGCCTCTGTGTGTGTGTGTGTGTGTGTGTGTGTAGCTGAATTTCATACTATCAGGTCCCTGGGGTGTAAATGTGATCCCTTGTGAATTGAAAAGCTCTGTCTGGAAGCATTTCAATGAAGGCATTTTGGTACTGAATGTGATTTCTAATGATTTGTAATGGAGGTGTTATAAAACCTCGCTCACGCCTCTTTTTTTTTTACGTTGTGGAAAAAGAAAATGTAATAACTGTGACTTTAACTGTCTTTGCATCTATCTGTCATAAGAGCACGCAACCAGAACAACTTTTAGAATCGGTTCTTAATATAGTTTTTAATCATTCCTTCGGATACAAGATTTATTTATATTTTTTTAAACATTAATTTAAATTAAATATTTAGGTGGCATGCGGTTATAGGAAAACAGTAACAGTTTCTACTCCAAAGTGTTTTATTCTAGTTATACGCACTTTTATTTCATTTATAGTTTCATATAATGTCAGGGGTCAGGGGTAGCTCAGTGGTTAAGGATTTGGACTACGGTTCGGAAGATCCCAGGTTCAAACCCCACAACCACCTAGTTGCCAAGTTGGGCCCTTCAGCAAGGCCCTTAACCCTCAACTGCTCAGATGTATAATGAGATAAAAATGTAAGTCGCTCTGGATAAGAGCATCTGCCAAATGCCTAAATGTAAATATAATGTTTGCTAATTACATGGAATAAGATTTGTCACCCCTCCAGGGTCCAGGTTTGATTCCCACCTCTCATGATTGTGTCAGTGTGTGTGTTCTGTGATGGATTGGCATCACGTCCAGAGTTGTACCCTGCCTCGTGCTCTATTGCCTCTTTTCCACTGCATAGAACGGCACGACACGGTTCAGTTCAACTCACTTCGGTTCGGTGCAGTTTGGCTCGGTTTGCGCTTCCACTGCAGTGTAGTAACACTTTAGGCTGGGCGGGATTACTCACGCGCGCGGCGCCGCTACTGCCGTGACGTCATCGTAAACGCGCCACAAACAAACACACAACAATGGAGCATATCGCCGGCATGGTGTTCTTCATTCTCGGCATGTGGAGGTTTTTAACAGCGAGACGAAGGAGTTTGTTTCAAAAGAGGCCGACGGTTAATACAAAAAGGTGCGTGCGATCCTTCTCTGGCTGTTTCTAAATATATCGGTTCTGTTGTGTCTCGTGTCGCAAGTTCGGTGACGCAGTAATGACGATTTTCTCCGGCTAATCAGTGACCAGCGTGTTTACACGTCACGTTTTGGTAACGGTTCGGCGCGCTTGGAACCTCGGCCGAGATGGTACTGAAAAAAGGACCAGGTACTATGTACTGGTCCCAGTGGAAAACCCCCCAAAAGTGAGTAGAACTGAGCCGTGTCGTGCCGTACTATGCAGTGGAAAAGCGCCATAAGGCTCCTGGGATAGGCTCCAGGACCCTGGATACAGGATAAAGTGGAATAGACGATGAGTGAATGAGTGAAAAATAAGAATTACGCAAAAAAAACATTTAAAGTGATTTTTTTTAAAAGGCAAACAAAAAAGTAGGATAAAGTGCATGTTTTTTCAGTTTCACTGCTCAAATTTTTTTTTTCATTTGTACTTCTCGCACAAAGCCTCTATTCACATTAGCAGACTCAAGCAACTGAATTCAGTTTTTTTTTACCCTAATGTGACACTGACTCCCTAATGTGACTACCCTAATTCTGAACACACGAGTGTAATGTTGTTCATACAGTATGTGGTACTAGATCTTGATCATGTGACTTGAATGCGAATGGGCACTTACTGTAGGAATTCATGTGACTTTTTATGTCTCTGCACATGGGACTTCAAAACATTACTGTCAATAACTGACAAATCAGCTAAAGCGAGGTGTCTGGCTTTCTTCCTTCTTCTGGACCTCAATAAATACAGCCGACTAACTGCTTACCGTCCTCCGGAGCAAAACCCCCGAGCATTGCTTTGCTAAAATCGCATCTGTTGTTTGAAATGAAGATAGATAGATAGATAGATAGATAGATAGATAGATAGATAGATAGATACTGTAGATACTTTGCTTTGTAGATCTCTGGTCGAGCGTTCTAACCGCTACACCAAGCGGCCACTTAGAGACAATGCACCCCAGAGACGTTAATAAGCCACTCGACTTCTTTGAAAGCAAGTGTACTTCTTTGATAAGTGATGAAGTAAGCCTGTTATAATTATAACTTGGTGTTATTTGATCTTATTGGTTTAGAAATGTATATTTAAATAAAACCCTACACACTTCTTTTCTAATTACACGTGATAAAATCTAAAGGCTCACTGTGTTAATATTTATTGTGCTTAAATTTGATCTTAATAAGATTTGATTTAATTTGAATTCTACATTTGTACTGTAATTATAGTACTGTGATTATGAATTCGGTCAACTACAGTGTTTCACTTGATGTTATCGGCTACTACGTGTATTATTTAATGGGACACGTCTCATTAATGAGGCAGAGAATGAACTAAGGCATGAGACGTCAGTCTGTAGTTATATAGCGCCACTCAGTGGTAAAAGCCAGCAAATGCACATGCCGTAATGCGGCGGCGACGTTAAATACGACGCTCCGATTTTGTAACCACTGTAGATAGATAGATGCTTTATGACTCCCAAAGGATTTCTAGTTTACTATATGTCTCCTACATACGAACATTCGAGTTACAAACTTTCATGGCAATAATATGGTAGACATTGTTCATTCTTTTAATTAAAAAACACTGTAGTGTAATATACTGTGTAAAGCCAATTGTGTTTGTATCCTAGCACTTGAATATTGTTTGTTGGACTTCCGAACAAATTGGACGACTAGTCTCTAAGAATGGAACTCGTTCGTATGTAGGGGACTTACCATACAGTTTTTTCAGACATATTTTAACACAGCCTCTTTTTGCTTTTCCTGTCTCCTGTTTCACATTACCCATCCCTCTATTCAGGTGAGAGCAAGCGCTATCGCTCAGGATGCTGACCAGAACTATGACTACGCCTCCAACAGCGTCATCCTGCACCTAGACGCCGGAGACGAAGTCTACATCAAACTGGACGGCGGCAAAGCCCACGGCGGCAACAACAACAAATACAGCACTTTCTCTGGTTTTATCCTCTACGCTGACTGAACTGCAACGCTCGAGGAGATGAGGAAGAAGATGATGAGACAGAGAAAGACCAGGGCTTTATCATCCAAGCGCTTTGTTTTCACTTCACAGGATCTTCATGTCGCTTCAATCATCTTTTTTTTCCTTTTTTTTTTCGCTTTGTTTGATTGCAAACTCTAGTAGGAGACTCTCAGTGGACAGAGGCTGTATTTCTGCTCTATGAATCACCTTAATGACAAAAAAGTAAGGAAAAATGAAAGCGGTGAAAAAAGAGACCTTTTCTTTCTTTTTTCGAGATTCCTGGAGGACTTTCGAGTGGCGGCCCTCTTTATTTATTTTTTCCTCATTGTCACGTACATCTTTCCATCACATCTCATCTTCCGTCCACAGATATTTCTCTATGAGATACAAGAATGATCCGAGATGTCTGTCCCTCATGGAGAAAGAGAAAATTAAATATTTTTTTGAAGGCTTGCTTTATTGACTAAGCGATCGTTTGAGATTGAGTTTAGCCTAGTTAAAATCCCATTTCACATTATTGAAAAAGCTAGTGCGTATTGAAAATTTGTGCCATCCTTAGCGCTTTTCTTGTCCTTTACCTCCCGTTCCTGAACAACTAAAGCTCGGCTGTCGGTGGTTGTTTGTTTTTTTCAGTGTGTTGTGCTGTGTCTGTAGCGAATGTGACCCGTGAAAGATCGTTGTCCATTAAGGAACACAAAGGACGATTGGTTTCTAAAAGTTGTTCATCCTTATTAATTTGTTTTTATCCAGGAGTTAGCAGAGAATTTCATGTCTTCCAAGACTCCAGGCCCAAATCATAAAAAAAAAATAAAAAAAATGCATGTCCGTCTATTATAGAAACAGCACAGTTTAAACAGGGGTTCTTAACATTATTACTGTTTAAATAAAATATAATGTTCATAAGTAAACATTCAATTTACAAACAAGATGTTTACATATTATGTACATATTGTGATTGCATTGATTGCATTATGGATATTTATTGGTGCCATAGAAAATTTGCTCATAAAAAATCCATTATATTAGGCTTAGTGCGATATAACAATTCATTCATTTCTATGCAATCATATACATAATATACAGTAGAACGATACTGGAAACATGAATACTATACAAAATATATACTGCATGGCCATAAAAAAGTTAACATTTTGGAAGGGTCAAATTATTGTGCTGAATTAAGCAAAGAAAACAACTAAAGATATTTGAAATTATTGGAATAGCACTGGATCAAGAACCCTTCGACACATTATCAAAAACTGGAAGGATAGTGCTGAACCTGTGAAGTTTCATGGTACAAATCAGGAGTAAAAATCAGAGCTATGTTTAATATTGAAAGTCAGAGCATTTCCATTCACGCACACACAATGTGACGACTGGGACTAAACAGCTGTGTGGCCATGAGAAATCCAATCATTAGGTGAAATGCCTTCAGTTTGTTATGAAGCATAAAGATTGTAAAAGGTCGTGTGATCTGATGAGTCTAGATTGATCCTATTCCAAAGCGATGTGTGCACAGGGTAAGAAGGGACTCGCTTGAAGTGATGCACCCATCATGCATAGTGTCCACTGTACAAGCCTTTGGAGACAGTGTTATGATCTGGACTTGCGCTATGATGAAACCTGATCTTGGAGGCAAGAAATATTGTATCTTGTTTATTTAGATTTATTTATTTATTTTCATAGAGCCTTTTTTGAATTTGGTCAACACAAACACTTAGGACAGCAACAGAATACCAGTGAAAATGTCAGTAGACCGGAAATAAGGTGGATTGTTAAAATAATTATATAAAAAATGTAAAAAAATTAAAATAAAAAAAAAATATATATTTTTTTTTAAACCGTAACACAATCAGAAAGAGCCCTGTCTCTATGTAACAGACCCCATAATGAGAGTCACTCGAGAGATCTTAAGGCTTAAATGTGGAATGGTATTATATAGTGCGTCAAAAAAGTATTTAGTCAGCCACCAGTTGTGCAAGTTCTCCCACTTAAAAAGATGAGAGTGGCCTGTAATTTTCATCATAGGTATACTTCAACTATGAGAGACAAAATAAAACCAGAAAATCTTTGGATGGAGTTGAAAGTCCGTGTTGCCCAGCGACAGCCCCAAAACATCACTGTTCTAGAGGAGATCTGCATGGAGGAACCGGCCAAAATACCAGCAACAGTGTGTGAAGACCTTGTGAAGACTTACAGAAAACGTTTGACCTCCGTCATTGTCAACAAAGGGAATATAACAAATTCAATTCAATTCAATTCAATTTTATTTATATAGCGCTTTTAACAATGGTCATTGTCTCAAAGCAGCTTCACAAAACTGAAAGAAATGTAACAAAAATAAATAAATAATAAAATAATAATAATAATAAAATAATAATAATAATAAATAAATAAATAAATAAAAAAATAAATAAAATAATAATAATAATTATAGAAAAGAAAATAATTGGAAGTGTGGATGTGTGAGAAAAATGTGCAGATAATAATAATGAGACGAATGAATGAAATGTCTCTGATGAGCAAGCCAAGGGTGACGGCGACGGTGGCAAGGAAAAACTCCCTGAGATGGCATTAGGAAGAAACCTTGAGAGGAACCAGACTCAACAGGGCACCCATCCTCATTTGGGTGATAACAGATAAAAATGATATAACATCTTGTGTGTTGTGCAGGTGAAAATTCAATATGACAGAAATTTTTTAAATTGACATGAAGACCAGTTCAGCATAGGGACGAGTCAGTAGGTGCAGTATTGAGATGAAATTGCAAAGTATTGAGATGAAATTTTGTTATTGACCAAATACTTATTTTCCACCATAATTTGCAAATAAATTTAATAAAATTAATAAAATGTAATAAAATAAAATTAATCTTTGAAAATTTTTCAAGAAAAATCCCTACAATTTATACATACTATAGCCTGTGTTTGTTCAAAAGTCAAAACCCGGTTTATACCTGCTTATTTTTTATTTCAGTGCTTTAAACCACTTTAAGCACTCTGCTGTGATAATCTGCTCATTCAGTACATTCAAGTCTTCAGCTGACTTCATTTTATTGCCATATAACGTCTAGACCTGAGTAACTGAAGCAAGTAGACACTATGCATACTGTAGGTGCATCTTTTCATGTTCTTCCCTTCTTACCCTGACACGCCCATCGCTCTGGAATAGGCTCATCAGACCACATGACGTTTTTTTTCCCATTGCTCTAAAATTCAATCTTTATTCTCCCTGTTGAGTTTGAGTTCCGCTAACAACTGTTTGCTTAATCCCAGTCCTGTGAATTCTCATCATTTTTGGCAGGAATTGTCCTGGTAACTAAATCAAAACACTTCCAAAAACATTAAAACCTAATGCACATGATTCCTGATATTAACGTCAACAATAGAATAATGCCGGAAGGTGCATAATCCATGTACCTGTATGAAAGCAGAATGAAACCATCTTTCGCATAAAAAAGCTTTAGAAATGAAAGTTGATTTGTGTATCACACTCAACACAGCAGTTGAATTCATTTGGAGCTTGTTGCTTATCAGAGATTTATCAGGACATATTTTATACAGTATAAAAGCATTTACAGATGTGCTGTGCAAAAATTTCCAAAATAATTAATCAAAATGGCACAAAATCTAAAGTCTAATTAAAATCTGTCTTTGACCAAATCTCCTTATGTGTGTAAACATTTTCAGTTTATATATCTATATTATAAAAACAAGATAAAACAAGGTGCTTAACCTTTGCTTTTACAACTGTTTACTGTATATTCTCTCAGGTACACTGTTGTTAAATTTCATGCTGAATCACAGCAGGTTCTGCAGAATTTGTCTACAATCAGAGACATTAGAAGTTTAGGTGCACCTGATCCGCACCCGCACCAACCCCCCCTTACCCCCCACCCCCAACCGCCTGCACCCTTGCCCGGTTAACTTCATATTACCGCACAATTTTGTTTTCTAAAAAGCTTATATTTAAAAACCTATATTATATTTTGTTTTGATTTGCTTGATGTTCATATTCATACAGGCTTACCCTTATAAAATCAATTATACAGCATAATATTATTAGTGGTATCAAATAAGTTTTATATAACAGCTCAAAAATGTGTTTGGAGACACTAGACTTTGTGTGACTTCAATCTCTATTTTAAAAAATAGTTCATACTGAACAGGGTTTAGAGCCGAACGTGTCCAAGCATTGAACACTTCCTGGTTAATTTTTTTTTTTAATTTATGGAAATCTCAGGGAGTTTATGAATTCCCTGGTTATCATTTTGCTTCATTCGCTGGCGAAGCTGATTGAAAGGCTGTTTGCTTGTTATTTTAAGCAGGTTAAGTCATGCATTCCGGCTTATTCATTTGCTGACTCGGCAATTGTCGAATGTAACGTTACAAAACCTCTGTCTGTGGTTCAGCTAGCTCGCGTTAAATAAATGGACTGTTGACGTCATATAATTCAAGTTGAAGGTTGAAGTTTATCCCACGCGTAGTGACTCATCTAACCACCACCAACCCCATCAGTACAATTACAATAGTTCACAGATTTTAGTCTGTCGGTCCGAATAAAAGCAAAGAATAGTGCTTTGGGATCGTTTGGTTTGGGTTCACACTGATTAGTGATTAAACGATTGAGGAGGGGGTGGGGGATGCATGTAGGATTGAAAATGTGCTCCAATAATCATGACAATCAAACTGTACTGTAAATGATTTGATTGGTTAACTAGGTTGAAGCATTTTTGTGCATCACATCAATCATTTATTTTCTTTATACACACTTTTAGAAAAAAAAGACTACTAAGCTGTGTCTTGAAGATTAAGGAGCTAGTGGGTGATTCTTATATTTCATACCATTAATAAGCATCTTTGATAAATAAACAAAAAACAAAAAAGTGTTAAAGCTACACCATATACAATACTGTACATCCCCCTGGTTAAAAGGTGAGATCCATACGGAAGGTTTTCAAAAGGTATTAAATGTACGGTTTAACACTGAGTTCAATTCACTTCCCGCATCAGGTTCGTATCATTTTCTCATTGCAATCGATCCCCGCTTAGAGCTCGCTCTTAATTTCGGCTCTCCCCCTTTTCACCCCTCAGAGCTGGCGCATCCTGATCTGCAGTTTGTTTAGTGCAGGTTAAAGCCATTGTGTGACCTCTGAACTCAGCACAATGTACAGACACAGAGACAAATAAAAACAACAAAAAAGAAGAAGAAATGGATCTCTTCTTGCGGCGTCCCCCACGGGTCACTTCCATACACTCACGACAGGATGCTGATGTGACACGGCACAGTGACAGTCTGCGGCTGAATGAAGCTGATCTGTTCAAATTGTCTGTGTGTGTGTGTGTGCGTGTGTATGTGTGTGTGGTATCGTGTGTGCGATTGAGTCCAGACACGCCTTCATGCATGCACTAAAAATCTCCTCAGCCACATTACTGATTACTGATCTCTCTCTCTCTCTTTCATACACATAAAAACACACACACTTGTCCATGTTCTAATCAGCCAATGAGATTGCAGAATAAGGGATAAAGCAAATAAATCAACTCTTAAGAAGAAACGAGAACAATAAAGCTGTGAGAGGATATCGACATGTATATGTACGTTGGTCCGAATTAATTTATCTTTTCAAGATGTAAAGAAATTTAATTAATAAAGGTGACTTTTGAAGTCAATAGGGTGTGTGTCATTATTATTATTATTATTATTATTATTATTATTTCCGGCACGTTGGTGGAGTGGTTAGCTACACTGTCGCCTTGCGTCTCCAAGGTCCGTGTTTAATTCCCACCTTGGGGTCTGTGTGCATGGAGTTTGCATGTTCTCCCCGTTAAGCTTGGTGGGTTTCCTCTGGGTACTCCGGTTTCCTCCCACAGTCCATGCAGATTAGCCTAATTGGTCTCCATGGTCCCTAGGTGGAATACAGAGATTCCTGGATTGGTTGATTATTTATTATTATTATTATTATTGCTGTAATTCCAGCTGTGAGTTTGGGCAGATGTTGGCTGCTGTTCAGAGTCTATAGGTACCTCAGCAGCAGACTCGCACATCAATGTTTTATTCGTATCACTGCTTTATAATAAAACTGTCTTCGAGAGAGGAAACAAGTGTCCATGACTGTCACAACATTTGAGGACATTTCCCCCATTTCCTGTCTTCTCAGCACACACACACACACACACACACACACACCTCTATTTTTGCCTTCTATCTGTCACTTAAGCTTGGCAGTATCTTACCCTGACTCACAAAGAAAAAGAGAAAAACACTGCAGCTGCAGCCACACCTCTCTCTCTCTCTCTCTCTCTCTCTCTTTCAATTAACATCACAGACGTTAGAGACACTCTGGCGGGCTGTTAATTTAAATCAGACGCTGAATAACATTCCAGCTTTGTGTTCATCGCCTTCTCGTGACCTGTGTAAAAGAGAGAGAGAGAGAATTCAAACTTTTTAATAGTTCTTGAAACCTTATATCCTAATGCAGAAAATAAATTGCTATAGCATGGCAAGGCTTTAAGTTCTCTTACTTTATCAGAAGTCTAAAAGCACTATAGTTGCATTCCATGAAACCTTCACCTGCATATGATCTCACTTGTTACGACTGTGTAACTTTTTCCTTCAACTTTCCAGTGTTGTTTAGTAAAGTTGTGCCTGAGAACTTTGGGACATACCTTCACCTTCATCTGCACCATGATTGCCACTTGTTGCATGAAATCTCTCCAATCAGCAGCTGTTTTTTTTTTAAATACTTTTGACAGCCGATGAAACAGTTTTGTCATTCTTCCATTTCAATTACCGCTTAGTGCTTTTAACAGTGGGCATTATCACAAAGCGGCTTTACAGAATCTAAAAAAAGTTGGAAATCATTTTGAAAAGTGTAAGAATATATTTCTAAGTTAAAATCAGACTGTCCCTGATGGCTACATCCCCGAGGGCTACAGCAGTATGGAAAAACTCCCTGAGATTGCAATAGGAAGAAACCTTGAGAAGAACCAGACTCATCGTCATTTGGGTGATATCAGATAGCAGGGATTGATCTGCAGTCATGCTGTGTTAGGAGGCTGGACGTTCAGTATAACAGAGGATGTGTTTCAGGTAGTAATATGAAATCCACTTTCGTTATTGGAGGCGCGGATAAAAAAAACTGTTTGTAGGAATTTCAGTCCTGAACGATTAACTGCTCAATTCTGATACATGATTAACTGCTCAGGGGTAGCTCAGTGGTTAAAGCATTGGGCTATGGTTTGGAAGGTCCTAGGTTCAAACCCCATGAACAAAAAGCTGTCCCTGTTGGGCCCTTGAGTGAGGCCCTCAACAGCTCAGATAAGGGTTTCTACCAAATGTAACTGCAGGCACACATGATCAGAAAACAACTGAAGCTATTTAAAACCTGATTAATTTTAAAGTTTGAATTACATATACGGTACAAGATGTCTCAATGCTTAAACAGAATTTTATTTATAAGTATAAACAACAAAGGCTTGACTTGGTGCCATATGTTTTTACGATAAATATAAGAAGGTTAAACATTTTTTAATGTATCAGAACTGATGATTGGGCAGGTGTAGCTCACTGGTTATGGTGTTGGACTACTGATCTGAAGGTCCCACGTTCAAACCCCAGAACCACCAAATGACTACTGTTGGGCACTTTAGCAAGGCCCTTATTCTCAACTGCTCAGATGTATAATGATATAATATTGAAGTTGCTGTCTTACATAAAATGCAAGTGCGTCTACCAAATGCTTTAAATGTAATGGTGTTCTGGTCAGAGATGAGCTCCCTCATTAGTGGTACAATCCTGAGAGATTACTGACTTCAGATCAGCCCAAAGGAAAAAGGTCAAGTGGTGTCAGGTCTGGTCCGGTTCCATCTTCTATTGTTAGTTTCAAAGCCATCTGGGGTCTCAAATAAAAAGAAAATATCAAACTGTATTGAAGGAAAATGCAGAAGGACACAGATTTTTTTGGAAACCGTATAATATTTACTGTATACTTAATATACACTACCGTTCAAAAGTTTGGGGTCACTTGCAAATTTCTTTGTTTTTGTTTAGTGATTTATTCTACATTCTACAACAATACTGGGGATTTCAAAACTATACAATAACACATATGGAATTAGGTAATTATGTAACAACAAGAAAAACACCAGTTAGTTGTTATTTTAAGACACAGAGGTCGGCCTTTCTGTAATAGTTCTTGCAAGAACAGTATTGTCAAGTGCATTTGCAAAATCCGTCAAGCACCATAATGAAACTGGCTCTCATGAATTCAAATTCAAATTTTATTCGTCACATACACAGTCATACACAGTACGATATGCAGTGAAATGCTTACACGACTGCCAGTGACCTTAAAAAGAGAATTAAATCTTACAGTAAGGAATAAATATGAATAAAGAAATACAATAGGAAAATTTTAACTTAACTAGAATAAAAATAGAAATAAAAAATAAAAGTATACTGTACATAAAATAGAAATAAAAATAGAGATATACTGTACAATAGAGATTTTCTTTTTTTAAATTGAAATTTGGTGGAGGATGTATGGTGTGCAAGTAATTTGCATAGAAACATGTGTTAAGGTGCCTTATTAAAGCGACTTTGTGCAAGGGTCCAGAATGTAAACATAAATATGAGTTCCAATGTCAGTGTAGATGTGCATGAAAGTGTCCATAGTGTCCGTTGACGTTAACAGGTTGTATTAGTTCTGTGTTTGTGGTGTGAATGTGGTATGGTTGAGAGACCTTATTGCCTGCGGGAAGAAGCTCCTCTTCAGTCTCTCTGTGTTGGCCTTCAGGGAGCGGAAGCGCTTTCCTGACCGCAACAGAGAGAACAGTCCATTGTTGGGATGGCTGAGGTCCTTCACGATCTTCCTGGCCTTGGTCCAGCACCGCTTGGTGTAGATTGAGTGCAGGCCAGGGAGCTTGGTGCGGATGATGCGCTCAGCTGAACGCACCACCCTCTGTAGAGCTCGTCTGTTCTGCATGGTGCTGTTTCCAAACCAGGTCGAGATGTTTCCCGTCAGGATGCTCTCTATGGTGCAGGAGTAGAAATTCCTGAGCACCTTGGAGGGCAGTCTGAAGTCTCTCAAACGTCTGAGGTGGTACAGACGCTGCCGGGCCTTTTTCACCACGGTGTTGATGTGACAGGACCATGACAGGTCCTGCGTGATGTGAACACCGAGGTATCTGAAGCTGTCCACTCTCTCCACTGGGCTCCTGTTGATGACGGGGGTCTGGTAGTTCCTCTCCTGCTTTGTACAAAAGTCCACTATCAGCTCCTTTGTCTTGCTGATGTTCAGGAGGAGATTGTTCCTCTGGCACCAGTTCTCCAGATTCCCAATCTCCTCCAGGTAGGCCGACTCATCGTTGTTCGTGATCAGGCCCACCACGACAGTGTCGTCAGCAAACTTGATGACGGCGGTGGAGTTGGTAGTGGCCACGCAGTCGTAGGTGTATAAAGAGTACAGCAGGGGGCTCAGAACACAACCCTGGGGCGCTCCAGTACTGAGTGTGAGGGAGGCTGAGACATGACCGCCCATCTTTACTGCCTGTGGTCTGCCAGTTAGGAAGTTGGAGATCCACTGACACATGGGTGAGCTGAGTCCAAGGTGCTCCAGCTTGGTGGTGAGTGTGGAGGGAATTATGGTATTAAATGCAGAGCTGTAGTCGATGAAGAGCATTTTCACATAATTTCCCCTCTTAGTGTCCAGGTGGGTGAGAGATGTGTGGAGGAGATTTGAGATTGCATCGTCTGTGGAACGGTTCGGACGATAAGCGAACTGTAGTGGGTCGAGTGTGTCCGGCAGTGAAGAAATGATGAAGTCTCTGACCAGGCATTCAAAGGACTTCATCACTACTGAGGTGAGGTCTACAGGGCGATAGTCATTGAGGGAGGCAGGATGAGGTTTCTTTGGAACAGGAACAATGATGGACTCTTTGAAGCATGTGGGGATCACCGACTGAGATAAAGAGATGTTGAATATCTCAGTGAACACAGGTGCTAGCTGGTCTGCGCAGGCTCTGAGGATACGACCTGAGATGCCGTCTGGTCCTGCTGCTTTCCTGGTGTTCACTCTCTTGAAGGCTCTCCTCACATCGTGCTCGGAGATGATGAGCGCGTTTCCGGTGCTGGCAGTGTCTTCCTGTCTGCAGCCGTTAGCGCCGTTAGTATTAGCGCCGCTAGCATTAGCATCGCTAGCGTCTTTAGCTGCAGCATCGAAGCGAGCATAGAATGTGTTGAGCTCGTCTGCCAGAGTCGCGTCCGCGTTCATCATACCGGATGTTGGTGCTTTATAATCCGTTATTGTTCTCAGTCCCTGCCACAGGCTCCTAGAGTCACTCTGTTGAAGCTGTGACTCTAGTTTTCTCCCGTAGCACTGCTTCGCCTCTTTCACCGCCTTCCGGACGTTGTATGACGCAGCCTTGTACGGTTCCATGTCCTCCGACGCAAGTCCCGTGTTGTAGGCAGCTGTGCGAGATCTCAGAGCGTCGCGGATGGTTTTATCCACCCACGGCTTCTGGTTGGGAAACGTTCTGATAGTCTTTTTCTCCACCGTATCGTCTACTAGCTTCCCAATAAATCCCACAACCGCTTCCGTAAACACGCTGACGTCATTATCGGAGCTGTTTCTGAACATGTCCCAGCAGAGAGCGTTCCTATAGCGTTTTCACGCAGCATCTCGTTCCTGCTTTTTCAGGGAACAGGGTTACAGCAAAGTAACCCGAGACGCTCCACTACTTTGCCATTTTTGGGCTCTTGAGCAAGTCCCTTAACCCTGTCCGCTCCAGGGGTGAGGTATCATGGCTGACGCTGCGCTCTGACCCCAGTTACACTGGGATATGATAAGAAAGGATTTAATTGTGCAATAATGTATATATGACAAATAAAAAGGCTTAACTTAACTTTAAGCATCCTCTGCCAATGTCCTGGTGACAGACACCATGGTAGTGTACACTCCCCTGAGGGACCAATATAACACCCAGATTGCACAATGGGTACCCAAAACCTAGGTAGTTTTAATGTAATAGATTTAAAGTTATGGCTGATCAATGTATAGAGGAAATGTACATGGGAATTTTTTTTTATAGTTATAATAGGTCTTTATTTAAAAAGTTAAACTCTCATTCATCCTAGCTTTATTACACATCTTCACTAACACCTCAACAGTGCCACAGGCTCACTGCTCCCTTGCCATGCTGCAGTGATGCAGTACGTTGTGCCCTGAACAAGCATTGAGCGCATAAATGAACATAATCTTTAGAATTTTTTAAATTCTGAATTAAAGTATAAATAAACTTCTCTGTGATCTTTAATTTTTTTTAAGATGCACTGTAAATTTCCAGAAATAGACATAGAGAGAGAGAGAGATGGAAAGGCAAAAACATGCAGACATGCAGGTGAAGTCTTAAAAAAAGTATTGAATCTCCATTTAAATAAAACAAATGACACTTGTTGTCAGATTAAAAGGATATTGTGGGAGCTTCAGGTTACATTAACGACTTACGAAAGGGTTTAGCACCGGTAGCATTTTTTTTTTCATTTGCATGAAATCCGAAGAAATCTCTCTCACTTGTTATAAGTCCTCTGAATTGCTTGTGAGATTAGTGTGATGGAATTTAACATTTATCGAAATCTAATCCTCCTCATACTTCAAGTGTATGCTCTTAATCTCTTCCTGCGCTGTGCCGTTAATTACTTTTAGAATTTTGTTCTTGCCTTCTCTGTTCACTTTATATCATTGAGGCGCTGAGTGCAAGTTTTACTTTTTTTCCTCTCTCTTGTACTCCTCATGGTCCTTTCCTCTCTCATGACCATGTCCACAGTGGTTTGAAGACCATCATTTTCTCTCTCTCTCTCTCTCTCTCTCTCACTCTCTCTCTCTCTCTCTGTTTGTCCGTCTGTCTCTCTTTTCTACACACACATACTGTACACACAAACACAGATACAAAACAAATGGTCTCTGGGAAGACTACCAATAAACCCCTTAAACTAGAAGCAGGAGGAATTCACTCTTCACATACCTTTTAAGCTCTAATAAGTTGTGAGCTCTAGATGCTTAAACTGGATGACTAGGGTACTCACCAAGTGCCATTAGTCAAACACGATTTTTCTTAATTGGGGGGGGGGGGATTAGTCCAATTACTGAAGAAAGAGATACATCTTGAGTCTTTGTTTAAAGATAGTCAAAGACTAAGCTGCACGTACATCTAGAGATTTCATCACCCAGGTTCCAGAACAGAAAAGAGTCTGGATGAATGTGTTTGGACCAGACGAGCAGTGCTGGAGGATCGGAGGAAATGTGGTGTGATTAGAGCTGAGAGGCAAGTCGTTGCCGGGCCATTCCACATGCATACACAAAATGAATCTAGTTGTAGCTGCGTAAACTAGGATATAACTAGATTGGGTTTAATCGGATAGGATGGGCAGCATTAGGAGCTTTGATATATATAAGAATTGATAGGAAAGTTTGGGAATAGAAGTGAATGTTTAGGATATGATGCAAGAGCTTGGAGTAGGATGAGTTATGGTAGGGTAGGATGGGATAAGATAAGTTTTGGATTAGATAGAATAGGGGAGGGGAATTTCGGATGGCACAGAGAAAATTAGCAGGAATGCTTAGCATTAAAGATTAGGACAAGGAGAAGTTGGGACAAGGCAGAAGAGTTTGGTATATGGCAGGAATGTTTAGAATAGAAGATTACAATAAGGAAGAGATAGAAGTGACATTTGCCCCAAGTTCCATGGGATAGGCTTCCAGGCTCCTCGCAACCCTTATACAGTATAAGCAGTTTAGATAATGGATGGATAGAATAGAAGAGTCTAGGTTATGACAGGATATAAAAGTTTAGGGATGACAGAAATACCATAAGCATATGTTTTTTTGTGACCCGGAACCGAATTAAGATGCGATGAATAAAACTAGTCAATTTATAGTACTATTCATGCCCCAGGGACATTTGATTCAAATGCAGTGTGAAGCGCCCCCTCAGTGACTCACCTGTAGTTTTATCCTCATACACATCACCCTAAAAAACACTGCCAGGCCTCAGGAAGCTAACAATGCATGGTTTTAGACTTGCTTATTTCATTCCTTCTATAACGAAAGGTTGACTCATTTAAGTTTAAATAGTTTACTTTTTTGCTACACATTAAATATATCCAAACATTTACATTTTATTAAATGCAAAAGAGACTTTTACAAACTCTCCATGTAGTTTGGAGGATACTAAACTGAAATTTAGTTCTGTATGATATCAGGAGGATTCAACCATATAGCCATTACAACAGCCCCTGATATTATGTCCAATCTTACCCCACTTTCACTCAAATGGCTTTCCTGGGAGGCTCAAAATGGACCTACCTCCATGTGTCTAATGGCGGTAGTAAAATCCGGAAAACAAGCATCAAGCTTTCACTGAACTAGTACCCTAGTGCCTGAATGCACTGCCCAATGCTATCACTTACTGTCATCACTTACTGTCATCATACACTTTAATAACCATTTAAATGAACACTAACTATGCACTTTGAAAAGTTACTTACTTATATATGTACTTTCTAAGCACGAAGCAGTTCTGCTATGGTTGACTAATTGCTAGCGCTCAGGTTACGCAGATGTAACTGTAATATCATTCACAGCTGCCTGTGCAGATCAGGGATTGTTTTTAATCACAGAAATAAAATATTCATTTAAATACAACATAGCCCCAGTTGCTTCATATATTACTCAGCGGTATGTGCTACCATTTTCTGACTGCTGCCTGTTTGTTTGTAGATGTACAGGCTATGCTAACAGGTTTAGTCTTAATGAGTATAAAACGGGTGGCTGTATTTTAAGACAAATGTTCCCAGAAGAGGATTTAGTATAGAAGGATGTTGGGAGAGGAGGGTTTGGGATAGGACAGGTTAGTTTGGGATAGGGCAGGAGAATTTGTGCTAGGAGACGATAGCTTGGGATAAAAGAGAAAATGAAAATGAAATGACAAAAAGTCTGAGAAAGGGAATAAATGTTTAGGATTAGGGATGCACCGATAGCACTTTTTTGGAAAACGAGTACTTGCATTTCAGTACTCGCCGATACAGATACCGAGTACTTAATAAAAACATGATTTAAATTTACAAGTAACAGCTTTAGTCATATCATTTAACAAAAAAAAACAAGGGACTAGTTTGTCGTCTTCATTCACTTTAAAATAGTTCCACACGGCTGACATGTCTTGCCTCGCCTTCTCCCCGCTCTGAGCTGCAGCCGGAGCTTGGGGGCGGGCACTCAGCGCCTGTGATTAACCCCTTACAGTGGTGTGAAAAACTATTTGCCCCCTTCCTGATTTCTTATTCTTTTGCATGTTTGTCACACTTAAATGTTTCTGCTCATCAAAAACCGTTAACTATTAGTCAAAGATAACATAATTGAACACAAAATGCAGTTTTTAAATGAAGGTTTACTTTATTAAGGGAGAAAAAAACTCCAAGTCTACATGGCCCTGTGTGAAAAAGTGATTGCCCCCCTTGTTAAAAAATAACTTAACTGGGGTTTATCACACCTGAGTTCAATTTCTGTAGTCACCCCCAGGCCTGATTACTGCCACACCTGTTTCAATCAAGAAATCACTTAAATAGGAGCTACCTGACACAGAGAAGTAGACCAAAAGCACGTCAAAAGCTAGACATCATGCCAAGATCCAAAGAAATTCAGGAACAAATGAGAACAAAAGTAATTGAGATCTATCAGTCTGGTAAAGGTTATAAAGCCATTTCTAAAGCTTTGGGACTCCAGCGAACCACAGTGAGAGCCATTATCCACAAATGGCAAAAACATGGAACAGTGGTGAACCTTCCCAGGAGTGGCCGGCCGACCAAAATTACCCCAAGAGCGCAGAGACAACTCATCCGAGAGGCCACAAAAGACCCCAAGACAACATCTAAAGAACTGCAGGCCTCACTTGCCTCAATTAAGGTCAGTGTTCAGGACTCCACCATAAGAAAGAGACTGGGCAAAAACGGCCTGCATGGCAGATTTCCAAGGCGCAAACCACTTTTAAGCAAAAAGAACATTAAGGCTCGTCTCAATCTTGCTAAAAAACATCTCAATGATTGACAAGACTTTTGGGAAAATAACTTATGGACAGACGAGACAAAAGTTGAACTTTTTGGAAGGTGCGTGTCCCGTTACATCTGGCGTAAAAGTAACACAGCATTTCAGAAAAAGAACATCATACCAACAGTAAAATATGGTGGTGGTAGTGTGATGGTCTGGGGTTGTTTTGCTGCTTCAGGACCTGGAAGGCTTGCTGTGATAGATGGAACCATGAATTCTACTGTCTACCAAAAAATCCTGAAGGAGAATGTCCGGCCATCTGTTCGTCAACTCAAGCTGAAGCGATCTTGGGTGCTGCAGCAGGACAATGACCCAAAACACACCAGCAAATCCACCTCTGAATGACTGAAGAAAAACAAAATGAAGACTTTGGAGTGGCCTAGTCAAAGTCCTGACCTGAATCCTATTGAGATGTTGTGGCATGACCTTAAAAAGGCGGTTCATGCTAGAAAACCCTCCAGTAAAGCTGAATTACAACAATTCTGCAAAGATGAGTGGGCCAAAATTCCTCCAGAGCGCTGTAAAAGACTCGTTGCAAGTTATCACAAACGCTTGATTGAAGTTATTGCTGCTAAGGGTGGCCCAACCAGTTATTAGGTTCAGGGGGCAATTACTTTTTCACACAGGGCCATGTAGGTTTGGATTTTTTTTCTCCCTAAATAATAAAACCCCTCATTTAAAAACTGCATTTTGTGTTTACTTGTGTTATCTTTGACTAATAGTTAAATGTGTTTGATGATCAGAAACATTTTGTGTGAGAAACATGCAAAAGAATAAGAAATCAGGAGGGGGGCAAATAGTTTTTCACACCACTGTACATGCCACTCAAACATAGACATTTCTCAGACTGTGGAATCGGTCCCCGGTATCGGGGACTTTTAACGAGTACTTTAGAAAATGTGGTATCGAGGCCGATATCAGATACCGGTATCGGTTCATCCCTATTTAGGATAAAAGATTAAAAGAGATTTGGCAAGCATGAGAGGAGAATTTGGTATAGGACAGGAGAGTTTTGGTAGGAGACGATAACTTCGGATAAGAATGGACACAAAAGCGCTCGCCTTATCATACGGAGATCGCTTGTTCGAACTCCGGATGACGCTGTTTACCTCTCACAGCTGGAGGCACAGAGAGAGCTGATTGGCCGAGCTCTCTCAGGGGGGGAGGGATGAGAAGTACTTGCGCTGGCCTTAATGTGGGAGCCCCCCTAGCGACGGGGAGGAATTGGCCATGACGAAATTGGGGAGAAAAATTGGAAAAAAACTAAATCTAGTAAGCATGTCACCAGGACATCACTAGGGAGGTGTTCTTGGCACGTCCAGCTGAAAGGAGGCCATGGGGCAGGCCAAGAACTAGGTGGAGAGATAATATCTCCACACTGGCATGGGAGCGCCTCGGGATCCCCCAGTCAGAGTAAACTGAGGTGGCTGGGAAAAGGGAAGTTTGGGGTTCTGCAACCCCGAAACCCATTTTAGGACAAGCAGTTGAATATGGATGGATGGATGGTTAAAAGGTAAATGGTTAAAGCATTGCACTATTAATTGGAAGGCTGGGAAGGTTATGTGTTCATTTAAGATGAGAAATCAAAATACGGGATAGGAGAAGAGATGGACAGAAATGTGTGGAAACAGTGGAAAATGCAAAAACCCCAATTGGTGATTTAATAACCTCCATACTTCTGGAAAAGATTTCCATTACATATTGGAGTATGACTATGGAGACATACAGTGAGAGCATTATTAAGATTAGGCACTGCCGCTGAAATTTTCGAGGTCTGTGGTGCAATTCATCTGAAAGTGTTCAGTGAGGTTACGGTCAGCGCCATGTGCAGGACACACACCCAAGTTGTTACATTTAAAACTTGACAAAGCATGTCTTCATGGGGCTCAATTTGTGCCCAGGGGAAATGTCATGGAACAGGGTTAGGTCTCTTAGTTCCAGTCAATGGGAATTGCATAGAGAGACATTCTAAAAAAATTGTGTGCCTTTGACATTGTGGCAACCACATATGGTTGTTGATGGTGAGGTAGTTTTGTTGACAATAAGGTGATTGGTTGCTTTCCATCTCAGCGAGCCCTCATGTCTGTGTTTCCTTCTGGCTCTCCCTTTTAGTTATGCCGTTATAGTCCTGCCGGAGTCCCTGCTTGCACTCTACAGGAAATATACATTCAAATTATACATTATGTGACTGTGATCCCTAACCATACCTAACTGTTATCTCTCATGTGTAGTTCTCTCTCCCCCTCGTCGAGCTACACATGTCGTTCCTGAGCTGCCATTGATCCAGACTCCCTCTGCCCTCTGGATCTGTCTGACTCATTCTGGTGCCCCACTTCTGGTCACATGGATGCCCTGTGTGTCTCTTTGGGATGCATCCGGTGTCTGGGGATGGTTTCACTCTACCATGAAGGCGGTTCTGGCGTCGACTGATGTTGAGAGCTGTTTCTCTGAGGACTTGACTTGGCTGCAGGTGCTCGATTCCAGTTCAGGACTGGAATTTTCTATGAGTCTATCTGAGCCTCCAATGATTACCTGGACTCCATATTAACATAAATTAACATCAACTGTTATACTGAACTGCCTGCCACCTAACACACAGTATGAATGCAGAAATTCCTGATTTCCGTTTCACCCAAATGAGGATGGGTTCCCTGTTGAGTCTGGTTCCTCTCAAGGTTTCTTCGTATTGCCATCTTAGGGAGTTTTTCGTTGCCACTGTCGCCCTCGGCTTGCTCACCAGGGGCAATCTGAACATTTTGATTCATGCACGCTCACATTCCACACTAACTTAAATAATTCTTTTGATTGTGTAAAGCTGCTTTGTGACAATGACAATTGTTAAAAGCGCTATACAAATAAAATTTTATTGAATATGGTTGTAATGGTCAGGTGTCGATATGGTTTAACCACATGGGGTAACACTAACATGCAGTCACCATGCATTTTTGCGGTTTCTTGTTGCTTGTTGGCCTGGCTCATGCATTCATGTCTTGTTCTTCCCTGTTCTGTAAGAAGAATCTGTTTCTGAGCTCTCCATCTCAAGCTGCTGATTCCCTGTGTAGAGCGTGAGCCGAGAGCAGAACAGTCGACACATCATTCGCGGATAGATCAGGAAACCACGGAAATTGTGTCTCACGAGCATGAGAGGTCTTATGCAGGGATTAAAGGGATAAGCAGACAAAATAATCATTGCATGATCACAATTTCCACTTTTAAAATAGAACGAGTGTCGGGTTGCAGGAGGTGACGTCGAGGCAGATTGTACTCTGAGTGAAGCTTTTTTCTTTTCTTTCCTGATGGATTCTTCATGCCATGCGCTGTGATGGTCATAAATAATGGCTGGGTCACTATAGAAAACACACACAGTCTGAATGTCTGGGGATGAGTAGTGTAGGCATGAGGATGAATAATGTAATTTGAACACAGAGGACAGAGTAGGCATAGCGGCACTGTGACTTGACACACACACACACAGAGCGCAGGCACACTGTCACTATGCATTACAATTCACACACTTAACCCACAATATTATTTATAGATTTGTACACACAATGCTCAGGGACACATTTCAAAGCGGTAGGGGGTACAGGACGCACACGACAGGTTATAATGAATTAAATTTCTGCCAAATGCGCATGGCCCAACACACACACAGACACACAAACACAAGACCATAGAGGTCATTGATCACACCGAGGAGAGTGAAAGACAACATATCAGATTTAAAGTAGCTGAAGCTTAGCAGCTAATGATTCAGTGACTCAGCCACCTTTAATCGATACTGCAACACTCTCAACACAGCAGTTTGGCTAATTATCAAATTTACAGAATTACCTTTGTACCACAGATGTGATCGATTAGCGAATACATGTCGGGTGTTGCGCATGAACTTTGGTAATTTTTTTGTGCTGAAACAAACAAAACAAAAAAAAAAGGTAGTGTGCTTAATGAGAAAGTGAAGCTGCCAGTTTCTGCTAAATGACCATACAGTACGTTAATGCTAGCATTTGTTTTATTTGTACCTACGTGACAAAGAGTTGCAAGCTTAGCAAAAGAAAGCAACACTATAGAGAGCATGGTCTGAAATTCCTTCAGTTCCCTGCTTAGAACTTTAGATCCTTTTTCGGTATAAATGGAAGAATAAAGCTTGTAAGGAAGTAGCAGATATCTTTGATGCCTCTGGGGAGTGTACATAGCTAGTAGAATTAGCATGCTTTGCTAATCTTCTAAGTACAAAGAATCACTCACTCATTGTCTATACCGCTTTATCCTGTATACAGGGTCGCGGGGGGCCTGGACCCTATTCCAGGAGACTTACAGCATGAGGTGGGGTACACCCTGGATGACACACACACACACACACACACACACACACACACACACACACACACACGTTCACTCACACACTATGGATAATTTAATTTGGGAATAGTAATTAGCCTAATCTGCATGCCTTTGGACTGTTGGAGGAAACGGAGAACCATGAGCAAACCCAAATAGCAAGGGGGGGGGGGGGCATTCAAACTCCAGACCAGAGACCGGGATTAAATCCTCAACCCTAGAGGTGCAAGGCCACTGTGCTAACCACTACATCAGTGTGCTGTATTTGTTTAATGCATTTTTGTTTTCTTTTTTCTGGGCTTTATAGTTTATAAGGTTTCCCTAAAGACATCCTAGCTCGACAGCATTTATTTGCCTAAGACTTTGTTCAGTACTGTATATGTTTAATCTTACAACATTTAGCAGAAGTGTGAAGAAATACTGTTCAAATGTAATCCCTTTAACTTTATTTAACTTCTTTAACCGCACAGCTTTATGTTTCTATCGCATTCTATCTCATCTCACCCCACTGCGCTAGTCGCTAGCAGAGGATTAGCCTCCGCCATTACCTGACACATACACTATCAAGCTAAACGGGGAGAAAAAGAGACAAGGAAGATTTTAAACTTTTTTTTTTTTTGTTAAGAAATTTTTAATTAAAAGCACTGGACACAGGATTCTTTTGGAGTCGGGGTGAAAGACTGAAAGATGAAAGAAATGTCACAGACATGATGGAGGGATTTTAGTCAGCGAACGAGGTGTGAGATATCGTGTGCACAGTGTCAGGTAACAAGGTGTAGAGGACAAAAGTGGAACAGTTACCGATATATATATATATGTGTGTGTGTATGTGTGTGTCTTAAGGGCTGCATGCATCACTGAGGGAGGCACAGTGAGCCATCTGCCCAATTAGGCATCACGCCCACCACTGCACTCTTCTTTTCAATTACCACTGTGTTCCCAAAGAACACACACTCTCTCTCTCTCTCTCTCTCTTTCTCTCCGTCTCTCACTCGTACATACACATAAGCACAGCTCTCTGTATTGTGCTCTTACATGGTCTAATTTTGCCAGAATTACCAGTGTGAAGCTTGTAATGATAAGAGAAGTTATTGATATTGTACCAAATGACAAACCACAGTTTTTGCACAATTAACCTGCTTCTCTTATTTCGGGTTCTGCCAGAACCTTACAGAAGTGTTGTTGCGGTGCAGATTTCACATCAAGCACAGGGCTACCAGGACTGATCTTAAAAGAGGGAAGAAGCTGTTCCGTCTTGACGTCATATGTCATGTTCCTTACACGAAGGTTAAACGGTATTGCCGTCATTTCAATTATCACAGGGCAGATAAATGTAATAAATATTTATTAGGAAAATGAAGAAAACAGTCACTGAACGGAGCAATACATAAGCCAACTATTCAGCCAAATGCAAATGCTTTTCTTAATATCATACAATAAGGTGTTATGTAAGCTAGCTAGTGTTGCAGCAAGAGTTTGTATTGTGCTACTATTAATCAATAATATTTTCAGCCATAGACTAATACATTCACAGCTGTGGGGAAGTTGCCCACTCGGGGTAATAAAATACAAGGGCCAGATGGTTAAACAAAAATGCAGGCAGATGGAAGCATGATAACTTTTCTTTGGAAATATTTCACAATGTGTTACATCAGTTCTATGGCAAAGTGTGCAAGAGCTATGCTGGATTGGTTATATATCTCCATTCATCCATCCAGGGGAGAAAGGGGAAGGAAAGTGGTGGAAGGTGTGCATGTGCGCGTCTGGAAGCAGTGCCCAGCTGGCATGCTAGCACAAGACTGGCGGAGGGGGCCTGCAGTGGCAGCAGCACTTGCATGATCTCTGCTGTCTTGGCAAACCGACCCCTCCCGGCTCTCCTTTGGGTGCGGCCTCAGGTGGAAGTTCCTTTTGACGTCCGGTGGCTGGGTGGCCTTAACATGGAGCACAGTGGCCTTTATCCCTCTTAGGCGCCAGAATCCTGAAGGCTGGCTCTAGGAAAAAGTGAGCGTGCCGCTGGAGCTCGAGCAGTCTTTTTGCGACTGTCCTCACAACAGAGATCAAATGGCTGCCCTCAGTTATATGGCCTTTGAAGTCCTTTACAGCTTACTTTACCTCACTCACATGCCACTCTTCTGCGTTTTTAGTAGGACACAGTAGAACTCCAGGACTCCGAGCTACAGTCCCTGTCTTGTTTTTATAACACTTGGAGAAGCCGGAGTTCCATTAACGATTATTATCAACACCTGCAGAAGAAGAGGCCACCTACTTAGTGAGCCTACAAAGTGAGCGAGGAGTGACCAGGGATAGCTCAACAACCAACAAGTTGCCACTGTTGGGCCCTTGAGCAAGGCCCTTAATCCTCAACTGCTCAGATGTACAGTATAATGAGATAAAAATGTAAGTCGCTCTGGATAAGAGCGTCTGCCAAATGCCTAAATGTAAATGTGACAATTGATTGAGGTGCTTGCCTCACTGGTGCATGCTGTGACAGTTCTATACACTGCAGAACCTAAAACCAATCAAAGAACAATTTCTGTCTGTCTGTCTAGCCAGATTTTGTCACACCATCATCATGCAAAACTCCCTGGACCGAATTTATTGAAACTTTGCCAGTCCTGTGGTATTTGGCTGAAGTTAACTCTGCGCCATAAATTAAATCAAAATATCGAGTAGAAATTACGTTATAAGCAGTTTTGTATCAGATTGTGTCACAGCATCTAGCACGACAAATACAGTATAGCGCTTTTCCCTCGAGGTGGGTGTGGCTATACCCATCACTCAACAGAGCAAGTCAATGCGATAGTTTACCAGGTATACACTGTATGCCGAGTATGCACAAGACACAAAAACAACCCTAATGAATCTACAAGCCGGGACGATCCTCAGTACACAGACACGAAACCGCGACCCATCATGACTTACTCAAAAAAATTATACATGTGCTATGAAAATTTAACATTCTGCCATAAATTAGTGTTGGGTAGAAGTAAAGTTATGCATTGATTCATTCATTCATCTTCTATACCGCTTAATCCTGTGTTCAGGGTCGCGGGGACCTGGAGCCTATCCCAGGAGACTTCGGGCACTAGGCGGGGTACACCCTGGACAGGGTGCCAATCCATCGCAGGGCACACACACATACACACACTCACACCCTACGGGCAATTTAGGAACGCCAATTAACCTAACCTGCATATCTTTGGACTGTGGGAGGAAACCGGAGTACCCGGAGGAAACCCACCAAGCACGGGGAGAACATGCAAACTCCATGCACACAGAGACGGGAATCGAACCCAGACCCTGGAGGTGCAAGGCGACAGTGCTAACCACTACACCACCGTGCCGCCAAAGTTATGCATGGTTTTTGCTATTACGCGTCACTCATTAGAGGCAATCAACACAATGGTTTACAATGTAAGAAGAAACAAATGCGGAAGACACAAAAACAGCAACCACCCTTTATTTCTCTATATAATCCCCTGCTATGGTGATGCACTTCTCCCAGCGGTTTACTAGTGCTTGGATTCCATCAAGGTAGAAAGTTTTCTCAGTACGCTGAGGCAATGCTGAATTCCATTAATGACCCTTTCCTTTAATGAAAAAATGACCTGGTTTGATGTACTGTAACAGCATAACTGGATTGTTATTTTTCACAATCTAAAGTCCTGGATTGATTTGAACGCCCCTCATATAACGTGTTATTTAATTTACTCATTTTATTTCCAATCATTTCTGCATATGAATACCTGAAACACCTTGAAGCTCAACTAGCCAAAAAAGAAATAAAAACGTATTCGTGCAACGCTTAAACTTTTAACACAGATGCTTGGACCCCTGGTGTGTTAATTATAAACTCCTGGATGTTAATTATTTCAGATGCTGTGGCAGCTGAGACTGTGACTCAGACCCTTACACAGTCTAGTTTTTTGTTTGTTTGTTTGAATGCACAAGACACTGAAACTCCAAAACACACACACACACACACACACACACACCTGTCTTGGAGAAAGAGCACCACATTTCTTATGAACCTCAATCTCTGGCCTTTTCAACTCAAAACAATGTGCTGCCTAACTCTGCTTGTTGTCATGACAACCCATGACTCTGTGGCATTAGGAACGCTGATGATGTGTGTGCTTGACCTTTTACGGGAAAAAAAATTCTTTAGAGTCACTGCCACACAAAATGTGTCCGTGTGTAATGAGTTGGTGTACAGCTTTGTTTTGGAGATGTGATACAGAGTGCATCATGAAATGGCCTGTGATGAGGTGCGTGCAGAAGAGGTGATGAGCAGCGACTAGGATAATGTATAAAATGGGTTATAAGAGGGACTGGAGCGAGTGACATAAGTGCTTGGTCTATTAGGAATACATGAGAACCAGATATGCTGTTATAGGAAATTAATCAACAATGTAGTTCTGTGATGCAGCCTGATCAGACCAAAAATATTATTATCCAATTAAATCATGTTCTATTGTGTTTTCCTTTTATCTGTACTTTAATCGGATTATTGCTGATATGTTACAGATTGCGCTTGAAACTAATTAGTTCCTTTTGTCACTTTGTTCTCTGTTCTTTTGTCTTTAAAAGAAGAACGATTTTTAAGTTACTACGAAACCCTAAAGAAGAAGCTTATTTACAGCTTTACATTTAAGTGCTGACACTGGAGACTCCTTCCATAAAGACAAAATAAACATATCCCTACTATAAGAATCCTTGAGGTATCATGGTAGACTGATGGTACTTTATAGTATCTGGAATTTTGGACATTACTATAGTATTTATTTGACAATATAAAAACATGGTTCTTCCATGGTACATAATTTAGTACATTACATGTAGTACCAAAAAAGTACATACAGTAGTTCCAAAAAGTGGTTGTATAAAAAGGTGGAGAATCAATCACAGAGAGCTGGTGAATGTGTCAGTGAGTCATAAGTACAATTCAACAGGTCTGTTAACAATGGGATGAACTTTTGCTCACACGGTTTGCGAGCACCGCAAGATGAGCAAAGATTTAAAATAAATTTGGACTTATAAAATGAACAAGTCTTGGTTCACGAGTACCGAATATCATGTATCACGCATGCACTTCTTGTTTTGATGCCGAGCGTCACGTAATCACAACCGAGCCAACGTTTTTTGTCTCTCTTGCATTGTGGAATTATGGATAATCGTCTCCCCTGTTGGGTCTTAGTGCTTGTCTCTCACTCCCACACGGAAATAACCTATATAAACATATGTTTTAATATAGGTTTTTAATATATGTGACATATAAAATTGGCCGTTTTCCTATATTATATGTACATATGTACATATATGCGTGCATATACAGTATGCTTACATATATGTACCTATATACAGTGGTGTGAAAAACTATTTGCCCCCCTCCTGATTTCTTATTCTTTTGCATATTTGTTACACAAAATGTTTCTGATCATCAAACACATTTAACTATTAGTCAAAGATAACACAAGTAAACACAAAATGCAGTTTTTAAATGAGGGGTTTTATTATTTAGGGAGAAAAAAAATCCAAACCTACATGGCCCTGTGTGAAAAAGTAATTGCCCCCTGAACCTAATAACTGGTTGGGCCACCCTTAGCAGCAATAACTGCAATCAAGCATTTGCGATAACTTGCAACGAGTTTTTTACAGCGCTCTGGAGGAATTTTGGCCCACTCATCTTTGCAGAATTGTTGTAATTCAGCTTTATTTGAGGGTTTTCTAGCATGAACCGCCTTTTTAAGGTCATGCCACAACATCTCAATAGGATTCAGGTCAGGACTTTGACTAGGCCACTCCAAAGTCTTCATTTTGTTTTTCTTCAGCCATTCAGAGGTGGATTTGCTGGTGTGTTTTGGGTCATTGTCCTGCTGCAGCACCCAAGATCTCTTCAGCTTGAGTTGACGAACACATGGCCGGACATTCTCCTTCAGGATTTTTTGGTAGACAGTAGAATTCATGGTTCCATCTATCACAGCAAGCCTTCCAGGTCCTGAAGCAGCAAAACAACCCCAGACCATCACACTACCACCACCATATTTTACTGTTGGTATGATGTTCTTTTTCTGAAATGCTGTGTTACTTTTACGCCAGATGTAACGGGACACGTACCTTCCAAAAAGTTTAACTTTTGTCTCGTCGGTCCACAAGGTATTTTCCCAAAAGTCTTGGCAATCATTGAGATGTTTTTTAGCAAAATTGAGAAGAGCCTTAATGTTCTTTTTGCTTAAAAGTGGTTTGCGCCTTGGAAATCTGCCATGCAGGCCGTTTTTGCCCAGTCTCTTTCTTATGGTGGAGTCGTGAACACTGACCTTAATTGAGGCACGTGAGGCCTGCAGTTCTTTAGATGTTGTCCTGGGGTGTTTTGTGGCCTCTCGGATGAGTTGTCGTTGCGCTCTTGGGGTAATTTTGGTCGGCCGGCCACTCCTGGGAAGGTTCACCACTGTTCCATGTTTTTGCCATTTGTGGATAATGGCTCTCACTGTGGTTCGCTGGAGTCCCAAAGCTTTAGAAATGGCTTTATAACCTTTACCAGACTGATAGATCTCAATTACTTTTGTTCTCATTTGTTCCTGAATTTCTTTGGATCTTGGCATGATGTCTAGCTTTTGAGATGCTTTTGGTCTACTTCTCTGTGTCAGGTAGCTCCTATTTAAGTGATTTCTTTATTGAAACAGGTGTGGCAGTAATCAGGCCTGGGGGTGACTACAGAAATTGAACTCAGGTGTGATAAACCACAGTTACGTTATTTTTTAACAAGGGGGGCAATCACTTTTTCACACAGGGCCATGTTGATTTGGAGTTTTTATTCTCCCTTAATAACGTAAACTTTCATTTAAAAACTGCATTTTGTGTTCAATTATGTTATCTTTGACTAATAGTTAACGGTTTTTGATGAGCAGAAACATTTACGTGTGACAAACATGCAAAAGAATAAGAAATCAGGAAGGGGGCAAATAGTTTTTCACACCACTGTATGCGCATATATCCTCATATAGGTTCTTTCCATGTGGGCTGGTATAATCAACATCTGTGCACGCATGTACTGTTTACTATAACACTGTGACCATGTGTGTGCGTGTAAAGCCTCCTTTTCTTTTGTGTTTGTATGTATGTGTGTACATGCACGTGTAATGTTTCTTATAACACAAGTGTGTGTGTGCGTGTGTGTGTAAAGCAAAAGAAAGTCTCATTATAGAGGTTAAAGATCCATTTTTATTCCTCTGTATGTCATTGGACACCGTGCCCCTTCACATACAGTACACACACACCCCTCCTCCTCTTACCTTCACTCACACCCCTCCTCCTCTTGCCATCACACACACACACACTCTAACGGACTCACTACTCTGTCACGATTCTTTTCAAAATTAAAGTGCAGGTTAACTTGTTTTATTTTTACTTTACCGCAGTGTTTCCATTAGTGTGTGTGTGTGTGTGTATGTGTGTGTTTATGAAAGTCGTCCCGCACAGTAGTCTTCCCCCCGCCCCTCTCAAATAAGAGGGGGAGGAGGGAGAGGCACGCATGCACACACATACACAGCGCACACACACACACACACAGTGCTTGCGCGCACAAACACATACACAGTGCATACGCGCATACACATATACACAAACACTAACGGAAACTCTTATCTGTCTGGATTTATTTTTTACTTTAAAAAGGTAAAGTGCAGGCTAATTTGTTTTATTTTCACTTTATATTTTGTATTAATTATTTTAATGTATTTATTTTTTTGGGTTGTGGAACAAATTTTCATTATTTTGTATGGTAAAATTCGATTTGATATACAAGCCTGCTTTCGGAACGAATCATGCTCGCAATCCAAGGTTCCACTATACATTGCACATAGGCAGAGGAGGAGTGAGTTAAATCTCAAAATCTAACAGGCAATCTCTCAAAACAGTGATGGTGTGCGCACATGACTCTACTGTTGCTATTATTAAGGCAAGAACTGAAGGTATTTACATTCAAAAATAAACGAGGTTACTTTTTCCTTGAAAATGAAACTAAAGATCAATCAGAAATGTCTTAATTTTACATAATAATAATAATAATAATAATAATAATAATAATAATAATAATAATAATAATATATTTATGGTCTGCATAAAGAAACCATTTATTTATCACTTTCAAAAAACATAAATCTGAATTCTTTAAAAGTAAATCAACACTGATACTGTACTTGGTAGATATATTACAGGTGAGAATGGCAAATACATTCATTATCAGATCCAACCTTTGCAAATTGATTGCTGATATTTTAGAAATTGACATTTATCCATGTAAATGAGCCTTTGGTTAATTAAAACTGCATAAATTTGCATACTTATAACAAAACAAAACAAAAAATCTAGTCTCTGGATGTTGCTAGAAATAAAAGTCAATTCAATTCTATTCATATAGCACTTTTAACAATGGTCATTGTCTCAAACCAGCTTCACAAAAAATGAAAAGAAAATTTAAAAGAAAATCCATGGAAGTGTGTATGTGTGAGAAAAATTTATCTAGATAATAATGAGATTGTCCCTGATGAGCAAGCCAAAGGTGATGGCGACAGTGCCAAGGAAAAACTCCCTGAGACGGCAATAGTGAGAAACCTTGAGAGGAACCAGACTCAACAGGGAACCCATCCTCATTTGGGTGATAATGGATAGAAATTATGTAACATCATGTGTGTTATGCTGCTGAAAGCTCAGTATAACAGAAGTTATTTAAATTAACATGAAGTCCAGTTCAGCACAGGGATGGGTCGGTAGGTTCAGAGGGCAGATGGGGTCTTGACCACCGGGAGCACAGGAGCAGCATGTGTAGCTCCAAATCATCATGAAGCAGAATCTAGCTGGAGCTGGACCTTCTCTGGATGCCTCAGGATCCTCACAGGGTTGGCCTTTGTCTAATGAAGCTGGCACAATCTCCGGATGCCTCGGGATGGGTAGAAAAATGTGGAAAGAATTAGCGTAGTTGCCATTCAGGATAGACGTACTGGAGTATGAGGTTATGGGATGAGTTACGTTGTAACGCTCAGAATTATTATTTGAGCTAATTACACTATATTGGGGTCTAAGATCTAAAAACGGGTTAATCGGACTTACTTCCGGTATTGAGCAACCTTCGCGGAGCAAGGAAAGACGGTGACAACAACAACTTCCAAAACCAAACCCAAGTGTATTATATACAAAGGACAAACAAACAAATAAAGTGCAACAAAAAAACAATATATACAACATATAAACAAATATATACAATGTCAGTAGTGTGTGCGAGTGTGTGAGTGCGTATGTATGAATGTCCAAGTCCGTGTTATTGTAAATGAATGGAATGGTGAAATGGGGAGATGGCTTGAGCTCACCGGTGAAAGATGGTAAGTCCGGGAGCTCGAGAAACGGAATCAGAGGGGTATAGTTGACGTCCAGGAAAAGAATAATCCAATGGCAATCGTAAACTAGCTCTCTCTCTTTCTCCATACACAGCGCTGCTTTCTTCATCTCCCCGTCTCGAACGTCATGCCGGTTCCGGCTTTATACCGGCACACGTGAACTGATAGGTCATCAGGGTTCCCTCGCGGCACAGCTGCGCATGTGCGCGAGAGCTTAACCCCGGAACCAAGGCACCGTTGCCATGGGGACGAAAATAACCGAAAGGGGTCAGTTTGTGTGTGCAGGTGAGCAACATTAGCTCCTTCCCTTTTCCCCTGCAGTTTAACCGCCCCTTTATGTGGCCGCGCTACAACGTGTATGCCAGATTAAAGTCTTGAGTCTACTTTTAAACTAGGAAACTGTTTCTGAGGCCCGTACATTGTCTGGAAGGCTATTCCAAATCTTTGGAGCTGAATATGAAAATGACCTACCCCCTTTTGTAGATTTTGATATTCTGGGAACTACCAGAAATCCGGAGTTTTGTGATTTTAAGGAACGTTGTGGATTGTAGCGTACTGTATCGGAAGACTGGTTAGATATGTGGGTTCTAAACCATTTGAAGCCATGTAAGTAAGTAATACTATTTTGTAATTAATTCTAAACTGAACAGGTAGCCAGTGCAGGGATGATATGATAATATTTTCCTGATCTAGTGAGAACCCTTATGGCTGCATTTTGGACTAACTGTAGTTTGTTTATTGAGGATGCTGGACAACCACCTAGTAATGCATTACAATAGTCCAGTCTGGAGGTCATGAATGCCTGAACTAGCTCTTCTGCATCAGATAAGGATAAAATGTTTCTGTGATATTGGAAATATGATTTTCATAGGACAAGTTATTGTCTAATATTACGCCCAGATCATTTACTGTCGAGCTGGTAGTAACAGTACATTCTTCTAAACGCAGGCTGAATTGTTGGTGTGTACTGGTGCTTGGGCCAGTAAGTAATATCTATGTCTTATCAAAATTTAGTAAAAGAAAGTTATCAATCATCCAATCTTTTATGTCCTGGACACACTCAGTTAGTCTAGACAACTTGGGTATTTCGTCTGGTTTAGTTGGGATGTATAATTGGGTATGAACACTATAACAGTGGAAACTAATCCCATGTCTTCTAATGATGTTACCCAAGGGAATCATGTACAGTATATTGAGAACAACAGAGGTCCTAAAACTGACCCTTGTGGGATACCATATTTTACTGGCATTACACCAGACAGATACCATACAAAATGGTATCGATCAGACAGGTAGGATCTAAACCATTTTAATGCCTGTCCCTGAATACCTATGTGATTTTGTAACCAATCTATGAAAATATTATGATCTATAGTGTCGAATGCAGCACTAAGATCAAGTAAGACTAGTATTGAGATGCAGCCTTGGCTTGAAGCAAAAAAAAAATCATTTGCAATTTTAACTAGTGCAGTTTCTGTATTATGATGGGGCCTGAAACCTGACTGAAATTCTTTGAGGATATTGTTTTCCTGCAAGAATGTGCATATTTGAGCTGATACTCAATATATTTTATATAAGCAGAATTTTTGAAATCGGGTGTGCTAAAGTATCGTTAGCATCATCTACATAAATGTTAAAGTCTCCTACTATCAACACTTTGTCAGAGTTAATCAATAGGTCTGACAGCACTTCAAATTAGTTAAACCGGGCCTTGTTTTCTGCATAACAGTGAGTACATCATTGTAGATAGTTGCGACACCAACACCACCACCAGTTACGACCAATATATTAATTTGGTCTAAGATAGGTTTCGGTGAGGCAGAGTGCATCCAGGCATGTGATCATTTCATTAACAATAAGTGCTATAGACGCAAGGGATCTGATGTTGAGAAGCCCAAACGTTAGAGGTAGATTTCGATTACTTATTTGGCCTTTTTTTGGTTTTCTGGTTAAGGTATGACTTACTGCCAGGCAGATGGTTGTAGTGTCCTGGACATGTTGTCAGAGAGGACTGCTGCTCCAGCTCTGCTAGGGTGCAGGCCATCAGTGTGGTAAAGCCTATGACACTCCCAGAAAACATTTCAGTTATCAACAAAAGGTAATCTCTGTTGTTGACACCAATTATTAAAATTATTAAACAATCTACTGAACCTCTCGAATCCTCGCTGAAATGTGGGAAGCGGTCCAGATCTGAAGATCCTTGACATAGGTGATGTGCTAAGGACCTTTTCAACCAGGCTCCTGAAGTCCTTCTTTAGGATCTCCGTCTGCCTCAGCCTGGGGCCGTTCGTGCCAGCATGAAGGACCACAGCTCCAATGTTCTCCCTCAGGGCTGCAGGCACCTGTGCAGTGACATCAAGAACATAAGCACCAGGTAAACAGCGAGTGTACACCTTACCTTTAGCCGTGGTAGCACAGACATTGGAGTCTCTGATGATCAGTGCGTCGTGTACCGTCTCACGAAGAGGAGCGAAGTGGTTTCGGGTCGAGATCTCTAAGACGGGTGACGGCGGAGGAGGAGAGGTTCTCATCTGGTATCCTGCTGCTATATCCAGGCTGCATGGTATCCCGGCGCTGGGGTGAAGGACACCTGGGTTTGCCATGTCCTTGGTGCGTTGGACCTGGGCAGAGAAACACGCAAGGTTGAGGTTGTCGGAGAATTTGTGTCATGCCGAGAATTTACCTGGGACAGGTGA
The DNA here is from genome assembly GCA_030522415.1 of Channallabes apus. NCBI lineage: Eukaryota > Metazoa > Chordata > Actinopteri > Siluriformes > Clariidae > Channallabes > Channallabes apus. The sequence continues at coordinate 30,056,652 of CM060121.1, forward strand.
GCGTAGGTCCATGACGATTCCAGCATGGCTTTCCACTGCTGTAGCTGGGCCAGCTTCACCTGGAGGTCATGGATCTGCTTCCTTCAGCTCCAAATCCACAGTGCAGCTCCAATGTATCCTCACCTGCACTCAGAGGCAGACACACAACCAACATAGTGAGATAATTAGTATGAAAAAGCGTAGGCAAACCTGTGATAGCCTGGCTAACGGGCTAGCGATGCTAATGGGATAACATTTAAATGTTTTGTTCTGCAAAACATTTAAAACTTAATGATATAACAGGCGTTTTGAGTGAATATATTATTACTGTAAATACTTATCTGTTATAACGAAACGAAAAAAGTTAGAACATTAAGCTGGAAAATTGATCTGTCTGGCAAGCTCAGAAAAAGCAGGATCTCTGCCTTTGCATTGTTTAAACCCTTACAAAAAATGGTACTGTATATTGCACTGTGAATACATTCTCAGGCTCATCTTATAGAGATCAGTATGGAAGATTCCTTTCATATTTCATGAAGAAATTATATTGCACTTCTATAAATGTCAGTTTGTCAATCCAACAATAATCATTTTGAGAGATGTCTAGAAACTGAGATTTCCATATCAAAGTAACCAAATACTAGCTGAAAGTATCTGTGCTTGAGATTTTATTCCATATTCCCACACTTTATGTTTTTCTTTACATTTCAAAAGTGTCTTATTTTTACTGTAAGATGTTTCGCTCAGGGCGCACCACGGACATACAGACACGAGGCGAGGGAAAATGGTAATTTTATAGGAAAAACTGAAAAGGGAAGTGGGTTGTAGGAGTCAAAAAGGAAATATGGGAAGGAAAGAAGTAAGGGTGTGCACACGTGAGGCTAGAGATAGTGCTCAGCTGGCATGTGGGCACTTGGCTGGTGAGTGTTAGTGGCAGGCAGAGTGTCAGAGTGGACCAGTGCAATAAGGGCTCCTGCAAGCTCCTTATTGTGACTCCTCTTACTGTCTTGGCCAACTCTGCCCTACTCAACTTTGGACTTTAGACCTCCAGACTTTGAGCTACTGTAAGCTTACCGCCTTGTTTTTATAGCGCAAAGAAAGACCAAGCTAGTTGCCCTGTCCCTTCACAAATTTGCAGAAGGGGAGGCTGTCTATTTAGACAGCAACAGTGACACACATTGTGACATTACTCATAAATCTTTCAAACTTCATTCTTCCAGTTATGAATTTGTAATTTCTATATGGCTTCAAACAGCTTCAATCAGTCAATTAGGACCAAATTACTAAGGTGTCTAAACGTGAAAAGGCATGACAACAAGCATTATTGTAAGCCCTACTTAGATGTTCCGTAAGGTAATGAAAGAGCTCAACATCAAACATTGTATATCTAGTGCCTACCATCCCCAGTCACAGGGAGTCCTTGAAAGGTTTCATCAGACCTTCAAGACCATGATCAGAACCTATTGCCTCCAACATCAGAAAGACTGGGATGAAGAGATCCCTCTTCTGTTATTTGCTGTTTGCAATACCATGCAAGAGTCACTTGGATTCAGTCCAGCTGAGTTAGTCTTCAGGCATTCTTTTCATGGACCATTAAAGGTGTTACAAGAGCAGCTACTTTCTGTAAGTCAGTCAGATGCCTCTCGAAAGAATGTGTTGGATCACGTAAGTTAATTTTGTGAACGTTTACATTTTGTGTGGCAACTAGCACAGAAGTCCCTAGCAAGCTCCCAGACCTGAATGAAAGGCAGGTATGATAAAAAGTCTGTACAACGCTCATTCAACTTCTGGTATTATTGCCTTTGCCGGGCTCTGCTCTACAGGCAAAGTTCACAGGGCCGTATGTGATTGAAGAAATGTTAAGTGATACTGACTATGTAGTGGGAACCCCTGAAAGAAGGAGAAAGACTCGTGTATGCCACATAAATATGCTTAAATTGTATGTTTCTCATCCTAACACTAAAGACTCTGCCACTCATCTGGTGTTAACTCCTCCTGTAAGTTCTGTAGATGTGGTTCCTTCAGAATATTCTCCTTGTGTGGATGGCCTTCATTTAGGAAGTGCCTGTCTTTCTGGAGCTCGTTTGCAAAATACTGACGCTCTAGTAACCCTCCATTCAAAACTCTCCCATTTGTCAAATTCATCTCAAAGTGAACATGTACACTGTTGCACTGACATCGATGGTCATGAAGGTATTTGAGGGTCTGCTAAAAAACATCATCTCCTCCTCCATCCCCAGCTCCATAGATCCACTTCAGTTCGCCTACCGCCCCAACAGATCCACAGAGGATGCCATCTCCCATGTTCTGCATACCACTCTCAGCCACGTGGACAAGAAGCAAGGTAACTATGTGAGATTGCTGTTTATAGATTCCAGCTCTGCTTTCAACACAATAGTGCCTAATAGACTTCCTGATCGCTCCGTACAAACTGTGCGTTTTTTTCCTTCTTTCTTTATTTATTTTACTTTCATTCGCTAAGAGTACTTCAGGTTTAGTGACCTATGACAGTAGAACACTACTGGATATAGGAATTCAGATTTCGGCGCTTACTTATACCACCTTTAAGCCTGACCCGTCGTGGCCCTCTGAGATACTACGCTGCTCAGACGACAACAACAATGGACGGGACGCTAACCCGCGGCGAAGAACAAAGAAGCGTCGAGGGAAACGCGGCGGCGTCCGTAACAGAATGAGAGAACAAGCTCATCGCACCCCTCTGCCGAGTATCCTGCTGGCTAATGTACAGTCACTGGAGAATAAGCTTGATGACCTCAGAGCCAGAGTTACTTTCCAGCGAGATATCAGGGATTGTAATCTTCTGTGCTTTACAGAAACATGGCTGACCCCCATTGTGCCGGACCGAGTCATAACCCCATCGGACTCATTCTCTGTGTTCCGCATGGACAGGACGGCAGAGTCTAACAAAGCTAAAGGTGGAGGTGTGTGCTTCATGGTCAACAAGAAGTGGTGCGATGCCAGGAGTGTTTCCATTCTCTCCAGTAGATGCTCGCCTCATTTGGAATATCTGAGTGTTAAATGTCGTCCTTTCTACCTGCCTCGCGAGTTCACCTCGGTCATTGCCACGGCGGTCTACATCCCACCCCACGCGGACACAGGCACTGCTCTGTCTGAACTACATGATGTGCTGAGTGAGTTCCAAAACAAACACCCGGACGCAGCGCACATTGTAGCAGGTGACTTTAATAAAGCGAACCTCAGACAGGTTATGCCAAACTTTCACCAACATGTTACATGTCCGACAAGGGGACTCAACATTCTGGACCACTGTTACACACCATACAAGCGGGGCTACAAAGCTGTTCCACATCCAGCATTCGGGAAATCAGACCACAACGCCATTTTCCTTATACCGGAATATCAACAAAGCTTTCGTCGTGAAGCTCCGGTCATGAGGGAGGTGCAACGCTGGTCTGCCCAATCAGAAGCTACGCTACAGGACGCGCTCGATGACGTAGATTGGGACATGTTCCGAGCCTGCGCAGTAGACATCAACGAGTTTGCGGATGTAGCAGTTAGCTTCGTTAGCACGCTCGTAAATGAAGTTGTCCCGACAGTGAGGTTCAAATCGTTTCCGAACCAGAAGCCTTGGGTAGACCGATCGATCCGCGATGCTGTGAATGCCCGGACCGCTGCTTATAATGCCGCACTCATTAGCGGCGATATGAGCGCATACAAAGCGGCTTCTTATAGCGTCAGGCGAGCGGTGAGGGAAGCAAAGGGGCGGTTCCGACAGCGAACTGAATCACACTTCCATCAGGGTGACACACGCCGCATGTGGCACGGATTACGCACAATCACGGACTACAAGGTTGCCAAAGACACCACGACGATCGTCGCCGACTCTGCATTCGCCAACGAGCTGAACGCATTCTTCGCCCGGTTCGAGGTTAGCCAGGCGGCTAATGCTAGCAGCCTGCTGACTGAGAGTGATGACGTCATCAGCGAGGATTGCGTCATCAGCATCGCAGAGCACGACGTGCGCACGGCGCTGAGGAGGGTGAACACCAGGAAAGCGGCGGGTCCAGATGGCATCTCTGGGCGCCTGCTGCGCTGCTGCGCTGACCAGCTGTCAGGTGTGTTCACCTGTATCTTTAATGAGTCCCTGGCGAAGTCTGTGGTCCCGGCGTGTTTCAAGAGATCCACCATTGTCCCCGTGCCCAAGACCAACAAACCCTCATGCCTGAATGACTACCGGCCTGTTGCACTGACATCGATGGTCATGAAGGTATTTGAGGGTCTGCTAAAAAACATCATCTCCTCCTCCATCCCCAGCTCCATAGATCCACTTCAGTTCGCCTACCGCCCCAACAGATCCACAGAGGATGCCATCTCCCATGTTCTGCACACCACTCTCAGCCACGTGGACAAGATGCAAGGTAACTATGTGAGATTGCTTTTTATAGATTACAGCTCTGCCTTCAACACAATAGTGCCTAACAGACTGTTCACAAAGCTGAGAGATCTAGGACTTAACAAACGCTTGTGTGCCTGGGTGTTGGACTTCCTCTCGGACAGATCTCAAGCGGTGAGAGTGGGCAAGTGCTTCTCCAGCAGCATCACCATCAACACAGGTGCTCCACAGGGATGTGTTCTCTCTCCACTGCTATACTCTCTCTACACTTCAGACTGTGTGGCCATGTTCGACTCCAACACCATCGTTAAGTTTGCTGACGATACGGTGGTGCTGGGCTTCATCTCCAACAACGATGAGTCGGCCTACATAGATGAAGTGGAGAACCTGGCACTATGGTGTGAAGAAAACTGCCTCCGACTGAACGTCAGTAAGACGAAGGAGCTGGTGGTGGACTTCAGAAGGGGACAACTGGACCACAAACCCCTCATCATCAATGGAGCTCCAGTGGAGAGGGTGAGCAGCTTTAAGTACTTCGGCGTCCACATCTCCGAGGATCTGACATGGACTGAGCATATCTGTGCTCAGACGAAAAGGGCAAAGCAGCGTCTGTACCACCTGAGGCAGTTGAGGAAGTTTGGGGTTTCCCCTGCTGTCCTTAAGGCTTTCTACTCGGGTGCTGTTGAGAGCATCCTAACACAGAACATTTCATCCTGGTTTGGGAATAGCTGTGTACAGGACAGGAAAGCCCTCCAGAGAGTGATCCGGGCAGCTGAACGCTGCTGCAGGTTAACTCTCCCCTCCATGCAGGACATCTACACCAGGAGATGTAAAACCAGGGCAGCTCGTATCATTAAGGACTTGTCGCACCCCAATAACGGACTGTTCAAACTTCTGCATTCAGGCAGAAGGTTCCGGGTCATTATGGCCAAAACGGAGAGACTCAGGAGGAGTTTTTATCCACAGGCGATTAGACTCCTCAACCATGATGGGCCACTCTCCCATTCATAGGACTGGTAACAGTTCACCCACACACTGCTGTGCTGACATTCCACACTGCACACTGCACTTTAGTCTGGACTGTAAGCATCACTTGCACTAACATCTTTATCCTGCTCAGATACACACTTTATTATTATGTTTACATTTGCACCTTTTTTTTTTTTTTTTTTTTTTAAATTTCAATTTCTATTTCTATTTATAGATTATTTCTTTTCTTTTGTTTCTTGTTATTTGCACAAAGTAGGAGCGGTTCAGGATACATTTCACTGCGTGTTGTACTTGTATAACTATGCATGTGACAAATAAAGAATCTTGAATCTTGAATCTTGAATCTTGAATCTAGACTGTTCACAAAGCTGAGAGATCTAGGACTTAACAAACGCTTGTGTGCCTGGGTGTTGGACTTCCTCTCGGACAGATCTCAAGCAGTGAGAGTGGGCAAGTGCCTCTCCAGCAGCATCACCATCAACACAGGTGCTCCACAGGGATGTGTTCTCTCTCCACTGCTATACTCCCTTTACACTTCAGACTGTGTGGCCATGTGTGGCCAACACCATCATTAAGTTTGCTGACGATACGGTGGTGCTGGGCTTCATCTCCAACAACGATGAGTCGGCCTACATGGATGAAGTGGAGAATCTGGCACTATGGTGTGAATAAAACTGCCTCCGACTGAACGTCAGTAAGACGAAGGAGCTGGTGGTGGACTTCAGAATGGGGCAACTGGACCACAAACCCCTCATCATCAATGGAGCTCCAGTGGAGAGAGTGAGCAGCTTCAAGTACTTCGGCGTCCACATCTTCGAGGATCTGACTTGGACTGAGCATATCTGTGCTCAGACGAAAAGGGCAAAGCAGCGTCTGTAACACCTGAGGCAGTTGAGGAAGTTTGGGGTTTCCCCTGCTGTCCTTAAGGCTTTCTACTCGGGTGCTGTTGAGAGCATCCTCACACAGAACATTTCATCCTGGTTTGGGAATAGCTGTGTACAGGACAGGAAAGCCCTTCAGAGAGTGATCCGGGCAGCTGAACGCTGCTGCAGGTTAACTCTCCCCTCCATGCAGGACATCTACACCTGGAGATGTAAAACCAGGGCAGCTCGAATCATTAAGGACTTGTCGCACCCCAATAGCGGACTGTTCAAACTTCTCCATTCAGGCAGAAGGTTCCGGGTCATTATGGCCAAAACGGAGAGACTCAGGAGGAGTTTTTATCCACAGGCGATTAGACTCCTCAACCATGATGGGCCACTCTCCCATTCATAAGACTGTACCAGTTCACCCACACACTGCTGTGCTGACATTCCACACTGCACACTGCACTTTAGTCTGGACTGTAAGCATCACTTGCACTAACATTTTATCCTGCTCATATACACACTTTATTATTATGTTTACATTTGCACCTTTTTTTTTCTTTTTTTTTCCCAATTTCTATTTATAGATTATTTCTTTTGTTCCTTGTTATTTGCACAAAGTAGGAGCGGTTCAGGATACATTTCACTGCATGTTCTACTTGTATAACTATGCATGTGACAAATAAAGAATCTTGAATCTTGTACAGTTAAGTAATAAGTATTCCTCTCTTTGCTCAGATGTACCTACAGTGAGTAATGTGTTGATGCATGATATTGATGTTGGTGATCATCCTCCTGTTAAGCAGAATCGTGTGAATCCTGCAAAATGTGAAATGATGAAAAAAGAGACCTAGTTGAAAATGGTCTAGCAGTACCAAGTTGTAGTCCATGGTGTTTCCCATGTTTTATACAACCCCAAATCAGAAAAAGTTGGGACAGGGGGGAAAATGTGAATAAAATTTCACTCAAATTGTATTTCATTGCAGACAGTATGAACACAAAATAATTCATGTATTTTTCTGTCAACATCATTTGATTTGTAAATAAATATCCATTCCCGCCATTCAGGCTTGCAACACATTTCAAAAAAAGTTGGGATGGGGGCAATTCAGGGGTAGTAATGAGTTATAATAAATAAATAATTATGTGATTTGAAACTGGTGATGTTAACAGGTGATTGCAATCATGATTCGGTACAAAAGCAGCATTGAGAAAAGGCCTACTCCTTTAGGACAAAGATGGGCAGAGGATCGCCAGTTTGCCACCAAGTGACGGCAAAAATCTTTGAAATGATGAAGAAAAACTTTTGTCAAAGAAAGATAGGAAGATTTGGGCATTTCTCCCTCTACAGTGCATAACATAGTGAAAAGAATCAGGGAATCTGGAGAAATTTCCGTGCGCAAAGGGCAAGAGCGCAAGCCTAAACTGAATGGCCATGATCTCCAAGCACTCAGACGGCACTGCATTAAAAACCATCATTCATCAATAAATGATATAACTGCGCAGGCTCAGGACTACTTCAGGAAGTCACTCTCAAGCACTACAGTACATAGTTACATTAGGAAATGCCAGCTAAAACTGTACTGTGCCAAAAGGATGCCCTACATAAATAGTGTCCAGAAGCGCCGTTGACTTCTCTGGGCTCTGAGGCATCTGGGATGGTCCATTGTGCAGTGGAAACGTGTATTGTGGTCAGACGAATCAGTTTTTCACATCTTTTTTTGGAAGAATTGGACGCCGTGTGCTGCAGACCAAACAGGAAAAGGACCATCCAGACTGTTACCAGGTACAAGTCCAAAAGCCAGGGTCTGTCATGGTATGGGGTTGTGTCAGTGCCTTCGGCAAAGGTAACTTGCACTTCTGCGATGGCACCATCAATGCTGAGAAGTATATCTCAGTTTTGGAGGAACAAATGCTGCTTTCAAGACGATGTCTTTTCCAGGCACGCCCATGCTTATTTCAGCAATACAATGCCAAACCACATACTGCGCGCATAACAAAGGCATGGCTGCGTAAGAAGCGGGTGCGGATGCTTGACTGGCCTGCCTGCAGCCCTGATTTGTCTCCTATAGAGAATGTTTGGCGCATTTTGAAACGAAAAGTGTGTCAACGAAGACCCCGTACTGTTGCGCACCTAAAACGTTGTTTGCAGGAAGAATGGGACAAACTAACACCTGCAACACTTAGTCACTTGATTTCTTCAATGCCTACACATCTTTTAAGTGTTGTTAAAAGACAGGGGAACTGTACAAAGTGGTAAATGCTGTACTGTCCCAACTTTTTTTTTAAATGTGTTGCAAGCCTGAATGGCAATAATGGATATTTATTTACAAATCAAATGATGTTGACAGAAAAATACATGAATCATTTTGTATTCATACTGTCTGCAATGAAATACAATTTGAGGAAAATTTATAACTTGCTTTTTTCTTTTTTTAATTCACATTTTCCACCCTGTCCCAACTTTTTCTGATTTGGGGTTGTAGTCCCAAACTGATGGAACTTCACGCTTTTGCACTGATTACCACAAGGTTAATCAGTTAACTAAATCAGACTCATACCCTCTTCCCAGAATGGAAGATTGTGTTGATCATGTTGGAAAGGCTAAATTTGTAACCAAATTGGACTTGCTTAAAGGTTATTGGCAAGTACCTCTCACTGAGCGCGCTTCAGAGATCTCAGCCTTTGTTACACCAGATGCCTTTCTGCAGTATAAGGTCCTACCCTTTGGTCTGAAAAATGCTACAGCCACCTTCCAATGCTTGAAGGATCAAGTCTTAGCTAATGTGAAACATTGTGAGGTGTACCTGGATGATGTTCTGTAGTGTGTTACTCAGATACTTGGAGTAGTCATCTGCAAACCTTGGAGGAAGTGTTCTCGAGGTTTTATGCTGTTAATCTTACTCTTAATTTAGAAAAATGAGTGAGTTCTGTGAGTTTTAGAAAAGTGAGTTCTGTCATGCCACAGTCACATATTTGGGTAAAGAGGTTGGCCATGGGTTCTTTTCCTTTAGAAGCCAAAGTTCAGGTCATTGTTGACTTTCCCGTACCCAAATCTAAAAGAGATCTCAGGTGCTTCCTTGGAATGGCTGGGTATTACAGAAATTTCTGCAAAAAAATTTCTGATGTTGTGAAACCTCTTACAGATAACCTTCGTAAAGCTGTTTCTTTTAACTGGAACACTAAATGTGAGCTTGCCTTTGAATCTCTGAAGAATCTGTTGTGTAATGCTCCTGTCCTTGCTGCCCCAGACTTCTCAATACCGTTTAAACTTGAAGTGGATGTCAGTGGTACCGGTGCTGGTGCTGTCCTCCTACAAGAAGATTACCATGGAATTGACCACCCTGTATGTTTCTATTAAATTTTTTTTTTAAATCATCAGTTTAATTATAGTACAATCGAAAAAGAAGAACTAGCTCTTTTGTTGCACTCGCTCACCTGTTTGTTGAACTCATTTTTTTCTTAAAAGACTTGTTAACTTCTACTGTATGTATTTATTCCAATCTTTCATTGCTTTTTGCATGGAACAGAAAGAAGAAGAAGAAGAAGTGAAAAAATAATGACTGGTAAATGAAAAAGGGACAAAAGGAAGAAAGGATTGTATTATTATTTTTTTTTACAAAACACCATGTGGTAAGCATCTGTAACAAGAGACTCATAAACATTTAGCAGTTTCATATGTATATACACTCCCTGGCACTAAGGTAAACCTTGGTAGTACTGGCCTTCAGTACTGCCTTAATTCTTTGTGGTATATGTTCAACAAGGTGCTGGAAAGATTCCTTTGAGATTTGTGCTCCTAATCACATGATAGCATCACACAATTGTGGCAGATTTGTCAGCTGTAGATCAATGATGTCAATCTCCCATTCTATCACATTCCACATGTGTTCAAATGACAGACTCAGGAAATCCTTTGTCTCAGAGCCACTCAGCTTTTCAACACGTCTCTACAGGGACATGGGAATGAGGACTAGGAGATCAAGGCTTAGGGCTCTTCTGTTACATACAGTATATCACAGTCCTACTGTACCTGCATAACTCTTTCATCTTTTAGCTTCAGGGTCTGTTCACTATTCTCAGTATAACATATTGTAACAGTATGCTCAGATCAAGTCATTTGTCATTTTCATGCTGTTCTTGTGCACAATTATTCTTATTAATTTTTATTCACTTGATCGTTAATACAATTGCACATCAATATTTGCACTATTATTCACTCCTTCATCATGAAAAAAAATTCCATACCAGATCGATGGTAGCCTGCGTTAACAATGCCCACCTTGGGTACCATTGGTCAGCAGGATATCTGTGGAAATTGGGCTACTGTTGACCAAAGAAAGAAGAGAAAGAGAGGGGGCAGACATGTCCAGAGATTGAGGGGAATAAGAAAGGGTAGAAGCTAGGAACTAGATAGGTTAGATATTTACAAAATAGGAACTTTGAATCTTGACACTATGGGTTAAGGGAGAGAGATAGCTGATATGATGGAGCAGAGAAAGGTGGATATACTGTATGTACAAGAGGCCATTTGGAATAGAAGAAAGGCTAAAAACATTGGGGAGGTGGGTTAAAACTGCTTTACTATGGTGCACAGTAGATAATAAGATAAATTGTGTAGGTCTAATACTGAGGGAAGAGTATGCCAATAGTATAGTGGAAGTGAGGAGACTCAGGAGTGATGAATGTGAAACTGGAAGTAGAATGGGTAATGATAAATGTCATCAGTGCATACGCTCCACAGGTTGGGTGTGATGTGAAGGAGAAAGAAGATTTCTGGAGTGAGTTAGACAAATTGGTAGAGAGTATCCCCAAAGAAGAAAGATTTGTCATTGCAGCTGACCTTAATGCGCATGTAAGAGAAGGGAACAGAGGTAATGAGGTGGGTATGGGGTCCAGGAGCGAAACGTGGAAGGAGAGATTGTTGTAGATTTTGCAAAAAAAAATGGAAATGGCAGTGGTGAATCCATATTTTTAGAAAAAAGAGGACCACAGGGTGACACACATTGAACTGAATTAAACCCGAACATATAAGAGTGGTGGAAGATTGAACTATCTCAGGTGAACTATCTGCTGTGTATGAGATACAATCTGAGGGAGATTAGAGACTGTAAGGTGTTGCAAGGAATAGGGTAGTTGGACAACATTGGATGGATCTATCTATCTATTAGATTGAGATCTGGTGAAAGTGAAGGCTATGTAAGTACAGTAAACTCATTGTTATGTTCAGTTTGAGATGCTTTTAGCTTTGTGACATGCCCTGTTATCTTGTAGTCATAAAGGGATGGGCCAAAAGTGTGCCAATAAAATCTCTCCCACACAATATCAAGTCCAGCAGCAGCAGCCTGAACTGTTGATAAAAGGCAGGATAGATCCATGCTTTCATGTTGTTAATGTCAAATTCTGACCCTACCATCCAAATATCACAGCAGAAATTCAGACTTATAAGACCAGGAAACATTTTTTCCAATCTTCTATTGTGCAATTTTGGTGAGCCAATTGTCAAATGTAGCCTTAGTTTCTTGTTCTTAGCTGGCAGGAGAGGCACCTGGTGTGGTTTTCTGCTGCTGTATCCCATCTGCTCTTTTCTTCGGTATACTTCAGTTATAATGAGATGTTATTTGAGCTACTGTTGCCTTTCTATGAGCTCGAACTAGTCTGGGCAATCTCCTCTGACCTATGGGATCAACAAACCGTTTTTTTTTTTTTACCAAGAGAACTGCCATCACTGAATATTTTCTCTTTTTCAGACTATTTTTTTGTTGTCTGTGAAAATCCCAGTAGATCACCAATTTTGGAAATACTCACACCAGCTTGTCTGGCACCAACACCCATGTCACATTCAAAGTCACTTCAATTACTGTAGGTTTCTTCCCCATTCCATTGCTCAGTTTGAGCTTCAGCTTATCTTCTTGACTCTGTCTACATGCCCAAATGCATTGAGTGGCTGCCATATCAGGAGATGAAAAATCATTAAAGACAAAATAAAATTAAGGAGGACATAAAGTATTATGCAAAATACATTTTTTAGTTGCTTTTAGACCTTCAGATGAGTCTCCGGGTTCCGTTTTTGTATTAGCTGTGACATCAACAGGCCAATTATAATTAGGGTTGTTCCGATTCTGATACTGGATAAAAAAATCTTGCATCGGAATCGGCGAGTATTTGAGTCCACGTACCGATCCGATACCATTTTCCTAAACATAACCTATTTATGCCCGCTAGCTTTGCTAGCTTAGCTTATTTACAGATTGTCACGGCGTGCGCCTGTGATGGGCGTGCGTCCAAATTGATATCACTCCTCGCTCACTAGGGCCTCCCCCCCTTTAGGTATGTGAACCAGCAGGGCCGCAGAATCAGGCAACGGCCCATGAGCTATCGCCGCTAATGATCCCGGCGCTATAAAACACAGCGGGGAGTGTAGCTCGGGGTCTGACTGTTGGGAAGCTGGACTTTGTGACGTGGTGCATTTTATGAAAGACAGTGGCACAAGAGCGGGGCGATGTGATGCGCCCCAGAGACTTTAAAAAGGTGGGCGACTTTGATCTCTGCGAGAGGAGCGCTTGAACGAGCTGCGCGATCTCCCGCGGCACCTTCACTTCCTATACATATATATACTGTACAGATACACACCCAGGTATTGTATCGGATCAGTACTCGGTATCGGCCGATAACCTGAGCGAAAGTATCGGGAGGGGAAAAATGGTATCGGAACATCTCTAATTATAATGACCTCATATACAGTATGATGATCCCCTTCCCTGACTTGTTGCTTAGCTCCACCCAGCTCTATTGTTCTTTGGTGGGGTGTGGCTCAGCAGTAGCTTATTTACATATACACTGAAACACAGTTGAACAGATAGGGCATTATCTGAGCGGTATTTCAGCTGAAGCTTTGGAGAAGCTCTGAGACTTGTGTTAGCCTGATTAAAGAAATAGTAAATTATCAGACCTTTTAAATTACAATACAGGTATTCATACGATGCCGGCATTGCCAGGTTGCCCCTGTCGGACCCTTGAACAAGGTCCTTCACCATCAAGTTCTCAGATACAAATCAGGCGTCAAGCTGGCAACTCGACCCTGTAAATAACTGCCACAGAAACAACAAATATACATACTGTATGCCGCTCAATGTGCTGGACAACATGTACTGTAGACAGAACCACATTGATAATACAAGGCATCAGAATATACAGTGGTCGTGACCTGAAGAGTGAGTGCATGTTCTTTGGATTTAAATAAACGCTTATTGAGACTTATAAGGTGTGACTTTAGCATGAAAGTGTGTCTTGCAGGTGTTTCTTAACTGTTAAACGACAGTTTAAGTGCCCTTCTGTGCTCGTGAGACACAGTGATCATTAGTTCGCCCACCCTGGACCACTAAGCATTAGTTGGGGCTTGGCTGTGTGAGACTCTTTATATCTCAAGCCAGGTGTTTCATAGGAACATGTTAATTATCTGTATACACTCCTCCCATGCATTTATTCGGGAGGACAGTGTAATTATATGATCCGAGGGAGTTGTAGGCATTCGGCTACTGCTAATGTCGATGCTAATACACTACACACAAGGTTGCTATAGATGTCTGGGAATATTAAAAGGGTCATTCCGTAAGAATCAGTGGCGCTGGTTAAACAGATTTTTGTGCCTTTCTTTGCGTCTCGTTGACAAGTTTAAATCTAGAGCTGCCAAATCTGACAGCACAGATGGCACACAAGCTTCTTCTGGGGTTTGCTAATAGTGGAGAATAACTCATTTAGAAGATGATAAAAGAAGGCAAGACAAAACATGTGGTGGATTATGATGATGCCAGTTACCCTAAGTGAACATAAAATCCGTCGAATAGCAGAGTAGAAAGAGTTTAACTTCATCGCCCAGACCCTGCGGTGTGCGTTGTGCAATTTTACAAGGGAAGAGCATGACGAGGGCTTTTCCCGAGGGCATCTAAACATTCTAAATTAGACTCCTCCAGACATAGCAGAAGAATTTTCGGAATTAATGAACTAAAGGGTAGTGACGGCTCAGGTGGATAAGACTCTAGGTTATTGATTTGGGGATCTCAAGGTCTGGGTTCAAGCCTCAATGTTGGTGGGTTGCCACACCCTATACTATACTATCCAGCCACTGCAAAATACAGTTAATACTCATACCTTACAAATACAGGCTGGTGAATGTTTAGCTAGTATACTGTATACAGTAGGATTAGTATGTTTAACAGTTTTACTTTCACATTGTGATTTTCAGGCACAAAAAAATTCACATACTGATGTTTTTTGTTGTTTGGTTGGTTGTTTTTTGCATTTGTCCTGTCTCAGCACATGTCAGGTCACTGTTTTGATGCCTCACTGTTTTCACTCGGTCTGTCACTCAATTTGCTCTTGATTTATCTGCCTTCTTAAATTCTCAGTGCTTTGTTGCTCGTCCTGAAGTTCTTCTCAGTGGTATCATATTATATGTTTCCGCTGTTATAAGCTACCCTGAGCTACCATTAGCTGTCAAATGTCATCCAGAGATGGGTCAAAGGCAACAAGTCCTATATGGTGTTCTAGTGCTTATTGCTTCTTACACACAGCTGCAGGGGTGCCGGCATTATTATATTTTATAATACGCACAAGAGCTGCCTTTAATATATATATATATATATATATATATATATATATATATATATATATATACACACACACGTTTAATTGATAAGTGCAATTCATTCACATACAACTACTCAGTGGGTGAATAAGAGAGTAATACAAAGAGGGATTAGGTCAGGTTTTTATTTTTTTTGCATGTTACCAATACATCACATTAAGGCCTGAACAATGGTTCACAAAAATATACAAATGCAGACACTTTACGCTACACAAATCCAGCTACATGTGTCATTGCATTCATGACTGTGTCATCGTAAAAGTCCTAACGAGACCCAAGCATGAGCAGCAGTCTCGCTGTTGCCTCTAGGGGTGCTATAGCAAGAAACACAACATACCTGACCCATTTTTCTTGGATTAACTTTTGAACTTAATTTAATTAAGTCTCAACATTCAGTAGCTTATATCGCCACAGGTACATACAGTAATAGCACACTTTGAGTATATTAACTGTAAGAGCCATATCTTACTTGTTATGCATTTGTTGTTGTGTTTATTTTATTTTATTTGTTGTTATTTCATCTATTCTACCTTGTTCTATTCATTAGTAAAGCATTAAGCATTAAGTTTGTTACATAAGCCATAAGATTTAAATTTAAGTTTAAGTTATGCATCCATTTTGACAATCGTAAGTTGGTCTGTGATGGCATTCCACTATTACAGTACATGCATTTGTATGACTGTCGTATGATAGAGAGTTCAGTTTAGATGCGGAAGGCTACGGAAACACAAGCTTTTGACTGTAAGCTCGTGAGTTCCCGGTAAGCTAAGCAGAGGTGTATATACAAATACTTCATTACCTTACTTAAGTAGAAATTTTGGTTATCTATACTTTACTAGAGTAACTATTTTTCAGCCGACTTTTTACTTCTACTCCTTAAATTTTTAAGCAGTTATCTGTACTTTCTACTCCTTACATTTAAAAAATAGCCTCGTTACTCTATTTTTATGATCAGAACGCGCAACCCCCCCCCACGTCGCATGATATGAGCGCGCACAACACGCGCCACTCGCCCCCCCCCCCCCGGTCGCATGATAAGAACGCGCACGCACAACGCCCCCGCCCCCCCCCCCCCGTGGTCGCATGATAAGAACGCGAGACCTTAATGCTTTTGTCGCCCCTCACGGTACTTTTACTTTTATACTTTAAGTAGTTTTGAAACCAGTACTTTTAAACTTTTACTTAAGTAAAAAGCTTGTGTTGATACTTCAACTTCTAAAGAAGTATTTTTGAACCTTAGTATCTATACTTCTACTCAAGTAATGAATGTGAATACTTTTGACACAACTGAAGCTAAGAATGTAAGGTACAGCAACTAGGTTGTTGTAACCGTAAGCTCCCGTAAGTAGAGATATACAACAAGAGTGTTGTTATATACGTAAGCTAAGACTGTAATTTATAAGATACAGCAAATAGGTTGTTGTAAAAGTCAGAGATTTGCAAGATGCAGCAACTGGTGTCTGTAATCACAGTGGATTTACTCAAGACGACTGTATGAAGTGTTGATTTTTTGATGCTGACAAAATAAACTACAAGAGACAAAGAGATCGGACTTCTGTCGTGTGAGTGAAACTTTAAACCAAAGCTACGCGTCAAAACTGGTGAAATAATATGACCGCATCTACATTAACCATGGACGCATGTTGTTGCTGCGCCATGAGCATTGTCATTTATGTTCACATACTTGCATTACTTTTTTTTCAGACCTAAAACTCTGATCATCCTACAGCATGCATTTTAAAGTCCAAACTCGGTGTTACTGTTGCTATTGGCAAAATCTTCACTACGTACAATTTTCAACTTCACTTTCAAAAGTTTGAATGACCTGTTGTTTTCTTTTGCTCATTTCTAGACTACTTATTTACCTGGTAGAATGCAATATACTGTAAGTACCAATATACTGTGACCACCAGATGCCAATGCCATATATACAGGATTACAGATGTCAGCACCTCTTCACATCTGTGATCTCAACTTATATGAATATGTACAGTATTGAGTCTTACTTACTCTTTAGTACAAGTTTTGTTATTATCATGTCTGCATTATTATGCACAAAATAATTATGTACACTATTTCCAAACATAACTTAAAGAATTAATAAATAACATTACAGAAGTATATTTGCACGCCTGAAGTGAAAGCAAGATGTTACATTACAGACCAATTTTCAGATTAGACTTCTGGCTTTTGCATTAACAAAAAAAAAAAAAAAAAGCGTGACCCACCCATGTACTATATCTGTTAGGGCACTCTCCAATCAAGGCAAAAGCTACGGACCAGTAAAAGCAAAGTCTATCACATGCTACCTCCTGGACAAGTGACACCAGCCAACTGCATCATTCAAACTGCTGTTGATGCAACGTTGAGGAATAGCGTGACACTTTCCTCTTGGTGGAAATTACTATCTGCCCCTTCCGCTTGTGTGAGACACCCATGATTACCCAAAAAGCGCATAATGAGTTATACGGATTGAGAAGAGAGTGAATTAGATTCTGCTACATGACCGGGCGAAAGTAGATGCTCAGCAGTCTAGACTTTGGGCTACTGCCAAGAAGGTTGTGAGTTCAAATCCCAGTACTGCCAAGGTGTCATGGATGGGTTTTTAGGAAGTGCTCTTAAAGTGCTCAGATGTATCCTGTGCCAACTGCATGTCCTTTTGGATTATTCATTCATTCATTCATTTTCTAAACTGCTTAGTCCTGTGTTCAGGGTCGCGGGGGACCTGGAGCCTATCCCAGGAGACTTCGGGCACTAGGCGGGGTACACCCTGGACAGGGTGCCAATCCATCGCAGGGCACACACATACACACACTCACACACCCAATCACACACTACGGGCAATTTTTAGGAACGCCAATTAGCCTAACCTGCATATCTTTGGACTGTGGGAGGAAACCGGAGTACCCGGAGGAAACCCACCAAGCACGGGGAGAACATGCAAACTCCATGCACACAGAGACGGGAATCGAGCCTGGCCGGGGAATCGAACCCAGACCCTGGAGGTGCAAGGCGACAGTGCTAACCACTACACCACCGCGCCGCCCCTTTTGGATTAAAGAAGTTTTAAAAATAACCATAAACAGCTTTCCTTACGAACTCAAAACTCCTAGTAAGGTAGAGAAAGTGCGGAAATGTTCAGCTCTATGCTTTGTCAAACATGACCAACTATTAAGAAGGTATGAAAATGCCATAACCCTGAGTGCAAGGAGGCAGTTGTGAGAAATACTAGCGTACCCAAGGTGGATGCTTAGATGATGGAGTGGTGAGTGCCATCTCTGTTCAAGGATGTGGCGTCAGAAAGAGAGAAAGACAGCAAAAGAGACAGAGCGAGAGATGTGGTTTGCACACACACACACACAAACACACACACACACAACATAACTCATGTAGTCTCATATTTCCAGTAAAATGGCAACAATGACTTAATGAAAACATATATACAAACAATAACACACACACACACGCATTCTGATTCTAGCAGTGCTGGCCTTTGGCACTGGAACATCTGGATCATCACAAACAAGTTCATCTTTATTTGAGCGCTATGACACGATGCATCACGGACTTCCTGCAGCTTCTGGGCTCCTCACCAGAGAGCAAGAGAGAGCGAGAGAGTAAGAGCGAAAGATGGAGAGGTGATGGAGAGGCTACACACCCGGTCCGTGGAGGTGGCACAGAGCGCGCGCAGTCCACAGGATGACGGTGCTCTGTCACTGTCCATGTCCCAGGGTGGAGCGCAGGGGGAGCGTACAGCGCTAAATACAAATCTATCAATCTATCAATGACACAGCCAAAAAAAAAAAAGAAAATAAGAAAAATATGTACGTTTTCCTTAAATACCTGGTGTTCATGAAAATGTGTTGTAAGGTATTTTATTTTATTATTATGAATTTTTCATTTTGTTAAAACAAATCAAAGAGCTGTTCAAAATGATTTTGACTTTGACTTTTAAGCAATACACAAACAAAAACAAACAACAGCTAATAGCGCTAATATTTCTGGATGTTGCTCATTTTATATTTTAGGCTAAAATTATTGAATGATCTTGCTCTGTATTGGTAATTACTGTGTAGATTAGTAACTGTTAATGAACTGCTAATATGAATTAATATGTGGAGGATGTGAAATTAGCAGGATTTTCCAGGTGTTGCCCATTTAAATGTATTTCAATTACTCAGTATTAGTTTCTGCATATGTTGGTTGCATTTATTTTTTCAATCTTAAAAGTGCAAATCTTAACCTATAAAATAGCATACATAGCATGTACATATATGTACACTCACCTAAAGGATTATTAGAAACACCATACTAATACAGTGTTTGACCCCCTTTCGCCTTCAGAACTGCCTTAATTCTACGTGGCATTGATTCAACAAGGTTCTGAAAGCATTCTTTAGAAATGTTGGCCCATATTGATAGGAGAGCATCTTGCAGTTGATGGAGATTTGCGGGATGCACATCCAGGGCACGAAGCTCCCGTTCCACCACATCCCAAAGATGCTCTATTGGGTTGAGATCTGGTGACTGTGGGGGCCATTTTAGTACAGTGAAGTCATTGTCATGTTCAAGAAACCAATTTGAAATGATTCGAGCTTTGTGACATGGTGCATTATCCTGCTGGAAGTAGCCATCAGAGGATGGGTACATGGTGGTCATAAAGGGATGGACATGGTCAGAAACAATGCTCAGGTAGGCCGTGGCATTTAAACGATGCCCAGTTGGCACTAAGGGGCCTAAAGTGTGCCAAGAAAACATCCCCCACACCATTACACCACCACCACACCGCCTGCACAGTGGTAACAAGGCATGATGGATCCATGTTCTCATTCTGTTTACGCCAAATTCTGACTCTACCATTTGAATGTCTCAACTGAAATCGAGACTCATCAGGCCAGGCAACATTTTTCCAGTCTTCAACTGTCCAATTTTGGTGAGCGCATGCAAATTGTAGCCTCTTTTTCCTGTTTGTAGTGGAGATGAGTGGTACCCGGTAGGGTCTTCTGCTGTTGTAGCCCATCCGCCTCAAGGTTGTGCGTGTTGTGCCTTCACAAATGCTTTGCTGCATACCTCGGTTGTAACGAGTGGTTATTTCAGTCAAAGTTCCTCTTCTATCAGCTTGAATCAGTCGGTCCATTCTCCTCTGACCTCTAGCATCAACAAGGCATTTTCACCCACAGAACTGCCGCATACTGGATGTTGTTCCCTTTTCACACCATTCTTTGTAAACCCTAGAAATGGTTGTGCGTGAAAATCCCAGTAACTGAGCAGATTGTGAAATACTCAGACCGGCCCGTCTGGCACCAACAACCATGCCATGCTCAAAATTGCTTAAATCAACTTTCTTTCCCATTCTGACATTCAGTTTGGAGTTCAGGAGATTGTCTTGACCAGGACCACACCCCTAAATGCATTGAAGAAACTGCCATGTGATTGGTTGATTAGATAATTGCATTAATGAGAAATTGAACAGGTGTTCCTAATAATCCTTTAGGTGAGTGTATATATGTATGCTATTTTATAGGTATTTATATATATATATATATATATATATATTCTATGGACAAATACATATATATTTTTTAATAATCTCCTTCCTTTTTTTCTCCTTCACTTTACAATAATCATTTGTTTTCCCTCATTAAAAATGTTTTTCACATTTTCTTCTTCGTGGTAGGCCAATGTTTCAGACAAGAAGTCTGATCGTGGCTCTCGTGTACTGAGAAAACTTTCTACCTTGATGGTGTCCAAGCAGTAGTGAAACACTGGGATAAGTGTATTAGTGTAGCAGGAGATTATATAGAGAAATAAAGGGAGTTTTTACTCTGATAATTGTGCTCAGATCAGTAAGAATTATTTAGTCTTCATCTTACTTATAGTTCTTGTATTATTCCTATTATTTCTTTATATGTCCCTTCTGCGATCACGAAATGTGCTCTTAACTTTGAAAGCGAAGCGATGTTACCTGGGAAATTGAGTTAAATATCCATAAATATACTTGTATTCACGGCCGTGAGCACAAATGTAATTTCATGTCAAATGTTGTGTTGACCTCTGCTCTGTCTTGGTAGTTAGCGCTGCTGAAACTGAGCGTTGCTCTGTTTAGCGCTGTGTACAGGGATGTTGTCTTATCACGTTAGCGTGGTTCACAGCGGACCTGCATGAAGCAGCTCAATAAAAGAGGAGATCAGCATCTCTCAGACACAGGTGAATTCAATGCTTTATTGAGGCGCAAGCTTAGCGGTTATATTTGTTTGGGAAACAAAATAAAGTTTAAAAGGAGTTTCAAGATCTTTCACAGGAATTCTTTAAGGTTCTGTCCCGGCGAGCTGAGTTTGAACCTTAAGTTTGTTAGAGAGCCACTGTTCTGAGAAAGCTCCTTATACCTCAATGCTTCAGCTTCAGAAAACACTTGGAAGGGTAAGTAGTGAGCAATCTTTATTGCTAGAGCACACAGCAGGAAAATACATAAACCCCATATTAGAACATTAAAACTAATAAAGAAGTGGACATCGAGTCTATTGGTAATAAAAAAAACAAAAGAAGCCAAAACAATTAATGAATGAATGTTTGAACAATATACACAACCGTTCAAAAGTTTTAGAAGACTTGCAAATTTCTTTGTTTTTGTTTAGTGATTTATTTTCTACATTCTACAATAATACTGGGGATTTCAAAACTATAAAGTAACACATATGGAATTAGGTAATTACGTAACAACAAGAAAAACAGCAGTTAGTTGTTATTTTAAGACACAGAGGTCGGCCTTTCTGTAATAGTTCCTGCAAGAACAGTATTGTCAAGTGCATTTGCAAAATCCGTCAAGCACCATAATGAAACTGTCTCTCATGAAGGCCGTCCCAGGAGGACGAGACCAAAACCTACCTCTGCTGCAGATGAGAAGTTCATTTAGAGTTATCAGCCTGAAAAATGACCAATTAACAGCAGCTCAGATTAGAGGCGTTATGAAGTCTTTACAGAGCAGAAGTAGCAGAAACATCTCAATATCAACTGTTCAAAGGAGATTCATGCAGTTACTGGACGCCTTCAGCAAAACTTTACAATGTAGAAAGAAATAAACATCAGGAACCATCATGGAGTTAGAAAGTGATCTAAAACTTTTGAAGAGTAGTGTATGTCACATTTCTATAGAATTATGGTTCATACACACATGGAGATTAACAAGCAGGGGGTCTACAAGGATGGTATTCTTTATATATATTTTTTTATATAGCAGTATTTCGGCTTATAAAATTACATTTAATCCATTCCAGAGGCGAGTTCTTAAAGTAAAAATTTG
Source organism: Channallabes apus (assembly GCA_030522415.1). Classification (NCBI taxonomy): domain Eukaryota; kingdom Metazoa; phylum Chordata; class Actinopteri; order Siluriformes; family Clariidae; genus Channallabes; species Channallabes apus. The sequence continues at coordinate 30,078,809 of CM060121.1, forward strand.
TATTTTGAAATGCATTTTACCATAGGAAATAATTACCATTCCTGTAAAAATATTAGCAATATTATCAACTTCTATAATCATATTTTTGCATATGGAAACAATCAAAGCATTTAGTAAAGACATGTAAATTAAGTGAAAAATTAAATAAATGGTCATTAAACCTCCCTTAACCTTAATTTATGATTGCTCTTGGCACCTGCTGCCTCAATAACCAAACTGAAAGCGGCTCCATTTTGTTCTTGCTATCTTTATCGTCCTTGATAACATTCTTGGAACCCATGATGCTACAGTACTGTATGTCTTCACTAAATCTTGCACAAATTGCAAAAAACCCACCAAAATTATTTAAACTCACTTTGCTTGGTTTTCCACAGTTCAAGATTTGAACGGCTCCCGGACGTACGAACAACTCCGCGTTCACTTCGGCTCGGTTTGTTCTCTCATCGCATTAGTTTGTCTATTTATACTTACTCCCCCCCCCATCCATCCATCCATCCATCTATCCATCTATCTATGTATCTACAGTATTACAGGCCCTTGTGCTAATTTCACAAACTAGCCTCCTGCCTCTGACCGTACCTAACAGGTTTAGGGCATAAAAAAAATGTTAGCCATGATTTGATTGGAGCAATCTAAATCTAATCAGAAAAGTCCAAAAACCTTTTAGTACTCTAATTAGGCACTTCGGGGACGCCAAACATTTTATAGTTAATGTTTTACAGTTAATATTAGCATGAGTGCGCCTGCCTTTAATAAAGCACTCGTTAACAGTCCCATTAGGATCTGAGAATGTGGTGTTAATAACTTCCACACAGATTTAGCTTTCCTTATTTAATTGCTATAATAGTGATTAAACTGTAATAGGACAATAAGAAATTTCAGAAACTTTTTGAAGGGCAGCGTAAGTGTTATTTATTTATCCCAGGAAGATCAGGGCAAAAGGCAGGAGACACCATGGATGACGTGACAACCCATCACAGGGGAGAAGGGCACAAACACACACATTCACATGCACGCACACATACTCTTGTTCTTGTTCATGTGGATATTGTAGCTCTAAGGCATCAACTTAACTCACCATGTTTGGAGGAAGAAAAATGCTGACCATGACCCTATAATTGTCATGCGCACTCAGCTCGCGCCCGGCACTAGGACCCGGAAGTAAGACGGTCGCAAAGACTGAAAGCATAAAAGGATACAAGATGGCGCCGCACATCGCTCTGTCATTGAGTTTTGCCCATGTTGTCTAGGTATCGTTCGTGTGCACGTGAGTACTCACTTTCTTGGGTTTACCTTCAGACTGAGTGTGTGTTTATAGGACGCGGGTTAGATTGTGTCTTTCTCTTGCTCATTTACTTTGAGAGTCCTTATAACAAATTGCCTGCACGCCCAATTATCCTGCCCGCTCGTGTCAATCCGTGTTTGGGTTTACCATTCACGCTACAGGGCTAACTGCTAAAGCTACGTCTTTCTGGTCATCTCGGGTTAGTTCATGACAGAATGACAGAGCCCAAAGCAGTAAACCCAGCGGATCACGCGCGCCTCGTGCGGCTGTTGATGGCATGGCTAGCGGTCCGCCCGCCGCAGCAGCCGCGGCCCCGCACCAACCCCCCCCCCCCTTCTGATGTTTTACTAGCATTACCGGATAAATGGGATGGCATAGATGGGAAATGCAATGTGTTCTTAACATCGCTGGAACTGGTGTTTGAGTTTAATGCCACCAAATACTCCACCGACTGGCTACGTATTGCACTACTCGTCTCGTTGCTATCAGGGCAGGCAGCTGAGTGAGCCACGGCAGTTCTTCACGCTGACACCGACACCGCCCACTCGTATAACGAGTTCACCCGTCAGCAGAAAATGACTTTCAAACATCCTGCTGGCGAGGTGGAGACCGACACGAAGCTCTACCACCTGCGACAGGGAGGATTGTCCGTGAGCAGGTACACTGCGGAGTTCCGGACCCTCGCCATCCAGACCTCGTGGGGAGACACAGCCCTCCGGACATCCTATTTCGAGGGACTGGCTACTCGGATTAAGGACAAGCTAGCCGGACGAGAACTCCCCGCCACACTGGAGGGGCTGATCCAGCTAGCCCTCCGGATCAACCAACGCCTCCTCTCTCGTCCGAAGCCAGCACCTCGAACCCTGCCACCAGCTCCCACCTACTCATACGCTGCACCAAAATCACCATCCACCGTCACCACTGCCTTCACCGGACGTGTCGGATCTCCACCCCCTGCCATGGTTGACACCAGAGCCGGGGAACCCATGCAACTAGGGCGCGCCTCCCTGACCGTGGCGGAACGCGAGAGGCGCTACCGTGAGGGATTGTGCGCCTACTGTGGCTCAGCAGCGCACCACAGAGCGACCTGCCCATTCCGTCCGGGAAACGCCCAGCCCCGGTGAATAACAGGAGAGACTCACCAGGCACCGTCCACCTCTCCGCCATGACTGAAACCACCACTTCTCGCCTCACGATTCAGGTAACCCTCCACCTTGGCCACAAGCGGGTCCGAAGTACCGCATTCATCGATTCCGGTGCCGCGGGTAACTTCATTGACTATACTGTACGTACGCCAAAGGTTTGGGGGTAAGAATTGAGGCGTTATCCCAGCCCATGAGAATCACCTCCGTCGACGGGCGGCCCCTCTCATCTAGCCCCATCACTCAACAAACCCACCCCATCATCCTCAACCTCAGACCCCACCAAGAACAAATTCAGTTTCACATCACCCCTATCTCCTCTGCACCTCTCATCCTCGGATATCCCTGGCTACTCAAACACGACCCCCTGATTTCCTGGACACAAAGCCAGATCCTTCAGTGGGGGCCGACCTGCACCGAGTTACTGTATGCCTACGGGCCCAGGCTGGGACGTGTTCCATGGAGTCCGAGGCCTCCGATGTCAACATCCACGCAATCCCTCTGCCCTATCGGGACCTGGCTGAGGTATATTTACAGGTGACCACACAGGATATTTGTGGTCACCTGTATGGTGCAGGATATTTACAGGTGACCACACAAAAACAAGGGAGAGGGAAAAAACAAAAAGAAACCCAAAGTACCAAAGAAAAAAACAAAACAGAAAAATAAAGATGGGGAAATAAATCCAAAAAAAGAAAACAGCATGCATCCACAATATAGCACTAGAAACAAAATAGCTCGAGGCACCACAGTTGCACTCTCGCTCTGACTCGAGTCTGGTCTCCTCTTTTATAGGCCAGACTCCGCCCCTTTCTGGGACTCTCTCATTAATAGGTAAGTACCTTCAAACAGAAACCATTACTTTACTGCTGTCACATGGTTAAGACATACTTAACATCAACTTTATAAAAGTTTCCACATAAAGTAAAAACAACAATCCTTCACTGAAACAATGTATTTACTAGGTAAATTTTTCCCAGTCACAAATTCAGGCACCCCCCCTGACATTACAGAATGGTATAGCTGGACTCCGGTGCGCCGCAGTCAGTGACGTCATAACTGCACGCCTCCCGGTCGCTCTGTTTGGCCGATTCCGCATCACACCCTGGAGTGCCGGCCGGCGCGCGCCTGCTTAAACAACGCACGACAGCAGGCCAAAATAGCACAACACATTAAATGTCCGGGATTATGAAAATGCATAAACAGAGGGAGTAATGTAAATTATGTCCATGTGTCATTGGAAGCGTGTGTGCACCCGCGCTGCCGACGGGAGAAACAACGGGAGGGGAGTGAACGTGATGTTTTTCAGAGGCGTGTGTGTGTGTGAGCAGAGGGAGAGAGAATATGAATGTGTGCCAGGGTTGCTCGGAGGTGACATCTAGGACAGCTTTGTCACACCGGGCCAATCATCTACCACCTCACCGTCCCTATGATCTGGCCATTGAACTCCAGCCGGGTACACCCCCCCTCCGCGGCCATCTCTATTCTCTTTCCAACAGTGAGTCCAAGGTGATGGAAGAATACGTCACCAACGCCCTACGACCCGGCACCATCCGGCCATCCTCCTCACCTGCAGCTGAGCAGTTCTTCTTCGTGAAGAAGAAAGGGGGCGAACTTCGCCCGTGTGTCGATTATCGGGGGCTTAATAAGATCACCATAAGGAACCGTCACCCGCTGCCTCTTACCAACTCAGCCCTGGACGCCCTCTCTGGTGCCACCGTGTTCACTAAGTTGGACCTCCGGAGCGCCTACAACTTGCGCATCAGAGAGGGTGATGAGTGGAAGACGGCCTTCATCACCCCCACCGGACATTATGAGAGCCTTCCAACAGTTCATCAATGATGTTCTCAGGGACATGCTAGGCTGATGGGTGTTCGTCTACTTGGACGACATCCTTATATATATATATATATATATATATATATATATATATATATATATTCACACACCATAGAAGAACATGCCAAACACGTTAGGGCTGTTCTAAAGAGATTGCTCGCCCACCAGCTGTACAGTAAACTGGAAAAGTGTGCTTTTCACGAGCACTCCACCACATTCCTGGGTTTTGTCATCTCGCCCCAGGGTGTGGCCATGGACCTGCAGAAGCTGGAGGTTGTACGTCACTGGCCCCTACCCAGGACACTGAAGCAGCTCCAACACTTTCTCAGGTTTGCGGACTTTTACCGTTGCTTTATCCGGGGCTACAGTACAGTTGCAGCACCACTCACCACACTGACCAGGCCCTCAACCCATCCTTTTCAACTCAACTCAACCGCCATCTCCGCCTTCAGAGAACCTGCTCACCATCAAGAACCTGAAGCAGCTCAACCCACGACAGGCACGGTAGGCACTATTTTTTTAACAATACGATTTCCATCTGTCGTACCACCCGGGGTCAAAGAACACCAAGGCCGACGCCCTCTCCCGTCAGTACAAGCGAGAGACGCCCCGGGCGGACCCCGTGCCTGTCATTTCACCCACCCGGATCATTGCACCTCTCCGCTGGGACATGGAAACGAGGGTCCGCCAGGCACTGACCACAGAACCCGCACCGGCAGGCGTGCCGCCTGGACGACTCTATGTCCCAACCTAGCTAAGGCCCGAAGTCCTCCAGTGGGGTCATTCCTCGCTCATCGCTGGACACCCACGAACCCTACGAACCACCACTTTTATGAAATGGGCTTTCTGGTTGCCCTGGGCCCGCTACCTCAAATGGGCTGAGTTGTCACACAACCTCCATGTCTTCTCAGCCACCAACCTGAGTCCATTTGAGGTGTGTCATGGTTTCCAACCTCCGATGTTCAACCACCAAGAACCGGATGTTGACGTACCATCGGCCCAACAGTTGGTCCGCCGGTGCCGGCGGCTATGGCACCAAGCCAACCTTGCCATCCAATGGGCCAACACCAATTACATCACTCAACACCGCCATTGGCACCCTCTGGGACGCTTGTACCACGTAGGTGACAAGGTATGGCTATCCACCAGGAACCTTCACCTACACATGGAGTCACGAAAACTATCACCAAAGTTCATTGGACCATACCGCATCACGTTAAAGGTTAACCCCCTCACCTACCAGCTCCAGCTGCCTGTGGCGCTCCGGATCCACCCCGTCTTCCACACCACCCAACTGAAACCATTCATCACCTCACCCATGGTTCCACCCACCTCCCCTGCTCCTCCCCCCGTATCATTGACGGCAGTCCCGCCTACACCGTGCGGCGGATCCTCGACTCGCGGCCTCGGGGCAGGGGCACCCAGTATCTGGTCGACTGAGAGGGCTACGGCCCTGAGGAGCAGTCTTGGGTCCCAGCATGCTTCATCATCGACCCTGAGCTCATCTGGGTATTCTCCACCGTCACTGGGTATCCTCCACCCCGGGACCGTCCGGAGTCGGTCCTGGACGGGGGGGTACTGTCATGCGCACTCAGCTCGCGACCGGCACTAGGACCCGGAAGTAAGACGGTCGCAAAGACTGAAAGCATAAAAGGATACAAGATGGCGTCGCACATCGCTCTGTCATTCAGTTTTGCCCATGTTGTCTAGGTATCGTTCGTGTGCACGTGAGTACTCACTTTCTTGGGCTTACCTTCAGACTGAGTGTGCGTTTGTTTTTACCATTCACACTAGAGGGCTAACTGCTAAAGCTACGTCTTTCTGGTCGTCTCGGGTTAGTTCATGACAATTATCAAGCACGGAGGTGGAAGCATCATGCTTTGGTACAGGCTAAAGGTACAGGCAAAGTTGAATGCAGAGAAACGAATTGAGGGATCAATGGACAGGACCATGTATTGTAAAATTTTGGATGAGAACCTCCAGAATATGGGACCTCCAAGTGGATGTGTCTTCCAGCATGAGAATGATTCAAAGCATACTGACAAGGCAACAGAGGAGTGGCTCAAGAAGAACATTAAGGTCATGAAGTGGCCTAGCCAGTCTCTAGACCTTAATCCTATAGAAAAATTAAAGAAGAAGCTGAAACTTCGGGTTGCCAAGTGACCGGAAAGAAACCTTAAGCATTTAAAGAAGATCTGTAAAGAAGAGTGGATGAAAATCTCTCTACTTCAACAACTACAAGAAACATTTTACCTCTGTGCCTGCCAACCATGATTTCTCTACCAAGTTATGTTTTGCTTGGGGATCAAATACTTATTTTCCTTAATGAAATGCAAATCAATTTATAACTTTTGTATCATGTGCTTTTTCTAGATTTTTGCTTGATATCCTGTCTCTATCCTTAAAAAAAAAACCTATGATGAAAAAAAACCATATATATATATATATATATATATATATATATATATATATATACACCCTTAATTATATATACCCATAATTATACCCTTAATTTCTTTGTACTGTATACAGTATGGGCAAACTTACAAAATATGCAGGACATCAAATAATTATTTTCATCACTGTATCATTGATGATATTTTCCTATATCAGCAATCTTTTGATAGTTTTACTTCTTACAAAATATGGTTCAGAACGACAGATGAATAACAAGCTGGGACTGGAAGTCTGTGCCACATGGTCTGTAAGAAAGACGGATTTGGTTCCACCTTTAATTTCCATCCTAAACAACTTCTCTAACATTTAGATGAATGTAAATACCCCAGCACGGTTATTACCAGCTCTGTTGTTTCCTGTGCTTTCCTTAATTCCTGCACTAAATTACATTAATCCAATCTGCTCTCTACGGTGTACAGGCTGGGCCAAACAGGAAGAGTGTGTTTATTAGCTTTGTGCATATGTGTGTGTGTGTGGGTTCACTACACTGATTCGATCTGACACTGCCAGAATGTGAGCAATTATCAGCAATTCTGCTTGTTTTCTGTCTCTGTGACTCAGTGTAGAAAGAGAGGGAGACATGTAACGTGTAACATATTCACCCAAACTCTAGGCCACTGACACTGACAATGAAGCTTAATTATAGAAAGTCATAGACTCACACACTCGCATGTGTACTGTACAATAAACCATTGTGGGTAAGTGTGTGTGGGCATGGGTCAGCTCGCTCGCATGGAATAAACCAAACATCTCCTGACTTTCCTTCCTACTGTCAGCAGATTTAAAGAGCCGAACTCACCCGGGCTCCTGATCGAGAAAAGGGCAACTTCTGACTTTGATAAAGGCCAGCTTTCCCGATCTCTCTGTCTTCTTTTCTTGCTCTTTCACTCTCTTTCTCTCACACACACACACACACACACATGCTTGTTAATGTTAATGTCAGCGCTCAATAAAGAGTCCATGGCCAGCATTCGGAGGGCTGTAAATGAGACGTTTCAGGACAGACCTATGTTGGGTTCTATTAAAGTCTGAAGTTAGATATTTCCGAATTTTAAACACAGATTCAAAACTTTTGCTTTTATTTGTTGTAGAGTTTAACAAAAAAGTGCGTTCTGTTAGTTAATAAGTTGATGGGGAATAAATGTCATTTAGATTTCATGTAAACATTCTGTATGTGTATATGGTTATGGTTTCATCACCACCATATTAAACATGGTTCTTTTTTTTTTTAACCTAAGAGAATGCAACATCACCTAGTATTGTAATTTTAATTGTTTACCTGTACTTGGGTTATTTACATTGTAAATTAAAAATTCTATTCAAGTTTTCCTTTGTTGCTATTATCTCCTACTGTAATATTATTGTTCACTACCCTTCTACCTCCTTGTTCTCCAGAGGCTAAGACAAAATAAGAATTTTATTGTACCTAAGTATATATTATACTGTGTGCATGGAGTTTGTGTTCTCATCGTGCTTGGTGGGTTTCCTCCAGGTACTCTGGTTTCCTCCCACAGTCCAAAGATATGCAGGTTAGGCTAATTGCCGTTCCCAAATTGCCTGTAATGTGCGAAGGAGTGAGTGAGTGTATGCGTGTACCCTGTTATGGATTGGCACCCTGTCATATATATATATATATACAGTGGTGTGAAAAACTATTTGCCCCCTTCCTGATTTCTTATTCTTTTGCATCTTTGTCACACTTAAATGTTTCTGCTCATCAAAACCCGTTAACTATTAGTCAAAGATAACACAAGTAAACACAAAATGCAGTTTTTAAATGAAGGTTTACGTTATTAAGGGAGAAAAAAAACTCCAAATCTACATGGCCCTGTGTGAAAAAGTGATTGCCCCCCTTGTTAAAAAATAACTTAACTGTGGTTTATCACACCTGAGTTCAATTTCTGTAGTCACCCCCAGGCCTGATTACTGCCACACCTGTTTCAATCAAGAAATCACTTAAATAGGAGCTACCTGACACAGAGAAGTAGACCAAAAGCACCTCAAAAGCTAGACATCATGCCAAGATCCAAAGAAATTCAGGAACAAATGAGAACAAAAGTAATTGAGATCTATCAGTCTGGTAAAGGTTATAAAGCCATTTCTAAAGCTTTGGGACTCCAGCAAACCACAGTGAGAGCCATTATCCACAAATGGCAAAAACATGGAACAGTGGTGAACCTTCCCGGCCGACCAAAATTACCCCAAGAGCGCAGAGACAACTCATCCGAGAGGCCACAAAAGACCCCAGGACAACATCTAAAGAACTGCAGGCTTCACTTGCCTCAATTAAGGTCAGTGTTCACGACTCCGCCATAAGAAAGAGACTGGGCAAAAACGGTCTGCATGGCAGATTTCCAAGGCGCAAACCACTTTTAAGCAAAAATAACATTAAGGCTCGTCTCAATTTTGCTAAAAAACATCTCAATGATTGCCAAGACTTTTGGGAAAATACCCTGTGGACCGACGAGACAAAAGTTTAACTTTTTGGAAGGTGCATGTCCCGTTACATCTGGCGTAAAAAGTAACACAGCATTTCAGAAAAAGAACATCATACCAACAGTAAAATATGGTGGTTGTAGTGTGATGGTCTGGGGTTGTTTTGCTGCTTCAGGACCTGGAAGGCTTGCTGTGATAGATGGAACCATGAATTCTACTGTCTACCAAAAAATCCTGAAGGAGAATGTCCGGCCACCTGTTCATCAACTCAAGCTGAAGCGATCTTGGCTGCTGCAGCAGGACAATGACCCAAAACACACCAGCAAATCCACCTCTGAATGGCTGAAGAAAAACAAAATGAAGACTTTGGAGTGGCCTAGTCAAAGTCCTGACCTGAATCCTATTGAGATGTTGTGGCATGATCTTAAAAAGGCGGTTCATGCTAGAAAACCCTCAAATAAAGCTGAATTACAACAATTCTGCAAAGATGAGTGGGCCAAAATTCCTCCAGAGCGCTGTAAAAGACTCGTTGCAAGTTATCGCAAACGCTTGATTGCAGTTATTGCTGCTATGGGTGGCCCAACCAGTTATTAGGTTCAGGGGGCAATTACTTTTTCACACAGGGCCATGTAGGTTTGGATTTTTTTTCTCCCTAAATAATAAAACCCCTCATTTAAAAACTGCATTTTGTGTTTACTTGTGTTATCTTTGACTAATAGTTAAATGTGTTTGATGATCAGAAACATTTTGTGTGACAAACATGCAAAAGAATAAGAAATCAGGAGGGGGGCAAATAGTTTTTCACACCACTGTATATATATATATGACAATAAAAATCTCAAATAGGACTTTAAGGTTATATGATTATTTTCTTTATATTTATGCACTTAGCAAAGAGTAAGCATTACACGTCTGAGCATTATAGGCCTTGCTCAAGAGCCCAACAGTAGTGGCTATGGGGTTTTGAACCAGGTACCTTTTGAACTGTAGTCCAAAGTCTTAACCACTGAGCTACCCCTGACCACTATTTCAATGTATGAATTGGTAAACTGCCACTTGTTTTAGCTGTATTTGTATATGTATTTAATCCAGTTATTCCTCCTCCTCCTCCTCCTCATCATCATCCTACACACCTTAACTTCAGCACCATCTTCTGCCTTTCCTGTTTTTTTTCCCTGTAAATAAGTTCGCAAATGTCACAAAATGACAATAACATATGTTACATCATTAAAATTTAATTTAAAATGTCATGCATCATAAGTTATACATAAAAAAAAATAATCAAGGCAGTGTCATTAAATGTTTCTGACCCGTATGTTTATCTTTTGGCATCAAAAATCCATGCATAATTTGCATAAATATTATGTATATTATATAATATAAATAGCTATGAGCATCCTCATTGCTGGAGAAATTATCAGAACTTCCAGCACATCTAACATGCTTTCAAAGCAGCAGCACTTTACTCAATGTGCCAACTTTTAATATGCATTAATTGGCTGATTAAATTGATTGGCTGGCACTTTGTTGGGTCACTTCTCCCACAAGCCAATCAATATGGCAGATAACATAGTTCTTTTATTGTACTGTATGCCGAGGCAAATTTCTTGCAAAATTTCAGTTTTTAAGGTAAACATTTATGAGATGGGGTTTATTTGTACGATGAGGTACCACTGTATGGAAATTTCCCATAACATTATGGTACTGTTACCCTTTTATGGGTTCATTCCATTTTATTCCTTTGAATGGTTTTTTGCTTGAATGATTTAATATTATTCAAAACAAGCTGGTTGGGGCAAAAGGATTAATGAAGGTTGCTTAAAATGTGTCATTGTTTAATTGAATTATTCCTTAACTATTTCCTTGTTGGAGCTTTAATGTCAACTCAAATGAGTTCCAGGTACAATGGAAAGCAATACAGTATACATAATTTAAGGACAACACAATGAAATCTCACAGCTCCAGGGTTCCTTTTCAGATCCTCATCAACTACAGTATCTATGTTTTCTCCAGTTTCCCCATGAAAATTGCATTAAATTGCCCAGCGGTTTGAATCGGTGTGGGAATGTGATGTGTTTCGTGGTCTACTATGGAATGGCATCCTGTCCTTGACGTATTCCCACCTCATCTCCAGTGTTCCTGGGAAATGCTCTAGATCTCCATCCCTGACCAGGATAGGACATTCACTGAAGATGAATGAAGAAGCTTTAAGCACGTACAGTATATACTTAGACACTTTTTCTCAACTTGTCTCTGAAGACTTGAAGCAGTAGTAATGCATGTGCATATTTTTAAGAAAGATCTGCTGACTCAATTGTGACCCATTGACCCCGGTCCCCACTTTATGCTGAACTTTATGCTGCGCGTTGACCTGAGCCTCTCTTCACACATATTTTAATACTTCAATTTTCATCAGAGTCCTGCATTAGCATAAAGTTCCTAGTACTGCGCAATCAGCAGTTATGGTTCTGTGTGATTGATGGATCGTGAGTTTCAAATCCAAGCACCTCCAGAGATAGCGACTGTTGGGATTTCCAAAAATACAGGTAATGACTAAGACTCTAGCTTGAGTAGATGATCTCCTCTGGATATTGCTGCTGTAATCATAAAGGCTGTCCTTTCGCTCATTATAAGAGAGGTACTGTATTTACATTCGACTCTTTATTACTTTTTATTCTTTCACCCCCATATACTATTATAATTTATAATCCAATCCTTCTTTTTCTCAGAAGAGGTCAAGTTCCCTTTTGAATCTGGTTTCTTTCAAGGTTTTTTCCTTACTGTGTGTTATTGCAGAGAGATCTTGACTAGATAGATAGATAGATAGATAGATAGATAGATAGATAGATAGATAGATAGATAGATAGATAGATAGATTGATTGATTGATTGATCGATTGATTACTTTTTTGGATACTTTATTTATCCCAAAGGAAATTCCAGATATCCAGAAGCAACACAGACAGTAACACAAATTTGTGTTGCCTTGAGGCAATGTGAGGAAGAAACCGTGAGAGGAACCTGGTCATTTAACAGGCAATGTAAAATATAACTTCGCTTTGTTTAGTGTGATTGAACACTGTACATCCTACACACCGTTAGTACAGTTTACACAGGGTGAAAATGTGAGAACTGACCAAAGTTACTAGTGTTATGCTAAGAACAAAGAAATACAAGATTTATACTGTAAGAGGATAAAAAAGAATAACTTATCAGTTTATTAAAAAATGGATCCAATTACAGTATATAATTTTGTTAGCAGATATTAGAATTAAAAATGAGAAAATAATCAATAATTTACAATGGGTCAGTTGTTTTGTTCATCTTTGTTCTTGAAATGTTTAACAATGGCCTCATCATATTCAACATCAACATTTAAGCATTTGGAAGACACCCTTATTCATTTTTTTTTTTAGGTTAGATTTTTTTTTAAATCTCATTATACATCTGAACAGTTAAAGGTTAAAGGCCTTGCTCAAGAGCCCAACAGTGGCAACTTGGTTGTTATGGGGTTTGAACCTGGGACTGTAGTCCAATGATTTAACCATAAATAAATATTGTGGCGTGGGCGGGGCTGAAGACCGTCATGCTTTGCGGGGGTTTTCTCTGTCTCTACCATGAGAGAGAAGGGTGTTTGGGTTAGTGGCTTCGGCCAAGTTGGGTGCGTTTATGTGTGTGTGCTTGACCTGTGTATGTGTGCTTGTGCTGTGGTAATAAACTACTCCCCAGCCATTTGCATTGGGGAGCAAGTAAGCTCACTCATCCTCCAAGATCCCTGCTAGTGTTGAAAAACGCTACATTGGTGTCAGAAGTGGGATGGAGAATTTAGAGTTTGAGCGAACGGCGGAGGACCTGCGAAAGATTCAGGAGGGCCGCCGAGTTGCAGCACGACTCCGGAAAAAGCATCTCCCGGATGGAGCAAGTGCCAGCAAAACGGCACGACAGAAATGGAGCGGCGAGATGAGGATCCCGGCAGTGGATCTCGGAGCGGAGCCCAACGGTGACGCTGCGCAAGTGTCGGAGCAAGCTACAGCTCCGTGCCGGCGATGTGTGCTGCAGCTGCATCTTCCTTCCTATAACGGCGCCGTCGAGCCCTACGCGTTCTTCGCCCAAGTGGAACTAGCCGCCGACTTCGCAGGCTGGTCTACGGCGGAAACGGCTGTAAGGGTTGCACTCTCGCTGAAGGGCGCCGCGCTCCGGGCACTGGAAGACCTCCGGGCCGATGAGCGGAAGGACTGGGCAAAGCTCCGAGAGTCGCTTCACCTCCGGTTCGGCGCCGGTGACCGTCAAGAAGCAGCGTGCGAGGAGCTGGCAGTCCGCGAGCGGCGCGCATCTGAGCCACTGGGCGCGTTCGCCATGGACTTAAGAGGCCTGGTGCGCCGGGGCTATCCAGAGTGTGAGCCGACCAAGCAGGAAGAGCTAGCTTATCACGCTTTTCTTCGAGGACTCCGACCGCCGCGGCTCCGTGAGCACACCAGGTTAGCAGCACCAGCTTCCCTCACCGAGGCGCTACGCGCAGCACAGCGCGCTGAACCCATAACTGCGGTGCATCACGGCGAAAGAGCCGAGCGATCGCCCGCAGCTCGGGGGCACTCGGTAGGTGAATCTAGCCGGGGACAGGGCTGCCCGTCACAGCTAGACAACAGAATAGTCTCTGGGGTTTCGCGGCGATGCAACGTTCCTGGGTTTGAGGGACAGCGTACCCCAGCAGCCGTCGGACAAGCGCCAGGTGAACATCCGGGCAGCAAAGTACGTCATCGGTACTGCGAGCGAGGTAAAGAGCGCGTGTGCCGAGTTACTCCCTCGCCGAGAGCATCGCCCGCAGTCATTTCACCTGCGCCGCCGCTGGTCAGTGAACGTTTTGTCCGCTACACGGCAAAGAAGGGCCCCACCCAGCGCTCGCGGGCACCGCTGCAGGACTTTCGGGTGGGGGCACCTGTGGAGCGTGTGGGCGTGGACACTCACAGCCAGGGGCGAGGCTTTGCTGCTGGTGAGCAGGTGTGGGTGTGTTCCGGAAGGAAGAGCGGGCGTTCACCCAAGCTCACGTCTCACTGGGTGGGCCCCTGTACGGTACTAGCTCAGCTCGCCGAGTTCATCTATCGGGTGCGGTTGGCGGGGCGGGCGCGAGTGTTGCTCCACCGAGATCGTCTTGCGCCTTACCAGGCGCACGCCGGCGAGACATCGAAATCTGCGGAGGCCGGACCGCCTCCGGGACAATGTGCTTCTCCACAAAAGAACCACGCCGACCGCCTTCACGCCTGCAAGACTGAGAGTCATGGTGACCGGGGACGGTCACAGCTCGGGTGGGGGCAGTGTGGCGTGGGCGGGGCCGCGGCTGAAGACCGTCATGCTTTGCGGGGGTTTTCTCTGTCTCTACCATGAGATAGAAGGGTGTTTGGGTTAGTGGCTTCGGCCAAGTTGGGTGCGTTTACTGTATGTGTGTGTGCTTGACCTGTGTATGTGTGCTTGTGCTGTGGTAATAAACTACTCCCCAGCCATTTGCATTGGGGAGCAAGTAAGCTCACTCGTCCTCCAAGATCCCTGCTAGTGTTGAAAAACGCTACAATATTAAAATCAGCAGTAATAAATCATATACTTGTGTAGACAAACTTGTGTATACATGTTTTTCTTAAGTTAAAAATAAAACTGTGTGTGGTTATATCGTGGTGACATAGTGCATTCATTACAGACAACTTGGAATTCTGAGGTGAATAAGCATTGCTTTTCACTTTTACATGTACAGTAAGAGGCTGGGGTTTCATGAATTCAGAACAAGAAAAAAATCCTATATGTTTAATCGTAAAAGTAAGACTGATCAGAAAAAAAACTTAAAATTGCTAGGGAGCATAAAGATTGGACTTTGGAGTGATATAAAAAAAAAAGTCATGTGATCTTATGAGTCCAGATTCATCCAATCCCAGAGCGATGTTCGTGTCAGGGCAAGAAGGGAATCGATGCACCCATCATACATAGTGTCCACTGTACAGGCCTCTGGAGACAGTGTTATGATCTGGGATTGCTTCACTTGCTCAGGTACATTATAGGCTCCGCAATGTTATTTGGCAATAAAATAAAGTCAGCTGATGACCTTAATGTACTGAACGACTAGATTATCACATCTCATGGCAGCATGAGTAATCATTGTCACACAGGAATTGACCAGAATATTGGCGTCATTATCACATCTTACAAAATCACAAAATCCTAGTGGGTGAGACTTGTACAGTATACACTGCATATATGTGTATTCTGTATTCTCTAAAGATCTTTAGCACTCTTAGCTGTCATGTCAATCAAGCATGACTTCTTCTATCCCTTCCTGACAAGCTGTGCATTTGCTTGACATAATGTTTTTAGCATTTAGACCAGCTCACCTGGTTCAAGAAGAGCTAGAAGCCTTGCCTTCAGACCCAGAGGCACTTAGATTTACACAATAACAGCCGTCAGCACTGACATGAGGCTTGTTTAACTAGAATAAATCAGCATCGCCTAATTTAACGTGTCATTACATTACAGTACTGAGTCTACAGTGAATGAACGGTACTGTACCTACTGTAGGGTTATACAGTATATAATTTTCAGATATATTTCTCTCTTGGATTTCTATTCAAGAAATTCTGAAATACTTACCGTATATATATGTTTAATGTTATGAATAAAACATGACAGTTAAGTGTCAGGAATCAACAATGATTTTTCAATAACAGCAAGTGCTTTGTTTTGACTAGACAGCAGCAACTTAATTTGTCTGTTTATAGTTATTGAAAGAACTTAAAATAACTGAGTTCTCTCAAAACCAACTTGCTTTCTTTTTTTAATCCTCTCTTATATATTATATATTGATATACTGTATATATATATATATATTGTCGAGTGGAAAGTTTGGTGGAGGGGAATTATGATGCAGGGTTGTTGTTCAGGGGTTGGCCTCAGCTCCTCAGTTCCAGTGATAGGAACTCATAATGCTTCAGCATACAGTACCAAGACATTTTGGACAATTTCAAGCTTCCTTCATGGGAACGGTTTAGGGACAGCCCCTTTCTTTTCCAATATGACTGCTCACCAGTGAAAAAAGCAAGATCCATATAGACATGGATGAGCGAGTTTGGTGTGGAAGAACTTAACCTGAGGTCAACCCAACAGACCTGACCTCAACCCAATAGAACAGCTTTGTGATGAATTAGAGTGGAGACTAGGAGGAGCCAGGCCTTCTCGTCCAACATCAGTGTCTGACCTCACAAATGCGTTCCTGGAAGAATGGTCAGAAAGTTCCATAAACACTCCTAAACCTTGTGTAAAGCCTTCCCAGAAGAGGTAAAACTGTAATAGCTGCAAACGGGGCAGCTATTACAACATCCTATTAAGGCCTATGGATTGAGAATTGGATGTTACTCAAGTTTATACTGAATGCATGTGAAGGCAACTGAGCAAATACTTTTTGCAATATAATGTATATATAATCTATTAATATCTATATATCTATCTCTCTATCTATATCTATAGTATTGTATTTATATATTGTATATATTTTTAAATTGTAGTAAAAATATAAATGATTGATTGTAAACGTAATTAAAATATATCATCATATAAATTAATAGTCAATTGCTTAAAATAATTATTATGCCTTATTAATTTCTGATGACCATTACATCATGTGGAACGGTATTGCATGTGTGTAAATGATTCCTCATGCTCCTAGAATCGCTCTTCCATACCCTGAGTCCTGCAATATGCCCTGTCCCATCAGGGAAGAAAAACTCCACAGATGTGATAACCTGGTCATTCAGTACATTCAGGTCGTCAGCTGACTTCATTTTATTGCCACATAACGTTGCTGAGTCTAGACCTGAGCAGCTGCAGCAACCCCAGATCATAACACTGCCTACAGAGGTTTGTACAGTGAACACTATGCATGATGGGAAGCCATTCTTACCCTGACACGCCCATCGCTCTGGTATAGGATCAATCTGAACTCATCAGGCCACATGGCCCCTTTCCATCGTTCCACAGTATAATCATTATACTCCCTATCAAACTGAAGTCTTCTTTTTTCTAATCAGGCTTATTAACAAGTGAGTTTCTTATGGACACCCAGCTGTTTAGTCCCAGAGTTGTGACCTCTTATTACAGGGAGTGCATATGGAAATAATCTTACTTTCACTATTAAACCTATCTCTGATTTCTACTGTTGATTTTCCATGAAGCAATTTCATCAAGTGTTTATCTCTATTCATATTTAAATTTTTCCCAATAATGAATTTTCTACAAACTTGAATGTACAACACTATCCTTCCAGGTTTTAATAGTGTCTTGGAGAGTTGGAGAGACATTGACTTGGTACATAAAAACAACTCTCTGACTCCTTTGCGACCTATAATAACCTATATATACAGTACATTTACATGTCAGGCACTTATATTGTCTGACTGAATCTCTCTCTCTCTCTCTGTGTGTGTGTGTGTGTGTGGGAAGGGTGGCAGATGGAAATGGGAAATGGAATAGGATAAGTTGCACACTTGGGGCGGAGAGTTGTGCAAATGTGTGTGTCTAGCACAGTCAAGGGTACAAAAACGATCAGAGGAAAGTGGACCCTAGGCCCCGTGTATGACTTAATGGCCTTGTCCATCCTCTTTTTCCCTTCCCTTTCTCCATTCCTTCTCTCTCTCTCGCTCTCTCTTTCTGTCTCTTGGCCCTGATCCCACTGAAATTTCTTTCATTTATCTCATTCAACTCATTCACATCATTGCATTATTCTCAGCCATTTAAATGAACTTTTCAGAGAGAGCGAGAGAGAGGGAGACAGGAGCAGACATAGCAAAGCCCAAGGTGGAATAAACACATTAAAGAAAACGTGTACACGAATAAGACATTAAGAAAGAAAAATGAGAAAAAGAAGGAATATAGCAGGACGAAAGATACAGACTGACATGGAGAAATAGAAAGAGAGCAATGAAATGAAAGAGAGTGAGAGAGGAATTAAGAAAGCAAAATGAGAGAACAAGAAACAGACCAGATGAGAGCGAGAAAGAGATTAAGTGCATTGAGAAAAGCGACAGAGATCTATCTTAAGGTAGATATTATTGGTCTGATTTTATAATCCTTAATATTCACTTTGGCAATAAAGTAATAAAAGACTTGTGCCAATAAAGTGTCATTGAACTGGCAAAAGAAATGAACTGGGAGATGAAGAAAGAAGAGGTTTGAAATAATAAAAAAAAAAAAGACATTGCATGAAGAAACAGAATGATGAGATGTTTAGAGAGAAGTGGATTGTGTGAAAGGCTAAGTGAGAGGGTGTAAAGTGTTGTATTGGGCAGGATGCCAGTGTGCTCTTCATTAGGGCTCAGCCAGAAGTTACTGCATCCTGTAATGGTCAAAACACAGGAAGGAAAAATCTTACATGGAGCAATAAAACAAAGCAAGAACACAAGGCTTAGAAATGCATGATAACATCAAGGAGACTTCACAAAGAAAAGAAAAACAAAAGGAGATAAAAATGGACAAACTAATCCAGAATTTACACAAAACAGCTGGACACAATGAGCAAAGGGCAGAGACATGACCAGGAAGTGAAGAACACATGATGAAGCAAGTGTTACCCAGACAGGGCAACATCATGGATATACTGTAGGTAGAAGAATATAGAGCAAAGACCTCCTTGCTGGTGGCAGGAGACAAATGATGAAGAGACAGAGAGGCAATAAAGTCCCCTGCAAAGTTGTGGGAAGGCAAAAGGACAACACTGTCTTCAGCAGAGTCAGGCTGAGGTGGAGTCCCATGCAAAACCAGGAGATGGACACACGATAACCAGACAGGATGACTTGGGAAATCAGCAAGCCAGCTGGTCAGGACCAGCATGCTGGCTAGTCAGGACAGGAAACAGGGTGCTTGGGATACGAGCATGCTGGCTATTCAAGAGAGGATAGAGACAGATGGTTTAGGAAGCCAGCATATCTGCTGGTCAAGACAGGAGTCAGGACACCTGGGAAATCAGTAAGCCAGCTGGTCAGGATGTAAGTCGAAGATTGACATCCTTGTCAGAGTCAGGGGCACAGCAACAATCTCTTTGACAGAGTCAGAGGTGGCAAAATGATGCCCTCTCCAAAGTCTCTAGGCAGACTAGACTGGACAGAAAAAGAATTTGGCACTTGCCTCAAGCTGGACAGAAGAATATTTAATATGGGCAGCTTCTACCAGCCCCCCCTGTTTCGAGTAGCCCTGACATAACCTACAGTAGGTTCACCTGACTGTTCAAAAGATCTCCATAGATTATACCCTCATAAAAAATGTCCAAGAATGGCTCTTATCTCGCCATCCACCTTGAAACCCTTCCATAGTAAACCCTGCCCTCTTCCTTACTGAATCTGTGATCCACAATGTACAGAAAATGCAGTTTACTTTGTGAAATTAATCTGTATGGAAAAACCTAATGTTATCATATTCATACAGTATGAATATGTAGTCCAGGGAATAGAGAGAGGTAATTTAATCAAATCATATGCCAACCCAGTCTTCCCATGTACTGTAGTCTCATACCTCTCATGCCTCTCATGACTCTTCTGAGTCTCCATAAAGTCCCTGTAAGTTGCAGGGTCAATATCCTGAACACAGAGTTGTAATAACTGTCTACTTTATTACTGAGCAGTCAGACAGACCTGGGTAATATTCATTCATTCATTCATTCATTCATCTTCTATACCACCTATTCTGGGCTGGGTGGTGGGGAGCCTAGAGCCTATCCCAGGAGATATGGGGCAAGAGGTGGGGTACAACCTAGACAGGTAAGGCACACCCACTAAAGGTAATCTGGGAGAACCAATTAGCTGTGGGAGAAAACTGGGGTATCAAAAGGAAACCCACCAAGCACAGGGAGAACATGCAAACTTCACACACACACAGTCCAAAGGTGGTAATCGAACCCACCGCAGTCACAGTGCTAATAATTATTTGAATTCCTTTTTTTTTTCTTTCAATAACCAAATTAAAAATCCTTGATTTGCTATAAGCATCAGGGCAAAGACAAGATCATCATTTTAACTCAGCACACACTGCCACTATGTACATTTCTTTAAACTTTGACAAGGCTTTTATGCAGTTGTAACATCATGTTCTGCATTTTGTGTTAACTTGTCCTGCCAGCCCCAGAATATAATGAATCAACTGGCACTCTGACCTTTCATTTCACATGTTTGAAACCAGAAAAGGAGTTAACCGAGACAATGCCATGCCAGATTCTCAAGTGAAGGTTACCATCTTTATTCGTTAACACGATGTTATACACTGCCCTCCATTCTAGCTTTGCATTAATGCTCAACACAAGGACACTGCACCTCATGCTCAAAAAGATTCTCCTTTTTTTTTAAAATCATTTTCACACCAGTTCTGTGCACCAGTTTACATTTAGGCATTTGGCAGATTTAGCGTTTAGCCGTGGCTTCAGGAAACTCCTGATAAAACTCTCTCTTTTGCTCTTCCTTGGGGCATCATCGGAAGAAGACGAGTCTGATGCTTCTCCAAATTTGCATTCATTCCAAATTCAATGCAACAATTTTCATTCATTCATTCATCTTCTATACCGCTCCATCCTTATATACAGGGTCGCGGGGGGCCTGGAGCCTATCCCAGGAGGCTTAGGGCACAAGGCGGGGTACACCCTGGACAGGGTGCCAATCTATCGCAGGGCACACACACTCATTCACACGCTACGGTCAATTTGGGAACGCCAATTAGCCTAACCTGGACTGTGGGAGCAAACCAGAGTACCCGGAGGAAACCCACCAAGCACAGGGAGAACATGCAAACTCCATGCACACAGAGACGGGAATCGAGCCTGGCCGGGGAATCGAACCCAGACCCTGGAGGTGCAAGGCGACAGTGCTAACCACTACACCACCGTGCCGCCCATAAATAAATAAATAAAGTTTTTTTTTTTAAATAATAAAATATTAAAACTGAATATCTATGTTTGTGCCTATTAAAAAAAAATATAGTCTCAGAATTTTGGACCCCACTGTATATAATATAAAATAAAATAAATAAAATAAAACATCTCGGGTTACTTTGCAGTAACCCTGTTCCCTGAGAGGCGGGAACGAGATGCTGCGTTAGAACGCTTATGGGAACCATCTTGTCGCATTGCCGGCCATGAAGCATGTGTGGAAAAACACCATTATCTGGCTATATATAACCTCGGTCAGGTGACGTCATCTGATTAGAACAGGTGGAGGTTATAAATACCGGAAGCCGGCAACAAAACCTCAGATTATTTGTCTGAATGGACGTCCGGTCACATGGTAGTGCGGCGTTCGGACGCAGCATCTCGTTCCCGCCTCTCAGGGAACAGGGTTACTGCAAAGTAACCCGAGACGTTACCTTTTCGAGGCTTCACTCAATGCTGCGTTAGAACGAGACTTATGGGAACGAGAATACCAACGCCGCCGCACTACAGGTGTCTGGACCCCAAGGTTGTGTAGCGTGTGCGCACAAGGCCGAGAAGGTCTCAGATTCATGTCCGGGAAGCTGACCCAAGGACTCGTGAGCCCGGAGTGGCATGGACATCCAGACTATAAAATCTTATAAATGTGTGCGGAGAGGACCAACCGCCGCGTCACACACTTGTTGCAGGGGAGTACCTCTTGCAAGAGCAATAGATGAGGCGACCCCTCTGGTTGAATGAGCCCTGACTCCTAGGGGCGAAGTGAGTCCACGCGCCTCATAGGAGAGGGCAATAGCATCTCTCACCCAGTGTGACAGAGTATATGTGGTGGCGGCCGCCCCCCAGTTACGGCCTCCATAACATATAAAAAGTTGCTCTGACTTACGCCACTGGCTGGTGCGGTGGACATAAACCTGAAGAGCACGTACTGGGCACAGTAGGTGAAGTTTCTCCTGCTCCGGATCCGCAAAAGGCGGAGGACAGAAGGCTTCCAGGACGACAGGGTACATGGTTGAGAAAGGAACTTTCGGTAGATAGTTTGGGTGAGGATGCAGAATGGCCTTGACTAACCCAGGGGCAAAGTCCAGGCAAGATGGGGAGACTGACAATGCACGCAGGTCTCCGATCCTCTTTAGAGAGGTGATGGCCATAAGAAGAACCATCTTGAGAGTCAGAAGCTTGTCGGGCGCTGACTCTAGCGGTTCAAAAGGAGTGTCGATCAGACCTTCGAGCACGATAGATAAATCCCAAGAGGGAGCCGTGACTCTAGTGGGTGGTCTCAACCATTTAGCTCCACGAATGAAACGGGCAACTAAAGGGTGATTTCCTACAGTAACCCCTTCAGACAGGACGTGGCAGGCTGAAATAGCGGCCACGTACGTTCTGAGGGTACTAGGGCACAAGCCCGAGGACAATTTCTCTTGCAGGAATTCCAGCACTGAAACGATTTGGCAGTGGACTGGGTCCACCTGCTTTGCCATGCACCAGCTCTTCCATTTGAAGGCATGAATCCTTCTAGTGGAGGGAGCCCTAGCACTTAGGATGGTGTCAATTACGCCGGCTGAAAGGCCGGCTTGACTCAATTGGTCCTGTTCAGGGGCCAAGCGTGAAGGTTCCAGAGCTCGGGCCAGGGATGAAATATTGTCCCCTGCGCCTGAGATAGAAAATCCCTCCTCACTGGAATAATCCAAGGTGAGCCGTCGAGGAGCGATATTATCTCTGAGAACCATACTCGGGCCGGCCAACGGGGCGCTATCAATAAGAGGCGCAAACCGTGTTGACGGACCCTCGCCAGGACTCCCGGGAGCAGAGCTATCGGAGGGTATGCATAGAGGCGTAAATTGGGCCACGTATGGGCCATCGCGTCCAGACCCAGGGGAGCTGGATGAGTCAGAGAGTAGTAGAGGGGACATTGTGCAGTCTCCTGTGAGACAAAGAGGTCCACCTCTGCTGTAGAGAATCTCTCCCAGATTTGAGTGACTACTTCGGGGTGGAGTTTCCATTCCCCGTGATTCACAGCTTGTCTGGACAGAAAGTCTGCTCCCACATTCCTGTACCCTCGAATGTGAATCGCCCTGAGGGACAGGAACTTGTCCTGAGCCCAGAGCAGAACCTGATGTGCTAGCTGGTTCAAGCGTCGCGAACGCAGGCCGCCCTGGCGATTTATGTAGGAGACTACCGATGTGCTGTCCACCCGCACTAGGACATGGTAGCCTCTCAGCTGCTGGAGGAAATGCTGTAGAGCTAAAAATAGAGCCATCATTTCGAGGCAATTGATGTGCCATGCGAATAAGTGGCCTCTCCAGACCCCTTGGGCTGGACAGCCATCCAAGACCGCGCCCCAGCCGGTAAGGGAAGCGTCTGTCGCTGTCTGTAGCGTCTGTCAACCTGTGAGCCCCAGGAGTGCAGAGCGGCTCGTGGCTCCCTAAAGAACGCGAGACGCGCTCGTAGCACCTTCATCTGGAGATTATCACAGTGCCCACACTCTCCTTCAAGTCCAAGTAGAGCGTGGCTTTCACCCAAACACTCGAAACAGAGACTATGTCTATCGTCTTGAGAAAGACGGTTACCGCACGGGCATGAAACACTAAACTCGGCCATTATATCTGGTGAGTTTTATTGCTTTTTTCTCTCTGTTAAGAATGTTTTTTTTTTTTTTTTTTTTTAATGCTTGCTGCACACACGCGATCACAAGTCGGCATGAAGACAAATGATCTGAGGTTTTGTTGCCGGCTTCCGGTATTTATAACCTCCACCTGTTCTAATCAGATGACGTCACCTGACCGAGGTTATATATAGCCAGATAATGGCGTTTTCCCACACATGCTTCATGGCCGGCAATGCGACAAGATAGTTCCCATAAGCGTTCTAACGCAGCATTGAGTGAAGCCTTGAAAATGGAACACATTTTGTTGAGAACTCACAGGATTGGGACTAAACAGCTGTGTGTCTATAACAAAAGCGCTTTTTAGTGAGACTCATCTGAGAAAAACCTCTAACTTTGGAGCGATGGAAAAAGGTCATGTGGTCTCATGACTCCAAGATTGACCCTCTTACAGAGTGCTTTACACTAAAAAGGGAAGCGCATAAAGCGATGCTCCCATCATGCATAGTGTCACCTGTACAAGCCTCTAGAGACAGTGTTATGATTTGGTGTTGCTTCAGTTTTCTCACGATTAGACTCAGCAATGTTACAGTATGTGGCAATAAAATGAAGTCAGCTGACAACTTGAATGTACTGAATCACCAGGTTATCACATTAAGTTTTTCTTCCCTGATGTCACAGCCATATTCCATCACTCCAATTGAGTGGCTCTGGGAGCATGAGGAATCATTTTCACACATGAACCGGAGTTGTGCTATAATTAAAACAAAAGGTGATTGAATGAAATCTTAGTGTGCAATTTTTTATTGATTTATTTCTTAAGCCAGGCAGGGTATACAGTATACACACACATTAATTGTGTATAATATATAGTAATCCCTAATACATACGAATTCAGCTATGATCCTTAAGTATATCCTTAAGTATATTAGGGTATAGAAACTTGATTTGCCACATCTTGAGAAAATGCTTTGCTATTTATCCCACAGATGCTAATTTTTCCCATCATTGCGAGTTATATTATTCATGCAAATATGCAATAGTAATTATTTAATTTTGTCATATTGAAATTTACCCTGTCCTGTTGCCCGAAGTCTCCTGGGATAGGCTCCAGGTCCCCCGCGACCCTGAACACAGGATTAAGCGGTATAGAAAATGAATGAATATTGAAATTTCTTAATTGTGGGAAACCGGACATGTTAAACAATTGTAACCTTTTTTATATTGAAATTCAGTTTATCTCAATCATGGCGCCAAGTTATTGTTGTTGTTGAGTTATGATTTTTTTTTTTAATTGTCATATAATTATATTACATCATATAATTAAAAAAAAAACTTTTTGTATTGTAAATTAGTTATTTTAAGGACAATAAAGATTTTTGTTACAACTTTTTCTGTTACAATATTAAACATGCACCATATTCTTTTCTTTTTTTGTAATTTAAGTAATTGTCAGAATTTCCAGCTTATTTTCTCAGTTATTACTTCATTATGATAAAAAAAAAAAACTCTTGTAATAGTGAGTTATATGTTGAACCCAGTTGTTTTTTTATTTGTAACTCTTTAATTACCTTGTGACATATTTTCACACAAATATATTATTTCACGACTGTAACTTTTTATATTTTTGTTTTCATTTCCAACAATCAAATTCTAACAGAATTAGACAGTGGTCTAATTTCCAAAGTAAACTTATTTAAACTTGTTTTCCAATGTATTTTTGGTATATTAAAAAATAGATATGCTCGAAATAATCATTGTACAAATGTACAGAAAGTATATATTAGAATTAAATTTTTAATATACGGTAGTCTCAGTATATTATCAGTTAAATTTAAATGTACTTATTAATATGTACTTATATTTAGTGCACTTCTTTCGTGCGTGTGTGCAATCTCAAACATGATTTTGTGCGTTGAAAATCACTTTTGTGCATTCAAGATCATTTATGTTTGCACTCTCTCACTCTTCTGTCCGCTCACTGTCATAAAGCGACACTTACACAAACTGCAGCCTACCAGAGACTAGAATCGGCGCCATGCTAGCCAATCAGAAACTGGAGGCGGGCAGATTCGGACAGTCTGTTTCCTGATTGGCTCCCCAGTTCTCCGCTTCTAGTTTTTATTAACGGTTCTAAGCTGCATCGTCGCATGCGTTAGTTCGTATCGTTATTATTTTATTTTCATCGGCACAAGGTAAATTTAACAGTTTTTGTTAGGTAATTTGTAATTAGGTACATACTTTAAACTATAGAATGTATTGTCTAATATGTTGTTGCTAAATCTCATGTGCTTTGCTTGTGGTATAATGGCTCTGTAGCTCTCGGCCTGTTTTCAGTCTCTGTGTAACAGAATCAACACACCAGGTTTAAACTAATACTGTACCTGTAGATTCTAATACTAATGTCTGTCTGTGTTCACACACCAGGTTTAAACTAATACTGTACCTGTAGAGTCTAATACTAATGTCTGTCTGTGTTCACACACCAGGTTTAAACTAATACTGTACCTGTAGATTCTAATACTAATGTCTGTCTGTGTTCACACACCAGGTTTAAACTAATACTGTACCTGTAGATTCTAATACTAATGTCTGTCTGTGTTCACACACCAGGTTTAAACTAATACTGTACCTGTAGATTCTAATACTAATGTCTGTCTGTGTTCACACACCAGGTTTAAACTAATACTGTACCTGTAGATTCTAATACTAATGTCTGTCTGTGTTCACACACCAGGTTTAAACTAATACTGTACCTGTAGATTCTAATACTAATGTCTGTCTGTGTTCACACACCAGGTTTAATCTAATACTGTACCTGTAGATTCTAATACTAATGTCTGTCTGTGTTCACACACCAGTTTATATTGTAGTTTGTGTGTTTGTGAGACAACCTGATGTTTTGTTGAGCACAAATAAACTATAGTAGTGCTTTTTTGTAACCTTGTGCAAATTAAATCTGTTGAACTCATGAATAAAATCTGCCTCATAATTACTGATGTAATGCTTTTCAAAAACATGTTATAGTGTAGAAAATACATTTAGCATTTGTAAATTATCCTAAACACCTTTAGTGTACTGGTAATACATTTGCAAAACTGTAGTATAGAAGGTTTTATGTACTGTATGATATTCATTCATTCATTTTCTATACCGCTTAATCCTGTGTTCAGGGTCGCGGGACTGTATGATACAATAAAGTATATTTGTATCAACCACAAAGTGTACTTTTTTAGTATTTGTAATTGGCCAGAAGTATAACAGCACGCTACTGCTGCAATAAGAATATACTCATATATTAATTATGTATTTGTAATACAGTAAAAATAGCTGTAATGTACTTATAATACATTAAATATATACTTATATTGTATTAATAATACTGTCAGGTATGTACGTTAGTACACACACAGCCATATACTTTAAGTGTACTAAGTATACTTAAAATTGTGCTTTTGTACAATTTAATTACAACTTAAATACACTTAGTACAAAAGTAGTTGTTCCAAAATAGCAAACTTCAAGTATACTAGTCATTAGTCGGCTGCAAGCATACTTAAATATGCTTGGATTTAATATACTTACCATACGTTTTTTTCACTTGGGCAGGAGAACACTTGCCTGGATGAGATCAGAATCAGGAAGAGATACAGAGAAAAGAAAGTGTGTGAAACAGAGCACAAGAACAAGAGATGCATAATGAAAGTGAAAATCAAGAGGTACGTATGCTGGAACTGAAAACTTGTGTGTGTGTGTGTGTGTGTGTGTGTGTGTGTGTGTGTGTGTGTGTGTGTGTGTGTGTGTGTGTGCTGGCCACAGATCACTGGCACCATTAAAAAAGGAAATTCAGGAAAGTAACCCCAGGCCCAGACTGCACTCAGACCCGCAGCTCCATCACCATAATCCGTCTGTTTTAATGTCCCTGTCCTGCACTCCATCACAGGCTTGCGTTGACAGTGCATAAGGACACGCTTAAGTCAAATCACCTTTTCCGCCCATTCCGTCTCTCTATTCCGTGCTGATGATCCACCTGAAAACTAAAAATGCCATCATACTTCACGCAGAACCAGAGTGTTCATTAGCTCAAGGCAGTGAGGAGCTAATCTATCGCAGGAAAAAGTGAAAGCAATCATATTACAGTTTCTGGCAGGATAGGACACGATTTATTCCTGGTTTTATATTCAGATGAGGATAGAGGAAATGAAAAGAAGTCAAAGTAGACAGTGTCCTTTCATCACAGGTAATGTAAATAAAAGAAAATGAAAAAACAATAGATAGTTGTGGCACACTGGGAGACGGAAATACATCCTCCCGTATAAAGGCAGTATAAAAAAAACACTCAAAATATGCTTCGAGATGAAAAATCATTAAGACTGTAGGAAAAGAATAAAGTCCACTGAATAGGCCACTGTGGTGGAGCCAAAAAAACCAACAAAAAAAAAGTATAAAAAAAAAAAAAAAACTTTTTTATAATTTTTTAATTTTACTTCTGAACTTGCTAATCCATTTATAATTTATTAATCATAATTAAAAATTACATGCAATGTAGATGAATCAAAAAAATGGAATATGTCATTTTATTTATAACCATAATGAAGTAGAAGCAAGTGCATCAAAATACACTTTTTAAATTTATGTTAGACTAAAATATTTACATTGCCTTGCGAAAGTATTCACCCTGTCAGATGGACTAACCTGAGGTGACCAGAAGACGTAGCTTTAGCGGTTAGCCCAATGTAGCGTGGAGGATAAACCCAAACGCGGAAAGAAGCGAGTAGGCAGGATCGCCACGCGATTTAGTTTAAGGACTCTCACAAAAACGGAGCAAGGGAAAAACACAAATTTAACCCGCGTCCTAAAAATACACACACAATAGCAAAGACAACGGAACCAACATGTGAGTACTCACGGTTTGCTGAAACGATACCTGGAGCTGACATGGGCCGAACTCAATGACTGAGCGGTAGGCTATCGTTTGTTTACCTCCTTTATACTTCCTGGTTTTGCGCCCGTCTTACTTCCGGGTCCTAGTGCCGGGCGCAGATTGGGTGTGTATGACAGTACCCCCCTGTCCAGGACTGGCTCCTGACGGTCCTGGGGTGGAGGATACCCTGTGACGGTAGTCCCGAATTAGCTGAGGGTCGAGAATGAACCGGGCCGGGATCCAAGATCGCTCCTCGGGGCCATAGCCCTCCCAGTCCACCAGGTATTGCATACCTTTGCCCCGAGGGCGCGAATCGAGGATTCGGCGCACGGTGTAGGCGGGACCGCCGTCGATGATCCGGGGAGGAGGAGCTGGGGGGGTGGGTGGAATCATTGGCGAGGTGATGAAGGGTTTGAATTGGGACAGGTGGAATACTGGGTGAATCCGGAGCGCCGCAGGCAGCTGGAGCCGGTAGGTGACAGGATTGATTTTGTGGGTGATGCGGTATGGTCCGATGAACCTGGGGGAGAGCTTCTTGGACTCGGTGTGAAGGTGGAGGTTTTTTGAGGAAAGCCATACCTTGTCACCTACGTGGTACAGTCGTCCCGGGGGATGTCGACGGCGGTGTTGGTGGGTGTAACGGATGTTAGTACGTTGAATGGCCCGGTTGGTCGTGATCCAGAGCCGCCGACATCTGCGGACCAACTGTTGGGCCGACGGTACATCAACCTCCGGTTCAGGGTGGTTGAACACGGAAGGTTGGAAACCGTGACATACCTCAAATGGACTTAGGTTGGTGGCTGAGGAGATGTGGAGGTTATGTGATAACTCAGCCCAGATGAGGTAGCGGGCCCAGGAGCGCTGCCGGTCTGCTACGAAACATCTCAGATAGCGCTCCAGTTGTTGGTTGGTCCGCTCCGTCTGACCGTTAGTCTGTGGGTGGTATCCGGAGGACAGACTGCAGGTGGAGTCGATCAGACGGCAGAAGGCCTTCCAGAACCGGGCTGTGAACTGGGGCCCTCTGTCCGAGACGATGTCCTTGGGGAACCCATGTAGACGGACTACGTGCTCTAATATCAACTCTGCTGTCTCCTTAGCTGACGGGAGTCCGGCGAGAGCCACCAGATGCACGGTTTTAGAGAACCGATCCACGATTGTGAGGATGGTGTCCTTTCCTTCGGAGGCCGGCAGGCCCGTGATGAAGTCGACGGCGATGTGCGTCCAGGGCCGTCGAGGAACTGGGAGTGGTTGTAGTTCTCCCGGAGTTGGTTGATTGGAGCTTTTGGCCCTGGCGCACACGGGGCATGCCTGAACGAACTCTCGGACGTCCCTCGTCATGGACGGCCACCAGAAGTCGCGCTGAAGAAATTGGAGGGATCGTCGGGTGCCCGGATGTCCTGAGATGGGTGATGAGTGCCCCCATTGGAGGACCTCGGGTCTAATCACCTCGGGCACGAAGAGTCGTCCGGGTGGCACACCTGCCGGTTCGGTCTCTGTACCTTGTGCCTGGCGGACTCTCGTTTCCAGGTCCAGTTGGAGGGGGGCGATGATCCTGGTGGAGGGAAGAACCGACGCGGGGTCCGTCCGGGGGAGATCCACCTCTAGTTGTCGTGAGAGGGCGTCTGCTTTGGTGTTTTTGGACCCCGGGCGGTATGAGAGGTGAAAGTTATAATTTTCAAAAAAGAGGGCCCACCGTGCCTGTCGTGGGTTTAGTTGCTTTATTGTCTTTATGGTGATGAGATTTTGATGGTCTGTCCAGATTATGAATGGCTCGCTGACGCCCTGGAGCCAGTGACGCCATTCCTCCAGAGCCCACTTTATGGCCAGCAGCTCGCGGTCCCCTACCCCGTATCGCTGCTGAGTGGGATTGAATTTTCTGGAGAAAAAGCTACATGGGTGTAGCTTTTGATCTGGACCTCGTTGCGAGAGGATAGCTCCAGCGCCCACATCTGAAGCATCCACCTCTACAACGAATGGTTGACTGGCATCTGGATGGTGGAGAATCGGTGCAGTAGTGAAACGGTGACACAGTGACCGGAAGGCAGAGATGGCGGCCGGGTTGAGGTGAAATGGAAGGGGTGAAGGACGTGTCAGGGCGGTTAGGGGGGCGGCAACTGTACTGTAGCCCCGGATAAAGCGACGATAGAAATTCGCAAACCCGAGAAACCGTTGAAGCTGCTTAAGGGTCTTGGGTAGGGGCCAATGACGCACAACCTCTAGCTTCTGCGGGTCCATGGCCACACCCTGGGGCGAGATGACAAAACCCAGGAACGTGGTGGAGCGCTCGTGAAAAGCGCACTTTTCCAACTTACAGTACAGTTGGTGGGCGAGTAATCTCTTGAGAACCGCTCTGACGTGCTGGGTGTGTTCTTCCATAGTTCTTGAGTAGATTAAAATATCATCCAGGTAGGCGAATGCCCACCGGCCGAGCATGTCACGAAGGACATCGTTGATTAGATGTTGAAATGCGGCGGGGGCATTGCACAGTCCAAATGGCATGACAAGGGTTTCGTAATGTCCGGTGGGTGTAATGAAGGCCGTCTTCCACTCATCGCCCTCTCTGATGCGCACCAAGTTGTAGGCGCTCCGGAGGTCCAACTTCGTAAAAATGGTGGCGCCAGAGAGGGCGTCCAGGGCTGAGTTGGTAAGAGGCAGAGGATGTCGGTTTTTGACGGTGATGTTGTTGAGCCCCCGATAGTCGACACAGGGGCGAAGTTCACCTCCTTTTTTCTTCACGAAGAAGAACCCCGCGGCTGCAGGTGAGGAGGATGGTCTGATGGTGCCTTGGCGCAGGGCGTTGGTGACGTATTCCTCCATCACCTTAGTCTCGGTGGAGGTGAGCGAATAGAGGTGGCCGCGGGGTGGAACCATACCAGGTTGGAGGTCAATAGCGAGGTCGTAGGGGCGATGAGGAGGAAGATGGGTGGCCCGTCGTTTACAGAAGACCTCCGCCAGGTCTCGATATGGTTCGGGGACAGCGTTGGTGTCGACGTCGGGGGCCTCGGACTCCCTAGAGCACGTCCCAGCCGCTGCCCGTAGGCATAGTTCGTTGCAGGTCGCACCCCACTGGAGGATCCGGTTTTGGGTCCAGGAGATTAGAGGGTCATGCTGAAGCAGCCAGGGATGACCAAGGATGATGGGTGGTGACGAGATGGAGGTGACGAAAAATTTTAACTGTTCATGGTGTTGGTTGATGGAGACGGTGATGGGTTCGGTTCGGGTGCTGATTGGGCTGGTGGAGAGGGGGCGACCGTCGACAGATGTGATGCGAACGGGCTGGGATAACGCCTCGAGTTTTACCCCCAGTTTTTTGGCGTATGAAGAGTCAATGAAGTTACCTGCTGCCCCGGAGTCGATGAACGCAGCACTTCGGACTCGTTTGTGGCCAACCTGGAGGTTTACCTGAACCGTGAGACGGGAGGAGTTGGTGGTGATGGCGGAGAGACGAAGGTGACCCGGCGAGTATCTCTCTCCTCTCACCGGGCCTGGGCGTTTCCCGGTCTGTGAGGACAGGTTGCCCGGTGATGTGTGGCTGACCCGCAATAGGCACAGAGCCCCTCACGGAAGCGTCTCTCCCGTTCTGCAGCGGTCAAGGAGGCGCGTCCTAGTTGCATGGGTTCCCCGGCTCCGGTGTCAACCACGGCAGGAGGTGGAGAACCGACATATCCCGGGGTGGTGTAGGTGACGGAGTCTGCGGGACGTGGAGTGGTGACGGTGAAGGCGGGTGCGGGTCGTGAAGTGGTGACGGCGAAGGTGGGTGCAGGTGGCAGGGTGCGAGGGGCTGGCCTCGGACGAGAGAGGAGGCGCTGGTCGATCCGGAGAGCTAATTGGATCAGGCCCTCTAGGGTCGCAGGAAGCTCTCGCCCGGCTAGTTCGTCCTTGATTCGCGAAGCCAGTCCCTCGTAGTAGGATGTCCGGAGCGCTGCGTCGCCCCACGTGGTTTGAACGGCGAGAGTTCGAAATTCGGCCGTATAGCGGTTCACGGGCAATCCTCCCTGCCTCAGGTGATAAAGCCTGGTGTCGGTCTCCACCTCGCCCGCTGGGTGTTCAAAGGTGAGTTTGAGTTGGTGGGTGAACTCATTGTAAGAGTGGGCGGTGTCCGTATCTGCCTGTAGAACTGCCGTGGCCCACTCAGCTGCCTGCCCTTTTAGCAACGAGACGAGAAGAGCAATGCGAAGGCGATCGGTGGAGTACTTGGTGGCATTGAACTCAAACACCAGATCGAGAGCTGTCAGAAAAACGCTGCACTTCCCGTCCGTGCCATTCCACTTCTCTGGTAGAGAAAGAAAAACATCAGAAGGAGGGGGGGGGGGGGATGATGCGGCGCCGCGGCCTCCGCGGCGTGCGATCGAGCAGTGACGCCATCAACAGCTGCGCGGAGATCCGTATTCTCCCGCCGGAGCTCAGCGACCTCGCGGCGGAGAGAAGCGAGATCCCTGGTTAGCTGATTAATTAGCGCCGCATGCTGATCTACAACGTCGCAGAGACTCGCATAATCCGCTGGGTTTACCGCGGAGGGCTCAGTCATTCTGTCAGATGGACTAACCTGAGGTGACCAGAAGACGTAGCTTTAGCGGTTAGCCCAATGTAGCGTGGAGGATAAACCCAAACGCGGAAAGAAGCGAGTAGGCAGGATCGCCACGCGATTTAGTTTAAGGACTCTCACAAAAACGGAGCAAGGGAAAAACACAAATTTAACCCGCGTCCTAAAAATACACACACAATAGCAAAGACAACGGAACCAACATGTGAGTACTCACGGTTTGCTGAAACGATACCTGGAGCTGACATGGGCCGAACTCAATGACTGAGCGGTAGGCTATCGTTTGTTTACCTCCTTTATACTTCCTGGTTTTGCGCCCGTCTTACTTCCGGGTCCTAGTGCCGGGCGCAGATTGGGTGTGTATGACACACCCCCTCAGTGACGGCAAGTTAAGTGACACAACCGAAGAAGTACTGACACACACAGTACAACCATCAGAAACATGCACACACACACACACCAGCACGCCACCAACAGCACCACCAACAACACCACCTAAGCAGTTATGTCATACCGATTAGCTGGAGTGAGCTGAAAGCTCATCGCTGTTTATTTCAGGGTCAAAAGGTCACAGAGAGCAAAGTACAAATGTTATTTAGGAAAAGTGTGTGTGTGTGTGTGTGTGTGTGTGTGTGTGTGTGTGTGTGTGTGCGTGTGCATGTTTCTGAGTGTCTGTTTGTACTGTGTGTGTCAGTGGCTATATCAAGGCTCATTTTCCACTCTAATTGTAGGATTAGAGCAAATCTGCCCGCTTTAAGCATCATGGGACGTCGCCGAATCATTTGCTTAATTGCTGCCAACCTGCTTCCTGTGTCCCCTCAGGCTTTTCCTTTTTATACAGTGGCATGTTTGTACAGAGAGGAAGTGATGTTGGACATTTGTCCTGTTTAACTGCCCAAAAACATTCAGAATATGATTTTTATTTTTCATATAAAAAAGACCACCAGAGGACGAGAGAGAATTAAGTTTATTATCTGTGTTTTAGTTTTTAGTAGCTAGTCTGTAAACAGGCTAACTAGGTATTAAACCACAAAGCTACAGGCATGCACTTGGACTAATTATTATATCATGCAAATCATTACCTATTTTTTAAATAAACAATTTGAAATAAAACAGATAATTACTTTATCACAGTTAGCTAATTTTAAGCCAAGTATTCTATTACTAGCGTAAGTATGCGTCATTGACAGAAAAAGAGTTTATAGAAAAAGTTAAAAGGTTAAAGTTATAAATAATCTGATCAGCTTTAATGTAATCAGTGATATTTAACATTTAACTGATATTTAACAGTAACGTTTTGTGTGATGCTGTGATACAGTATAATCCAGCATATCACTATTCATAAGTTAACTTTACTTCTGTTCAACATTTTAGAGAATAACACTGGACTCTCAGTTCAGGTATTTTACACGACCCTCGGACTGCTGTGAATATACAGTATTTGCTTCAACGACTCGTGTTTAATCTCATTGTGGTGTTACGCATTACTGCTTCTTATTAAGTTTTTAAGTTTTAAACTTCCTGCAGTAAAAATAAACATAGAGTACATTGATCATTCATCTTTGAACGTTCAGTTTTCATAGTCTACTTGCCTTTTTTTGGAGTAAGTCATGCTGTATCACACTTTTGAAATACTGAAATACTTCAAATATTGGCAAACAGTGGCTTTAGGATCGTAGCAGTTAAGAAACATTATAGCACAGAGATAATTCAAGAGATAATTTGCATTTGTTACTTCTTTAATCATGTTATCATGCAATTTCTAAAAATTAAATAAATAAAAAGTGTCATTGTTGCTGAAAATGCGACTTTGTGAGCATGTTAGCATGAATGTACAGTATATAGATTTAGCCTTATACACTCTTGTGAGCGTGTAGCTTGGCTCATCCTCAGGTAATGGTGACCTCTATCGACAAGGAGGTATAATGCTTTTTTTTTTCTTTGGTATTTTGGTCTGTCCACATTCAATTCAATTTTATTTGTATGTATAGCACTTTTAACAATTGTCATTGTTGCAAAGCAGCTTTACACAATCAAAAGAAGTATTTAAATTCTTTTGAATGTGTATGAATCAGGCCGTTTATGTGCTGTCTGTCTGCCATCCGTACTGTATATCTGTTTTGTCTGTGGCATTTACTTAAGGGATCGTGTTGCCAGCTCAACGATCGATTGACCCACTACAGGCAAGTTGGGAACGCCAATTACTCTAACCTGCATGTCAGGCTGTCCACCATGTCATCATTCTGCATGAACGTGGGAGGAAACCTGAGTACCCGGAGGCAACCCACCAAGCACACAGAGAACATCCAAACTCCATGCACGCAGACCAGAGGCAGGAATCGAACCACAATCCTGGAGGTGCAAGGCCACAGTGCTAAAAACTAAGCCACCATCCCACCTACTGTATTTGAAGCTTATTCACAAATATTTTTTCACCTTGAAGTGGGGATCTTTTTTTTTTATATAGCAAAGTATCAGACAGGGAGTTACCGAGTGGAACTACAGTAAGGGAGGAGAGAGGGGAGTAATTAAGTGCTGCACGCAAAACTAGAAGACCCACATGCACAGATGTCAAAAAAGCTCTGGTTTTAAAATCCAATGACCTTCTGGGCTATTTCAAGATGAAAAATTAAGGTAACCTGACTGGCTAGTTTTCTTTTGATTGGCTAGTCAGGTTAGGGTTCTGTCGCATATGATAATAATGAGAAATAGTATTGCAAAAGGACGTAAGATTTGACAGTAAAGGAAGGAAGGGTTTAGTGTAGGAACAGAAAAAAAGGGACAGATTCAAAAGTTAGCCATGTTCATACTCCAGTTGATAAAGTGTACCAACTTGGTATAAGCAACGATAGTGCAATCTCTCTCTCTCTCTCTCTCTCTCTCTCTCTCAGTGAGTGAGAGAGAGAATACAGTGGTGTCCAAAAGTATTCAGACAACACATGCCGTGTATTATACTGTAGTTCTCTCTGCGCATAAAACAGGTGATGTCACAAATTAGTTGAATGAAACAAATATGTGTTTTGATCGGCTTGAAGTTCCCTGTAATGCACTTAGAGTACACATTGTGTTCAGCCAATGGTAAGTGTGATTCCAAACTGCAGGGAGTAAAACTGCTCCAACTGTGAAGGTGTAGGGAACGGAAGAACAATGGGTAATCACTTTGCGGAAGTGGAGCTAAAAATTTTTCCATTAGCCTCTCTAGAGGATGGAAAAGGGATAAGGGAAAGGGATATAACTCACTCACTCATCATCTATACTGCTTTACCATGTATACGGGGTTGTGGGGGACCTGGAGCCTATCCCAGGAGGTGAGGTACACCCTGGACGGGATACCAATCCATCACAGGGCGGATTTTTATATATTATTATTATTACGGAAAATTATGTAACATTGTTATGACACAATAATTTTAAATGTAATTTAATCAATAAATACTTGCTACTACATAGATATTAATCTGTAAAAAAAAATGCACATGTAATAATTTCTCCATAATCAAATAATTTATTTTATAACCATATCAGTTTTTGTTTCAGTAAATACTTAATATTTATTCATGAAATTTCAACAGTAGGAGCAACAGGTATCCATGGTGTTTATGTTACCATGGTAACACACGGAGGAAGAGACGTCTGCACTAATGACATTGCAGGGTGTTTTGAATGGTGGAATGGTGGAATTTTGTTGGGGGAAAGTCCCCTTAACTGACATTCCCTACAGAGAGTACAGGGTTAGGAAGTAGGGAGCACCCTTTAAAGTGGAACTCAGCATTTTACTTTCTGAAGCCAGGCTGTCCACCTCTGCACAAAAATGCCTAAAACTCCGGAATTCACAAGGGACTTGTGAAACTTCTGTGGCACATTTCTGGACATGATCTTCAGAAAGCGATCAAGCAGGAAAAAAGTACTTTTTTGACTACAGACTTTTTTTTTTACTCCATTCCCAGCTGGATTCCGCAGGATTTGAAGAATAGAGGACTTCATACTTAATAGTGCTTGTTTATCAGGCAGTTAAGGCTCTAGGATGTTGTTCGAGACGGTTGCCACAGTGCTGGTCCCAAGCTCGGATAAAATGAGAGGGTTGTGTCAGGAATAGCATCCGTCATAAAACCTGTGTAAAGTTGTGGATGGTCCACTGTGGCATTGTTGTAAAGCAATTTCTTTGCATAAAATAATAAATGATTCTTATATGTTGATTTGCATTATTTCAAAATTTGAGAACGTCATGAAAAAAATCTAATTTCAATTTTGTCTCAATACTTTTGGCAATCCCTGTATTTATTTATTTATTGTAAAGGTATATATAACCTGCCCAACCTACTGATGCTCAACTAACTAAAAAAGAAAAAAGACAAGCCCCGGGCAAACTCGACTTGACAAACCTGATCCTTTCACTAGCTAGAACCGACCCTGGCTTATCCCATATCCATCAACTCTCTCTCATCACCTTCATATTTCTAATTTGCGTACTCTTTCTTCTCACACACCAGCTGATATGTCTGGATTTAG
Source organism: Channallabes apus (assembly GCA_030522415.1). Lineage (NCBI taxonomy): Eukaryota > Metazoa > Chordata > Actinopteri > Siluriformes > Clariidae > Channallabes > Channallabes apus. Next base: position 30,116,486 of record CM060121.1, read on the forward strand.
CTGAGGTTTATCATGGGACCAACTGATCTATGACACACACACACACACACAGAGATAATGGGTCTCTGAGCTGTCTGTATTTCTCTGTGGTAACGTTGGATCAGGACGGCGAGAGTGAAATCACAGATGTGAATGTTGGCATAAAGGTCACACCGAGAGTCATTCTGCAACAATCCTCATCTCTGTCTCTGCCAAGGTTCGCACTTCATCCCTCCATCTGTTTTCTGGATTATTTTATTATTTTTTAAAAATATAGGCTCAGATTCCTGTTCGTGGATCTCTTGAGTAGAGCTTTAAGGTGTGTACTGTTGTAGTCTGCCAGACTCAAGCTTCGATGTGATGTGTGTGACATATGAAATGCTTTTCTACACATCATGCTGGTAAAGAGTGGTTTTTGGAGTCAATGTAATTTTCTCTAACCAGTCTGTCCAGTAAGAGTCCAAACAAAAAACATATCTTTTATTTGGCCAAAGGCAAACAGCATTCTCACACTCTCTTATAAGATATTTTGTATCCAATCATTCCACAAGTATGTCTATATAATTATTTGCTTACTCTCTCTCTCTCTCTCTCTCTCTCTCTGTATGTGTGTGTCACCGGCAGCTCAATTAACTGCACAGACATTAGCTGTGAGACACTTTGGCTGGCCATTAATTTATATCAGACGTTGCATTACGCTGGTCTCGTATTCATCACCTCCTCATAACCTTGTCATCTCAGTGACAAACCTCCTATTGGTCTCTCTCACTCCCTCTTTTTCTGTTTTTCTCAATTATTCCTTCCTTCCTTTCTTCCTTCCTTCCCCCAGCCCTGTCCTTTCCCTGCCCTTTCTGCCTGCCATTCTTCTTACATCCCTGTAAATCACATTAATGAAACATGTGCCTTGAAGAGAAGTGACTCTTGAGATGTTCCAGGCAGGACCTAACCAAGTTAACGCAAAAGGAAGAATAGATGGAGATTGCTGGGAGTCTGCACAAGGCTCGGCATCATAGGAATTGTAGGCAAATGTCCGTTCTGATGTGACATGTCAGGAAGCACTCATCCAAATGACATCATCTTTTTCCTTGTCAGAATTTTAGTCCCCTGTTCTTCCTTTCATGTGATTCCAATTTATCTCTTTTGTTTCTTTTCCTTGTATCGTATGCAATGCCGGATCTTTCCAAGAGGGAACACAAAGCACACAATCAATGTTACCCACTTGAAAGTTGAAAAGAAGAGAAAAGATCAAGTGGGTGGTTCCATAAGGGCATACGCTGGTCTTGATGAGATCTCGTAGTGCTCTGGGTGCCCACGTATGGCGAATCAGAAGTGACGCAAGCCAAGGCTGAAGGGCAGGATGGTGCTGCAGGGTGAGCTTCCTCTGGAGAGTCTGCGTGGGAAAAGTGAATCATTAGGGCCAACAAACGATCTTCTTAGATCAGAGTTATACTTGACTTTGTGTTCTTGTATACAAGATAACTGCCCCATGGTTGCTCAGGTCATTGCTTGCAAACAAGTGATTGTATAACATTTCAGAAAGAGTTTCTAAAAATAAACCTCTTGATCGAAGTCCACAACAGAGGTTTCCATTTCAGAAAACATTCATAGAAGCATTGCTTCTTAGAAAGCAACAATTGTTAGCCATTAAAAGAATACTTGAAGAGCATCTTTATTAAGCATGTACTGTATAACAAAGAGTTTTCTTACTAAAAACTTTCAGAGAGGAACCTGGAGACAACAAACTAAAGATGTATTATGGAAGTGTCACGACCCGCCAAGCCACAGCTCCACCATGATTTCAGAAGCACTCCTGTTCCACGTTCCCTACCACTCCTTACATCTCACCTCCTCACCTCCCGCCCTCCACACACCTGTGCGCTATCTGTAATCATTTCCCCTACCTATTTAAACCACACACTAACAGAACCTCATCACCAGATTATTGTGTGCCTTCCATAGCCCAATTTTCCAGAGTTTTGTTTCATGCTTTGACTCTCTGATATTGACCACGCTTTGTTTTTCTCGACCTCGCTACTGTCTCATGCTTTGGATTTCCATGCTCACGGATTTTGTTATTGACCATTGGAATTGTTTCAACGACTACGAACTCGGATCACGGACTTTCCCTCGTCTTTTTGGCACTGAACTCTGCTCGCCCCCGACCACGAGAAAGCTTAACGGAACCAGCAACCATCCTGCGCGACGTCTCCATTCGCTCGCCGGCTCTCCACGTCTCTGCATCCCCGTACGAGTCACGCTGCAAACACAGCGCTCTCACCAACTCTTCGCACTTCCGCATTCTGACGCGACACACACACAGCGCTCTCGCCGGCACACGACACTTCCGCATTCCCCCCAGGCTCAAGTTACACACTCCGGCTTCCGCATTCCTGCATCTCTCTCTCCCTCTCTCTGCACACGCAGCTCCCCAACACAGTGCAGCAGGCGCTCCAGCGACAAACACGTTTCAGAGAAAAACCACTGCCAAGCCAGTTTTGAATCTCACATCCAACATAATAAATTCCTAGTTGCTCCACTGCACTTGGATCCATCCCGACCTGCAACCCCTAACAGGAAGTCTAAAGGACTAGAGTCCAGTTGGGGACATCTTCAGGACCATAGGAACTAGACACATAGTAAACATGACTTCTGGACAATACAAACTAGAGATTTACTGGGGACCTCCTCAGCACCATACAAAGTAGAGTCCAAGTTGGGGTCATCTTCATCTTCCTTACTATCTTCCACGAGAATTCTCGCATGTTCTCGCGATAACAGTGTATGTTCCACCCTCGGCCAATGCAGAGGCAGCCTGTGACTCTTTTCACTCTGTAGCCAGCAGACTGCAAACGAATTGCCAGGAGCCCTTTTTTAATATCTGGGGACTTCAATCATGTATCACTGGACTCTACAGTGCCCACTTTCACCCAGTATGTGACATGCACCACCAGAGACAATAAAACATTGGACTTACTGTATGCCAATACAAAAGAAGCATACAGTTCATCACCTCTCCCTCCTCTGGGAAGATCTGATCATAATCTGGTGCACCTTGCTCCTGTGTATGAACCCCTAGTGCGCAGGGAGCCACCAGTCACTCGCACAATGCAGAGATGGTCAGAGGAGAGCGCGGAGGCTCTAAAGGACTGTTTTGAGTCTACTGTGAGGGAGGTGCTTTGTGACGACCACGGGGAGGACATTGATAGCCTTGTCATCTGCGTGTGACTACATTAACTTCTGTGTGGATAACACCGTACCTACCAGGTCTGTGCGGTGCTTCTCAAACAACAAACCATGGATCACACCAGGAATATAAGCTGTCCTTAAGAAGAAGACAAGGGTCTTCAAATCTGGAGACAAGACAAGGAGGAGCTGAAATGGGTGCAGAGAGAGCTGAAAGGACTAATCAGTGATGGGAAAGACAGCTATAGGCAGAAGATGGAAAACCAGCTTCAGAGGAACAATGTTAGTGAAGTCTGGAGAGGCCTCAGAACCATCTCAGGCCATAAAGATCAAAACTCTCTGCCTATGGGGGATGTGAGTTGGGCAAATGAACTGAATCCCTTCTATAATAGATTTGATTCTTCTAGGATGTCTCTAACATTGACTGCAGACACCCCCACCCCCACTGCTGATCTGACCCAGAGATCACTTTACACCTCCTCTACACATCCTGCTCACTTTTCCCCACCCCCAACCACAGCATCCAGTACACATCCAACACACGGTTCCAGTCTGTCTCTCTCAACCACTCAGGTCAGGAGGGAACTTAGGAGGATCAAAGCCAGGAACTCTGCAGGTCCAGACGGAATCAGCTCAAGAGTTGTCTGGTCGTGTGCAGAGCAACTGTGTGGGGTGATGGAGATCATTTTCAACATGAGCCTAAAGCTGGGGAGAGTTCCACAGCTCTGGAAAACCTCTTGTGTGGTACCAGTGCCGAACACCCCACACCCCAAGGACCTAAACAGCTACAGACCGGTGGCTCTGACATCCCACTTGATGAAGACCCTGGAGCGGCGGGTCCTGGCTCAGCTTCGGCCAATGGTGAGCTCATCACTGGACCCACTTCAGTTAGCTTACCAGCCTGGCACTGGAGTCCCTACTGCCATCAACACCATCTTTCCCACAATCCTGAGGGACAAGCTGGAGTACACAGGAGTGAATCATCACCTCACAAAATACTGGACTACCTCACTAAACGACCACAGTTTGTGAGAACTCTGGTGGTCTGCAGTGCAGGGGCTCCACAAGGAACGGTTCTGGCTCATATACACTGCAGACATAACCCACAACTCTACCAACTGCTTCCTGCAGAAGTTCTCAGATGACTCTGCAATATTCGGCCTCATCACTGACGGGGATGACAAGGAGTACAGGGAACTCAACAAGGACTTTGTGGACTGGTGGCAAAGGAACTACCTTCAGATCAACACTGGAAAAACCAAAGAGTTGGTGGTAGACTTCCGCAGGCACAAACATTATCCACTACAACCACTGAACATCCAAGGCATGGTCATTGAATCTGTGTATAGCTATAGGTACCTTGGTGTTCATCTGAACAATAAACTGGACTGGACCCACAATTCAAATACACTGTACGAAAAAGGGCAGAGCTGGCTGTACCTGCTGAGGAGGCTCAGGTCTTTTGGAGTGCAGGGCTCACTCCTGAAGTCTTTCTATGACTCTGTGGTGGCATCAGCCATCTTTTATGGTGTGGTCTGCTGGGGCAGCAGCATCTCTGCTAGGGACAGAAAGAGACTGAACAGGCTGATCCGGAGGGTCAGCTCTGTTCTAGTATGCCCTCTGGACCCAGTGGAGGTGGTGAGTGACAGGAGAATGGTGGCTAAGCTGTCATCCATGTTGGATAACATCTCCCACCCCTTGCAGGAGTATCTGACAGCACTGAGCAGCTCCTTCAGTGGCAGGCTGCTACACCCACGATGTGGGAAGGAGAGATTCTGTAAGTCTTTCTGGCCAACTGCTGTCAGACTGTACAACTTAGACTCTGACCACATACGCACAAGCAAACGCACAAACGATCAAACACAGACATCAAATACACCATGGTAGTTATGTGCAATATCCCTAGTCATGTGCAATACTATGGTGGAACATGCAATTTTTCTTTCTTTCTGTCTCAGGGAACCACCATAACTGGGCAAAGTGCAATTTAAAACATTTATGTCATTTAAAATATTATTGTTAATGCCTGTCACTCACTCTTTGTTTGTATACATACAGTGGTGTGAAAAACTATTTGCCCCCTTCCTGATTTCTTATTCTTTTCCATGTTTGTCACACTTAAATGTTTCTGCTCATCAAAAACCGTTAACTATTAGTCAAAGATAATAATTGAACACAAAATGCAGTTTTTAAATGAAGATTTACGTTATTAAGGGAGAAAAAAAAACCTCCAAATCTACATGGCCCTGTGTGAAAAAGTGATTGCCCCCCCTTGTTAAAAAATAACTTAACTGTGGTTTATCACACCTGAGTTCAATTTCTGTAGTCACCCCCAGGCCTGATTACTGCCACACCTGTTTCAATCAAGAAATCACTTAAATAGGAGCTACCTGACACAGAGAAGTAGACCAAAAGCACCTCAAAAGCTAGACATCATGCCAAGATCCAAAGAAATTCAGGAACAAATGAGAACAAAAGTAATTGAGATCTATCAGTCTGGTAAAGGTTATAAAGCCATTTCTAAAGCTTTGGGACTCCAGTGAACCACAGTGAGAGCCATTATCCACAAATGGCAAAAACATGGAACAGTGGTGAACCTTCCCAGGAGCGACCGGCCGACCAAAATTACCCCAAGAGCGCAGAGACAACTCATCCGAGAGGCCACAAAAGACCCCAGGACAACATCTAAAGAACTGCAGGCCTCACTTGCCTCAATTAAGGTCAATGTTCACGACTCCACCATAAGAAAGAGACTGGGCAAAAACGGCCTGCATGGCAGATTTCCAAGGCGCAAACCACTTTTAAGCAAAAAGAACATTAAGGCTCGTCTCAATTTTGCTAAAAAACATCTCAATGATTGCCAAGACTTTTGGGAAAATACCTTGTGGACCGACGAGACAAAAGTTGAAGTTTTTGGAAGGTGCGTGTCCCGTTACATCTGGAGTAAAAGTAACACAGCATTTCAGAAAAAGAACATCATACCAACAGTAAAATATGGTGGTGGTAGTGTGATGGTCTGGGGTTGTTTTGCTGCTTCAGGACCTGGAAGGCTTGCTGTGATAGATGGAACGATGAATTCTACTGTCTACCAAAAAATCCTGAAGGAGAATGTCCGGCCATCTGTTCGTCAACTCAAGCTGAAGCGATCTTGGGTGCTGCAGCAGGACAATGACCCAAAACACACCAGCAAATCCACCTCTGAATGGCTGAAGAAAAACAAAATGAAGACTTTGGAGTGGCCTAGTCAAAGTCCTGACCTGAATCCTATTGAGATGTTGTGGCATGACCTTAAAAAGGCGGTTCATGCTAGAAAACCCTCAAATAAAGCTGAATTACAACAATTCTGCAAAGATGAGTGGGCCAAAATTCCTCCAGAGCGCTGTAAAAGACTCGTTGCAAGTTATCACAAACGCTTGATTGCAGTTATTGCTGCTAAGGGTGGCCCAACCAGTTATTAGGTTCAGGGGGCAATTACTTTTTCACACAGGGCCATGTAGGTTTGGATTTTTTTTCTCCCTAAATAATAAAACCCCTCATTTAAAAACTGCATTTTGTGTTTACTCGTGTTATCTTTGACTAATACAGTGGTGTGAAAAACTATTTGCCCCCCTCCTGATTTCTTATTCTTTTGCATGTTTGTCACACAAAATGTTTCTGATCATCAAACACATTTAACTATTAGTCAAAGATAACACAAGTAAACACAAAATGCAGTTTTTAAATGAGGGGTTTTATTATTTAGGGAGAAAAAAAATCCAAACCTACATGGCCCTGTGTGAAAAAGTAATTGCCCCCTGAACCTAATAACTGGTTGGGCCACCCTTAGCAGCAATAACTGCAATCAAGCGTTTGTGATAACTTGCAACGAGTCTTTTACAGCGCTCTGGAGGAATTTTGGCCCACTCATCTTTGCAGAATTGTTGCAATTCAGCTTTATTTGAGGGTTTTCTAGCATGAACCGCCTTTTTAAGGTCATTCCACAACATCTCAATAGGATTCAGGTCAGGACTTTGACTAGGCCACTCCAAAATCTTCATTTTGTTTTTCTTCAGCCATTCAGAGGTGGATTTGCTGGTGTGTTTTGGGTCATTGTCCTGCAGCAGCACCCAAGATCGCTTCAGCTTGAGTTGACGAACAGATGGCCGGACATTCTCCTTCAGGATTTTTTGGTAGACAGTAGAATTCATGGTTCCATCTATCACAGCAAGCCTTCCAGGTCCTGAAGTAACAAAACAACCCCATACCATCACACTACCATCACCATATTTTACTGTTGGTATGATGTTCTTTTTCTGAAATGCTGTGTTACTTTTACGCCAGATGTAACGGGACACGCACCTTCCAAAAAGTTCAACTTTTGTCTCGCCGGTCCACGAGGTATTTTCCCAAAAGTCTTGGCAATCATTGAGATGTTTTTTAGCAAAATTGAGACGAGCCTTAATGTTCTTTTTGCTTAAAAGTGGTTTGCGCCTTGGAAATCTGCCATGCAGGCCGTTTTTGCCCAGTCTCTTTCTTATGGTGGAGTCGTGAACACTGACCTTAATTGAGGCAAGTGAGGCCTGCAGTTCTTTAGATGTTGTCCTGGGGTCTTTTGTGGCCTCTCGGATGAGTTGTCTCTGCGCTCTTGGGGTAATTTTGGTCGGTCGGCCACTCCTGGGAAGGTTCACCACTGTTCCATGTTTTTGCCATTTGTGGATAATGGCTCTCACTGTGGTTCGCTGGAGTCCCAAAGCTTTAGAAATGGCTTTATAACGTTTCCCAGACTGATAGATCTCAATTACTTTTGTTCCTGAATTTCTTTGGATCTTGGCATGATGTCTAGCTTTTGAGGTGCTTTTGGTCTACTTCTCTGTGTCAGGTAGCTCCTATTTAAGTGATTTCTTGATTGAAACAGGTGTGGCAGTAATCAGGCCTGGGGGTGACTACAGAAATTGAACTCAGGTGTGATAAACCACAGTTAAGTTATTTTTTAACAAGGGGGGCAATCACTTTTTCACACAGGGCCATGTAGATTTGGAGTTTTTTTTCTCCCTTAATAACATAAACCTTCATTTAAAAACTGCATTTTGTGTTCAATTATGTTATCTTTGACTAATAGTTAACGGTTTTTGATGAGCAGAAACATTTAAGTGTGACAAACATGCAAAAGAATAAGAAATCAGGAAGGGGGCAAATAGTTTTTCACACCACTGTAGTTAAATGTGTTTGATGATCAGAAACATTTTGTGTGACAAACATGCAAAAGAATAAGAAATCAGGAGGGGGGCAAATAGTTTTTCACACCACTGTATACTCATTGGGTACAAACATATTATTTAGTCAACTGTGTTTACTTAGAGTCTAAATATATATTTATATAAATATTTTTTTCTACTACAAAGATGTCCATATTCTATAGCCCGATCGTATAGTACACATTTTATACTGTTAGTATTCTATTTTTTTCTACTTTATTTAATTTTATTTTGTTGTTTTCTTAAATTTTAACTTTGTACCACTTGCTGCCGCGGCAAAACAAATTTCCCACTTGTGGGACTAATAAAGGTTTATCTTATCTTATCTTGTCTCTTATTGGGAACATCTTAGAGAACCTATTGAAGCTATAGAAATGTGGATCCTCCAGATGTTTTCAAGTCCTCATATGGTGTCTTTACAAAGTACAGTAACTTGTAATATGGTATTTTATTTCTGTGAACTCCTCCATAAAAAGTATAATCATTAACCATCCTTACTGTAGTCCTTACTGTATAAGTACAGGAATCAGTACAGTATGTATGGTTTGCATGTGTGTGTGTGTGTGTGTGGGGGGGGGGGGTCATAAGGGAAAGAGACACGCACACACACTCTTTTAATGCCTTAACTTCATTTTCCATCCAGGTCCAGGAATTCCCACTGCTGGATTTTACCGTTATTTAATCAAGGTCACCTTGAGCAAGGACTTTTACCATGAGTGCTACATCAAACATGCATTAATTAAGGCTGGTTATTTTAAAAATGGAACATTAACTGTCAGTTATGCCTGTTAATACTTTTCAGTGCATTCTCTGAATAAAGGTTGGCACATCTCATGGTCAAAAGAACACAACTTCTCTTTGGATGCAAGCATCGGAATGAGAGAGATTCTTACACAGTGCCTCTTTTCATTTATGTAACTGGCCATGAATCAAATTTGTTCTTGTTATTCTGTAACAGGTAGTGGGCCTTCATTTCCTGCTCACCAGCTTCTCTTGAAAGCTTCATTCTAAGATGTCATTCAGTCAACTTTAGCTTTGATTACAGCATACAATGTGGTGTCCAGTTCATGTATGAAAATGATTCCACAGTGCTCCCAGAGCCACTCTTTCACACTAGACCTGAGCAACTGAAGCAACCCCACCTTTCTTACTCTGACACACCCATCACTCTGGAATGGAGTCAATCTGGACTCATCAGACCACATGACCTTTGTCTATCGCACCATACCAACCTTAGTAAGCAACCTTAGCAAATAGAAGCCTTTTTTTTCTTCTGACAAGTCTCACTAACCAGTAGTTTTCTTATGGACACGCAGCTGTTTAGTCCCAACCACATTGTGTGTCAGCGTAATCTGTATGTATTTGGATTGTGGGAAGTAAACCAGAGAACCCTGAGGATACTCACCGAGCACATGGAGAACATTTCAAATATGCGCACAGACCCGAAGAGGAAATCGAACCTGGAACCTTGTGGTGCAAAGTGACAGTGCTAACCAGTAAGCCACTGTACCACCTATAGATATGGTGTAACTACTTAATATTTAATATACGTATCTAACATAGTCAGTAATACCTTGCATTAGGGGTTTCCTATAATGACAACACATGGTGGTTGTGACCATAATTATTCTTCAGTTTCCCAGTTTGAAACGCAGAGGTCAAATGCAAAGTTTTTTTTTTTTGACAGTCATTAGTGTTTGATCTATCTTTACTCGGCAACTCTAACAAAACATTTGCACTTATTTTCCCTCTTGGCTATTTCCGAAAAAATGTATGCTTCCCCTTTTAACCTCAGTAGAGGAGAATCACAAATCAAAAATTTAGCAAACTAAACACACCCTTCAGCATTGAGTCCTCACTAACCCCACCCCCACCAACAGCACCACACACACTGCAGTGTGATCTACCCCTAAACACTCTGTAATAGCTCCCACCACTCAATGCCAATTACCCCGAAAGCCCTTCAACTCCTAACCCAACACCCTCCTCTCGTGGTTTGTGCTTTGGGGTTTGGAACCGAGCCCGGCAGTGACAAGGTGACACCACATTGGCTCCTTATGTTTTCACTAATTAAAAGAGAATTAGTCATTCGTCTCTGACTCGCTGATGCTGACCCAGACGTGTTCGCTTGTCGGAAGGAGGAGACGGACAGCATGATCCGGATTCATAAACCCGCCCTGCTCTCTGTCTCTCTCTCTCTCTCACTCTCTCTCTCTCCATCTCTTTGTCTCTCACAGCAGTCACAGTTGATGCCCCTGTGATAGCTTTATTACAGCAATTACAGTGACAGGTTTCCAGGGGATACACACACCCAGAAACACACACAGCTGCATCACAGGGTACAAAGTCATGAACAGGGTGTTATTTTAGTGACTGTAATGTACTACATGCGGTTATCAGAATATAAAAGACTGGGAAAGTTATTATTATTTTTCTTCAAATTTTTCCTGGCTTAATCTTTAATTTAAATCTAACGTCGAAACCAAAAGTGGAGGCTGAATCCTTACAAAATTGTAAAATCTATTATTCTATAATAAACTATCTAGTTATTTAAAGAAATTGTTAATCACTCATTCACTGGGTGTTGGATTGTAAGCCCTTGGGAGCTGGTAGCCATTCTATAATCAATCATCAGTTTGAGTAAACCAATAAATGATTGATTATTAGTAGGTTTAACCACATAGTAGAATGCGTCTTACACTTTTTGTATTTCCTGCAAATCAGTCCCAACACAATTCATTGTTACTACACTCAGAGTACATTACAGACACATATACAGTATTAACTAAGATTACTCTCATAATCTATATAATCTATTGCCGATTGCTCTATTCCTTGTGACAGATTTTGCATATCATGATCTTCATGTAAATATGTTCCTTCAATGGTGGTTTACTTACTACTCCACATCTGGGAGCAGCCTTTTTTTCCCAGTATAATTGTATAACAGGTCACCTTCAGATGCATCGTCCTCCATTATGCACAATCGTGTCATAAGAATGTGGAGATATATGCATTATACGCATGCGCCTTCCTCAGATTTATACGTGTTACTGCTACACAGCAGTTGCATGTGTGTGCAGGAAAAAACGAAACATGCAACATGGCATGTTTTAAGATTTTCTGATGAGTAAAATCCACAGGGAATCGAGTGATTGATGATCGTCCCATCCAATAGAAAACACAGCCGGGCCAATTAATCTTACTGTACCAAGTCAGTTACTGTTCCAACAAGGACTTCCTAAAAAAAAACGTTTTTGACAGCTCATTACCAATACTCATAAACAACACATTTTTAAAAATGTGAAGGGTCAGGGGTAGCTCAGTAATTTAAGGCATTGTACTACAGTTTGGAAGGTCCCAGGTTCAAATCCCACAATTGTCCCTGTTGGCCCCTTGAGCAAGGCTCTTAACCCTCAACTGCTCAGATGTATAATGAGATAAAAATGTAAGTTGCTCTGGATAAGGGCCAAATGCCTAAAACGTAAATGTAAAAATACATCTGAATATAAGCCAATCAGTTGTAACATTACCGGTGGAAAGTAACAAATGACATTTACTCGCGTTACTGTAATTGAGTAGTTTTTTTGTGTATTTCTACTTTTTAAAATAGTTTTTAAAATCTGAAATTTTACATTTACTTAAGTACGTTTTGTTTGAAGTATTGTAATTCGCTACATTTTAAATCATATTCGCTACTGAGTAAAAAATAAATGAATGAAAATGCTATACATGTGTGTATCATGTCCTGGTCGCGCGCCGCTCCAGACTCCACTCCAGGTTTTCTGACTGTCTCCACATCGGCAGCTACCTGACCTTCCACGCGGTCGCTTCCGCCCTGAGAGTAACGTCATCGACTAGCGCGACCATATATAAACCGGAGAGAGACGCGGGAAAGAGGAAAGAGGTTGTGATTTTGCCGTTTTGATATTTGGTTGTGTATTCCAGTTTTGACTTTTTGCCTCCCATTGACTTTGATTATTGCTTTGTCGCTTTGGTTTGGTTGGTCTTTGTATATACAGTGATGTCAAAAACTATTTGCCCCCTTCCTGATTTCTTATTCTTTTGCATGTTTGTCACACTTAAATGTTTTTGCTCATCAAAAACCGTTAACTATTAGTCAAAGATAACATAATTGAACACAAAATGCAGTTTTTAAATGAAGGTTTACGTTATTAAGGGAGAAACAAAACTCCAAATCTACATGGCCCTGTGTGAAAAAGTGATTGCCCCCCTTGTTAAAAAATAACTTAACTGTGGTTTATCACACCTGAGTTCAATTTCTGTAGTCACCCCCAGGCCTGATTACTGCCACACCTGTTTCAATCAAGAAATCACTTAAATAGGAGCTACCTGACACAGAGAAGTAGACCAAAAGCACCTCAAAAGCTAGACATCATGCCAAGAACCAAAGAAATTCAGGAACAAATGAGAACAAAAGTAATTGAGATCTATCAGTCTGGTAAAGGTTATAAAGCCATTTCTAAAGCTTTGGGACTCCAGCGAACCACAGTGAGAGCCATTATCCACAAATGGTAAAAACATGGAACAGTGGTGAACCTTCCCATGAGTGGCCGGCCCACCAAAATTACCCCAAGAGCGCAGAGACAACTCATCCGAGAGGCCACAAAAGACCCCAGGACAACATCTAAAGAACTGCAGGCCTCACTTGCCTCAATTAAGGTCAGTGTTCACGACTCCACCATAAGAAAGAGACTGGGCAAAAACGGCCTGCATGGCAGATTTCCAAGGCGCAAACCACTTTTAAGCAAAAAGAACATTAAGGCTCGTCTCAATTTTGCTAAAAAACATCTCAATGATTGCCAAGACTTTTGGGAAAATACCTTGTGGACCGACGAGACAAAAGTTTAACTTTTTGGAAGGTGCGTGTCCCGTTACATCTGGCGTAAAAGTAACACAGCATTTCAGAAAAACAACATCATACCAACTGTAAAATATGGTGGTGGTAGTGTGATGGTCTGGGGTTGTTTTGCTGCTTCAGGACCTGGAAGGCTTGCTGTGATAGATGGAACCATGAATTCTACTGTCTACCAAAAAATCCTGAAGGAGAATGTCCGGCCATCTGTTCGTCAACTCAAGCTGAAGCGATCTTGGATGCTGCAGCAGGACAATGACCCAAAATGCACCAGCAAATCCACCTCTGAATGGCTGAAGAAAAACAAAATGAAGACTTTGGAGTGGCCTAGTCAAAGTCCTGACCTGAATCCTATTGAGATGTTGTGGCATGACCTTAAAAAGGCGGTTCATGCTAGAAAACCCTCAAATAAAGCTGAATTACAACAATTCTGCAAAGATGAGTGCGCCAAAATTCCTCCAGAGCGCTGTAAAAGACTCGTTGCAAGTTATCGCAAACGCTTGATTGCAGTTATTGCTGCTAAGGGTGGCCCAACCAGTTATTAGGTTCAGGGGGCAATTACTTTTTCACACAGGGCCATGTAGGTTTGGATTTTTTTTCTCCCTAAATAATAAAACCCCTCATTTAAAAACTGCATTTTGTGTTTACTTGTGTTATCTTTGACTAATAGTTAAATGTGTTTGATGATCAGAAACATTTTGTGTGACAAACATGCAAAAGAATAAGAAATCAGGAGGGGGGCAAATAGTTTTTCACACCACTGTATTTGTAGATAATTTCACTGTTTTTGGTTTAGGGAGTCCGGGAAGGTACCTGTATTTTTGTTTGTGTGTGTGTGTTTTTTTTTTTTTGCAGGTAATCTAGCTACTAAATATAAATACCATTTTGTGTGTGTGTGTGTGTGTGTGTGTGTGTTTGTATATACAAACCCTCATTATTTCATCAGTTAATGATTGGATCTAGTTCTTTCTGCCATATGCCACCATTTCCATACAGTTTAAAATAGAACCCTGAACCATTCTTTTGCTCTATGACTCTAGACTGGGACGTAACACCATATTTAAGTGACCACTTTGATTTTCAAGCACAAGAAAGACAACAGCTTTATTATGCAAAGGTGTTCCTTCAGTTAAAAACAACTAGTTTGAGATTTATATCTGCTCATTTTTTTTTTTAACTACGCTAGAATGCCTCATCCCCCCCGCTGTTAATAAAATAAAAATTAAAAAGTAACTCGGTAACTTTTACTCTGCATAAATTTTTTAATGAGCTACTTTTTACTTTTACTTGAGTAGATTTTTATAATGGTAACTTTTCTTGAACTTAAGTAAAATTTCACTGAAGTAACAGTACTTGTACTTGAGTACAAAATTGTATTACTCTTTCCACCTCTGAACATTACAAAGCAAAACATCAAGCCCAGGAGTGTGTAGGATTCCCTTGTGCCACTAGGATCCTTTGGGGTGTGCTGTGGTGTCTAGCACTAGGACATAGACAGAAGATCTGTTGGGTGCTGTGGGACTTGTTTGTCTAGCACATTCCCATGGGTGCTCAATCGGATTGGGATCTGGGGAGTTTGGAGGCCGGGTCAGGAGCTTTGGGCTCTTTGTCTGGGCGCTATGGGCTGTGGTGCTGTGGATATTCTGGTGCCTGTGGGGCATAGATCTTTGGTGTCCATGACCCTATCACCAGTTTAACTGATGCTGATGTTATCAATGTTAATATGATGATGTTATTTGAAGTTAATGTGGTATGTGGTGGCTGAGCGATATGTATGTATGCATGTATATATATATGCACAAAGATAATTTACAGTATTTACAAATTACGACTACAGCAGCCTCCACACAATTCCAGCTGGAGCTAATAGTTTAACTTTTAGATGTCAGTTCATGCTCATTCCTGATTTACTGATAAGCGGCTGGTTACAGAATTCTACTCCATGGAGAATTCTACCAATCATCATAATGAGAGTCTGTGCATCCAGGCAGGACAAATGAAGAGCGCAATGTCCAATAAACATCAAGATATTATTTACTCCCAGTGGTGCTGTATGGCGTCTGGGCAGGAGTCAAAATGACATGTTAAAATCTTGTTGTCCAATGAGATTTAATCTTTCATTCCAAGCACCTACAGTAACACAATACCTACAGTACGACACTGGCTTCAGTGTCTTACTAGTATTACTGTATGTGTAGCTCTGTGTCAGGGGCTTGAAATGATTTTTGTCCACATAGCCTGCAATGAGTTAAATGAACAAAGAGCCCTAACAGATACTGCAGCAAAATCTTTGATCACTCAATTCTCATGAATCATACAGACACTTTGTTAAGGATTTCGGCACTGGCACAATTTAATGAACTTGTAGCTCAGGCTAAAACAGGCTTTTTTGTGTAGCCTTAAACAGTTACCTGTGATGCCAGGTGTCTAGTGTTTTTTTTTGCTAGATAGTTCACACCTAGAAGGTGTTCAGAAATCTGTCTTCTCAGTGCAGATGTGTGACAACTGCAGATTGAAACATGGTGCCAACATAGATAACAAAAATATCAGGTGTACTATAGGCTGTGGTTGAGGGATCTGATGGCTGAAAGCTCTTTCAACATGGAAACATAATGCGAGTACTGATTATTTATGCCTAATCAACATTATTGATTATGTGTCCAATCAAGACCTGCACTTCAGTGGAAGCCAAATTAAAAAAGCCACATTAAAAGCCAACTTTAATTATATACAAGCATGGATTGGTTGTTCCTCAGGGAGATCAGGTGACGCACCACCAAAGGGTTAAATACATTTACTGTACATTTACATTACATTTGGGCATTTGGCAGACGCTCTTATCCCTAGAGACTTACAAAAGTGCTTTAAAGTTTACATCACTGGATACATACTTACACTGGGTTAACTAGGTTAATAATTAAGTGCCATTAGTCCAACACAACTGGGAAGAGGGTTTTTTTTTTGGTGGTGGTGGGTGGGGGGGGGGATTAGTCCAAGTACTGGAGAAACACATGCGTCTTGAGTCATCCTTTAAAGATACTGTAGTCAAAGTCTCTGCTGTACGGACATCTAGAGGAAGTTCGTTCCACCACCTAGGTGCCAGAACAGAAAAGAGCCTGGATGAATGCCGTCCTCGATCCCTGAGAGATGGTGGGATGAGGCGAGCAGTGCTGGAGGATCAGGGGAACGTGGTACAGTGCGTGGTGTGATTAGAGCAGAGAGGTAAGTGGGTGCTGGGGCATTTTTAGCTTTGTAGGCAAGCATCAGCATTTTAAATTTGATGCAGGCAGCTACAGGAAGCCAATGCAGGGAGCGAAGGAGTGGGGTGGTGTGGGAGAACTTGGAAAGGTTAAAAACGAGACGTGCTGCTGCATTCTGGATCAGTTGCAGGCCTGCCAGGAGTTGCAGTGAATTGCAGTGAGTTGCAGTAGTCCAGTCTTGAAATAACAAGGGACTGAACAAGCACCTGAGTAGCCTGTGAAGAAAGAAATGGGCGAATTCTTCTGATATTGTAAAGAAGAAATGTACAAGAGCGAGTAAAGTTAGCGATGTGTGGGGACAATAACAGATGATTGTCCACGGTTACCCCAAGGTGCAGGCGGTGGCAGAAGGAGTGATTTGGTTGTTGTCCAGGGATATCACAAGGTCTTGACCTGGGGATGAGTCACAAGGAATGAACAACAGTTCAGTTTTACTCAGATTGAGCTTCAGCTGATGAGAAGCCATCCAGGATGAGATGTCTGCCAGCCATGCTGAACCTGAGTGTCAGAGGGAGGAAAGGAGGGAGTAAATTGGGTGTCATCTGCATAACAATGGTATGAAAAATCCATGAGATGGTATCACCTTACCAAGAGACCGGATATAGAGGGAGAACAGAAGAGGACCAAGTACTGAGCCCTGCGGGACACCAGTAGAGAGTCTACGTGGGGCAGATGTAGATTCCCTCCATGTTACCTCATATGACCTATCTTCTAGGTAAGGAGCAACCCATTGCCATGCTGTTGCACGAATTCCAAGGCTTGTAAGAATAGATAATAGAATCTTGTGGTTCACCATGTCAAATGCAGCTGACAGGTCCAGGAGGATGAGGACAGATGACAGTTTAGAGGAATTTTTTGAGCATGAACCTTTAATCACGTCAACTGTCATTATTCTAGGTAGTTACTCCTACCTGCTTCTCTGAATATGGTCCAATCAGAGTCAAGGTTTGTTCCGGGGAGTACTGCACTGCACCCGCCCATTACGGGGTGATATCCGTCTGGATGAAAATAGCCCAGAAATTTCTCATAGACTCTTAATGTATATGAAGTTTCTTTTTTACAACCTTACAAAAGGAAATGCATTCTGTATGGGTTCTGAGATTGTTCCCACTATCTGTTGACTACTCCAATGAAAAATGTGTTTTAAAAAAAAATGTACCACTGTGCATAAAAGTTCACAATCTGGGAGTGATTTAATTAGTATTAATTGCTTTTGTCATTTCCTGTTAGTTTTGTTATATTCTGCATTTTTGTTTTTTAAGATAGAACTCATAAACTCATAGAACTCATAGTGTGTATTATGCATGTCACCAGTTTGGACAAGTTCCCAATTATTTGGGATTTCTTGGTCTACAATAAACCCATAAACAGTCAATTGCCCTCTTGTGGATGTCGCATGTAACCGCATGAGCATAGTCAGCTTTATCCATCGCTTACAATTTTAGTTTATGACTTTTGAGTTATATTCTAAACAAAATCGATTTTCTCTGCAGCTGTTAGTTTTATTGAAATATTTAAAAAGTAATTACTTCAAATAATAAAAAATAAACTACTGTAATATTTACATGTAAAAACATGTAGACGCAACTGTTTTGCCTTACAATGTTGTTCCATCTTTGTTTGTTGTATGCAAGAGTAATGCGGCATACTCTGCTAATGAATTGATGAAAAGTATAAATTTGTCATTGGGCCGAAGTTGACTTAGTTGCTTAGCTACTCAAATAGCTACTAAAATCTATTCCTGTCGTAAATTGGCTTTGGCAAAGATGCTAACTTGGTTCATTTTAGAATTCATGGAGTGATTCAAAATCAGAAGACATTGATGCCTGCTAGGAAAAAGGAACCAACTAACACACTCATCATCTATACTACTTTATCCTGTTAACATATTCACAAGGGGCCTGGAGCCTATGCCAGGAAACGTATGGCATGAGGTGGGTACACCTTTGATGAGGTGCCAATCCATCACAGAGCCACACACACATTCTACAGGCAATTTGGGAATAGCAATTATCCGAATCAGGCTCAAGGCAGGACTCGAACAAAGACCCTGGTGGCCCTGGGGGAAGGGCAAGGCCACAGTGCTAACTACCAAACCACCATGCTGCCACAAATGTACACACCTTTGCTTATTTTTGTGTATCAAAACTTTTAACAGAGATAACCTCACATCAACCTCATATATAACTTTAGTGCAAATTAAACTGTATTGATGAACTGTCAGGATTCTTGATTTTTTTTCTCCAGTGATGAATTTGATTGGATGCTTTAAGTGAAAACATTTTAGTTTGTAAAAGATAAAGAGATTTGATGTCTCTTGGAATGTCTTATATTTTATCTTGCTCATATTGATGGATTTCACGCCATATTAGCATGATATTGTGTGACTCTTAAAGTAGCAACACTCAAACCCAAACTGTGAGACACGTTAAATGCGTCATGTTGCCCACCATTCACAAATCAAAATAATGTCTACATGCTGTATATACTATAAGCATAATGCTGATGGAGTTAAAACAAGTGTGTGTGTGTGTGTGTGTGTGTGTGAAATGATCTACAAAATGGCTCTATAAGTAGACATAGTGTCTGCAATCACACTATGTGTGAGTGTGTGTGTGTTAACACTTTGCTCTGTATATTGATGAGTTTGGCTCTAGGTTCTGCATTGGTGGTTTGGAGTTTGTCTTTATGATCAGCAGCCAAATGGTCATTGGAGTTATAGATGAAAGCATAGCATGGTGCTCGCTTTACCATAAATAGTGTTCAGGCCTAGCGGACAAGCTGATGGAGTGTCTTGGCTTTTCACATATGTTAAACACTGCTGAGATCGTTTACACTTATTTAACTCTATATAACTTAGATTGTGTTCAAAAAACAAAGGTTCATTAATTTACCCAGGCTGTTGTTTTTCCCATGCAGAAATGCCATAACAAAGCCTCTTCGCCTTCCAGTATGTTTGTTAAATGTTTCTACTTGAAGTATCAGAATCGCATTGAACAAATGAGATTTTGTCCAAATTTGTATCTGTGAAAGCAATTAACTCTTTGTTTAAATCAAATGTAACTATATTATATTAGACAAAAAGTCAAATTTTACTTTTTTACATTTACATAGTCAGATTATTTTTCTCCAAGTAAACTGCATTGAACATTCATATTCATGTTTCATGCAATTTAAGTACAACACAGTTATGAGAGTTAAAAACTCCCTTTATTTCTCTATATAACCCTCTGCTACACTGATTACAGTATTCCAGTGTTTCACTATTGCTTGGACACCATCAAAATAGAAGGTTTTCAGTTCACCAGAGCCATGATTGGACTGCCTGCTCTACTGGAAACTCCCAGGAACACCTTTAATGGCCCAAACATGTGGAAATGGTTTGGATTATTGTTAGGACTATACAGGAAATAGGGTAATAACTTACAGCAGAGTTCCTGTAACGTGCAAGTGGTGTTGGTGAATGATTGTATGTATAGTTCCCATGGACTGATACATCTCTTCTGCAAGTTGGCGACTAGTTAGTTGTCAATTTTCAGGGTTCAGTTATTCCACTGGCTGAATGTTCATGGGAACAACTGCAGTGGGCTTCAAACCACACATCAATTGCTCTGAAACTATGGTTTATTTTGACCCTGAAACACCACCTCCAGCAGTGGAGGCTACCATGTCCTAGTGTGGGTGGACAACACTACGGTAGTCTCGTACTTAATCGCCAGGGCGGACTATGTGCGCGCCACTTGAATAAGCTAGCGCACCAGGTTCTGCTTTGGGCACAGGACGAATTCCTGTCCCTCAAGGCGATTTACATTCCAGAGCATATGAAGTTGGGAGCCCTGGAACCTTCACGCACTAGAAGAACTTATGCCCTCAAGGTGAGGGTATTTGAAAGTGTTGCATGGCTAAACATGTAGACCCAGTCCACTGCCAAATTGTTTCAGTGCTGGAGGTTCTGCAAGAAAGGTTGTCCTCGGGCTTATGCCCTAGTACCGTCAGAATGTATGTAGCCGCTATTTCGGCTTGTCATGTTCTGCCTGATGGGGTCTGGTTGACACCCCTTCCAAACCACTAGAGTCCGTGCCTGTCTGGCTTCTAACCTTAAGATGGTTTTCCTTATGGTTACTTCTAGAATTGGAGTTCTGCAGGCTTCCCGTCCTGCCTAGACTTTGCCCCTGGGCTAGTCAGAGCTATTCTGCATCCTCACCCGAACTATTTTCATTCTTGACCATGCACCCAGTTTTCCTCAAAGACGTCTGTCCTCCGCCTTTTACAGCTCCGGAGCAGGAAAGGTTTCACTTACTGTCTTCAGTACGCACTGTTCAGATTTACGTTCACCGCACTAGCCAGTGGCGTAAGTCAGAGCAGCCTTTTTTATGCCAAACGCTGTCACATCGGGTGAGAGATGCTATTGCCCTAGCCTACGAGGCGCGTGGTCACACTTCGCCTCAAGGAATCAGGGCTCATTCGACCAAGGGGATTGCCTCATTTATTGCGCTGGCAAGAGGTGTTCCCCTGCAGCAAGTGTGTGATGCGTCAGGTTGGTCCTCTCCGCACACATTTGTGAGATTCTATAGTCTGGATGTTCATGCTACTTCGGGCTCACGGGTCCTTGAGTCAGCCTCCCAGAGCTAGCTTTGAGACCTCCTTGGCCTTTGTGAGCACATGTTACACAACCTTGGGTGTCCAGTCACTTGCAGTGCGGCGGCGTTGGTATTCTCGTTCCCATAGCGTTTTCACGCAGCATCGAGTGTAGCCTTTGAAAGGAAACGTCTCGGGTTACTTTGCTGTAACCCTGTTCCCTGAAAAGGCGGGAACGAGATGCTGCATCCCAATGCCGCACTGCCTACGTGACCAGATGTCGGTTCAGACAAATCAATCTGAGGAATGTTTCCGGATCACTCCTATTTATAACCTCAGGTGCATCTCATCAGATGATGTCACCTGACCGAGGTTATATAGGCCAAAATTTGGCGTGTTTGATACAAACATGCTTCACAACCGGCAACATGACAAGATGTTCCCATAGCGTTTTCATGCAGCATTTCGTTCCCGCCTTTTCAGGGAACAGGGTTACAGCAAAGTAACCCGAGACGTTCCCTGAAAAAGCGGGAACGAGATCCTGCGCTCCAATGCCGCACTGCTTGCGTGACTGGACGTCCTTTCAGACAAAATTGATCTGAGGAATGTTTCCGGGTCACTCCTATTATAACCTGCAGGTGCGCTTCATCAGATGATGTAACACATGCTTCACAACCGGCAACACAGAAAGATGTTCCCATAGCGTTTTCACGCAGCATCTCAGGGAACGTTCCCGCTTTTTCAGGGAACAGGGTTACAGCAAAGTAACCCGAGATGATTTTAAAGGTATGATGTTATATGCTTTAAAACAGGCTTACACAATTTAACACCTTTTTAAAACCACAAACACAATACTAATAACATCAAACAAAACCAGAATTTTTTTTATAGAATATTAAGATTACACATTTTACATTTCCATCTGCATGAACTTTATATCTAGTTCATGCAGTACCTGAAATCAAAGACCATAGCAAATGCAAAAGTATATGTAATATGCATTTTCCACTTCGCTCATGCATATGAGAGAAAAGAAACAACAAAAACAGGAGGTACAACGTGGCATGTGGGTCTGAATGTAAAGGGACTCTAATGCACTGTGTGGTTCTCAGGTTTAAATCATCTCCACTGGTCACTGTGTCTGTTCTGTCTGACCGACTGAGTTGAGAGAGAAAAAAAAGAGAGAGAGAGAGAGAGACAGAAAGAGATACTCTGACTGTGTGGGCAGCTGTGTTTGCTGAAAACCATGAAATCACTCGACTTTGCCATTACCTCCTTACTGAAGCACATCACCCATGTGAAAGATCCGCCACCTATTAGCGTGAGAATTATGGACGCGTACAGCACATTAGTCTAAAGACTATTTTTACACTCATAGCTTAAAGCCTTTAAAAAACTCTGAAGTAACTTGCGGTCATCCAGGTATTAAACAGGATCCACTAAGAGTCAAAACAACTGAACAAAATTTAACTGAAATAAGATACTGGTATTTACTGTATGAGTCAGAGGTGAGAGGTAACCAAGTAAATGTACCTTGTTACTGCACTTAAGTACATATTGCATGTATCTGTACTTTACTTGAGTAGTAGGATACTTCCTACATTGACTCCAAACAAAAGTATAGCAATATATCTGTGTTTTTACTTCACTACATTTCTGCATGATGTTGCATTCCCTAACAGTGGAAATTGTGTGACTTGCCGTTTTTGTTTTTGTTTTTTAATTAAAAAAAAGCAGATGGCAGCAAAACCAACACGTTCGTTCACACACAGGAAGCAGAGATATTCATTCATTCATTCATTCATTTTCTATTATGCTTTATCCTGTATTTTGGGTCGCGGGGACCTGGAGCCTATCCCAGGAGAGTCAGGGCACAAGGCAGGGTACAGTACACCCTGGACAGCGTGCTAATCCATCGCAGAGCACACACACAAAACTCACACACATCCAGGAAGCAGAGATAGAAAGAATACATTTTTTACTATGAGACTGTCATGCGCACTCAGCCGCGACCGGCACTAGGACCCGGAAGTAAGACGGTCGCGAACCTGAAAGCATAAAAGGAAACAAGATGGCGCCGCACATCGCTCTGTCATTGAGTTTTGCCCATGCTATTTTGGTATCGTTCCGATCCTTTACTCATTCACTTTGAGGGTCCTTATAGCAAATCGCCTGATCATCCTGCCCGCTCGTGTCCATCCGTGTTTGGGCTTACCATTCACGCTACAGGGCTAACTGCTAAGCTACATCTTTCTGGTCATCATCGGGTTAGTTCTTGACAGAGACAGGTTACTGTGACCTTATACAAGTCCTGTACTTTTGATACTTAAGTGTTTTGGAAGGTGAATACTTCTGTAAGTTATGGCTTAGTGGTTAACTCTGTGGCCTTGAAACTCCAGGTTCTGGGTTCGATTCCCATGCCTTCTCACTCTGTTTGGAGGGTTTCCTTGAGGTACTCCAGTTTCCTCTCACAGTATAATGACATGCAGATTAGCTTAACTGGCATTCCCAAATTGTCTGTAGTGTATATGTGCGTATATTGGCACTGCATCTAAGGTGTACCCCACCTCGTGCCCTAAGTCTCATGGGCTTGGCACCAGGCCCTTTATACAGGATAAAGTGGTATAGACGATGAGTTAGTGAGTGAGTACTTCTCTATGTTAACTCAACTACACAGGACTTTCTACTTTTACTTGAGTAATATTTGCCATGACACATAAAAGCACATGCTACTGTATACACCCCACCAGTTCCATGTTGAAGCTCAAACTTCACCACTGCAGTAACTTCATCTCTAACATCTAACATTTTTCTTTTTTTTATCTTAAAGTTCTTTGTGCCAATACTGAAACCAAGTTCAAATCCAAAGCCCAGAACTTCCTTTTTGTTTCTATTTAAACCTGTCCCAGTCTCAGTCCCATTAATTCTCTAGCACACACACACACACACACACACACACACACATATGAACACAAACAAACAAAGGAAAAATACACCTGGGAGATAAATAAGTAATGTGCTGTATTTATTCCCATTTGCACCTCAGGAACTCGAGGGATGCTACGCCATGATACATTTACTAGTACTGTATTTGTGCTGCACTATGACATCTGTTCAAACAAATCCCCACACTCAATGTACTTTTTTTTTATTTTTACTGCAGTAAACCGTGCGAGTAAAACCATGCGATACGCCCCATAAATACGCAAAAGGCCAAATGTGGAAAGTGCAAGGCTTTGACTCTGTAGGAGGGAACGCAATAACACCCAGAGAATTTAATGAGCAAAAGAGAGAAGGAGAAGTGTCGTCATTATCACTTTTTTAATTCATTTTTCTCTTTGTCTAATTAAAAAAAAAAAAAAAAAAACATCAGAATAGAGATGTCTGAGATGCTGTGAATGAATATTTTAGGTTTGGTGCTGCTGCGATGCACATGCAGGCAGTGTGCTTCATGAAATTTAAATTTTTTTAGCCATTTGGGAAATTTGGGAGACAAATTGAAAAAATGAATATGTAAAATTATCACAATATGGCTCACGCGTACAGGTACTAGTGTCACGCGGCTCACTTTATGCTGTTCTACTGCTTTAAAGGAGCAGTTTGTAATTTCTATACGTACCTCTCTTTTTGCTGAAATGCAAACACCGATGAAACATTAACAAGCCTTCATACTGTATATTTCATGAATCACCTTTCATGAAAAAAAAAAGTGTGATCTGTGCTCCGCTGGGGGGGAGGGGGCTTCACTCAGAGCTAGATTACATTGCAATCAAAGCAAAGACTAATCAGATATATTGTGTAAACAAAATTCTTAAATTATATATATATATATATATATATATATATATATATATATGTGTGTGTGTGTGTGTTATTTTTTTTTTTTTTTGACATTTCAGTAAGCCGGGAGAAGCAAAGCAGTCATACAAATCATTAAAACTCATACATAAAATATGTACATGGACACAAACTAGCTGAAAGGGCTAACTTTGCTAAATGGGAGAAAAAAAAAAGCAGGGCCAAATACTTTTGTGGCTTGCAAAAGTATTCGGCCCCCTTGAACTTTTCCACATTTTGTCACATTACAGCCACAAACATGAATCAATTTTATTGGAATTCCACGTGGACCAATACAAAGTGGTGTACACGTGAGAAGTGGAACGAAAATCATACATGATTCCAAACATTTTTTACAAATAAATAACTGCAAAGTGGGGTGTACGTAATTATTCAGCCCCCTTTGGTCTGAGTGCAGTCAGTTGCCCATAGACATTTGGCAGATGCCCTTATCCAGAGTGAACAACATTTTTATCTCATTATACACCTGAGCAGTTGAGGGTTAAGGGCCTTGCTCAAGGGCCTAACAGTAGCAACTTGGTGTTTGTGGGGTTTTGAACCTGGGACCTTCTGATCCATAGTCCAATGCCTTGTCTATCTGCCTTGCTGCAGATATGTTTGCTCTAATGATCCGTGCCTTATCTCATAGTTGCACAGAACATTTCAGAACATATAAATCAAACTGGTGTTACACTACCAGCAGGAAGGATAAACATACATTAATTTGTACATTCATCTTTGAAGGTTCACTTTTCATAGCCGACTTTTCTTTTTGATTTAAGCCATGCTGTGTCGCACTTTCACTTGTCTTTCTTAATCATTTAAGCAAATGATGGCAGCTTGTAGGTGCATTACCACTGTTTCTGTGTCATCTGCATACTTTGTCTATACACAGTAGACTATTGCTTTGCTTAGTTCTGTTAAGTGACACATATAGCCATGCCCACCTTGAGGGAAATGTTTGATGCTGTGACATAATATGGCACATAATTTCTCATAACTTCACTTCTCCCCAACATTTTGCTTTCATTTATGGAATTCATTTTTTCATTATATAAACTTTAGGCAAAGACCAAAAGACTGCCAAAATTTCATTCAATTCTGTCCAGCCAATTTAATTTTGCGTGATGCCGTGACAAAACCTGCCTGGACAGACATACAGACAGAACATTTTCTGAGACTGATTTTGGTTCCTCCAGTGTATGAACCTTAAAACGATATAATTTAAAGAGCGAGATCTGACCAATGTATGGACAAACCCGTATGGCTCTTTTACTTATTTAGATAAAGAGAGCTTTTACTCTCATAACTGTGTTCTGTAATTCTGCAGAATCAAAATTCCTGGTTTGACTTGAAGACCCGTTACAGCGGAGTGAAAATCTTTTCTCAGATGTTCCAGCTTGAAGTTCAGGTCAGAACACAGGGTCTGACGTGATTTAGTGCCCCTGGAGCACCATAGTGTTGAGGGACTTGTTTAAGGACTCAACAGGGGGTAGCTTGGCAGTGCTGGGGCTTGAAACCAAAACCTTCTGATCAGTAACCCAGAACATTAAATGTTAATTCACTACTGCTTTCTGTGCCATTGCCTACTGTTTGAGGCTACTTTTTTGACTTTCTTCCAAGTGTATCCTTTACTTCTGCCTCTGGTGATCTTCTCCACACCTTTCTTGGTCTCTTGGTCTTTGATGGCTCCTTTTCTCTGTACAGTGTTGTAAATAAGCCTATAAAGATCTGAAGCTTGCTTTTTGATATACAAAGTTTCAAAATGTTTTTGACTTGTAGATAAGCCCTGGCTCACATTTATGTTCAATATTCTGAGCTTTGAAGAGTCAAATATGCTGGCTTGTGTTCCTAATTCTTGACTAAATGTCTGTATCTGTCCCTCCATGTTTTTATATGGCAATGCCAAAGTACAGTATGTGAAGACTTCCTCTCGTTCCAGCTCTACTTCTTTCAACCTGTAGGATCACCCAGCTGAGACTAAAGTTTCCAAAGTGTTCTGACCCTCTGCTGTCTTGCGCACACACACCAGTCCACTACCCATAGCAAAAGTCTCCATATCAGCACAAAAGCAGTCTGGATCAGTGCTTTTTCTTTAATAAAATCTGAAGGCATATATACAAATGGATTTCTTTCAACATTTACATGCTTAGGCAATACTGTATTGGATCATACCATGCCAATAAATCTGTCCTGAGTTGAACTGAACAGAATTGCAAAAGACAGGGAGCTGGATTGAGGTCTTTGAGTCTTAATATAACCACGTTTTCATTTATTCATTCGCCAAACGCTTTTATCCAGCCCAACATAGAAGTCAGGAGGAAGCAAAGTCGAGTACAAAGCTGTTAAAGAAGCCAACAGCGATACGAGTCTCACAAGACTGACTCAGTGAGCACAAAGACGTTTAAAAGATGTGAAATGAAACATCTCTGCCAGACATGCATGGCACAGCTAAATTTGGTCTTTAGTGAATGGTTGTCGTCTTTCGAGGGTAGTAAAGCGAGCCCCAGGAAGGCCCATGCTCGTGTAGGATTTACTGACCGTAAAAATACCTGTGAAATCAAAATGAACGTCTTTTATGTCTGTCTTGGCAACGCGACACATACCTCATAAATGCTTTCAGTTACTCTTTTTTTGTTTTTTGGAGGAAATATTGTCGATGTATCCCTCACTCCTAATACATTTACTTTAGAAGGTTTTATGCACATCCTGTGAACATAAATCCTGCAAGTTATCCATCAGGGGATGTGGGCGTGGCCAGGACACAGAGTGTGTTGACGCTTTTGTCCAATGTCGAAATAAATCAAGCCCTTCAACGTGTCCTGTTGAAACTTTCATGTTTTATAAGGAAATGGATCAATATACAGAACCTAATCATCCTCAAGTCAGTTCACAGGCATGTAAACCAAAGCAATAACAACACTTTATGGGCCAGTTTAAATCCGAGAGCAGACTGGAGAGTTTTACAAGATGTGCTTTTGGATTTAAAAACAGACTTCATGAGGGAAAAGTCAATCCCTGCATTCTGTATACAAAGCACAGGATTACTGATGTGATGTTTAGATTTGTTTGTATTAGCATGATCAATATGACTTACAATTTACAATACTATTTAAAAAAATTCTCATGGTTTGTTTTTTAATCAGATTTCAACTCCACCATCACTGCGTGTGTCTTGTTAATGATGGTCATCTACATAATTAACCAAGGTCGTTCAAGTTGCTATAAAATGTGCAAAGAATTGACTCCGTCTCCAAGCCCCTATCATCACCAGATTTGGCAAAGATCTCCAGAGAGACACAGACAGGTTGCCAGGTATGCGGTTTATCCACCTGTGTAGTAGAATAACATGAAATAAGGTGTTGAGATGAGGTGTTGACATTTTTTATCAACAGATTATGATTTGTTTGTTTATTTAACCAGTTATTTTTGCTCCGTCAACACATATCCCTCCATGATTGGTAGAACTGACTAACCACGACTATCAGAGTTGGCAACCAACAGTTAGCGACTAAGAGCTGGTGTAGTTAACAGGGTTAAATTTAGTTTTAAATTCTTATTGTACTATTATATATAGCCAAAGATTGAGCAGAATAAATGGGAGTGGAAGTGGTGGGAAGTCCTCCCTCCTGAGAAACTTAATTTTATATTTCCACTTATTCCGACTTAGAATATCAGCTAACTTTTAGGTTCCAGGGTTGAACCCCCAAATAGAGTTAAATAAAGTGCACTATGTGCTAGTGCACTATGTAGTTTGTACAGTTTTTTCCCTACCAAGTAGTGCCCTTGATCAAGGGTTAGAAAGGAATTTGGGATTGTATTAGAAGCTTATTTCCTTGATTCAGATGTTAATGGCAATTATAAGCAATTACTAAGGGGACAAATTGATGACATAACATTATCAGATGTGTTTTCTTACTGAGGTGCTCCTCTGATTGGTTTTAAATGTTGGGTTTGGCAGGCAGCTGCTCTCCCCCCTTTACAATGCTGTGCACCATGCGGACCAAACAGTTATTATCCTGTCACTCTTAGTGATACATATAGGCATTTGGCAGACACTCTTATCCAGAATGACTTACATTTTTATCTCATTACCCATCTGAGCAGTTCTGAGGGTTAATCTGAGGGTTAAGGGCCTTGCTCAAGGGCCCAACAGTGGCCACTTGGTGGTCATGGGGTTTGAACGTGGGACCTTTCCGAACCGTAGTCCAATGCCTTAACCAATGAGCTACTCCTGACCCAGATATAATTAAATGTCTCAATGCTGTTATGCTCTATTTTCACTACTCATTGAATGCATCTTGTCCAATCAGATTACTTGGTCATACAGTACTTAACTGTTGTATAATGTTTATTACAGCAGAGGTGTTTACGGCATGTACCATTCCTGTTTTAGAATTTACACTATATGAGACCATTTTCTGACATGGGTGAAAGAACTTATTATTTTATTTCTGATTTATTAAAAATGTATAGCATGATGTTATTTTAGGATTTGTTTTTTTTAATGGCCACATGGAGGATAAGATAATTTTATAGCCTTGATGAAAGGTCATAAGATTAAAAATAAAATTTTCTATTGTAAAATGCAAAAGATTTGTAATATTTGGTTTGGAAGAGGCTTGTGGTTTTTCAAATCTTTCTCGTTTTACCTTTTTTTCATTCACACAGACCTGAAACCCCAGGGTACAGGTAAGCCTTTAATTCAATTTTATATTAATTTGTATAGAACTTTTAAGAACAGCAATTTTTGCAAAGCAACTTAACATAAATAAAATCATGGCTATAATAATAATAATAATAATAATAATAATAATAATAATAATATAAAATTTATTTATTTATTAATTCATTAAAATCACTCAAAAGTTTTAATGTTAAAATACTGTATATCTATAAAAATACTCAAATCTTTAAAATAATCATCAAGCATTTTATAGAAGATATTATGGAATATGAAGTTTATCATATTTTAATATTATATCACTACATTTGTTAACAAAAACAGTAAAAAGGCAGTTTATACAAATAATGTAAAAGATGCAGATTAAATTGATGATATGCGAACAGATGTTTTACTCACAGGCCGCAAACTGGTTGATTATGTAACAACCTCAGCAGCGACCTCATTTCCCCTCTCATCTGTTCCAACCACTCATCACCAGTATATTAATCACCGGACTGATCATTTGTCATCATGTTCACCTGTTTCTCACTGGTTTATACCTAAAGTTATAGATTGTTTTTTATGCTTAAACGATTCATAGGTCACTGTGTGACTTAACAAACAAAATGATTCCTCTGAAACTGCTCAGGTACAGAGACTGGACTGAAAATGAGAGACAAAATCAAGAGTCCAAGAAAGTCCTGGAGAACTGTTCATCAAGACTACGTTAAAAGTACAAGAGGTCTGGCTGTTTGGCACCAAAATATGAGCAATGGGGCATCAAGACTTTCGCACAGTATGGTATTTTTTAAATGAGTGTGTATTATACAGTACATCAAAGTGTTAAATGAAAAGTTTGGAGTAACTACTTGTACGCTTGCAACTTAGTCACAAAGAAAAGAAAAGAAACAGAGAGTCTTCATTTTCAGTCCTATTTACGTGCCAAACCAGCAGCAATCTGCTCATCTCCTGGCATTTAGCTGCACACGTCCCACAGCCAGTCAGCCTCAGACAAGAGAAAGTGATCATCACAAACAGGACCTGACACACAGGCGGCAGCCAAGATCAGGAAGTGGGAGAGGCGTGAGAGAGAGAGAGAGAGAGAGAGCGTCTTCCTGCTACAGAGGAAGAGCTCATTAGGTCGATACACCTCTCTCCACTGCTAACCTGGCTCTGTGTGCCTTCGCCTCCTCACTCTTTCAGCTTCTCTCTCTATTTATTTCAGCTCGCTGTTTATTTTTTTCCTCTTCTGTTCCTGCGGCATCTGATTTCCGAGAGCGGCTTCGAGGTGTCACAGCGGATCATTCTGTCTATCTCTCAAGCGCCTTTGAGTCCATCAGAAAGTCGCCGTATCAGTAAAACATGCGCACACACACACACACATGCACACTGTTTGTGTCACGCTGCTTTGGTGCCAGGATCAGGATGCAGCAGCTGATTAGTCTGATGTCGCCGCGTGTCACACGGAAGCCGCCGGAGGACGCCTCGCCGCTGGAGGAAAGCTCATTTACGCCCTGCGTTCTGTCTGTCAGTCAGCTGATCCAGTTGATCCGTCTGTCCTCAACAGTTTATTTCCATTATCTATTGTATCTACACTACATTGTTCTGATTTCCAGGCCCGTCCATCAATCCGCTCCTCTCAAACAGCTCAGTAAACCCGAAGAGGAAAACTTTCCTTGGGAAAAAAAAAACAGTCATTATAAAGACTCCGTGGGCCGCAGCGTGGGTCTGGTGTCGTCTAGATAACAACTGAGTGACGGTTCAGTGATGGCGCGCGCTTTCATCAGAGCTGTCAGGGCTCATACACATAGGTCTTTCGAAAGTAAGTGCGCCCTCGTAAACACACACCGGTTTTAATGATCGAAGGACTTCTCAAGCATCGGGAAGGAAAGACAAGAGCATATAAAATGAGATGAGACAATGCAAAGAGAAGACATGGGGTGGTGATGAAAGGAAGCAAAACGTGATGAGACGAGACAAGAAAGAGTAGAAAAGCAAAACTAGAAGAGAGGGAGAGAAGTGAGGGAAAAAAATGAAGCCAGATGAAAAGGAGTAGAAAAGAAAGTAGGGACAAGAAGTGATAAGATGATATGGGAAAGATAAAAAAAAAAAAAGATGAGATGAGAAATACAAGAAAAGAAGATAAGAAAGAGAGGAGCTGATAAATGGGTGAGAAGAGAAGAGAAGATGGCTAGACATGAACAGACCGGTGAGATGATTAGAAAAGCAAAACATAACACAAGATGAATAGGAACCGACAGATAAATAGGTAAAAAAAAAATAGAAAAGGAAAATGCAAGAGTTTCTAAAATGAGAAGGAGAAAACATGAAGACATGAAATGGGGAAGAAAAGAAATCAAAAGTGATGGGATGAAACAAAAGGATGAAAAGCAAAACTAGATGACAAGAAGAAGAGAATGGAGAAAAGAGAGAAATAAAAAGAATTACTATGATTATGCATAAGGGAAGAAAAGAGATGGAATGAAACAGAAAGGAGAAGAAAAAAACAAGACAAGATGAACAGAAAAGTGAGAAAAAAGGGAAGAGAGAAGAAATGGGAAGTGGGAAGACGAGACAGGAGGGAATAATATCAAATAAAAAGAAGAGAAGAGAAAGAAAAGGGAAAATAAGAAAAAATGGAGAGACTAGAGTGAGAAGAGAAGAAATGGAAATAGATGAGAAGAGGCAAGAAGAGAAGAGAAGAAATGCAAAATGAAACAGATGAGACAAAAACGAAAAGATGGAACAGAGAAAAAAGGTAGAAGAGAACAGAGTGACAGAAAAAAGGAACATAAATGGGACAAACGGGGAAAACGGAAAAGAGGAAATATGATGTAAAAGAAAATGAACGAGGAGAGAGAACTGAAAAAGGGAGAAAAGTGAAAGAAGACAAGATGAACAAGAAAAGAAATGAAAGGAGATGACTTAATACAGAAAAATAGATCAACTAGATATAGGAGGAAAAGAAAAAGAATCAAATGTCATCTGATACAGAAACAAGGCAAAGTAAAGCTAATTTCTCTTAGTTTCTGTATCAGATATCTTTTTTTAATTCTTTTTTCCCCTAACAAAACTAACTAAATTAAAAGATAACAATAAAAAGAGAAGAAAAATAAAGAAGGGAAAGGTGTGTGTGTGGG
Source organism: Channallabes apus (assembly GCA_030522415.1). Classification (NCBI taxonomy): domain Eukaryota; kingdom Metazoa; phylum Chordata; class Actinopteri; order Siluriformes; family Clariidae; genus Channallabes; species Channallabes apus. The sequence continues at coordinate 30,149,239 of CM060121.1, forward strand.
GTTAAAGTAATAAAGGTGATGTTTGTCTTTATGTTGCGCATCTCATGCGTCTGTCAGTCTAGCGTGTGTGTATGTGTGTATGTGTTTATGATAGATCAGGGTCTTACAGTCCATCTTGCTCATTAATTGAGAGCACGTCAGAGACAACGTAAAGTCTGCGCCCCCCTACACCCCGCTGAGTTCTGTTTCTCCATCGTTCTCTATCTCCCTCCATCTCTCACTTGACTTCTCCATTACACGTCCATTTTAATTTATCACCTGCAGCCAGCTCGCCACCCCCATTCCCCCTCCCCCCCCCCCCCGCTCTCCTCCTCTCCTCCCCTCACATTTGGTCTTTTGCTTTTCCAATCACTTCACTCATCCTGATGCTTTATTCACTCCCTTATACCAAGTGTTCACTGCTCCTTCTCCTCCTGTTCCTGCTTCTCCCGCTCCTTCTCTCCTCCTCTCTGCATTTGGAGAGAAGGAGTGGTGACTGCAGAGCGCTGGGCTTTTACTCAAAGCTTGTTCCTACTGAAAGGAACATTATTGCTGTCAGTTCAGTTGAGCAGCTGACAGAGATTTTTTTATTTCCTTCAGAAGATCTACTGAAGTAATAACTACTCTCTCTCTCTCTCTATCTCTCTCTCTCTCTCTCTGACTATCTATTCCACATTCAGCCAAACCTGTTCAGTGCCTTGGGAAGTATTCATAGCCCTTGACCTTTTTCCATATTTCGACACGCTACAACCACAAATGTAAATATTTTATTGGGATTTTATGTGATAGACCAACATAAAGTGGCACATACTGTACGTGTGAAGTGGAAATGGTTCTCAAAGTTTTTTTTACAAAGAAAAATCTCAAAACTATTGTGCGCATTTGCATTCAGCCTTCTTTAGTCCAATAAAATACTTTTATGTTTGTGTTCGTAATGTGACAAAATGTGGAGAAATTCAAGGTGTGTGGATAAAACACAGATAATGCTGATTTTATTTATTTATTTTATGTGATACATATACTGTAATACAAAAAATGTGTGTGCGAAAGAAGCTATTTCTGAAATTTATGCAACATGAAGATGATCAATCTTGCTTCCCTAATCTTTTTTAATTTCAAGTTGCTAACTTTAGCTGTGCCCCAAAAATGGTCAATTTTAGCGTTAAACTGATTCACTTCAAACAATAATCATTTAAAATGCAAATTATTCATATTTCGTTATGATTATTAATACTAAACTTGGTGAAAGCTTCTAGAACCGACCTATAAGAATTTGCTTAAATTAAAGCATTGCATGCTAAGGATTTTAAGGATTAAGGATTTAAGGATTTTCCCCAAAAAAAAGTATCTGTAGTGTCCGTACCCATATCAAATTCATGTTGCAATACAGTATATTATGTTTTTTAAGATCATCTAATGACAGTTAAGATCATTGAAAGATTTGAATTTTAAAACAGTAGGTTAGACACTTCCATCACCAATACCATGCTTTGACTGTTTGCAAGGTTTAAACTTGGCTTCTAGATTTCTGGGGCTATTTTCTTATTTTCCTTTTTTTTTTCCCCTTTAACTCTTGACTGTGATTGGTCGGCAGCTTTGACTGAATGCCTCTTTTAACTAAAGCACATTAATAATCTGGGGACTGTGGTATACACATTGTATAAATCTCACATGTATACTGTATTTACAGTGTGTCAAAATCTTCCATACTGTATGTTTTTTTTCTATTTAATAAATATTTGAATTTCTATTATAATAAAGTGTAATTATCAGGGCAGCATGATGGCTTAGTTGTTAGCACAGTCACCTTGCACCTCCATGGACCAGGTTAGGTTGGGACCTAGTAAATAAAACTTTCGTCTGGCACCTCTCACCTCACCTCTGTGTGTACAGTATGGAGTTTGCATGTTTTTCCCTGTGCTTGGGTGTTTTCCTCCAGGTACTCCAGTTTCCTCCCACAGTCCAAAGACATGCAGATTAATCTTAGGAGGAGTGCCCTGCCTCGTGCCTGAAGTTTCCTCAATCGATTGCAATCAAAGCATAGATTATCAGCTCCGACAAACACTATTTCCAAAGCGGGTTCAAGAGTTGAATTCAACAATGGCGCAAATGTATCACTTATGATAGAGACTACCGCGGCACGGAGGTGTAGTGGTTAGCACTGTCGCCTTGCACCTCCAGGGTCCGGGTTTGATTCCCGGCCAGGCTCGATTCCCGTCTCTGTGTGCATGGAGTTTGCATGTTCTCCCCGTGCTTGGTGGGTTTCCTCCGGGTACTCCGGTTTCGTCCTACAGTCCAAAGACAGATTAGGCTAATTGGCGTTCCCAAATTGACCATAGTGTGTGTGTGTGTGCTCTGCGATGGATTGGCACGCTGTCCAGGGTGTACCCTGCCTCATGCCCAGAGTCTCCTGGGATAGGCTCCAGGTCCCCGCGACCCTAAATACAGGATAAAGCGGTATAGAAAATAGAGACTTCATTGAGGCTTTGTATAGAGGAAGAGGTACCACTTTTGCATTACTTTCCATACAGCCCTCGTAATACGTGTCAAATAGAATAAATAAACTCCTTTAGGACACTCTGGTGAAGGGACGTGATCAACTTCAGCATGGTAATATTCTTATGCACTTCATTTCACCACTCTGCTGTTGATTATTTTACTAAAGTGGCACAGAGACATTGCAATGGCAAAAAAGGTAACAGTGTTATGCTGTACAGTTTATCCTTTGTTTGTCTTGTGCATTAACGATACAGCTGTAATGGCATAAGAGTTGGAGTTGAGAGGCAGGAAGCAAATGTGTGAGGACAGGGTGTGTTTTAATAAGGACAAACCAATAATTGTCATCAACTCTCATGAAAAAAATACATGACAGATCGGAATCCAAACTGAAAAACAAGTGAGAAAATATGCTAAGATACCCACAGTGAGAAACTAATCAACATCTAAACAGGGACTAGGCAAGCACAATCAAGGGGGACAAACCTATGATAAGACAGAAGGAACAGACAAGATTGAATCACTACTGTTTACTCATTTATTGATTGATTCATTCAAGCCTTGATTGCAGTTGATGGCTGGTCACAATGGATGAATTATTGCCAATGGTCATTGTTGTAAGGGGACGTTAAGTTGCTGAAAACCTCTTTCAATCCATAATCACAGGCACTCTCCCGCCCAATCATACACAGAGACAGTATAAAAAGAACTGGACAAACCCACCCACAGGTTTTCTGAAGAGTAATTCTGAAGCTCAACTGTCTGAGCTCTGGTCACCGCTATCCTAGCAGAAGCTGACGTTAGCTAAACCCTGGTCAAATGGGAACCAGCTGATGGTTGGAACACATCTTCTTACCTCAGTTACCATGAGATAGCTAGGTTAGCGTTGCCTTAGCTAAAATGCTAAGGTAGCTAACATTAATTTATATGGTAATGTTCATCCCTACCCTACACATCATCCTGTGTCAACTCCCACATTCCTTGTGGTAAAATAAACTACAATTAATCTAATTACCTGGCTAGCTAAACTGATGCATAGCAAAGAAATTTTATGGCTTATTGTAAGTTTAACTGAGTTACATAAAAATTCATCCCTGTACAGTGGTAATGAATTGGAACTCTAGCTATAAAGATCAAAACTGTTTTTTTGTATTAGAACAAAGAGCAAATGTGAAAATTATGTATGAAACTGGGCAAATCTGCCAAAGAGACATTTGATGTGATTCGACAAGTTTACGGCAATACTGCACTGAGGCTTTTGTGGTGTTTTAAGCGGCACGTGTGCTTCAAGAGCAGACGAACATCACTGGAACACAACAAGACATCAGGAAGACCTTCAACAAGCTCAACTCCCGAAAATGTTGAAACCATTCAGCAAACTTGTGCATGATGATCATTGGAGAACAATCCACATCATTGCTGCCGTTGACAGCTTGTCATATGAAACAGTCCAGGCAACTGACAGAGGAGAAAAAAATAATAAATCTAAATCTGGCAAAAACTCTGTCAGCATTCAGACCCTTTGATGTGACACTCATACTGTATATTTAACTCTGGTGCTGTCCACTTCTTCTTATCATCCTTGAGATGGTTCTACACCTTCATTTGAGTCCAGCTGTGTTTGATTATACTGAATTGACTTGATTAGGAAAGCCACACACTTGTCTATATAAGACCTTACATCTCATGTCAGAGCAAATGAGAATCAAAGGAACTGCCTCAAGAGTTCAGAGACAGAATTGTGGCAAGGCACAGATCTGGCCAAGGTTACAAAAACAATTCTGCTGCACTTAAGGTTCCTAAAAGCACAGTGGCCTCCGTAATCCTTAAATGGAAGACGTTTGGGATGACCAGAACCCTTCCTAGAGCTGGCCGTCCGGCCAAACTGAGCTATCGGGGCGGAAGAGCCTTGGTGAGAGAGGTAAAGAGGAACCCAAAGATCACTGTGGCTGAGCTCCAGAGATGCAGTCGGGAGATGGGAGAAAGTTGTAGAAAGTCAACCATTTTTTAGTACATATATACATATATTTTGAATTCTTTATTTTCTCCTCTTTTTCCTCTCTGTCTCTTTTTGACATTTGTAATTCCCATCTGCTTGTCTTTTAGTCCGTGTTTGTTTATGTAATTGCATTTTTGGAATTTCTGTATGTCTATATGTGTTAACATTGTATGTTCTATGTGTATATATGTTGAAACTTTTAAACTTTGTTGGTGCCACCTTGGCAAGGACTCCCTGGAAGAAGAGATAATGTATCTCAATGGGACATTCCTGGTAAAATAAAGGATAAATAAAAATAAATATAATAAAATAAAAAAGTCTGGGCTTTATGGCAGAGTGGCCCGAAGTGCAAGACACATGAAAGCTCGCATGGAGGACTGCAAGATGGTGAGAAATAAGATTCTCTGGTCTGATGAGACCAAAATAGAACATTTTGGCCTTAATTCTAAGCAGTATATGTGAAGAAAACCAGGCACTGCTCATCACCTGTCCAACACAGTCCAACAGTGAAGCATGGTGGTGGAAGCATCATGGGGGTGTTTTTCAGCTGCAGGGACAGGACGACTGGTTGCAATCATGGAAAGATGAATACGGCTGTATTCAGTGCTCAGGACCTTAGCCGGTCCGAGGGTTTACATCCAACAAGACAATGACTCTAAGCACACAGCTAAAATAACAAAGGAGTGGCTTCACAACAACTCTGTGACTGTTCTTGAATGACCCAGCCAGAGACCTGACTTAAACCCAATTGAGGATCTCTGGAGAGACCTAAAAATGGCTGTCCACCTATGTTTACCATCCAACCTGATAGAACTGGAGAGGATCTGCAAGGAGGAATGACAGAGGATCCCCAAATTCAGGTATGAAAGACTTGCTGCATCTTTCCCAAAATGACTCATGGCTGTATTAGATCAAAAGCGTGCTTCTACTAAATTCTGCAAAGGGTCTGAATACTTACTGTAGGCCTATGTAATATTTCATTTTTTTTAAAATAAATCTGCAAAAATGTCAGCAATTCTGTCTTTTTTGTCAATATTGGGTGCTATATGTACATTAATGGGTTAAAAAATGAACTTAAATGATTTTAGCAAATGGCTGCAATATAACAGAGTGAAAAATTTAAGGGGGTCTGAATATTTTCCGTACCCGCTGTATACAGGGGGAGATCCTTATAATTCACTGAGCAGTCACCACAAATCCTAGAGTTTGCAATTACTATTTGATGGACATGTAATACATTTTAATAAAAAAAAAAAGCCTTGGCAAAGTTTTACTACAGTGTTGTCTTGTCTGGGTTTTTTTGCATACCAAAAATGAATTAATTTGTGCAAGGCCAGATGAAAAACAACAAAAACGTACAAAAGCAGATTTAGAGCTAAAAGAAAAGGTTACTCCAATTAAAGGCTGGCGTTGTACGGCACTGTTTTGTTCTTTATAATTACCATGGCTTGACAGGGTTGTCTTTGTTATCCTTCCAATTACGAGCAGAAAACAAGAATGCTGCAAAACCTGCGAGCTTGTTACGATTTCAATTCCTCTATAATATTAATTTATTTCCGACTAAATCTGTGGACAAACAAATGCTCGTTTTCTTTCTTTCTTTTTTTTCCGTTTTGATTTTTACAGGAAAATTTCTAAAGGACAGCGTCACTGTATCCAGTCGCAAATCTGGTAAATGAAAATGTCATTTTTTTTTTTTACAAGGCTCTGATGATAGATTTTAAGGTAATCATAAATAAAGGATGAACAAGAATCAATGCTCTGTTTGACCTTTTTTTAATAGCAAACCTGAGGAATCACGAGCATCTTTCATTCATGATGATTATCGCCAATAATTAACATTTTCCATTAGCAGATGATCATATCCACACTGCTAATCAGTTATCACATAACACACCCGTCATCGGTGCGAAGTCTGATCTATGCTTGCGCGTTAAGAACTATCAGTGGCCGACTGTATTAAATATCGATTGTAATCTTTCAGTCGCATGCTGTTGTATAGCTCATGCTCGATACGCTGTCTAAGGGCAAATAGAGTCATCCTGAGCTCTGCCTGTCACAAGGGACACCGTGCCCTTTACACTGTCTGTTTACCAAAAAAAAAAAAAAAAAAACACAGAATGCATCATGTGCTGACGAAGTCTGTGCAGACAAAGATAACAACATCCAATGAATCACGCTTTACGGCCTGTTTATGCAGCAGCGGGGGCCTGACGCTCCCTCGAGCTCTTTTCTCCTCCGAAGGCGTTTCAGGACCACATCGATTTATATGGATTCATTCATTCAGCCCAGCTCGAGAAAAACTATTTATAATCATGACTATTTAGATTGTATATTACTTTCTAAACAGAGTCAGGAAAAAGAAGGGCAGCGTCTTCAGCCTGTAGGGAGTGAAGCTCTTATTGAGCTGGGATTACAGGAAACAGAATTCAATCACACATCGAGCTCTAAGCCTCAGTCGCTAAACACAAAAGGTGAAGCAAAATCAAAGGAAGCTTGATTAATTAAGACGTATTTTGGTCTATTGGTGTACAAGCACCAGCGCCGTTCGAATACAATGGAATGAATAGGCCTGGTTGTTTCACTTCGCTGAGAGGTCGGGTTTTAATTTAAATATCATTCATGCAGACAGAAATGTGATGAACACCAGTGGAAGGAAAGGCTGAGTGTCCTTACCTTCATGTGGACAGAAATGGAAAAAAAAAAACTGTTGTGTAAATGTTGTATATAGAAATGGATTAGAAAAGGAACTGGAGTAGCTGTTACAGCAAACCCTGTCAATGTTTTATTATTTAATTATAAAAAGAATTGATGTATTTTATTTGATGAAGAACTTTAAACTCATTTAATGTTGCAGAACGTCCTTGAAACAGGTTAGTTCCTGTTATTACTTATGTTATAGCAACTATAAAAAAAAGCCTCTTTACATTTACATTTACATTGCTGTTGAAGTTAATAATATCAGATTGGCAAATTACAGAGAAGCTGCAAAGTTTAAAATGTTTCATACAGATGTCACAATGACAGATACATTATCCAGAGTTGCAAACTCTGTTGCAAGTCCAAAATCGCAATCGGGGATAGAAGTAGCTCAGTAGTTAAAGGATTGGACCACCAGTAGGAAAGTCCCAGGTTCAAATCTCATCATCACCACCAACCTCGCTTTATAGAGCCTAAGAGCTAGGCTCTTGGCCTCAAGTATTTATGTATGTACTCTAAGGAAATAAAATGAAAGTCGCTCTGGATAAAAGATGTGGCATAATTTCTTACATTATTATGCTGCAGAGTACGTACCTAACTGAAAGCCCTGTCTCAGGTTTGAGTATGAAAATAAAGTTGTGTTGTGCATTCCTTGCTGAAAACAGGTCAAGCGATGGAGGAAAATGTATTCATAGGGGCATTGATTCCCAGCCAGTGCCCAAACCCAAGCCAGTGGATGCAGTGCCGGTCGCAAGCCCGGATAAAATGGGAGGGTTGCATCAGGAAGGGCTTAAAACCTGTGCCAAGCTTGTATGCGCTGACTGGATGGCCTGCTGTGGCGACCCCTTGCCCGGAGCAGCCGAAGGACCAACAGCAACATAAAGGGTTGTGAGAAGGGACAGAGTTTGAAAACAGATGACAAAACAGTTCCTTCCCATACCCGTTCCATTTCCCCGATCATGCACCACCCGAAGCCTACAAATGGGGAATGTTAATGGATAATCCCACGAAGAACTGTACCTGCATTATGCCAGCAACTCATCTCCTTTTGCAGGCATCTGCAGCAATTCTTGTTCCAGGAATCCGGGTTGAGAATCAGCGTGAATGATATAAACAGTGTCTAGTTTCTTTAGAAATAAACTCACTGATGACAACAAGGTTGTTTGTCTTTTTGTTTGGTGCATACTGTATATTCGAAGGTGATTACTTTTCTATTTTTCTTACGTTGAGATGTACAGTAAAAGGATGACTTCTCCTTACTCGACTACTTACTTCGTTTTTAGGTTTCATGACAAACAGTATCTGGTTTAACTACAGTTTACCATATTTAGATAGAGGCACTTGTGTTACATGCCCAAGCTGAATGATTCGACTGTGATTAAAAATGTGGTTAAAACAACCAGAAAGATAATTTACATTTTACGGAGAAAAGACATAAAGTCTTACTCCCACCCTCTTTGTTTTCTGACCTGCCATCCTTAGAACAAAGCAGAGAGGAATTTATAGAATCCTCTAAAGCCTTGGATGCAGCATCACACGTCAACTAGAAACAACACCTCGAGAAATTATTTGTAGGATCACCAATTAAGAGTGGAGACTGACAGAAGCGAAGCATTTGGCTGCAGCCTTGCTTCCTCTCTACCTCGCCTGCTGAAGAATCCTGTTGTTGGTTGCAGTCGTCCATGCCGTGGCACGTTGCTATTTATTCCAGCAGCCTCTTACTGTGAACCCTCTTAATTAACATGTTGGGCTTTGTTTCGCAGAGGGAAGGAAGAGCGCTGGCAGCTTCTCCACCCTCTATCCTCCGGCCCTTTTGTTCTCAACTCTGACAGGCTGTAGCCTGGGCCAGGGAAAGGATAAGAAGGATGATAGTGAAAGAAAGAGAGCCAAAAAGATGTGAAAGGACACAGGATATAAGGGCTGACTGGTAGGAATTTTCTTGTGTTTCACGTCAAGCTGAGCGAGTCAGAGTTTACCTGGCTCTAAGTGACAGTGCCAGAAGTTCCTGAGCTGTCCGGCTTACGCAGGGTCACATGACAAATAAGCCGAATTAGGCAATAACGGAGAAATATTTATATCTGACTAGCCGTGGGTGGTTGGTGAGACTCCATAGACGACGCTGACCCGAAAACAGCTTGATGTCTCAGTCCATCCGGTGTTGACTGGACTTACTCTTTCTTCCCACGGCAGTGTCTTCAAACTATTTGCGATCTCTTATGAACCTCCATTACTACCACGCATAGCACGAAGCATGGACATGAAAGAGGATGTACATCCAATGGGCAAATGCCTTGTCCTCTCTGTCTGGGGAGGATGAAAGAACTAAAGGACGACACCCTTTTCCAGTGTCTTTTTTTTAATCACACTCTCATTCCTTCAAGTGCCTTAATTAGTAGATAGTAATCAATAACGGGGATCAATCGGTTTACTGTCTGGCAGTCTCTCGACGACACTTGCTGCTCGTCCCCCCGAGGCGTTCGCAGCACCTATCAACTTCACACAAATGTCATAAGCGCCGTCGATCGACTTAAACGGATATTTAAAGTGGCTGAGGTATTTGCTCTTCAATCACTTTCTAATTAGAAGTGCCATATCTGAGACACGGGCCAAGGATTTGGAGAGAGAAAAAGAGAAAGAGAGAGAGAGAGAGGCTAAAAAGGCACATCTTCCACATCCCACTCCCTCACTCCCCGTCGTGATGCTACTGATCTGTGGCGTTCATGAGCAGGGCACTCTATTATTAACCACTCAGACCCACTCGCAGCTTTGAAACTGAGCAAAAGGCCAGACGAGCAGGCAAGCGCTAGTGCCAAGCCTTCGTTTACTAAACATACTGCTCGAGATGCAGTAAGCAGTTTTCCATTAAAACCTCCATTTTTGTGGAGAAATAAACACGCAAGTTGCACGCTTTACCACTAATGATTGGTGTCACCATCTGTTCTTTCGAATCTGTTTATTTATATATGTAGACAGAGACTAAGAGAAATGCATGGATGGTGTTCGGTGATAAATGTAAAGTTACAGAAGTGAATCACAGGAAGTGTTTCATCCTTTAACTTCTAAAAAGCATCCTGTAACAATCAGACTAGTGCTGTTAATTCAGAAATAAAAGTCATCGTCTTCTTTTTTCATTCATATTGCGTTCAAAATATAATTATAACCTTGCCAATATTGCAAATTCGGTATCCACCAACAATTCAACCTCTGAAGAGAACGGCATTTTTAACATGTATATCCTTCTAACCATTTCTTCTCTCACAGACAAGATGCTCCAAACTTTATTGTCCAATCCCTGACCACACACACACACACGCACACCCATATACAGTACACGCTCACAGTCTGCTGTCGTGAAGCAAGACTGGGCTGTCACCGCAGAGTGTAATGCCTCATTAGGCTCATCGAGGGCCGGGACCGGGCTGGCACGGTGTCCTGCCCTGTCTGTCTGCTCCTAATTGGATCATCTGTGTGTCGGCACGCACAGGGGGGAGGAGGAGGATCCCCCAGAAGAAAGCACAGGAAATCCACAGGGCTTTCGAAAGAAACTGGCAGGAAGAGAAAGTTAACGCAACGAGAACCGGAACTGTACTATGTCCCTAATTACGATGGGCGTTCAAGTAAAATCAGGACTTTTGTTGAGATTTCTGGTGAATGAAGACTTCAAGCACATTATGGTAATGAGACACTTAGCCGCAGGAATGGTGCAAACATTTTAAACAAGAATGTACATCCATGATCAACAGTGTAGCTCGAAGCCCACTGCAGTCGTTCCTGAGTCAGATCATGGCTGAGAAAACTTACTACCTTAATGGTATCGAAACACTAGTGAAACACTGGGATAAGTGCATTAGTGTAGCAGAGGATTATAGAGAGAAATAACAGGAGTTTTCACTCTGTCCTGTTATTCTGCACAATAAAAAGTCCTGGTTTTTAATATTATTTCGGGATGCCCCACATAATATTAGATTTCATAACCATTAACTTACACATCATCTATACCGCTATAACCTGTATACAGGGACATCGGAGGCTGGACCCTATACCAGGAAACTTAGGGCACGAGGTGGAGTACACCCTGGACGGGGTGCCAATCCATCACAGGGCACCCGTCACACTATGGGCAAATTTGGAATGCCACGTAACCTAATCTGCATGTCTTTGAACTGTGGGAGGAAACCCACCAAGCACGAGGAGAACGTGTAAACACTATACACACAGACTGGAGGCGGGAATCAAACCCACACCCTGGAGATGCACATTTTTACTAAGTTTACCGCCGTTTTATGATATGTTAAAAATGTCTAAATGAATGTGACGAATGTCTGGATATTTTTCCTGAGTAAAAACTGCATGAATCCCAACATCCTGGCATTACACTGTATGCTTCAGTGGGTTTCTGCATTTGAATGGATCTGGATGGTGAACAATGGAGAGCCTCAAAATACACTGACAGACATGAAAACACTGGGCATATGTGTACATAACTAATATTAGTGGGTTATTGGGAGTATATTAGCTCATAGACTACTAATTCATTGTTTAACTAAACTCTACTAGCTACAGCCTTGAGGCTCCACCCACAGCTACAGGGCATGTAATGACATCTGTACACTTACTGTAGTTGGTTACAAATTTAGGAATCTTGAACGTTCCCACATTCTGAGTAATTATCATCATATCTTCATGTCTACATCAGTTTTCGGGCATTGAATGAAACTTTTGAAAATTTTCTAGGGCGAGATTTTTTTAGTCATTTGTAAACAACCGCAGTATTACAAATTTAAAAGTTAGTTTTGTTTAAAATGGTAATTGTTCTTGGTCACAACAGTAACAGACTCTCCAGTGAATCCTAGATACAGTATGTGGCTCTTGACACTATTATATTATATTATATTATATTATATTATATTATATTATATTATATTATATTATATTATATTATATTATATTATAATGTCAAGACTATAGCCCTATTCAGATGGTATTAGTTGTGTACAGGGAGCTCGGATAATAGCATAATTTTCAGTTGCTGCGTTATGATTTTATTTCTCACTATTAAAAATAGTGTTTGTTTGTTCCCCTCATCGCCAAATCTCAGAGCCAGTTAAAAAAGTTAAAGTAAGACAGATTGCACCACCCTATGATTGCTACCATCGTAAAAGATACTAATATAGTATGTATTGCCACTTAGCTCAGCTTAATACCACAGACTGTATTAGGACTGGATGCCACCCAGAGGTTTTCTAAAGGATGGTTTTGAAGAGCAACTGAGTAAATCCTGGTTAATCCATAAATGGACAAATGGGAAGAAAATACTGAGTCATGCTGTTGGCTGCCGTAACTTATTTCACTCAGTTACTGCAAGCTAGCTAGCTTAGCTTTGCCTTAGCTAAAATTCTAAGATGGCTGATGTTAATTTATATGCCAACGTTACTTTGATTACGTTTAATTGAACTTCATACTCTACATGTTGTCCGGATAATGGGAGAGTTGCGTCAGGAAGGGCATCCGGCGTAAAACCTCTGCCAAGTTGTAGTGCGGACTGGGTATTCTGCTGTGGCGACCCCTTGCCGGGAGCAGCCGAAAGACCAACAACAACTCTACATGTTGTCCTGTGTCAACTCCTATATTTCTCGTAGGAAGTTAAACTATAACGATTCCAGTTGGCAAAAGTGATGCGTAGAAGACAGCTAGAGGTTTGGCACCTACATTATAACTGTCACTCATATTGGCCATGCACCTAATTACTGTATGCTCAATTTTATGGATTTATATAATTTCAACCGATTCACTCCTGTACAGTTGTTATGAATGGGAACTATAGCTATGGAGACCAAAACAGGCTGTAAACATGTTTATTTCAGCTTTAAAGTTGGACATTTTGACATAGGAGGGTCTATTGGAATTGACTCATTTTTGAAGACTGTTAGTGATCATTTGAGGAATTGTACGTGTTGGGTGTTCCATGTTGGACTCATTTTTCAGGACTGACGGTAGTCCCTTGGTTAATAAACATCAAGTGACTAAGGTGCAAGATGTGTCAAATATCTAAGTGAAAGTTTTTGTAAACTTACACTATTCACAGTTGGACAACCTCCGTGCATCGACACAAGTGGCAGCCCATCCAGTAATACATCTGTGTCTGTTCTTTCTACATTTCCTTTGGTTTCATTTGCCTGTTTTTAATAATCTATCCTGTGGATATGGAATTTAATGAACACTGACTATCTTCAATAAAGGTGAAGCCTGACTGTTCTTCCTGAGGAGACTAGGCTCTTTTGACATCAGTAAAAAGCTTCTGTAAGAATTTTCTGAAAAAAATCTGATGTTTTACCAATTGGCAGTGTACAATACAGTCAGTGGCACGTTTATGCATTTTTTTTTCTTGTTTATTATTATTATTATTATTAGTAGTAGTAGTAGTAGTAGTAGTAGTAGTAGTAGTAGTGGTGGTGGTAGTAGTATTACCATTTGCACAGTTGTCATAAATAGAACTGCACACAAATATTGCACTTTAAAGGCAGAACTTTTATATAATATTTAATTAGTATAAAAATTGGTAAAAAAAATCCACTTTCAAAAAACAGTGCAATGGTAATCCTATTGATTAAAATTTTCCTTAATGATACGATACTGTGTGGTGTTACAGGCGAACCTCTCCAATGATAACTGTTGGCAGCGTCATCATCAACTTTTACATCACACCGAGAAAGTGTCACAGGCCTTCCTCACATAATGTAACAGTATGCAGCTTCCTCAATGAATGATTACACACAGATGGACTCTATTTACTAATCAGGTTACTCCTGATGGCAATTGGTTCCACCGGATTTTAGTTATGGGTGTCAGAGTAAATGTACACCTTACTTTTCAGATTTTAATTTCATTCATCTTCTATACCGCTTAATCCTGTGTTCAGGGTCGCGGGGGACCTGGAGACTTTGGGCACTAGGCGGGGCACACCCTGGACAGGGTGCCAATCCATCGCAGGGCACACACACATACACACACTCACACACCCAATCACACACTACGGGCAATTTTAGGAACACCAATTAGCCTAACCTGCATATCTTTGGACTGTGGGAGGAAACCGGAGTACCCGGAGGAAACCCACCAAGCACGGGGAGAACATGCAAACTCCATGCACACAGAGACGGGAATCGAGCAAGGCGACAGTGCTAACCACTACACCACCATGCCGCCTCAGATTTTAATTTGTTAAAAAAAAAAAAAAAAATTATAATTTTCTTTCTACTTGATAGATAGATAGATAGATAGATAGATAGATAGATAGATAGATAGATAGATGCAATCATGTCTACAAACCTGTCTTTGTGTTACTATCTTCATTGCTACTGGATGCCTGGAATTTCCTTTAGGATCAATACAGAATATATTATCAATAAAATATATATTATTTAAGAGTTTTATTATAAAGGAAGGTGGTGTTATAGCTACTTCACAGGACAATATCCACCCGTAAGTTCTGTTTCTGCCATGCCTGTGATCTTCCTATTCCTTTAGATTATCCTTCAACGATCGAAGCTTGACTGTGTTTGTCTTATTTCTCTACTAGCGTTTCAGTTGTGCTTTTATTAAACTGTGTTTGCTTCTTTTACAGGCATTACGCTGAGGAATTGAATTGGCATACTACCTGAACTGACATTACGTCAGAAATTTAAGCTGTAACTATAAGAGAAAGTGAATAAATGTTGTGGAGAGGAGAAAGCAAAATCAAAGACAACAGACATACGCACACTTAGTGTAGTGTAACCAAATAGGTCAAGTGGAACAAAAGATGGGAGACAAATGAATTATGAACACAACTTGAGGCATTTGGCTTGAGTACAGAAAGAGAAGTGGAACATGGAGAGAAGAGAAGAGGACAGAGGCATAGGGGGCGGAGGAATAAGATATTTTGTGAAATATTTACCGTAGGGCTTGGAGGGTGATCAGAATCCAGTGAGAATCAGCATCTACTTCTTCTCGAACGTCTCAGGGTGACACTGGAAGTGGATGATGTCCACTTTCTTAATGCTTTGAATCCAGTTTTCTGTCGCATGTTGATTATCTACATATTTAACAGCTGTAACAGCCTACAGACTCTCATTGGTTCGTGCCTTTTTAACATGCTTTTATGTTTCAGTGCAAAAAGAAAAGATTAAATTAAACAAGTTTTGATGAAAATGGAACTGTCAGGATTCTTGAATAATTAAAAATAAGTCAGTTGTAATTTATGCAATAGATTCAGTGAAGATGAATAATAAAAAAGGCTAAGTGAAACTGAAATTAAAATCTAATTCATACACTCTTGCACAAGTATTACAATTTCTTAAAAGATTTATTGCAATACATAAATTAATATATACATTTTGTGCTCCTTTTTCACCCTTCTGAAACAAATTGAATTTAGTTTATTTTTTTTATACTAAACCACAATAAGCAGGCTTTCATCTATTGTATATACAGGTGAAACTTGAAAAATAAGAATATTGTGCAAAGGTTAATTTATTTCAGTAATGCAACTTAAAAGGTGAAACTTATATGAGATACGTCTCGGGTTACTTTGCTGTAACCCTGTTCCCTGAAAAGGCAGGAACGAGATGCTGCGTGAAAACGCTATGGGCACATCTTTTCGTGTTGCCAGTTGTGAAGCATGTGTATATCAAACACGCCAAATTTTGGCTTACTGTAGATAACCTCGGTCAGGTGACATCATCTGATGAGATGCACCTGAGGTTATAAATAGGAGTGATCCGGAAACATTCCTCAGATTGATTTGTCTGAACCGACGTCCGGTTACGTAGGCAGTGCGGCATTGGGACGCAGCACCTCGTTCCCGCCTTTTCAGGGAACAGGGTTACAGCAAAGTAACCCGAGACGTTCCCTTTCAAAGGCTACACTCGATGCTGCGTGAAAACGTTATGGGAACGAGAATACCAATGACGCATCACTGCAAGTGTCTGTAACCCAGGGTTGTGTAGCGTGTGCGCACAAGGCCGAGGAGGTCTCAGAACTATATCTGGGAGGCTGACTCAAGGACCCGTGAGCCCAGAGTAGCATGAACATCCAGAATATAAAATCTAACAAATTTATGCGGAGAGGACCAACCTGCCGCGTCACACACTTGCTGCAGGGGAATACCTCTTGCCAGCGCAATAGATGAGGCGATCCCCCTAGTTGAATGAGCCCTGATTCCTAAAGCGAAGTGAGCCCATGCGCCTCATAGGAGAGAGCAATAGTATCCCTCACCCAGTGTGATAAGGCCTGTGTAGTGGCGGCCGCCCCCCGGTTGCGGCCCCCATAGCATATAAAAAGCAGTGGAGTGGACGTGAATCTGAAGAGCATGTACTGGACACAGGAAGTGAAGTCTCTCCTGCTCCGAAGCTGTAAAAGGTGGAGGACAGAAGGCTTCAAGAACAACAGGGTGCATGGTTGAGAATGGAACTTTCGGAAGATAGTTCAGGTGCGGATGCAAAATGGCTTTGACTAGCCCAGGGGCAAAGTCTAGGCAGGATGGGGAGACTGACAAGGCGTGTAGATCTCCAATCCTCTTAGAGAGGTAATGGCCATCAGAAAAACCATCTTAAGGGTCAGAAACCTAACAGGCGCTGACTCTAGTGGTTCGAAAGGGGTGTCAATTAGACCTTTGAGCACGATAGATAAATCCCACAAAAGGACTCTAGTGGGTGGCCTCAACCGTTTAGCTCCACGATTGGAAAGGGCAACTAAAGATGCCAAGATGGCGCCGGTGAAGTCGGCTGCCGTCACGACTGCTCCGACCTACTTTTCTTTGTTTTTGTATTTTAAAGTAATTTCCAGGAGCTTTAAACTGGCAAAATCACCACCATTGAGTACATTAAGTATGATAGAGACACTCTTGTTTCTATTGGTATACAATGTACTCACAATTCGACGTTTTTAACTCCGGATCCGAGCTGGCCGAATGAGATCCAGAGGAAGAACAATGGACGTGACACAAAGCGGCGGCCTCGAGGAGAACGAGCCGGCGTCAGGAACAGGCTGAGAGCCCGTGCACACCGCACACCTCTGCCTAGCATCCTGCTCACCAACGTCCAGTCACTGGAGAACAAACTCGATGACCTCAGGGCCAGGATAAAGTTCCAGAGAGACATTCGGGACTGCAACCTTCTCTGCTTCACCGAGACATGGCTGAAATCAGCGGTGCCAGACCACGCCATACAACCAGCCGAGTTCTTCTCGGTTCACCGCATGGACAGGAAGCAGGACTCGGGGAAGTCAAGGGGAGGCGGCGTGTGTTTAATGATGAACAACAGCTGGTGCAACCGCGCGAGCGTTGTTCCTCTTACACGCTCCTGCACACCAAATCTGGAACTACTAGTTCACATCGGTCATAATAAGTGCCGTTTACATTCCACCACAAGCGGACACGGACACTGGAAGTTCCGGTTCAGAGGGAGGTCGCGCGCTGGACTGACCAATCGGTGGCCGCGTTACAGGACGCACTTGGTGACGCAGACTGGGACATGTTCAGAAACAGCTCCGATGATGACGTCAGCGTGTTTACGGAAGCGGTTGTGGGATTTATTGGGAAGCTAGCGGATGATACGGTCTAGAAAAAGAAAACTAGAGTCACAGCTTCAACAGAGTGACTCTAGGAGCCTGTGGCAGGGACTGAGAACAATAACGGATTATAAAGCACCAACATCCTGTATGATGAATGCAGACGCAACTCTGGCAGACGAGCTCAACACTTTCTACGCTCGCTTCGAGGCTGCAGCTAAAGACACTAGCGATGCTAATGCTAGCGGCGCTAACGGCTGCAGACAGGAAGACACTGCCAGCACCGGAAACGCGCTTATCATCTCCGAGCACGACGTGAGGAGAGCCTTCAGGCGAGTGAACACCAGGAAAGCAGCAGGACCAGACGGCATCTCAGGCCGTATTCTCAGAGCCTGTGCAGACCAGCTAGCACCTGTGTTCACTGAGATATTCAACATCTCTTTATCTCAGTCGGTGATCCCCACTTGCTTCAAAGAGTCCATCATTGTTCCTGTCCCGAAGAAACCACATCCTGCTTCTCTCAACGATTATCGCGTTGTAGCCCTCACATCAGTAGTGATGAAGTGCTTTGAGCGCCTGGTCAGAGACTTCATCATTTCTTCACTACCCGACACACTGGACCCTCTGCAGTTTGCATACCGTCAGAACCGCTCCACAGACGATGCAATCTCTCATCTACTCCATACATCACTCACTCACCTGGACACTAGGAAGGGGAATTGTGTTAAAATGCTCTTCATCGACTACAGCTCTGCATTTAATACCATAATTCCCTCCACACTCACCACCAAGCTGGAGCACCTGGGACTCAGCTCATCTATGTGTCTGTGGATCTCCAACTTCCTGACTGGCAGACCACAGGCAGTAAGGATGGGCGGACACGTCTCAGCCTCACTCACTCTCAGCACTGGAGCCCCCCAGTGTTGTGTTCTGAGCCCCCTGCTGTACTCCTTGTACACCCACGACTGCGTGGCCACTACCAACTCCACCGCCATCATCAAGTTTGCTGACGACACTGTCGTGGTGGGCCTGATCACCAACAATGATGAGTCGGCCTACCTAGAGGAGATTGGAAATCTGGAGAACTGGTGCCAGAGGAACAATCTCCTCCTGAACGTCAGCAAGACTAAGGAGCTGATAGTGGACTTCAGTACAAAGCAGGAGAGGAACTACCAAACCCCCATCATCAACAAGAGCCCATTGGAGAGAGTGGACAGCTTCAGATACCTCGGTGTTCACATCACGCAGGACCTGTCATGGTCCTGCCACATCAACACCTTGGTGAAAAAGGCCCGACAGTGTCTCTACCACCTCAGACGCTTGAGAGACTTCAGATTGCCCTCTAAGGTGCTCAGGAATTTCTACTTCTGTACCATAGAGAGCATCCTGATGGGTAACATCATGACCTGGTTTGGAAACAGCACCATGCAGGACAGACGAGCTCTACAGAGGGTGGTGCAATCAGCTGAGCGCATCATTCGCACCAAGCTCCCTGACCTGCACTCGATCTACAGCAAGCGGTGCTGGACCAAAGCCAGGAAGATTGTGAAGGACCTCAGCCACCCCAACAATGGACTGTTTTCTCTGTTGCGGTCTGGGAAGCGATTTCACTCCCTGAAGGCCAACACAGAGAGACTGAGGAGGAGCTTCTTCCTGCAGGCGATAAGGTCTCTCAATCACACCACCACACAGGATTAACAACATCTTTTTAAACTCCCAACATTGACTGGTCAATCATGGACACATTCATAAGGTGTCACTGTGGATACAGCTGCCATGAGAGCTAAGATTTCTGAAAGTGATGTTTTTAACAGTCACTTTCTGGTCTAATGCCGGTTACACGTGTTTTAAGCCTCAGGAATGCGCCATGGCTCGGAGCTTCTCAAGGAATGCGAGGCGCGCGCAGCACTTTAATCGAAGCAGTAAGTGTAGAGATGGCCCTCCGATATGGATTTATCACACACTGAGGGACATCTCGTTTAAAACTCTGCCATATCGGTGAGCTAAACACTTTCTTATTTTGTTGGTTTAAACACAGACACGCAAACACAACTAGGCTGTCAGTGAAGACAAAAGATCTGAGGAATGTTTCCAGTTTACTCATATTTATAACCTGCAGCTGCGTCTCATCAGATGACGTCACCTGACCGAGTTTATATAAGCCAAAATTTTGCGTGTTTGATACACACATGCTTCACAACCGGCAACACGAAAATACAGTGGTGTGAAAAACTATTTGCCCCCTTCCTGATTTCTTATTCTTTTGCATGTTTGTCACACTTAAATGTTTTTGCTGATCAAAAACCGTTAACTATTAGTCAAAGATAACATAATTGAACACAAAATGCAGTTTTTAAATGAAGGTTTATGTTATTAAGGGAGAAAAAAAAATCCAAATCTACATGGCCCTGTGTGAAAAAGTGATTGCCCCCCCTTGTTAAAAAATAACTTAACACACCTGAGTTCAATTTCTGTAGTCACCCCCAGGCCTGATGACTGCCACACCTGTTTCAATCAAGAAATCACTTAAATAGGAGCTACCTGACACAGAGAAGTAGACCAAAAGCACCTCAAAAGCTAGACATCATGCCAAGATCCAAAGAAATTCAGAAACAAATGAGAACAAAAGTAATTGAGATCTATCAGTCTGGTAAAGGTTATAAAGCCATTTCTAAAGCTTTGGGATTCCAGCGAACCACAGTGAGAGCCATTATCCACAAATGGAAAAAACATGGAACAGTGGTGAACCTTCCCAGGAGTGGCCGGCTGACCAAAATTACCCCAAGAGCGCAGAGACAACTCATCCGAGAGGCCACAAAAGACCCCAGGACAACATCTAAAGAACTGCAGGCCTCACTTGCCTCAGTTAAGGTCAGTGTTCACGACTCCACCATAAGAAAGAGACTGGGCAAAAACGGCCTGCATGGCAGATTTCCAAGGCGCAAACCACTTTTAAGCAAAAAGAACATTAAGGCTCGTCTCAATTTTGCTAAAAAACATCTCAATGATTGCCAAGACTTTTGGGAGAATACCTTGTGGACCGACGAGACAAAAGTTGAACTTTTTGGAAGGTGCGTGTCCCGTTACATCTGGCGTAAAAATAACACAGCATTTCAGAAAAAGAACATCATACCAACAGTAAAATATGGTGGTGGTAGTGTGATGGTCTGTGGTTGTTTTGCTGCTTCAGGACCTGGAAGGCTTGCTGTGATAGATGGAACCATGAATTCTACTGTCTACCAAAAAATCCTGAAGGAGAATGTCCGGCCATCTGTTCGTCAACTCAAGCTGAAGCGATCTTGGGTGCTGCAGCAGGACAATGACCCAAAACACACCAGCAAATCCACCTCTGAATGGCTGAAGAAAAACAAAATGAAGACTTTGGAGTGGCCTAGTCAAAGTCCTGACCTGAATCCTATTGAGATGTTGTGGCATGACCTTAAAAAGGCGGTTCATGCTAGAAAACCCTCAAATAAAGCTGAATTACAACAATTCTGCAAAGACGAGTGGGCCAAAATTCCTCCAGAGCGCTGTAAAAGACTCGTTGCAAGTTATCGCAAACGCTTGATTGCAGTTATTGCTGCTAAGGGTGGCCCAACCAGTTATTAGGTTCAGGGGGCAATTACTTTTTCACACAGGGCCATGTAGGTTTGGATTTTTTTTCTCCCTAAATAATACAACCCCTCATTTAAAAACTGCATTTTGTGTTTACTTGTGTTATCTTTGACTAATAGTTAAATGTGTTTGATGATCAGAAACATTTTGTGTGACAAACATGCAAAAGAATAAGAAATCAGGAGGGGGGCAAATAGTTTTTCACACCACTGTATGTTCCCATAGCATTTTCACATAGCATCGAGTGTAGCCTTTGAAAGGGAACCCCAAATCCACAGTCACAGAACATTTTTATATTTTGAAAAGTTTCAATATCCAATGCTCAAAGTGTCCCACACCAAACAGTGAATTAAGGCATAACACCTGCAAAGGGTTCCTGAGCCTTTTAATGGTCTCTCAGTCTGGTTCAGTAGGAAGCACAATCATCCCAGGTCATGGGAATGATCTGACAGTTGTGCAGAAAACCATCATTGACATCCTCCATAAGGAGGGAAAGCCTCAAAAGGTAATTGCAAAAGAGGTTGGATGTTCCCAAAGTGCTTTATCAAAGCACATTAATAGAAAGTTATGTCGAAGCGAAAAGTGTGGAAGAAAAACCTGCACAAGCAACCTGAAGAGGATTGTCCGGAAAAGGCCATTCAAAAGTGTTGGGGACTTTCACAAGGAGTGGACTGAGGCTGGAGTCAGTGCATCAAGAGCCACCACACACAGATGGATCCTGGCCATGGGCTTCAAATGTCATATTCCTCCCGTCAAGCCGCTTCTGAACATCAAACAACGTCAGAATCGTCTTTTCTGGCTAAAGAATAAAAGAACTGGTCTTTTGCTCAGTAGTCCAACATAATCTTTTCTGATGAGAGCAACTTTTGCATCTCATTTGGAAACAGAGGACCCAGAGTCTGGAGGAAGAATGGAGAGGCAGACAGTGCAAGATGCTTGAAGTCCAGTGTGAAGTTTCCACAGTCTGTGTTGATTTGGGGAGCCGTGTCATCTGCTGGTGTTGGTCCACTGTGCTTCATTAAGTCCAGGATCAACGCAGCCATGTACCAGGAGGTATTGGAGCACTTCATGCTTCCTTCCGCAGACGATCTTTATGGGGATGCTGACTTAATTTTCCAGCCTGACTTGGCACCTGCCCACACTGCCAAAAGCACCAAAACCAATGATGTTTCAATGACTGTCGGATTACTGTGCTTGATTGGCCAGACTCGCCTGACCTGAACCCCATAGATTCTCTATGTGGCATTGCCAAGAGAATGATGAGAGACATGAGACCGAACAATGCAGAAGAGCTGAACACCACTATTGAAGCATCCTGGTCTTCCATAACACCTCAGCAGTGCCATAGGCTGATAGCTTTCATGCCACGTCGAATTGAGGCAGAAATTGCTGCAAAAGGCGCCCAAACCAAGTACTGAGTACATATGCATACTTATACTTTTCAGGGGTCCGATAAGTTCTATGTACAATCTTTGTTTTATTGATTGCATGTAATATAAAAATTTTCTGAAATTGTGGATTTGCGATTTTCATGAGCTGTATGCCATAATCATATCAATTACGACAAATCATGGCTTGATCTATCTTGCTTTGCATGTAATGAATCTATCTCATATATACTCATCAAAAAAAGAAACGTCCTCTGACTTTCAACTGTTTTTACTTTCAGTAAACTTAATGTGTAAATATTTGTATGAACACTGAAAGAGTCAACACTATTGTCAAGAACACTTGGTTCTTTCCAAGATTTTTTCCGGAGCCAAAATGGCGCTACAGTATGTTGTTTACGTTTTGTGTGTAGCGCGTTTATTTTACCCTGTGTATGGATATCGTCACAACTGGTGTACGTACATACAACAGCCAGACACTTTTCAACCTAAATAACCCGGTTAACGACATCCAAGATGAGCTGCGGGAAACGCTACGCGAACTCGGCTTGCTCTGCGAACTGCGAGTGACGTCACTCCCCATACAATCCCGCCCCACAGTATAGACCCGCCTCTGACGCTGATTGACAGGTTTCTGTGTAACGTGTTGGAAATGCAATTGCAAATGGATTAGCAATTGTGTTTGAATTTTGGCGGCTTGACGCGCGGCGCAGAGAAAGTGAAAAAGCAAACGTGGTGATTGATTTTGCTATTTAAATATGACAGGTTCATGACGTGTAAGACCTGGGAATAACAATTGCAAATGGACTTTTCTTTTTCATTTGAAATTTGGCAGTCAGTGTGCGCTCGCAAAGGCGAAACAGCAAACGGTAATGCAAAGTTTGCAATTGCATTTGAATTATGGCACACTTTGTGCGTCTACATATGGGAAACGCAATTGCAAATGCAATTTGTATTTGCATTTGAATATTGTCCGCGATATCGCTCCATACTTGTCACTTCCTGTCATTGGGTGTAATTATTACCGATTTACACTTGACGGTACAGTATACCTGCTCAGGTTGTTCCGGTGGTCATTATGAGCTGAATGATTTCTGAGATGCATCTCTGGACTGAAGGTTTCGCAACAACATCATGTCACTCCGGCTGACATGCTGGGACACGCGTCCACGGGGACGAGGTGTCAACACACACTAGTCAGCACTCCTTGAGGACAGCAAACAAAGCAGAACAAATCGCAGCGGTCATCCAAACACTGCTTTCTATTTTATTCATTAAAGCAAGACTGAAAGATCTGCAGTACATTAATATAGCACTTTTGCACTGATCATACTGATATCATCTGTGTGTATGTGCATATGCGTCTGTAGAATGAGATCTATTTTTGAACTTCTCTTGTGTTTTTTCTCATCATCCACCAGCCAGCAGATTGTCAAGCAGAAAGTGTTTACCTCGTCAGGTATTATGGGCCATCTGTCTCGCTATCCTCTGCTCAGTGCGCACCGTTCTTCCGCCTCCACTCTTCTGCCCTCCTGTTTTACTCATGATTACAGAAAACTGCCTGCAAATCCCCAGCTTTGGGAAATGTGACAAGGAGTATGTGGTGCTACCACCCATTGGGATTTGGTGAACAAAAGTGCCTGAATGACAGGTAGAGGGCTCAAGAGTGATGACATAGGATTAAAAGAAAATGTCTCCATGACCTTACCTTAAGTAAGGGCTGGTGCTGTTGCACAGGCCTGACCCGAGGTTCTCTTTTTCTCATGGTCAATATGCTGAATTGGAGCGACGTTCGTTTAACCTGGAAGTTCTAGCACACAGGCTAGAACTGTCTCAATGGCACAATCACCCTCAGGACTCAAGATATTCACGATAGCAGTATTTATAGACCTTTCCCCACAAGCAGGGAATTTGAAGGCGCAAATAGTACCAAAAAGAGAAGCATTGGGTGTCGGTGGCTCAGTGGTAGGTTTCTCGCCTGCCAAAGGCCCAGGTTCGATTCCCACCCAAAACTTGGCACCTAACTCTGCACCTAAAAATGTCAGAAGGCCCACTAAGGCGACCCCTAGACAGCAGCAGCCAAAAGACTAACAACAACAACAACCAAAAAAGGACAATTAGGGGCCTTTTTCCTAATTTGATTCCGCACTTCTCTCAGGATTATAGAAAATCCTAGGGAATCTTCAAGTTCAAGCTGGCTTTTATTTCAACCATATGCAGTTCAGTACACAGGGAAACGAAACAACGTTTCTCCAGGACCAAGGTCTTACATACAACATATATTAACAACATAACAAAAACTAACTAGCTAACTAAGAAACCTAATTAGCTGACTGGCTGAGACAAAACAGATTGACATTTGTAAGTTAACAGAAAGTTATCTAAGTCCTATACACAAAAGACAACATAAAGTGCACGTGTAAACAGTGCCGGCCCATTCACCAGTCAATACCTAGGGCTCCGCCTTACAACAAGGGTCCACGCATGTTATTAAAAGCGTTTCCCTCTCATTACAATATCATGTTTTATGATTAAAAATGACCTATTAAACATGATAAAATTCACAACAACGGTGAGGAAAAATTCGTTACCATGTTAAATAAAAAGCATAGCTCTGTATAATCAACATATGACAAATTGCCAAAAGCAATAATAAATACATAACAGTATAAATAAAAGCATAAAAGATTTGAAACATACCCAGAAGCACCACATACTAATTTGCATAACAATGCCTACGATATACTGGAGTGCCATAATGATCATAGTATTCATATAAATAGCTTCCATTTGATCAAAAATGTACTATTTTAAATCTGCGCTTACCATTTATTAATGCTTCATTGCTTATTAGGCAGTTCAGTGATAGAAAAGGTGCTGTCATGGATTTAACTGATTTGTGTATTGCCTCTCACAACGTTGTATGTCTCATTACCGATTTTACACACCAACCTGTAAATGCTCTATTGCACAATATTCATTTCTTATTTGCAAAAAACTATTTTATCGTCGCTGCTACTTACAAGGAATGGTTACTGTTTCTCCTCCCACTACCTCAACTCATTACCTCATCACCACAATGTAGTTAAATGTCTTATGTTGTCGCGTTGTCACTTTGTCGCTCTTGTTTGCACATCTGCACACAGTGCTGTTCTGTGGGGTTGTGAAGCCCCAGTCGAGATCATGAAAATCGGGCACACCGGTGTAATAGCGTATGTCATTTCAGCATCAGCAATTAAGAATATGAATATAAAAAGCCTTTTTTTTTTGTTGCTTGAATTAAATGCTAAAAGAAATCTCAGACATAAACACACTTGTTTTTCTTAACCTATTTATGTTTAATATTTAATTCTAAAAATAATTGTCATATTAAAATATGATACACCTATCCACAAAAACCATCTGTATGAGCAAACTGTTCCACAATAAAATTGTGACTGAAACAATGATGAGAAACAGAGTCTGCTCTGTTAAGCCATGGGCTCTTGGTCACCGAATATGATTTATATTTCAGCACCTTTTCTGTTGATCAGATGGTTGTTGATCAGAGTGTTTGCGCGTGGGTTGTTTATCAGTGCAGTCTCAATGGTTTGAGGTAGTCGAGTTTATCTGAGTGCATGTGTGTGTGAGTATCAGTCCAGTCCCTTTTTGTTGAGGAGACGGATGGCTTGTGGAAAGAAGCTGTTGCACACTCTGCATGTGAGAACTCGAATGCTTCGGTTCCTTTTCCAGATGGCAGGAGTGTGTTTGATGGGTGTGTCTGATCAGCCATAATGCTGGTGGCTTTGCTGATGCAGCGTGTGGTGTACTGTATATGTCTTCGATAGAGGGAAGAGAGACCCCGATGATCTTCTCTGCTGTCTTAACAATAAGGGTCTTGCTGTTTTTTGGGAGAAATTGCACATGATAAAGGAAAAAACAATCCATAAACAACAATAATAATTGAGCAAAATTTAAAATGTTGTCACAGTGGTGTAGTGGTTAGCACTGTCGCCTTGCACCTTCAGGGTCCGGGTTCGATTCCTGGCCAGGCTCGATTCCCGTCTCTGTGTGCATGGTTTGCATGTTCTCCCCGTGCTTGGTGGGTTTCCTCCCGGTACTCCGGTTTCCTCCCACAGTCCACAGGTTAGGCTAATTGGTGTCCCCAAATTGCCCGTAGTATGTGCATGTGTGTGTGCCCTGCGATGGATTGGCACCCTGTCCAGGGTGTACAGTATGCTGCCTTGTGCCATAAGCCTCCTTGTCCTCCAGGTCCCCGCGACCCTGAATACAGGATAAAGCAAAATAGAAGATGAGTGAGTGAGTGAGTGTCACCGTCGCAGTTTTTCAGGACTTCACTGGTGGCATAAGCTGCTTTATAATGGATTTGATTTTTGGATTTGAAATTTTATTCTATTTAATTACAAACTGTCCTGAATTGTCACACTTTCAACAACATGCAAACTACTTGGGATCCTAGGATCATCCCTAGCAATGGGGTCAACCACTAAGATAAAGGTTTTTGTACTTTTCTTACTCAGAGTTGCTCTAACTTTTCTAAATCACTTTTTGTCTAAACCTCCCAGCTAGGACTTTTTAGGTGCTCTCTGAGAGAATTCTAAAAAGCTTTGTGAATACGGGCCCAGGTTTTCTCCCACAATCCAAAGACATGCTGATTAGGCTACTTGGTGTTCCCAAATTGGTCTATAGTGTGTTTACCATGCAATGGGTTGACACCCCATCCAAGGTGTAGCTCGCCTTGGGATGGGCTCCAGACCTCCTACAATCCTGTATACAGGATAAAGCCATATAAAAGATGAGTGTATGAGCATGGGCGGCGCGGTGGTGTAGTGGTTAGCACTGTCGCCTTGCACCTCCAGGGTCTGGGCTCTGTGTGCATGGAGTTTGCATGTTCTCCCCGTGCTTGGTGGGTTTCCTCCGGGTACTCCGGTTTCCTCCCACAGTCCCACAGTCCAAAGATATGCAGGTTAGGCTAATTGGCGTTCCCAAATTGCCCGTAGTGTGTGATCGATTGTGTGTATGTGTGTGTGCCCTGCGATGGATTGGCACCCTGTCCAGGGTGTACCCCACCTAGTGCCCGAAGTCTCCTGGGATAGGCTCCAGGTCCCCCGCGACCCTGAACACAGGATTAAGCGGTATAGAAAATGAATGAATGAATGAATGTATGAGCATGCTTCTGGTCATGTTTACTTGTACATTTGTGTTTTTTCAAAATAGTCACATTACAGTATAAACAATAAGCTTGAAGCTTAGACTTAACCACAGTTCTCTTAGTTTTGTATTTCTCTGGATTTTGTGTTTGCTCTTTGTTATGAGAATCATAATCAAAAGTAAAGAACAGGCTGCACTTGAATTCAGCCTCTGACATTAAATACTCTGAATAAATAATTCTAATAATTAATTAGAGATTTGCATTCGACTACTTTGTTTGACCAAGTTGTTGATCATTTTCCTACAACAGCACCCCTCAGGAATATATATTTTTTAAACTGCCATGTGTTCGGTATAAACTCAAATATTTCATAAAAATGCAACAATTTTCTCACTTGTCTGGGTTTATAAATGATTCTCCTGAAATGTTCATTAAAGCATGTTTTAAACATCAGAAGTAGATGTGAAATACAGTCCTCTCTGTCTGTCCAAATCTCGCTCACTTTCTACACTCTTAATTACAATCACTTTACTCAGCACCGCTCAATCAAATAACGCAGTGGCCAGGAGTCGAAATACTGCTAGAGTGATGTGGTTTTACTACAGTCTCTGAGGAGTTCTGACCATGAACACCTCTCCGCATCTCTCTCTCTCTCTCTCCATCTCTCTTTCACTATCTATCAGACTCTCTCCTAATTTCACTTTGTCCTAATATTTCCCCTCCTCGGAAATCCCTGAGGTCTGCCTCTGTTCTGTTTTTATTTTCTTCCTTCTGGCACACACACGTACACTCACACCTAATTCCATCATATCATTTCCGTTTGTCCCTCTCACCCCATCTCACCTCCAACTGATCCCCTGTTGTTTACCAAGGGACGTTTATCATTGACGCGCACAGCATCTTTTCTGCACGCCATCGATCGTTTATTGAAACTAGCCTCATTTGCAGTCACCTTCCTGTTTAGCTCTCTCTCTTTTCATTCATGCTTTTTCTTTTTTATTTGTTTACTCTGACAGAAGAAATGTGGCCTCAACAGTTTGCCGATGTCCCATAATCCTTTGCTTTAGCCGCTTTGGCATTTTTAGCATAATAGAAGACATTGGTATGGATTATTTTTTGACTGACAGGTTGGATCAGGGTGAAAAAAATGGCGATCATTTTGGATTTTGGAGAGATAGAGTTTTAAAGCTCATGCATGGATGGATGGATGGATGGAAGCCTTGCACATGTGTATTAACAGAGATGCTTGAGACATCAAACTGTGTATTTGGGTTTGTCAGGTAGAAAAAAAGTTACCTTTACTTTATAAAGAGTAAATGTTTACCACTACCATACTATGAAAATGACATAGCAAAAATAAAGAACTCTTAAAATGTTATGTTACTGTATTATTATTATTGGTCATTGAAACAACAGAAAACAAGAAAAAAAAAATCACATGATCATGTGTATTTATGCTATTTCTTTGCCTAAGTGACCCATTTTTTGCTCAGTCATGCTTGTATAGTTAGGTATATACAAAATAACTAATGTTGCCTTGCACCTTCAGGGTCTGGATTCAATTCCTGGCCAGGTTCAATTCCCACATCTGTGTGCATGGAGTTTTCATGTTCTACCCATGCTTAATGGTTTTCCTCGTGTTTACTCCGGTTTCCTCCCACATTCCAAAGATGTCGATTAAGCTAATTGGCGTTCCCAAATTATAAACACAAGATATAACATAAAACATACTTATTCTCTTATTTATATATAAAGTGATGCTTGTGGTACTAATGATCTCGGTTTGTGGCAAATGTCACAAATTTTTGTTCCATCCAAATTTGATGATTCATGGTGGTTTTCCCGAGCTGCAGGATCAATCCAGAGACCACAAAGTGTGTCTCTGGTTACTTTGCTGTAACCCTGTTCCCTGAAAAAGCGGGAACGAGATGCTGCGTGAAAACGCTATGGGAATGTTTCCTCGTGACCAGTTGTGAAGCACATATTTGGCTTACGTATACTGTATAACCTCGGCCAGGTGACGTCAACCGATGAGGTGCACCTGCAGGTTAGAAATAGGAGTAAACCGGAAACATCCTCAGGTCAATTTTGTCTGAAGGATGTCCAGTCACATCCGCAGTGCGGCATTGAAGTGCAGCATCTCGTTCCAACTTTTTCAGGGAACAGGGTTACAGCAAAATAACCCGAGACATTCCCTTTCAAAAGCTATACTCGGTGCTGCGTGAAAACGCTATGGGAACGAGAATACGTACTCCGCCGCACTGCAAGTGTCTGGACCCCCAGGGTTGTGTAGTGTGCGCACAGTCCCCCCAAGGAGTCTTAGACATAATTCTGGGATGCTGCCTCGAGGACCCACGAGCCTGACATCCAACTATGAAGCCTTGCGGAAAAAGGCAGGCTGCCGCATGACACACTTGGAAACCCCTCTTGCCAGAGCATTTGATGAGGTAAGCTTCGTGGTCGAATGGGCCCTACTCACTAGAGGCGAAGTGTGCCACGCGCCTCACAGGCTAGGACAATAGCATCTCTCACCCGACTCATCTAATGAGGGCTGCCCTTCGGCTGCGGGACCATGACACAGTGAATGAAGTCTTACTGCTCCGGAGCTATAACGATAGTTGGGTGAGGATGCACAATAGCTTTAGCTATCCAATTGGCAAAGCCTTATCACACTAGAAAGGTCGATGAGGCCCGCGAATCAGCCGGCAACTAAGGGGTGCTTTCCACAAACTCCATCAGTTAGGACGTAGACCGAAAAGCGGCTACATACGTTCTGAGTGTACTAGGGCATAAGCCCAAGGTAAATTTTCTTGCAGAAACTAGTAAAACTCTCGCTAGTTTTACTAGTGGCACAAGCCTAGTCTGCCCAGGCGATTATTTACAAGACTAGCATAGTGTTGTTCATCCTTGCTAGGACATGTTATCCTCTCGACTGCTGGAGGGAGTATTTCAGGGCCAGAAATAGAGTCATCATTTCGAGTCAACTGATGTGCCACGCAAGAAGATGACCTCTCCAGATCCCTTGGGCTGGACGGCCATCTAAGGCTGCACCCCAGCCCATGAGGGAAAACGTCTGTCGTTAGCAGCTTGCGATGACAACACAGACCTAAAGTGGGACCCAGAGTCAAGGACGAGGGTCTGAACCACATAGAGAGGGTACGAAGCTCTCGGTGTGTGACCCTTATTGCCTCCGGGGATTGGCCCTTGGATGAAATCCCTCAGCACTTAACCACCACTGAAAGCGGTGAATGTTACTTCCTGGCCTAGCTTGTGTTTAAAATGCATTCGACGCACGCAGGAGACAGCTGTGCCCGCATTGCGGTCGGATCCCACATAAAACTCAATGTCATACTTTGTGTAGGAAAGAGAGCGCTTTCCATGGCATGCCGATGCCGAGGCGCTAGCTCCATAGAGAGGGTACGAAGCTCTCGGCGCGTAACCCTTATCGCCTCAGGGGATTGGCCCTTGGATGAAATCCCCTGGCTTTTAGCCACAACTGGAGCCATCTCATGTGCAGAAGGTCCAACAGTATAGCTGTGGAAACCGGAAGCTGCCATGAGACCCAACAATCTCTGGAAGTAGTAAAGTTACTTTCTGGACTAGCTTGATCTCCTTTAGGTAATTAAGAATGGATTCAACACGTGCAGGAGTCAGCTGTGCCTGCATTGCAGTCGAATCCCATGTGACATCCATGATATGTAAGATTAGATGGGGGTCATCATCCTGTTCGTCCTAGAACATGGCAGGAAGGAACCGAACAGCTAACATTTCAATGGAGACCATTGCTCTCCGAAACACCAGTGATGGCAGAGATTGATCCACGGCCTCCTGAGGGTGCTGGTCCTCCACAGTGCTTCGTACCTAAAGAGACATACCTGGCAGTAGGTTCCCCGCTGCCGGCCTCTCTAAAAGGTGCACAAATTGACACTTCGGCTAGATGGGTGTGTTAGATGTTCGGCATCCTGAAACATGGGAGGAAGGGACCGAACCCCTAACATTTCACTGGAGACTGCTCCTCCCCGAAACAGCAGTGGTGGCGGAGATTGAACCACGGCCTCCTGCCAGTGCTCAGGTCTCAGTAGGTCAGTCTGGTATGCCCACAAAGCCATTGTGTGCAGAACAGCACCACCTGATGTTAGTCTACACGCTTGGTGGGGAGTGGGGATTTTTAGGAGAGAGATAGCCCGCAAGCGTCTCTTTGATCTGGGACATGATCATAAAGGACTGCGCTTTCACCAGTGACATTTGTACAAATCAATGTCAATAGCACAAAAACACGGGATAAATACGGCTTATTCCTTCGCCAGGAAGGGGAGGGGCCATCATTGAGGCCCCTCCTCCGACCACCTGACAAAAACCTGTCGTCAACTTTGGGGATTTATTTTATTTATTTATTTTTACGGCGAATCGAAGTGTACGCGATCAACCACGCGTATTACCACCTCTAATAACTGATACGTTCACTCATCATTAGAGGAGTGCTCTGAAGTGATAGTTCCTATCTCCGCAGAGGCGAGAGAGAAAGTTTCTTCCGCCCACTCACAGGAAGCTCCGAAGCACGCTTGAGAAGTGGATGGTAACGGCTCATGATCCGGCGAGAGAGCGAGAGAAAAGGAAAATTCCATCTCATGCGTTCCGCAGCTCGTGGTTTCGTTTTAAAAACGGCGAGCCGAGCGAGAGGGACTTCAATAGGGAGAAAATCGCAATACTTACCTGCTGCCAGAAGCCAGATGATAGCATGCTCTTCCCCCAAACACTGAAAACAGAAAACGTGGAGATCGCCCTTTGAAATATATTCTTCTACACGGAGGGACAGACTCGTGTCTAACTCTGCCATCTTTCTGGTGAGTAATAAGACACTTTCTATTTTCGCTTTCTATTAAAAAAAAGTGCTTGCACACACACGCACGCACACAATATGGATCTTGAAGACAAAAATATCTGAGGATGTTTCCGGTTTACTCCTTTTTGGTCTGGTGAACCAGCATAACTGATGGAAGACCAGCATGCCTGCTGAAAAATCCAGCATAGGCAAGCATGGTGTACAGTGGTGTGAAAAACTATTTGCCCCCCTCCTGATTTCTTATTCTTTTGCATGTTTGTCACACAAAATGTTTCTGATCATCAAACACATTTAACTATTCGTCAAAGATAACACAAGTAAACACAAAATGCAGTTTTTAAATGAGGGGTTTTATTATTTAGAGAGAAAAAAAATCCAAACCTACATGACCCTGTGTGAAAAAGTAATTGCCCCCTGAACCTAATAACTGGTTGGGCCACCCTTAGCAGCAATAACTGCAATCAAGTGTTTGCGATAACTTGCAACGAGTCTTTTACAGCGCTCTGGAGGAATTTTGGCCCACTCATCTTTGCAGAATTGTTGTAATTCAGCTTTATTTGAGGGTTTTCTAGCATGAACCGCCTTTTTAAGGTCATGCCACAACATCTCAATAGGATTCAGGTCAGGACTTTGACTAGGCCACTCCAAAGTCTTCATTTTGTTTTTCTTCAGCCATTCAGAGGTGGATTTGCTGGTGTGTTTTGGGTCATTGTCCTGCTGCAGCACCCAAGATCGCTTCAGCTTGAGTTGACGAACAGATGGCCGGACATTCTCCTTCAGGATTTTTTGGTAGACAGTAGAATTCATGGTTCCATCTATCACAGCAAGCCTTCCAGGTCCTGACGCAGCAAAACAACCCCAGACCATCACACTACCACCACCATATTTTACTGTTGGTATGATGTTCTTTTTCTGAAATGATGTGTTACTTTTACGCCAGATGTAACGGGACACGCACCTTCCAAAAAGTTGTACTTTTGTCTCGTCGGTCCACAAGGTATTTTCCCAAAAGTCTTGGCAATCATTGAGGTGTTTTTTAGCAAAATTGAGACGAGCCTCAATGTTCTTTTTGCTTAAAAGTGGTTTGCGCCTTGGAAATCTGCCATGCAGGCTGTTTTTGCCCAGTCTCTTTCTTATGGTGGAGTCGTGAACACTGACCTTAATTGAGGCAAGTGAGGCCTGCAGTTCTTTAGATGTTGTCCTGGGGTCTTTTGTGGCCTCTCGGATGAGTTGTCTCTGCGCTCTTGGGGTAATTTTGGTCGGCCGGCCACTCCTGGGAAGGTTCACCACTGTTCCATGTTTTTGCCATTTGTGGATAATGGCTCTCACTGTGGTTCGCTGGAGTCCCAAAGCTTTAGAAATGGCTTTATAACCTTTACCAGACTGATAGATCTCAATTACTTTTGTTCTCATTTGTTCCTGAATTTCTTTGGATCTTGGCATGATGTCTAGCTTTTGAGGTGCTTTTGGTCTACTTCCCTGTGTCAGGTAGCTCCTATTTAAGTGATTTCTTGATTGAAACAGGTGTGGCAGTAATCAGGCCTGGGGGTGACTACAGAAATTGAACTCAGGTGTGATAAACCACAGTTAAGTTATTTTTTAACAAGGGGGGCAATCACTTTTTCACACAGGGCCATGTAGATTTTGAGTTTTTTTTCTCCCTTAATAACGTAAACCTTCATTTAAAAACTGCATTTTGTGTTCAATGATGTTTTCTTTGACTAATAGTTAACGGTTTTTG
The DNA here is from genome assembly GCA_030522415.1 of Channallabes apus. Taxonomy (NCBI): domain Eukaryota; kingdom Metazoa; phylum Chordata; class Actinopteri; order Siluriformes; family Clariidae; genus Channallabes; species Channallabes apus. The sequence continues at coordinate 30,183,700 of CM060121.1, forward strand.
GTGAGCAGAAACATTTAAGTGTGACAAACATGCAAAAGAATAAGAAATCAGGAAGGGGGCAAATAGTTTTTCACACCACTGTATATGCTGGGCCAACAGCAAGGTTTTTGGAGTTAAAATTAGCTCATTATCTTAATATACTGAAAATAGTGTGTGATGTAAGTACATGGACAGTGTAGTGCTATCTTTAAATGCATTTACATAAAAAAATAATCCATTTACCAAAAACATGTAAATACATTATTTTACATTTATAAAATAATTTTTAATCATACACATAAGTGTAATACATTTATTTGAATCTGTAAAGGGTCTTTATTTGTTAATGTACACGCACATATCAATAAAACATTGTGCTTTTGTAAAATAAAGAAAATAAACAGAGTGCACTTTCTGCTGTCTTCAGTCTTCCCTAAAATCTTTTTGAAACGCCCAAACACACACACACAGATCCGGTAAATTTCCTGCATGTGTGGTAGATGTCACGCACGGTACAGGTTTCTGAAGCTACAGAATGTTCTGGACAGTGGGAGGAGTTTAGATTTACCTCAGAACAACACTGAGACTCCAACAGAGAATGAAGGAGGAGAATCTAGCAAGCTGTAACCATGGGTAAGTTGTTAAATCTTATGTAATCCTTATTCTACGGTGGCCCTGAAGTGCAAAACAAACTAACAAAACTGAAAACAAAAAAACAAAACTGAAAACAAAATATCAAAACCCAAAACAAAATAACAAAACCGGTCTGTGTACTTTTTGGTATTTGTAGTTTCTTTTTATACACAAAAATAAAAAAAATTAAAATGAGAGTTATATTTGTTTTTTATTTTAAAATGTCAGACACCTTGTAGTGCTGCCACACAAAAGGGGCGTTTTCATACACAGGGAATTGGTTGTGGAGCTAATGCTGCTCACCTGTGGCCGAAGGCGTGCCCTAGCGGTTTCTGTTTCCCCATTGACAGTGGTTTGGTCACCGGGCAAGTTCCCGCGCATGCGCGATCGCGACGCAAAGGAACACGGAAGTGACGTGGGTCACATGATCCGGCATAAAGCCGGAACCGGCATTGAGGCCGGCACAGAGAGATGAAGACAGCGCGCTGCATATTCTTTGAGGCTGTGAGACTGCTTGCGGATTATTGTTCCATAATTTCATCCAGTACCCAGCTCATAACAACACTTCCGATTTCTCGATCTCCCAGACCTACCATCTTTATCTGGTGAGATCGACCCATCTCTCCAACTCACCCCATTCATAACTTTTGCCATATTTCAGACACTGGACTATCTTACACACACACACACACACACACACACACACACACACCCGCATACATCGCGCAGACACTTTTTTCTATTCGTATTATATTTGTATATATTGGTTTGTGGTGCACCGTGTTTGTTTATTTATCTGTCTGTCTTGTTTAATACACTTGGTTTAATTTATTATAATTGTTTTGTGTCGCGTCGTGTTTTGTCCAGCTGCGGTTGCGCAATACCGGAAGTGTTGTTATCAAGCCCCTGTTTAGATTCCCGAATCCGTTTTTTTGTAACCAAGCGGTTTTATAAATCCAAGCGTTACAACCTTTTTAAAATTAGACTTGATTTTCTTTTCTCGTTTATATTTTGAATAAAGTTCTACAGCTTAGAAACGAAAAAATAGCTGCATTTTCTTTCTCTAAAACCTGGAAGAATCTCTTCTTCTGTTGTTTGTGGCAACGTGTCGTCTTCTTGGCGCTACTACATTCACCTGGATGGCACAAATAATTTAAAATACCAAAATATACACGGACCAAAACCCAAAACTAATTAGTTTTTTTTGTTTTGGGTTTTGTTGTTTTGTTTTTGATTTTGTTTTCGGATTTGTTCATTTGGTTTTGAATTTAATAATTTGTTTTCCGTTTTGTTCATTTGTATTGCACTTCTCGGCCAGTCAGATACAAACTGGAAAAGGTAGGTATAGTTTGCAAATGGAATTATTAACACTGATTGGACGAGACATCTGTCATCCAAGAAATACAGTATTAAAAGTATTAATATTTCAATTTTTTCATATACAACATATTTATTTTCATATTTCTTATTTTATTTTATTGTCTCATGTAATTTGTAAATCATTAACCTATAAATTTATGTTCTAATATATTATTTGATAGCGATTATGCATGTGTGGGGGGGGAATCAATAGCAGGGGCACATTTCAGCGCATAACACGTGTTACAAAATAAATTGAGCTCACTTTTTTGCCATTTCGTCAACCAATCAAAGGGGTTGTGATCAGTGTTTCTACTGTCGATGCATATCGCCTTTTAAACCGATGCACGAACGCGCAATAATCCTAGACAACTTAATCCAGTTATACTAATCATCAACAACAGGTGTGCTCGATGAACCAACCCGCCAGATCGTAATTAGCCCGATGATCTCATCTTAGATGTGTCAATTCGTCTCGGATGTGTCAAGCTACATACGGAGAACGGACCCCAGCATTTTGCCACCAGCATCATGGCACTACAATGCTGGTCACCAGCATACCAGCAAAATGTATACTGGTCACCAGGATATCAGCCCAAAATACAACATATGCTGGTACAATTGCTGGTCAAACTGGTCACCAACTAGTCTATTCTGTTTTTTTTTTTTTAGCAGGGATTATTATTATTATTATTATTATTATTATTAAACCAGGCTCTGAACATTTGAACTCCATGACGCTTGTCTATCCTTTATTCTGGCTGAGCACTAAAATCACATAAACTAGCAAAAATTAATGATGATGTAATTGTTTTCTGAAATTAGCAGTCTATTCAGGAACTAAATCTAACCATTCAATTGTCCCATGAGAGCAGCACAGTGTCTTAGTGGTTCAGGATGTTCACCTTACACCTCCAGGGTCTGGGTTTGATTCCCACCTCTGTGTGCAGGGAGTTTGTATGTTCTCCCTGTGCTTGGTGGGATTCTTCCCGCAGTCCAAATACAGCAGTGTGAGTGTTTCACAGGATAAAGCACTTTCTGGGGATGAACTAAAAACTAACACTAAAAGTATTTAACTTTCTTTTAAGCTTATCATGTCATGACAACTCATGATTGATCCACCATCTGTCAAACTCAATACAACATGTGTAAAATAAGAGAGATTTTTTTTTCTTCTGGAATAAAAGCAATTTTGTTTCTCTGTCTTTGATTCCTGAGGCAAGGTGTTATATTCCAGCACTCGAGGGACAAGACTGGACCTGACTCCATCTCCATTTCTTTTTTGTCCCCTAGTCCTCCAAAATGCCATATCACAGTGGGAGAATGAGCAAGGGAGAGGAAATAAAAGACATGTCCTGCTTTTGTCCCTCAAGATCAATTGTACAAACTTATTCATGAGCACTTGCCATCCACCTCGACAGGCTCCGACCCCGGCGATCAATGCTCCTGCAGGCTCATATGTGTGTGTGTGTGTGTGTGTGTGTATATATATACATGTGTGCGACCATGGAAAAGGGAGGGACTAGATGACTCGAGGAAGAAGAGCAGAGGGCATGAGGGAGGAAGTGCAGGAGTGGCTAGAGCAGATAAGAAATTCAGCACATCAGATACCCCTAAATGTCAGCTGCCTGAAGAATGTCTCTCTTTCTCTCTCAGTTGTCAAATGTAAAGCGAGAGCTCGTCTCTCTCTGCCTCTTCCTCTTTCTCTCCACCAACAATGGAGAGGTTGCTTTATCTCTTAGTCATTCATAATATCAAATGAAACTTTATATGAAGAGAGCTGGTCTTTTACTGTAATATTCTCAGGGTACGCCTGGATATAAATCGCATGCAAGGAAGATAACTTAAGTAAGATCACCCCGGAGATCCACACCAAAGTTTACGGGGGACAACCTCACGAAAACTTACATTTTCAAAACAAAAAACAACAACAGATAATGTGTTAAATACTGGTGTTGCTCCATGATGGCCTGCCAGAAGAGCTTTGTCTAATTGATCAACATCAGCCTTCCAAATGAGTGTAGTGATGATAATGATGGTGGTGAATAGTACTGTCACTCCAAAATCCCCCAGTGTTGTCACCATCATTCACACTTTTCTTCTTTCTGCCACTATTCTGATAGTTTCTGCCACTATTCAGACTGATAGATCTTAATTACTTTTGTTCTCATTTGTTCCTGAATTTCTTTGGATCTTGGCATGATGTCTAGCTTTTGAGGTGCTTTTGGTCTACTTCTCTGTGTCAGGTAGCTCCTATTTAAGTGATTTCTTGATTGAAACAGGTGTGGCAGTAATCAGGCCTGGGGGTGACTACAGAAATTACATTTACATTTACATTTAGGCATTTGGCAGACGCTCTTATCCAGAGCGACTTACATTTTTGTCCCATTACACAACTGAGCAGTTGAGGGTTCAGGGCCTTGCTCAAGGGCCCAACAGTGGCAACTTGGTGGTAGTGGGGTTTGAACCTGGGATCTTCCGAACCATAGCCCAATGCCTTAACCACTAAGCTACCCCTGGCCCCTGAAATTGAACTCAGGTGTGATAAACCACAGTTACTGTAAGTTAATTTTTAACAAGGGGGGCAATCACTTTTTCACACAGGGCCATGTAGACTTGGAGTTTTTTTTTTCTCCCTTAATAACGTAAACCTTCATTTAAAAACTGCATTTTGTGTTCAATTATGTTATCTTTGACTAATAGTTAACGGTTTTTGATGAGCAGAAACATTTAAGTGTGACAAACATGCAAAAGAATAAGAAATCAGGAAGGGGGCAAATAGTTTTTCACACCACTGTATATATATTATAAAATATAAGTATTAACCTGTAAAGCACTGCATAGTGTCACTGAAGTATAGAAAACTGATATATGCATCACACACACTCACTGAAACCGAAAATATCTCCTAGCAGGCATCAGTTCTCAGTCGTGATGTCCTGAGTCAGATTTAGATGTGTTTGCTAATTGGTACAGCTCTGTGTTTGAAGCAATTATCAGCAATGCCATTGAGCTTGTTGAGTCCGCTGTGGCGTGCCCCCTATTGTCCCCAAAGCGCTTGCTTCTAATTCCTCAAAGTGACATTAAATGGCTTCTTCCACTCCAGAACAGCCGCTGCTTATCAAGCTGGAAGCTGCTTATTAGTAATCTGTGGCTGTACGAGATGCTCATCACGCGTTCCGTCGGCTGGGTTTAAACGGCTCCCCGTGCTCTCTCTAAAGGTCAGGTGGGTTCTCTGGAGTCACTGATTCAATCTACTCCCGCCAATTTACTAAACTCACTCCTCATTAAATAGTTCATCTCCTAAACGATGTCCCCAATGTGTCTTTGTTCATGTCAGAGAGATTTCTGTTTTTCTCTCTTAATTTCCTTCCCTATGTAGCCACTACACGTTACACAGCACTTAACCACTTGATCAATACCTTGATCTTTAATTCTGATTAAAAAAGGAAAAATTTACAGATAATTATTTTGGTGATGAGATGATGCCCACCCAATGCCCAAAACCCAGCCACTCTCAAGCCTGGATAAAATGGGAGGGTTGAAACATTTGAAGGATCATTATTATTTTTGGACTTTCATCTGCTACCATCGAGGTGTCGCCACAGTGGACACAACTTGGCACAGATTTTACACCCTGGGTATCTGGTGTAAAACCTGTGCCAAGTTGTGTCCACTGTGGCGACACCTCGATGGAAGTAGCTGAAAGTCAAATGTTTTTGCTAAATGTTCAGTGTTGGCTAAAATAAATTATACAAAGCTTAGTTTCATCCAAGTAATCTGATTTGATGAGAAATGTACCATGAGTGGTTATACTAGAGCATAACAGCTGTCGTTAATTACGCAACTGTTTGCGTTAATTACGCAACTGTTTGCCTCAGCTTAGGTAAAAATTGCTCAGTCAAGTCAAGTCAAGTTGGCTTTTATTGTCATTCCAACAATATATAGTTCAGTACACAGTCAAACGAAACAAGGTTCCTCCAGGACCAAGGTGCTACATACATGCAACAACATAAATTAACAACACAACTCAACCGGAACCAGCTAAAGTAGCTAACTAAGAGACCTACAGTAATTAGCTGACTAGCTCAGATATGGCAGATTTACATTTTTTTATTTTTAAGTTAACCTAAAACTATTTCTATACAAAAAAGAGACAATAGACAACAGGCAGCAAAGTGCACATATAAATGTGCAACAAAGAGCTACAGAGTGACCAACACAACAACGTAATATGTTTCAATACTTTTAGTAGTAATGAGGTATGAGTTGAGGAAGTGGGAGGAGCAATGATTTAAAAATACTTTGTGCAAATAGCAAGTAAAATAAGTATTGCGCAAAATACAGTATTGCAAAAAGAGAAGATCAGGTAGGTAGGTATGAACAAATTGTGAGATGGTTGTGGATCAGAGAGTTTGTGCATGTGTGTGTTTATCAGTTCTGTCTTGATGTTATTTACAGTAGATCATGTGAGTAATTTATGTGTGTGTGATTTTTTTTTTGTTTTGTTTTTCAGACCAGTCCCTTTGTATTGAGGAGACGGATGGCTTGTGGGTAAAAAACTGTTACATAGTCTGGATGTGAGTGAACAGTGGTCAGCAGTACTGGAAATAGAGGAGAGCAGCTTGACAAAAAACACGTATGGTAACGTCATGTCATCTTAAACGAAACCTTGTCTCCTTAGTAATTGCTTGCAAGTCATTTGAAACTTTCTATGTTGTTCTATTCATGTCTAACACGAGCTAACTAGCTTCTCACACAAGGCTGAATCCCAAATCCCTCTCTAACCCCTAAACGAGGCCACTACTCTGTATGTGGAACAAGGGAATGTACAGTACACCCTACACTAGATTTTCATTTAGCATTATTTAACCCAGAAGTTAGCTGATATTCTAGAGCGGAAGAAGTGGAAATAGTAAAGAATATAGAAGTATCGAAGGTAATCTCATAAATTTGTGCTGCTGTTGTACTGGATATCATGCCTATAATCATATCAAAGCCATGCTGCTATTCAGAACAACAGCGTTCCTTCTATTATATGCAAACATGTGTTATTGTTTTTAGAGGTTTTGCATGTAACTTTGCTTTGTACCTGATATAGGACACTCAAAATTGGAATTAAAACGAACACAAAGAGTTCAAGTACTGAATAATTGGAGATCCATTGTCACTAGACCCATTGAAAACAAGGTCAGCAAGGTCACAAATTTCTAATGGATAGTGGCCATTTCATCCTTTCTTTCTTCCTCCTTTCTTGTAAATCAGAAACTATATCGTGGATGTCCCTGTTGTTGTTGTTGTTCATCATACTGTACCAAGACATCTTGGACAATGCTATGCTTCCAACTTTGTGACAACAGTATGGGGAAGGCTCTTTTCTATTGCAACATGACTGTGCCCAATTAAAGAACTGTAAAGGCATTGTTTGAGTTCAGTTTGGAAGAACTTGATTGGCCGCACAGAGCCCTGACCGCAACCCCATCGAGTACCTTTGGGATGAACTAGAACGAAGATTGCGAGCCAGCCGTTCTCGTCCAACATCAGTGTCTGACCTCATACAGTGAATGCTCTACAGAATGAATGTACATGAATTCCCAAGAAGCACTCCAAAATCCTGTGAACGGCCTTCCAAGAAGAGTGGAAGCTGTTATATTTGAATACAGTGTCATTGCATGTATATATATATTCTATATATAGAATGTCAAGGGATTAAACAAGTCAGTTCAATTTCTCATACAGTATATGGGAAAGCCTGCCCCAACTTGCTCAACTTTGTTCAGTTCACTGTCAAACGTGCTAACTGGTCCAGTTCTACATTTGTAGCAATTATCAGCAGCAATATAATGGTTGCTGAGTCTGCTCCGGTGTTGCCTCTACAACAACTGAGCCATTTGCTTCTCATTTTTCAAAGTGACATAAAAAAAACCACAGCAGGACTCAGATTTACTAATAAGCAGCTTAGATCTCAGATTGCATAACATTGATTCTTACAGTAACAACATTTTTTTTTAAGCTTCAGTCCTCGATTTCAGGAGCGTGACTCATCTTTAAGGGGAGAACAGCATCTGGAAGCTGAAACACACTGATATTGTAAGTGCAAAATTGAAGATCTGGATCTTATTTTATTTATTTATTTTTTTTTAAAAGCTGTTAACCAGCTGAGCAAAACAGAGTATACATTAAACACATGACAGAACTAATTTAAGGTTTATAAGGTGTATAAATGTTGTGTTGTTTAAGAATGAAAACATTCACTGTCATTTTAGTAGTTTCTTGGAGGAGATACAGTATTTGACTTTTTGTTTGTTTTTTTGTACATGTACTGTACTTCACCTAGACCTCCTGTCTGGCAGTTCCAAGCTTAGCATCCTTCTAATGATATATTCACAATCTCTCGTCTAAACTTGCCCAAACCACTTCAATCTGGCCTCTCTGATGTTATCTCCAAAACATTTAACATGGGTTGTTCCTCTGATGGACTCATTCTTGATCTTATCCATCCTTGTCACTCCCAAAGAGAACCTCAACCTCTTCATCTCTGCTACCTCCAGCTCTGCCTCGTGTCTTTTCTTCAGTAACTAGCCTGGAACTACCAGTCTACTGCCACCTCTGCTAAGCACTTCCACACCTCCACATGTCATCAGTACCAACTGCCTTTCCACTCTTTATCCAACTTCCTGCTCCACAACAGTCATCTCTTCTACTCTTTATTTTCATTCATTTTCCTCATTCATCGTCCACTATTCAAAAAACTTCTTCAATCTTTCCATCACACTCCTGGCACCTTTCAGCACATTTCCATATCTATCTTTAATCACACTAACCTGCAGCACATCCTTCCCGTCTTTATCTCTGTCTTGCCAATCTGTACAGATCCACCTCTCCTTCCTTACTGTCCAACCTAGCATACAATTCCTCATATGCTCTTTGTTTAACCTTTGCCACCTCTACTCTTACCTTATGATACATCTTCCTGTACTCCTGTTTACTCTCTTCAGTTCTCTCAGTGACCCACTTCTTCTTAGCTAACTTCCTTTTCTGTATACACTCCTGGAATTCCTTGTTCCACCTCCACGTCTCGTCTCTGTCACGAACCAACCCAATGACGACCAGAAAGACGATAGTTTCAGCAGTTAGCCCTGTAGCGTGAATGGTAAACCCAAACGCGGATGGACACGGGCAGGATAATCACGCGATTTGCTATAAGGACTCTCAAAGTGAATGAGGACAGGGGTAGCTCAGTGGTTAAGGCATTGGACTACGGTTCGGAACCCCACAACCACCAAGTTGCCACTGTTGGGCCCTTGAGCAAGGCCCTTAACCCTCAACTGCTCAGATGTGTAATGAGATAAAAAATGTAAGTCGCTCTGGATAAGAGCGTCTGCCAAATGCCTAAATGTAAATGTAAATGTAAATGAATGAGCAAAGGAAAGACACAATCTAACCCGCGTCCTATAAACACACACTCAGTCTGAAAGCAAACCCAAGAAAGTGAGTACTCACGTGAACGGGAACGATACCGAGATAGCATGGGCAAAACTCAATGACAGAGCGATGTGCGGCACCATCTTGTTTCCTTTTATGCTTTCAGGTTCGCGACCGTCTTACTTCCGGGTCCTAGTGCCAGTCGCGGCTGAGTGCGCATGACAGTCTACTTTCCCCTTTGCTGATCGTACACCAAGTAGCCTCCTACCTGATCACATTAGCTGTAGTTGTCCAGTCAACTGTAATCACCTCCTGACCACCCAGAGCCTGTCTTAAGTCCTTCCTGAAAACTACACAACATTCTTCCTTTTTCAATTTCCATTACTTTGTCCTCTGCTCTGTCTTTGCCCTCTTCACCTTCCACATCACCAGGGTTATTTTACACACCACACTCCTATTCTGTCTGGTTATACTCTCCCCTACCAATACCAGTTCTTTGTAGTCACTGATCTTTTTCAGATTGCAACATCGACACAAGAGATAGTCCATCTGAGTGCTTTTACCTCCGCTCTTATAAGTCACCCTACTGTATGTTCCTGCCTCTTCTGGAAGAAAGTATTCATTACTGCCATTTCCATCCTCTTTGCAAAGTCCACCACTATCTGTGCTTCTGCGTTTCTATCTAGCCTATCACATTCTCATCACCTCTGTTCCTTTCCCCAGCATGTCCATTGAAATCTGCACCAATCACCACTCTCTCACCTCCGGGGATGCTCCGCATCACTTCATCGAACTCACTCCAGAATTCCTCATTCTCTTCTAAGACACATGTTAGGGGCATAACCACTAACCTGTAACCATAACCACTAATAACATTGAACATTACACCTTCAAATTCCAGCCTCCCACTCATCACAGTATTTCCGAAACATTCCTTACAAACGGCTCTTTCAGGATAACTCCTACTTAATTTATTTTCCTATCCACACAATGGTAAAACAAGCTCCAAAGGTTCTAGCATTGCTACATTTCCACCTGATCTCAACACACAGTATATCCACCTTTCTTCTCTGCATTGTCAACCAACTCACATTCAATGCCCCGACTGTCATTCCTAAACTCTTGCCTTTCCTTTTCTCTCTCTGCCTATGAACACGCCTTCCTTCTCTTCTTTTTCAACCCAATTTCTACCAGCACCCTGTAGGTCAACAGTAACGGTGGTGGTTTTTGTCAACCCGCGACCGATCCGGTATGGAAGTTGTGGTCATGATTTGCATGATTGATTTGGCAAATGTTTTATGTTGGATGTTCTTTCTGCCAGAACCCTTTGCATTTATCCAGACTTGGGACTAGCAAAAGAAGACACTGGATTGTGCCCCCCTGTGGTTGCATTGTATTTCTAATTGTATTTGATTTCCAATTATGTTTTTAATTGCTTATGGATCTGTGCAAAATTCTTGCATGCTATATATATATTTTTTTTCTATTAATTGATTTTAAATGTTTATTTTATGACCTCTGGTTTATTGAGGCTAAAAAAACAAAAAAGAAAGAAAATGTTACATGTAGGTTTGATTGTTTTATATAATACTGGTCATTGTTTTTAATAATGTTTTTTTTTTTTACTTATATAAAATATTTTATTGTATTTTACCGTGGTGTTGAAAATAATAGCAGTGTGTTGGAAAAAGTGAGTAAAGCTCCATATCCATATAATAACTTTTACTGTAATTGAAATCACATAAATGCATTAGACACCCTGTAAATTCTATTCTGAATAACAACAAAATGTGCTAAATGTATTATTAGTTTAATGTAAGTGAAGAAAAACAAATAGTCTGTTCAATAAAATAGCAGTGTGGAGTTCAATTAGAGAGGTAAATTATTCTGTAAAAAAAAACAGGTGTCAAACAAGTTCCCCTTATTTAAGGATAAATGCAGAAAAGGTCGTCCTGTGCATTTCTCTCTGAAAATCTGTCTGAGTAAAATGGGTCGTCCAGACATTTTTCAGAAAAACATCGTACTTTGATTCAAAACTTGTTTAGAGGTGGGAAAACAAACAAAGAATTGCAGAAAATGACGGCTGCTCTGCTAAAATGATACAAAATCAGTTTTAAGCTTGAAAATGGAGAACAAAACCAGAAAGACGTGGAAGGAAACGGAAAACTACCATTCGAATGGATCAAAGAATAACAAAATTGACTCGAAGAACATCTAAAGTTACCTGTTAGTGCTGTTACTATTAGAAGACGGCAATGTGAAGTCAAGCTATCAGCAAGAAGCCCCCGCAAAGTCCCATTGTTGGAAAAAAACACTTGCTTAAGAGGTTACAGTTCACCAAAGAACACATTGACTGACCTAAAGAGAAATGGTGCAATATTTTGTGGACTGATGAGGGATGTAGCTTCTCGTACTATGGTGTTGGGTCTATTTATCACATTTTAGGGATCATGGATCAATTTGAGTACATCAGAATACTTGTACTCAAAGAGGTCATGTTGCCTTATGCCAAAGAGGAAATGCCCTTGAAATGGGTGTTTCAACAAGACAACGACCCCAAACACACCAGTACTCGAGCAGCATCTTGGCTCCAGACCAACAAGATTAACGTTATGGAGTGACCAGCCCGATCCCCAGACCTTAATCCAATAGAAAACTTGTGAACTGACAATAAAAATGCTGTTTGTAAGGCAAAACCAAGAAATGCAGAGGAATTGTGGCGTGTACAGATGTGAAGCAGTTCTCAGAAACCTGGTTATTAGTTCAAAGATGCACAAGAAAGATTAAACTTCAAGCATTTTTGTTTAAACCGTAAATTCATCACTTTGTAAAGATGAGTGATGACACTGCTATGTTTTTGAATAGACTAATATTTGTTTTTCTTCACTTACATTAAACTAATAATACATTCAGCAAATTTTTCTTCATGTTGTGATTCAGAATAGAATGTGCAGGATGTCCAATGCATTTATGTGATTTCAATTAAAAGTTATTATATATGGATATGGAACTTCACTCACTTTTTTCAACACACGGTTTTTATTTTCAACACTGTATATACAAATGTTTAATTTTATTTTATATACAAGTGTTTTAATTGTATATAATACAAATGTTTAAACATCTGTATAGTTGTATAATTGCATCTTTGAGGTTTATAATATATGTAACATATACAGTAGCATGTGTTTAAGAGTTTGGCACAATATCGTCCTTGTGTGTTGGAAATTGGTTGAAAAGACAAATATGAGGAGCAAAAGTATAGTCAGAAACTAGAAGAGAAAGTAAGAGGACGTGAGTGAGAAGCAGGTAGAGTGAGAGTTAGAGAAAAGACTAAGAGTGATAGAAAGACAGAGAGAGAGAGAGAGAGAGAGAAAGAGAGAGAGAGAGAGAGAGAGACAGCCGGATACAGCGGGATAGTCAACATAATAGGTCCCCGTCTCTTGTGGCTTTAAATGGGGAATTTGGCCTTCATGCGTCTCCGAGCCGATGTTCAGGAAAGCGGATTTGGCCCGCTGCGATGCCCATTATCCTGTTCCCTGGCACTAATCCGCCACAGTGCCACTTTAATAGGATGGGTTACAGGGGCTGCAGCTGGATACTGGAGGGATCAGAGGTCCCGAACCTACACACACACACACACACACAATACCACAGAGACACACACACGCACATACACACACACACACACTCGTGGAGTAATCAGTCTCACAGGATACACAATTTAGCACCAGACCCACAGCACCGTGATTACACAGAGAGAACCGAGTCATGGTCACACAACCTAGCAGCAAGTCAATAGCTTAACAGGGTTGAGTAACTTCTTTTTAAGTGACAAGTGCATTTTATTCTGTCATTTAATTTTTTCTTCTTTGATTGTTTTATTAGGGCCTAAGCACTATGACATCAGCCCTATGACATCATAGCGTGGTAAGGGCCCACTTGTTCATGCTGAAAATTAACCTTGATCAGGTTTGGATCAGCGCCCAGCTGTGCGCGTGTCATTTGTGTTGCAACAGGAAGTCACCCAGGCTAATCCTCCAACTATCTGCATATAGATATCAAGGATATCGCACTAATGAGACTTTCCTAGCAACTGACTCATCTAGCATTTCACTCATCTCACCTTGCTGTAAACTTGATTCTAATTGGTTCGATTGCAATAGGCCTATCTAGCAAGAGGAGAAGCATCAAAAGAGAAACCCTAAAACTCATACTGCACCAATATGATCTCAAGACGTTTTGGATGCAAAGTTGCATGTTTAATATCAGGTCAGCCATGACAATGCCTTAAACGTATGCCAAAAGTTGGATGATAACATCCAAAGTGATATACTCAAAAAGCAAAAAGGTTGTGTGGTGTAGCGAAGGCACAGGTGCTCGGGTCCAATCATTATTGCTTTGCAGCTACATTATTCTACAGTATTTGTTCCTGTCCATTTTTTGTTCTCATCTACTACTTTTTGAGAACTTGTGGTTAATTCTCTACATTAAATCCCATTTGTTTTATTATACATTTCAACAGCTGGTTTAAAAAAATTACTTCTTGTAATCTACTGTATGCTCACTTACTAAATATCAATTAACATCAACTATTATAGCTGAACTGGCTGCCACCTAACACACTGTATAAATGCAGATCATTTCCTGCTATCTGTTTCACCCAGATGAGGATGGGTTCCCTGTTGAGTCTGGTTCCTCTAAAGGTTTCTTCCTATTACCATCTCAGGGAGTTTTTCCTTGCCACTGTCGCCCTCGGGCTTGCTCACCAGGGACTATCTGACCATTTTTGATTCATACACATTCACATTCCATACAAACTTAAATAATTCTTTTGATTGTGTAAAGCAGTTTTGTGACAATGACAATTGTTAAAAGTGCTATACAAATAAAATTGAATTGAATTGAATTGAATTGAATTGAAATAAATCCCTCCTCGTATATAAAAGGACAGTATATATTTTTTTATATATATTTTCATTTCAATAAAATAGTCTGTAGAAAGGAGTGAATGAGTATCAGATGAGGTTTGAAGGTATGGTACTGTATTAATTAGAGCCATTTCAAAATGTATACTTTCTTTTATACACAATACACAAACAAAAAACGAACAAATATTGATGTCCCTTTTTTAGACGAACGCTAGAACACACTCTTTTCCCTCCCTCATAGTGGTCCAGAGAGGACAAGCTCATGATTTGTAGTCATTATTCATCATTTTTCTCGAGCTAAGAAATGGGCGTAAACTCTCCGTCCTGGAATTTTCCATCTTGGAATGTCACATTAATAAAAGATCCGCACCTTCTCTCTCTCTCTCTCTCAACCCTTTTTTCACTGCATTAACTAAATATCAGGCTCGGAGTAAGCAGCATGGCGTTCCACCTTAGCCTGGCTGCTCAACAAGCCTACCGTATCTGCTGAATTCACACACATTAAAAAGAGTTGCAGAGGGATGGGGCTTGAATAGCCGTCAATCATGAGAACAGTTTGTAGCCTGTTTAATCTGCTGCTTAATCTGTGTGTCTGGGTGGGACTTGATGATACAGCAAGTCTTGGTTGGCAGCATTAAATTACTGAAATGCTGTCAAAATGCTAAAAGACAAAAAAACGATGATTTTGATTTCGCAGCTCGTTAATCATTCATCATTCGGGTGACTTTCCTATAAATTGATGATCTGATGTGCCGCACTGGCCCAGCTCTGTAGTAATGCAGGCTGTCGCTGTAAACTCAACTGTGCGTCGTACTCATCTCACCAAAACGCGTTTTGAGCATGACTGCAAATTATATTCAAACTATGTATTAAACATATAAGTTGCTCTCTTTCTCTCGCGCTCTCTCTTTCTGATTATCTGGAAAATAAGATACCTGTACTCTTATTTTTGTCTAAGCAAAGGAAATAATAGAAAGATAAAAGGAAGGCGTGAAAAAAGGAGTGAATGTGCTCTAAATAAAAAGTAAAAGGTCTGAACGACATGTTTAATTCAGGTCTGCTTAAGAGCCTAGTGTCGTCTCAGTCGTGTTCTTCCGACCTTGTACACGAGGCCAGGTTTCAGCTCTGAACGTTCACCATAGCTTTTGTTAATGCAGCCAACTGGACTTTTTCTATTTCTGTCTTGTATCTATTTCTGCAGCCGGACTCAGCATGACGGCACCTCTACATGTCTGTTCCAGCGCTTTTATCTTAAAAGATCTTCCACTATAATCCGTTTTTAAAGTAAATCAAAATGTTTAGAAAGGATTGCGAGTTTCTTGTAACCTTGTTTCTTTATCATGCTGATGTATTTTTGCAGTAATTTGTGTGGATGAAAGATTGATAGGTACCACTGTTAGCATAATAATGTGAGCTAACATATCAGGTCAGTGGTCTCTGATTCTTATTACCTTTAAAATGCCTTAAAGGGGCCATCCAGTCCCAATTCTTCATAGGTTAATATGATTCGTTAGGGTCCTAATGAAAAGTTTGTAATATACTTTAATTAAAAATTATCAATGGTTGTGTAAAAAAACACTACTTTTACCTGGTAAAAAGTAGCTCTGTTCTCAGCAACCTGTTTCAGTGCATGCTCCTTTAAATGCTAATGACCTCTGCTGAGCCCGCCCCCCAGTTCTGTGGGGCGTGTCTTCACAACACGCATGGGGTATAGCTTTGACAACAGTTAAAAATATTTTTAAAAAAAACAGTTTCAAATAATTTTACATGATCTTGGGATTATTTTATATATGAAGGAGTTATTTCTACTCTCTTGCTCTCTTCCTCATAGATCTGATATTAACGTGTTAAATCTTCATATCTCCTCTTGCATCTGTTCTTAAAGTATATATATATATAAAAACATGAAAAGTGACTTATGAAAGTGTCATGTGCAGTGGTCCAGATATATAAATATGTAGTGCAAGAAGCATGTGCACAAAACTTAACGTCCCAGACCGAACCCGGGCCTCCCACGTGAGAGCGCGGAATCCTAACCACTAGACCACTGGGGACTAATGTCTACACCAAGAAACTGCACACCACACTCGCGTAGGCGCCATTTTGCTCCAGCGTAGAAAAACAATGGCCGACAGCTTTCTTCTAACTCGGGGCGGGTCTTTGCTAAAACACCAGTGTCAATCAACTATAGTGGGAGCGGTCTCTGTCGGTGTGACGTCACACCGACAGGCTTTTGAGATCGGCCTGATTTCAGAAGGGGCATCTTATTTTAATAAATTAAAAGAAAATCGGTGGGCGGCTCTTTATCATTGTAGAGTGGTTGTGTACACACTCTCCTAACACACATTTCAGTTCAAGCAGCTTGAAAAAGTGCATGTAGCACCGTATAAATCCCCTTTAAATATGATATTTGTGTTTGTTTCTCTAAAAGAGTTCAGAAAGATTCATTTTGAATTATGTGTTGATATTCATGTACAGTAGAATGTGCAAGCTATACAATTTTCCCTGGTGTGTTTGGCCTATCGGAGTGTGTATAGCACTTAAGACTGAGGCTGGAAAGTAAGTGAACCAATAGGATCTTAGGGATGTCATTTACTGTTTCTGGTTTTTGCCAGTGATGTAGTTAATGCCAAGGGGATGGTATATGTTCTATTTCTTTTAGAATCGCCACTGCCGTATTTTCTTTACTGGCTGTTAGTTTTATTTATTATACTGCACACCATAAATAGATTCTGTACATTTGTTTATCTGTAAATTCCAATTGCTTTGCTGACTCGCATATAAATAGTAAACTTTACTCAAAAAATTCAAACTATACATCTTACAAGGTTTTGTTGAGTAACACTTAATTGCAGGGTGAGTAAAACAATTTACTTAATATAGTGAGTTTTAGTGATGCTTACTTGCAAGTTTACAAGGCAGAGTTTACATTTACATTTAGCAGACGCTCTTATCCAGAGCGATTTACATTTTTATCTCATTACACATCTGAGCAGTTGAGGGTTAAGGGCCTTGCTCAAGGGCCCAACAGTGGCAACTTGGTGCTTGTGGGGTTTGAACCTGGGATAAGCAAGTACTTACTTATAAGTAGCAACAAATAAAGCAATGACGTTATTGTACCAGTGAGAGGCAGCAGCGAGCCCAAGAATAATGAAGAAGTAAAAAAAAGGGGCGGAAGAAGAAGCAAGAAGCAAGAGAGCACGCGTAGTAGAATTTGTGCGTGCTCAGCTCGTGAACGGGTGAATTGGCGCCAATTTTCTGATGTTGAAAGAAGTAGCAGGATGTTTTTAACATCTGAAGCTTCATTACGGTTTTAAGTTACATGTTAGGTTAAAATGTGTAAGAATAGTGATGATTTGGGTCAGATTTAAATTTTTCCTGACAGTGGATATATATTCTCAGTGTTTTATACTGTAGCGTGGGCGGGCGGCGGCTGATGACCGTCATGTTTTGCAGGGTTTTTGCTGTCCGTTCACCATTTTCGGGAAAGTTGTTTGGGTTAGTGGCTTCGGCCAAGTTGGGTGTTTTAAGATATGTGTGTGTGTGACCAGTTGAATGTGCCCCGGTTCATGCTAAGGCTGAATTGGATGTGTTTTCCATGCTATACAGTGACTGTGTGGTGAATAAACTTCTCCCAGCCATTGCACTGAGCAGCAATTAAGCTTACTTAGTCTCTCCAAGTTCCGTTTTTACTGCTAGAAGGGATCTTGGAGATGAGTCAGCTTGGTTGCTGCCCAATGCAATGGCTGGGAGTATTTTATCAGGTCTCAGCACTCTATGGCATGAGCAGCACCTTCACTGAGCGCACACAAACACGGCTGAAGCCATTAACCCAAACACCTTTCTCCAACAGGGTGGACACAGAGAACCCCGGCAAGGCATGATGGTCGTCAGCCACCGCCCCGCCCATGCCACAATGTAATAAACAATTGACGCACTCAAGTTATTGGAGTAATGTTTACTTGGTTTTTTTAAGGCAATCGGTTTCCTAATATTTTCTTAGTAATGTGAGCACTAATAGAAAGTTAACTCAAATAATGATTTTAAGTCAACAGTACTTAAGCATACTTGATTAACAAGTTGTCCCTACAAATTGTGTTAAGTTATGCCAACTAAACATTAATACTCTACTTTACTTGGAAATTTTAAGGCAATCGGTTTCCTCACTTTTTCTAAGTAAAGTCAACTTATTACATTTTACAGTGCAGTTGAATTCGTTGGTCTTCTGCGCACTATTCAAATGGCCACAGTAAGGTTGAGTATCTTATGCCTTGTTCATGCTAAGTTGTCAGCGAAATACACCCCCTGTTCGGTAATTGAAAAATGAATCATAGATGAGAAATCGAAAAAAGCGCTATATAAAGATTGTATAAAGACTTTTTGTCTTCAAACAGCATTAGAATTCACTTATATCACTTCAGCGCTGTTATTTCAAAGTTCCATTCAATTCTGTCCAGCGGTTGATTAGAGACACAGTTGGACAGAATTGAACAGCGCTGAAGTGATATAAGTGAATTCTAATGCTGTTTGAAGACAAAAAGTCTTTATACAATCTTTATATACTGTAGCGGTACACATTCAAAACTTGCGGTTTATATTCTGGCACATAACTGCTCATAGTTTCACTTCTACTCAACATTTTTTGTTCTATTTATGGCACCGTTTAAATTTCCGGCAAAAACCTATGTGCGGTCAAAGTTTAATTAAATTCTGTTCAGCCAGTTTTGTGTGATGCTGTGACACAATTTAGCTGGACAGACATACAGATAAAAAAAATTATAAAATGTAAAGATATTATTTAAAGTAAAATGTACAGACCAAACCTTTTTTCATTTATATAGATTATTAATGTGCACAAATAATGCATAGCATCCATTTATGCATCTATACATCTTATCCTATGAAGGGTCATGCTGTGCTACGCTGGGCCTAGAATACTGTATATCCCATGGAATTTAATGCACAAGGCAGGGTACATCCTGAATGAAAAGCCAACAACTTCACACCCCCAGTTACACTCTATGGGCAAATCTAAAGATATGGACACCAATCAACCTATAATGTATAAAGGTGGGAGGAAACTAGAAACTTGGAGCCTTGTTTTTCTTAGTAGAATGATTATACTGTGATGCAGCCTGAAACGAAGCAGGTAACTATTAACTCTGAAGTTGATCATTTTGTATAACAGCATGGTTAGAATTTGCCAACAGTTAATTATTTAATTTATTAGATTGTGTGATGTCATACCCTACTGTACATGGCCAAAAGAAAAAAAGTCATAAAAAAAGTTGTAAATTGGTTAAGAATTGTCCAATAGTTTGTTAAAACCTGGAAGAAACAGGGTCAAAGTAAAATCATGAGTGAGCAAATGCTTGGTGAAATTTCATTGTAAGACAATGAACAGCTTGTTTAATGTTTAATAGTTAAAGTAAGAACATTTCACACACAGAAAATGTGATAGGAACTCACAGGATGGGGACTAAACAGCTTTGTGTCCATAATAAAACTACTTTTTAATAAGACTCATTATAAAAATTGGACTTTGGAGGAATAGAAAAAGGTCAAGTGACCAGATGAGTCCAGATTCCAGACTGTATTACAGAGTGATGTGTGTGTGTCAGGGTAAGAACGGAAGCGCAAAAAGCGATGCATCCATCATGCAAAGTGTCCACTGTCGAGGCTCTGGAGGTAGTGTTATGATCTGGGGTTGCTTCAGTTGCTCAGGTCTAGGCTCAATAACATTATGTGGTAATAAAATAAAATAAAATAAAATAACATAAAAGTCAGCTGACGACCTGAATGTACTGAATGACATGAGTATCATATCTATGGAGTTTTTCTTCCCTGATGGCGTGGGGTATATTCCAGGAATCAGATTTTGAAAGAGTAGTTCTGGGAGCATGTGAATCATTTCCACACATGAACTGGACACCGTTTTGTCCACTTTGTCAATTTGTGCCTCATTTCACAGCCACTTTTGTGTAATTTCACTTTATAACCCTTAATGCCACGCTGCAAATCGTACATGTTTTCATACTCTGTGCTCCAGCTCTGAACTCACACTTTGGCTCATTAATACTGTTTATTTGAACCGGTTTTGAAGCAACAATGCCTGATGTTTCTCTGAGTCCAGCAAATCCAGGGAGGCATAGAAACCACAATCTCACACTGAGTGAGATCTCACACAGATCAAAGACCCGGTAAGTCTCCTCTAATTAACTCTCTCGTGCACGTACAGACACGAGCGCAAAGCGAGAAGGTTGTATCTTCACTAAAACATCTCCGCAGCAGAGCTGAAGTACTGTATGTACTGTATAAACTAAGTCAGGGGAAAATAACTAAACAACAAGGGGTAAACAGTAATATACTGACTTGTCTCATTTTTACAAAAACTAGCCTGTGCAACAAAACAAGGCTACAAAACATGAACGAGGACAGGACAAAGAGTGCAAGATGTTGGCTTGGTCTTCAAATTCCCCAGATCGCATTCTGATCAATCAAGCTAATGCTTGATCGCACTTTCAGAAATCTTGTGAAGTCCATGCCTCGGTGGTGCATGTGTATGTCTGCAGCACAATAGATGGTGTGTCTTAGGCTACTGCTTTTAGGTTTGTAGAGCTTTTACAAAATGGTGAGGTCCCTTTTTGCCCAATCTACTGCCTGAGATGTAAATGAGGTGCTAAACTGGAGAGCAACCAAAAGCTTCCCTTATTTGTTAGTAATATTAACCTCAGAGCTCCAGTGCAAATTGAAAAGACAAATTCAGATTTTATTATATTTGGGGTGAGGAGAGTGTTGTGAATCAGCACATCCTATTTAAGCCCTATATCGAACTTTTGCTCTTAACTTTACCCCATTCCTACATAAATAAGAAACAGGATAGAAACGGATATACAGGTCCTTCTCAAAAAATTAGCATATTGTGATAAAGTTCATTATTTTCTGTAATGTACTGATAAACATTAGACTTTCATATATTTTAGATTCATTACACACAAACTGAAGTAGTTCAAGCCTTTTATTGTTTTAATATTGATGATTGTGGCATACAGCTCATGAAAACCCAAAATCCCTATCTCAAAAAATTAGCATATTTCATCCGACCAATAAAAGAAAAGTGTTTTTAATACAAAAAAGTCAACCTTCAAATAATTATGTTCAGTTCTGCACTCAATACTTGGTCGGGAATCCTTTTGCAGATTCTTGTGTCTTGTGTCTCTCAACTTTCTCTTCACAATATCCCACAGATTCTCTATGGGGTTCAGGTCAGGAGAGTTGGCAGGCCAATTGAGCACAGTAATACCATGGTCAGTAAACCATTTAGCAGTGGTTTTGGCACTGTGAGCAGGTGCCAGGTCGTGCTGAAAAATGAAATCTTCATCTCCATAAAGCTTTTCAGCAGATGGAAGCATGAAGTGCTCCAAAATCTCCTGATAGCTAGCTGCATTGACCCTGCCCTTGATAAAACACAGTGGACCAACACCAGCAGCTGACATGGCACCCCAGACCATCACTGACTGTGGGTACTTGACACTGGACTTCAGGCATTTTGGCATTTCCCTCTCCCCAGTCTTCCTCCAGACTCTGGCACCTTGATTTCCGAATGACATGCAAAATTTGCAAGCTGTAGCCCATTTCCTGCACACGCCTGTACACGGTGGCTCTGGATGTTTCTACTCCAGACTCAGTCCACTGCTTCCGCAGGTCCCCAAGGTCTGGAATCAGTCCTTCTCCACAATCTTCCTCAGGGCCCGGTCACCTCTTCTCGTTGTGCAGCGTTTTCTGCCACACTTTTTCCTTCCCACAGACTTCCCACTGAGGTGCCTTGATACAGCACTCTGGGAACAGCCTATTCATTCAGAAATGTCTTTCTGTGTCTTACCCTCTTGCTTGAGGGTGTCAATGATGGCCTTCTGGACAGCAGTCAGGTCGGCAGTCTTACCCATGATTGCGGTTTTGAGTAATGAACCAGGCTGGGAGTTTTTAAAAGCCTCAGGAATCTTTTGCAGGTGTTTAGAGTTAATTAGTTGATTCAGATGATTAGGTTAATAGCTCGTTTAGAGAACCTTTTCATGATATGCTAATTTTTTGAGATTTTGGGTTTTCATGAGCTGTATGCCACAATCATCAATATTAAAACAATAAAAGGCTTGAACTACTTCAGTTGTGTGTAATGAATCTAAAATATATGAAAGTTTAATGTTTATCAGTACATTACAGAAAATAATGAACTTTATCACAATATGCTAATTTTTTGAGAAGGACCTGTATATTGACAAAACATTACACAACAGCCATTTTTACTTTCTCATTTTGTCTTCACTGGACAGCCAATATAAAAAGCACAAAAGAGTTGCAGATATTGAGAAAGTTAGATTCTTTGTTTTCTCCTATTGTTTTCTCCCATTGAGGACATGAAACAAGATTATCTAGCTGAGAAGATTGTGTGTGGACAAATGTGTGCAAACACTATAGCAATCAGTACATACACAGGGCCTAGCCACAGGCAGTGGAGACTGAGGGGTCAGTTTGAACCAGGTGCGGAAGAAAGATATGAAGAATGACAGAGTCTCATGAGGGAGATTAATAGAAGATGGAAAGATGGACTCCAAGAAAAAGTGGAAGTATAGAAAATAAAGTTTGGTTTTGGAGGAATAGGGTCAAGAGTTCAGTGTGAGATGCATTCAGGATATTAAAGAAGCAGAGATTGATTTTGAGACAGAACCTGGAAGCCAACTTCCAGAACCTGGAAGCCATCAGAGGCCAGAGATGTCTCAAAGTGTAAACGAGAATTGGAAAACCTTAAGTCACAAGCTTAGTGTTTGCATGTAAAATGTTCCAGGAGCTTTGAGGAAAAGAATATAGTGACCAAATCCAGTTTATCCACAGACTGAGCCTCCCATACCCTCTCATTTGTTCTGTCAGCACATCCTTGGGCGAAACGTTTTTGGAGCAAGTGTCTTGTCAGAGCAGGCACACATGTGGCTGGAAGGCAACTGTAGGGGAATGTGGGTAAATCTGTCCCAGTTATGAGGACTCTCAGAGGCTGATCCATTACTGTGCCAACTCCAGCCAAAGGTATCCCTTCCACTGGTTTTATTCATCCCTTGGATTGCAGACAGAACCCAAAGGTATCTGAAAACTTCCCAAAAATATTCTTGCTAGCCAGAATAGGAACACCAGGACAGCGGAAGCCAGAAGGCCAATCGAAAAAGTATCCCTTTCTCTGTTGGCTCTCTTGTCCATGCCTTCAAATGATCAAAGGATTACCACCTTTTCTTTTTTCATGTTTTCCCCCATCTACCTACAGTATGTGGGAGAAAGGGAACAGGGGTAGATAAATGGAGAATGAAAGAATCTCTCAAGAAGGAGATCAATAGAAATAGAAAGAAGGAAGCTATAAAACAATAATGAAACGAGGGATATTTGGATTTGGACCTTAGTGTCTAAGAAGCAGGGCAAAAAGATTCTTCCATCATATTAAGAAACAAATCGTTAAGATGAAAAAGTACTCGACCTGAGTCACAACCTGGAAGCCATCTAAACAATCAGAGGCTGGTCTGATTTTGACAATCAAATAACCCAATAGAATAGGAATACCGGGACGGCAGAATTATAAAGAAAAGTGGTTTGAAAGCGTTTGATTGATTGAACACACAGTCAAGAACCAGCAAGATTTGGAAATTTTCCCTGTCTTGGCCATGTGTACAAGTGATCAAAGCTTTTTTTCTCTCTCTCTTCTTCTGTTTTCGCCCACATCTCTCTGTCCTTGGTCCCAGGATAAGCATCCGTCATTCATGCCTTCTACAAGTTGACAGAATACCGGCAGAAACTTTTTTACAAAGATTTTAAAGTCTCGGTCTTCCTGTGGTGCATATGTGTGTGCTTTTTATAAAAGCTAGAGATACAGATTACTGTGCATCTCACTGTGCTGCCTGACAGACTGTGACTCTTCCACCACAGCGCCTTGGGTAATCCGACCCGCACTTGCTAACTTTTCCAAAGAGAGAGACGGAACGAGAGTGAGCAAGAGCAAAAAGATCTGTGAGATGGATGAAAGAGTGTAGATACAGGCAGTATTAGCACATTTGTCCCTCCCAAAGCCTTACGCTTGATCCCTGCTGAGCTCTGTGTCTATGTGTATTGTGCTACATGTTTCTAAAGCTTCTTGTTTTTGTTCTTTTAAATCTCTGGTCTGTATGTGGTTTGGTGTGCGTGTGTCTGTATCCTGTGGTTACGTGGAAGAGACACTTTCGTGCTGCTTCAATGGATGAGCTTCGAAATGTGTGCGAGGAGGTGGTTATCCTGAAATAGCAGTAAATTTAGGTTAAGTCCTGGGAGGAGTCCTTCATTCAAACGCGATGGACAAGCCTTCAGCTGTCAGTCTGCTGTGAAGGCAACATGTCTTCCAGGAAGAGACACATATCTTTTCTCGCTTCTTCACATCTTGCTCCTTCACATCTTGCCACTTCCGGCGACAATGAACGCACCACAGGCTCTTCGCTGTGCCCACACGGCCGTCAGAGAGCAGCCAGGCATTTAGAATCGGGCATCTATATCTCTGTAATGCTTAAATTTATGCTT
This sequence comes from Channallabes apus, assembly GCA_030522415.1. Taxonomy (NCBI): domain Eukaryota; kingdom Metazoa; phylum Chordata; class Actinopteri; order Siluriformes; family Clariidae; genus Channallabes; species Channallabes apus. Next base: position 30,208,611 of record CM060121.1, read on the forward strand.
AAGTTATAGTGTTTCCAAGTGTCATCCCAAAAACTCTTAGAAACACATGGAGTGCTCGTGGTTTTCTAGAACTGTAGGAGTATGTTTGCTGTCTATCAAATTATCGAGGAGGAGAGCAAGCAGTTAGAGTAACATGTTAAATATACTGCTGTTTGCCAAAATGGCAGCATTTCAATTGAGATGATGATGTTGCAGCTGCAGTTGTGGCCTTATCTAATGGAAATTTCTTTATTTATTTATTTCTTTATTTATTTGAAATCATGTGCTGAATACATTATTAAGGAGTAAAAATAAAATCCTGGGAGGAATTTTGGTTGTCAGAACTTTGCGATATTAATTTGGCAACATGTTGTCCTTGAAAGTTAGAATACTGGATGAAATAATATTGAAACAACATTGATACATGATTATGGAATAACGTTCATCTAATGCCTTTTATCACAGTGTTGAAAAATGACATCAAAACACTATTAATACCAAAACGATGGCCTGAGCAGGTCTCAGACTCTAGTCACTGCAGTGAGAGCACAATGGGCTTACCACTGAAGCACTAGGGAATACTGTATGCTGCTAATGCTAGTAAATGTATGTATATAACAAAAAGCAGCACAATAAATTACCGGACAACAGCAATTTACATAAATTTACATTAGAAAGCAGCCAAAAGGGTAAAAAAAATTCTGTTCTGGGAAAGCAAACGCTGTGCCAACACCATATTACAGTAATTTGGGAGTTGCGGTGCACCTCAGTGTATTATTTCTGTACAGAAAATTAAACATAGAGATAACGTTACAACACTAAGAGTTGTGACAGGAGATACATGCGTGATGTACGGAAAGGCACTGTGTCTGTTAGAAACTTGTTGTGTATATTAGAATCACTGATTTTCACAAATTTCATTGATTTCTAATGTGCCCAGGAACGATTGCAACCGCCCCAAAACCAAGTGTTCTCAAAACCAATACCTATAGGTGCTAATTTGAAAACGTAAGTAGGGGACCCTGGATGTGCTTGGAGATTGTGCAAATGGATGTTAATCGGCACAAACGATCCAAATAAGGTTAAAATTTTGTTGTTTTGAGGTTCTGTTTGCATTTTTATCTTTGGGTCATTCAACGTTATCTCAGTGTCATTTTATTAAAATTATTCTAATGTTTAAAAGAACATTGTTCCAATGATGAAAGTTATCACATCATTACAACTATATTACACCTAACATCCAATCTTGGGGACCCTGCTGGGATGTGTTTCATGGTAAGAAATAACACACTCTGAACCATGCGCTTATAGAAAAAGAATTCATATCTGGGTTGTTTTAATTGTGCTCACTATATACTTTTGTGTCCCTAGATCATGTCCATACTTAGAATCTTTTTTTGGCAATCTGTTTTTGCTCCACTTGTTACCTTAATGAGTATTTGCACCTAATAAAAATGTCATCATTCCAACAAATTAACAAGGTTTTCTTTTTTCTTTGTTAAGCAACCATTCTATTAAGTCATTAATTGTTATTCTTAGATGCCATGCCTCTGGGTACAAGCTGTTACTATATGACCAATAGTTTACTAATGACTTATGAGCATATTACTTTTATATCCAATTGTTCATGTTTAACAGAGAACTAAGGTGATCATTCTTCAGTTGAGTTATTGATGAACGTCTTGGGTTACTTTGCTGTAACCCTGTTCCCTGAAAAAAGGCGGGAACGAGATGCTGCATGAGAACGCTATGGGAACCATTTTGTGTGCCGGTTGTGAAGCATGTCTGCTAATTTTTTTGGCTATATATAACCTCGGTCAGGTGACGTCATCTGATTAGACGCAGCTGCAGGTTATAAATACTAGTGAGCCGGCGACAAACCTCAGATTAATTTGTCTAAACGGGCGTCCGGTCACGTGGTAGTGCGGCATTAGGATGCAGCATCTCGTTCCCGCCTTTTCAGGGAACAGGGTTACAGCAAAGTAACCCGAGATGTTCCCTTTCAAAGGCTTCTCTCGATGCTGCGTGAGAACGCTATGGGAACGAGAATACCAACGCCGCCGCACTACAAGTGTCTGGACCCCCAGGTTGTGTAGCGTGTGCGCACAAGGCCAGGAAGTCTCAGATCTATGTCCGGGAAGCTGACTCGAGGACTTGTGAGCCCGGAGTGGCATGGACATCCAGACTATGGATGGACTAAAATCTTACAAATGTGTGCGGAGAGGACCAACCCGCCGCATCACACATTTGTTGCAGGGGAGTACCTCTTGCAAGAGCAATGGATGAGGCGACCCCTCTGGTCGAATGAGCCCTGACTCCTAGAGGCGAAGTGAGCCCACGCGCCTCATAGGAGAGGGCAATAGCATCTCTCACCCAGTGTGACAAAGTTTGTGTGGTTTCGGCCGTCCCGTGGTTGCGGCCTCCATAACATATAAAGAGTTGCTACGACTTACGCCACTGGCTGGTGCGGTGGACATAGGTCTGAGGAGCACGTACTGGGCACAGTAGGTGAAGTTTCTCCTGCTCCGAATCTACAAAAGGCGGACCGAAGGCTTCCAGGATGACAGGGTGCATGGTTGAGAAAGGAACTTTCGGTAGATAGTTTGGGTGAGGATGCAAAATGGCCTTGACTAGCCCAGGGGCAAAGTCCAGGCAAGATGGGGAGACTGATAAGGCACGCTTGTCTCTGATCCTCTTGGAAGAGGTAATGGCCATAAGAAGAACCATCTTGAGAGTCAGAAGCTTGTCGGGCGCTGACTCTAGTGATTCAAAAGGAGTGTCGATTAGACCTTCGAGCACGATAGATAAATCCCACGAAGGGACCGTGGCTCTAGTGGGTGGCCTCAACCGTTTAGCTCCACGAATGAAACGGGCAACTAAAGGGTGATTTCCCACAGTAACCCCTTCAGTCAGGCTGAAATAGCGGCCACGTACGTTCTGAGGGTACTAGGGCACAAGCCCAAGGACAATTTCTCTTGCAGGAATTCCAGCACTGAAACGATTTGGCAGTGGACAGGGCTAACGTGTTGTTTCCGTGTTGCCCGAAACACCAAAGGCGGCGGAAACTGAACACCGATCTCCTGGGGGTGCCCAGGTGGGTATGCTACTATATGTATAGTAGGGAACACCCCGGCGGTCCTGGGCTCCGCTCTCAGGAATTCTTCTTCATTAGGAAGACACGGCGTATCGCCTTCGGAAAGAAAGCTATCGCACGGGCATCTAACTCTGAACTCGGCCATTCTATCTGGCGAGTTTAAGGGTTATTTTTTCTCTCTGTTTTTGTTTTTAAATCATGCTTGCTGCATACACAAAATTCACAATGTCGGTGAAGACAAAATGATCTGAGGTTTGTCGCCGGCTCACTAGTATTTATAACCTGCAGCTGCGTCTAATCAGATGACGTCACCTGACGGAGGTTATATATAGCCAAAAATTTTGGCGTGTTTGCACACATGCTTCACAACCGGCACACAAAATGGTTCCCATAGCGTTCTCATTCAGCATCGAGAGAAGCCTTTGAAAGGGAACTATAGTTCCATTACCCTCCAACATAGCATCACCATCTGAAGGAAATACAGCAGGTATGGCAAACCTAGCCTTAATAAGATCTCTATGGAGAAGTTTAAAGTGTGCACAACTAAGCAACAACTACAATAGTAATACAAAAAATTTATCCAACATATCCAACATATTTATCCAACATATCTTTTGTTTTGTCAACAGAGTAACAATGTAACATATCACACTGTTGAGTTTCATTAACATAGACTAATTTTCATTATGCTGTTAAGTTCTGGGCAGAAAATCAGTGATCATTGTGCTGTACAGAATAGACAACATAGAATGTACTGTATAACAGTATAGACCCCTGTTGTAAACATCAAACAAGGTGTTTAACCCAGACACTTGGTCCATAAACTGTTTACAAGTCTCAATTTCAGAAAGGAAGAGTTCTTCAAATTCTGTCTGGGTTGGACGACCCAACATAGCTTCTTCCTTCGCACATTGCTGCTAGCCAATCACAGTGGAGTTTGGCACTCAGTTTGGATGCCTTCCTGAACTGCTTTGCTTCACACTCTATGAACTGACTTGCCAAATCTCCAAACTCTTTGGAGGCCTGTTTGAGAGAACGAAGGAAACATTTTTTGAAAGTTAGAAATGTCTCAGTTATGTCACAGTCCTGATGAGAAGGACTGAAGAGTGTCCTATGAATAACTCAATGTTTATTTAATTAGGGGTTGTTTGTTGGATGAGGAAGAGATCCACAATTTGGATGAGTTTCCATGATTGGTTAGACCTGAATAGAGAACTCCATGTTGGATACCACTATCAAAACCTTAAAATATGGCAACAAAGCTAATTGGCCTGATTGCTGCAAAGATGTTTTATGTTGAAATCATGTAGAAATCTACTTTATTTTCTGAATTTGGAACATTCATTCTCTATACCACTTATCCTGTATAGGGTCACAGGAGGCCTGGAACCTATCCCAGGGGACTTGGGACACTAGGCAGGGTACACCCTGGATGGGGTGCCAGTCCATTGCAGGAGATAATTCCTGCACACATTACACACTCACTAAGACAATATGGGCAATTTGGAAATGCCAATCAAAATGCCAATCAATGGACAGGTTGCCAATCCACTGCAGGGCACACACAAACACACACTATGGGCAATTTGGGAATGCTAGTTAGGCTAATCTGCTTGTCTTTAGACTGTGGGGGGAAACTGACTAAGCATGGGAAGACTATGCAAACTTTACTCACACAGACCTGATGGCAGAACCCATTGGAAACAGGCCATCTTAAAACAAATTTGTTTACACCCACCCAACCAAAACTGCACCAAATGAAGGAATTACCATTGTTGAATTCAAAAAGTCAAAACAGCACTTGCGTGAAGATGGGACAATCTAAGAATCAAAATTTGTGACTCTCATGGAATTTAATCTTTATAGTCATTACACAAGTTGACATCATCACAAAACAGTAGCCACAACACAAACAACACCCCCCCACCCATTCATCCAGTTTCTATTCCAGGGTTCAAGACTTTCCTTGTTGGGTACACAGCTTCTACTACAGATAAGGCCAGATAACCAAGCAGGCTGGAGAGATGATCCTGACAAATGCAAAAATGAATAAAAAAAAAAACAAGTAGTGAGAAAGGAAGAGGTCTCCAGAACCTTTCCTGTCACAAGCGTCAAGCTCTTTTGATGCATGACAACTTAAAGGAGAAAAAATTGAGACTGATGATTCAGGAAAAGAAAATGTGAAGGAAAAAAAACAGCTATGGTAAATGTTGGAAAGTGTCTTATTGTTGGGGAATGATATAGACTAGAGAAACGGTGTACGGGCAGACAATGACAAAATGGCTGATGTCGGATATCAAGAGTGTCGAGTTGCACATAATGTTCATCTTTCAAATGAGGGAAAATAACACCTCTCAAAAAGAGGCGTTCTGACTCCATCCCTGTGTTGTCACTGTTTGCCAAAACGATGACTTTTAATTATTCCACATCTCTTTGATAGATTTCTCTCCAATCAGGAACGGGACAAACAGACTCTATAGAAGATTTATATCTGTCTCAACTTTCCTGCAGTTTTTTTTATTACACTGTTATTTATTGTCCATGTTAGTGAACTTCTAGATATTAGCTCAGATTAAACCCGAAGATTGTATATATAAATAAGGCACATGAATTAAAAAATCTTTCAAAATGACTTCAAAGCTGAGAAACCCGAAAATAATGAGGACAAGAGCAAACTTTTGTAGTACAACTTTTGCCTTTCCAGTATATGCATTTTATTTATTTAATATTAGACTTATTATAGTGATTTAAGTTCCTCAATTTGTAAGCCATTTTAGTCACATCCTTAAAATGTATCTTAATATTTGGGTGACATTATAACTGAAGTCACTGAGTTACTGTCATTATATAATATAAGTTTTAACTTCCTGCACCTTATCACTTAGTAGTTTTTTGAATGCTTGTTTGTTTTATTAGTTTATTGTTCCCCTTATTTTTATAAGGGGAGCAAAGAACTATATTTTCTCTGAGATATAAATACGAAAATGAAGGATACCATGAGATATGTCAGCTGTATCTTGCATATGAAACGCAATCAGAAGGTAGGTGCTATCTGCCCTCTTCCTAATACATGAACTCACAGACATCATTGGTTGGTAGTGGTGTTATGATTATCAGAGGAAGTGCAGGAATACAGTTCACCCAGAGAGCACACGGGCAGTAGAGCATAGGCTTTTCTGTACAAACCCAGCATCGACATTGCCTCCTAGTGGCACACGGGCATAGACGTTTTGTGTCTTTGAGGGTGTCTCATTTCAGCAATGTACAGTACGAGCTCTTCATAGGCTTGTGGTATAGGTGAGATATGGGTGTTGGTCATGTAACTTCAGCATTGGATTATGGATTGGAAGATAATGGGTTAAAACCCCAACACCACTAAGGTGCCCTTGAGCAAGGACCTTAACCGAAAGTCGCTCTGGATAAGATGGTGTCTGCCATATGCTTAAATGTAAATGTAATTGTGTAACAAAACCTTTTAGGAAAATCGTACATTTTATAATACAGTAGATTCATTTTTAATATACAGTACTAAGATCTTGCGGTCACCAATCGTGTTAAAATTACTTTCCTTACTTAGTCCTCTTTTGCTTTCAAGTGGAACATTCCGTTCAACTTATTTCCATCCGTTCGTCCATTCATCCATCCACCCACCATCACCTTATTCCATACATGTAACCCTGTAATGTCTATTTATCCATTCTATCATGTATCATCCATCCATCCATCTGTTGTTTAAACTGACTATCCATTTATTCATCCATCTGTTCACCTACAGTACACAATCATCTGTTTCTTCTTTCAACCATCCATCCATTCATCTTACCATGTATCCAACTATTCATTATCCATCCACCTAACAAGTCACCCATTATGTGCTGCCAATCTAAACATCTCTGTCCATTTTACTATCCAGCCAGAATTTAAGCATCCATTTTCTGTTTAACCCATCCATACAGTCCTCCATGTATCTATTCATTCTCAAAACTATCTATCCAGCTACCCCATTACTGAACTGTATAATTCAATTTCTCCATCCATCCAACTAGCCACCAGTCGAGCTCTTCTTTAAATTAACCATCCATCCAGCCATCTATCCAACTATCTATTAATCAGTTATACATCCATTTCTTTAGTCCATCCATACAATTATTCTTACATCAATCCATTTTCAGAACTATTTGCCCTTCCTTTCACCCATCCATTCTTACATTCTCCCATTCCTTTATGTCATCCATGCATCTACTCATATACAGTATGTTTTTTTCCACCATACTGTACATTCACAGTAGCCTTACTTCACTCAAGTGTTCAATCACAGTAAGAAATTAATTGTTTGTTTCCATTTTGTTTGTCCTATATTGATTTCAAGAAGTGATGCTACATTCTTAGTAACAAAGAAAAACTGTGCCCGAGATCCCCGCCAAAGTTCCACCCTGCGATCTCCAAATCAATGTCTCTGGATCTGGTATAATGTTTGCACTGAATTGTGTGAAGTCACATGTTCATGTCCTGCACTTTGACTGCTCTCGGATTTTTGAGTCGTGCCCAGGCAGTTATAGGGATCATCAGATAGAAATCACAAACCTGTACCTGAGATGGGCATCCTCCTCTCTTTAAAAGAAGAAGATGGATTTCTGTCTGATGTTATACTGTATAGAGTCAATGTAAGCTGGAAAATCATGGCTACTTGATATCGTTCCATGATGTCCAGATATGACCTACAGGACAAAACAATTTCAAGTATGATATGATTGTAGATACACAGTATAGTTTTCAAATATTAGATTATTGGGGAATATTTTTAAATACAGTACATGGAAGAAGTAAGCATTTGGAGAGAGGGAAAAAAAGAAAAATTAGCATCCTTTGACATTTAGACCAGTGCGAATCGCTCGGCAGAATTTCTTATTCTATTGTGATCAAGGTGATGGATGCGCCAGCGAGGATGCACAATGGAAACGTCCATCACATCCCTGAACTTAAACTGCAGTGCCAAAAACACACCCAGTCTCCTACTCACAGTAACTAAGCTTGATATTCTGCACCCTCTCCTACAGGACCTATCTCAAGAATCCGAGTTATAAAATGAAAAAGAATTCCTCTGCCTTTTATAGATGAATAGACTTAAAAGTTAACATTCATTCATTTTTCCTTTAGATTTGAAAAAGTAATAACAGCAACAGCAATAAATGAGAAACTTTCTTATTTCTGATTTTCCCATTTCATTTACAGTACCTGGTATTACCTGACCTGGGAGGATATTTTTATCAAATGAAATTAATGTATTGTGCAAAAATAGTGCTGAGTTCAAAATGAAAAAAAGAAATTAATCTGAATTTTAATCAAACCGGGGTCTAGAGGAACTAATGAAATCTCACTTGCTTTTATGAGGTCACATTGTTTAAATCAGCCCCCGAAAATAAGTCACCTCTAAAAACACAAGCGAAAATGAACAGCAGAGATGATGTCAAGCTATAAAACTGGAAGATAAACAGATGCAGAGGTAAGAAAGACAGTGTGTGTGTGTGTCACTGACGGGATGGTGACAGTCCTAACGTGAAGCATGAGCACTCATCCGTCTCCACTCGTCCCCTCTCGGGGCCCCCGTGAGCTCAGACGCCCGTCTGAAACCGGCGCTCCATGGTGGGAGTCGCGATGTTGGTGGTGTGTTTGTGTGAGACGGTTACTTTGTGACACACTTCTCATGCGGCAAGCGCTGACTGCTCAAACACTGTCATGCTCGACGATGTGATTCAGCCAAAGTGGCATAAATGGAAATGATCACCGTGACAGGACTGTGCACTTTACGAAACACAACACACACAAAAAAGACATCACAGGGCGAGTAAGAACATTTGCAGAGTCTAAAACCTGGCACTTTCTTTCTTTTAAGGTTTCATTTTCAATATGAAACTTCTGAAAACTAAGGTATGATGCAAAACATTTTCAAAAACCACCTGTGTAGGGGAAAAAAATTAGAGAAGTAGTTTTCTGAAGACTTCTGAAGACTTTAAGCAGGTGGAGGACGCAGCACAGCGGTGGATGACAGACTGTTCCGAGAACCGATCCAGAGAGAGACAAGAAAACGGTTTGGGTCAAAGGTTGGCCCATCCTACCTATCCAATCAGAGGCACTGAGTGATGAGGAGGAGCCAGACTGGGGTCAAGGGTCAACAGGATTGAGGATTGAGTGGAATGACTGATGACAGGGTCAAACGGTGCAGGAGGACTGAAGTATCAGATGTAGAGGTGGGGAGAGGCGGAGGTGGAAATTAATCAGTCTGATCTGACAGAGACAAAAGAGCCCGCTGGAGCACTGAGTAAAAAACACACACACACACACACACACACACACACACACACACACACACACACCTATCCTTCCTGATACTTAGCGTTTGTTTATCTATCTAGCCATTCATTTATTTGTTGGATCTTAACATCCATCCATCATGTTTTGTTAGTATCTGGAGTCATCTGGTGGTTTTGCTTGAACACTTGTATTTGTCTACTTCAGTGACATCCATCCTTCCATCCATCCATCCACCCACCCATCCATCTATTCATCCATCCACCTAGTAATTAATCTTTTACTTCTTTCAACCATGTATCCCACCATCAGTCTATCAATGTTTCCATCCATTTCTTTTTTAATGTTTTGCATATGCATTTTTTTTTTTCATTTTTATTACTCCCATTTTATTCATTATTTTTGTTTTATTAGAACCAATATTTTAATCTGCATTGTAACATCTATTCTTTTAAGCATTATACATTTTTTTCAACCATTTCTCTAATCATCTGTCCATCCATCCATTTGTTAATTATTTTCTTCCATTTCTTCCGAATTTTTCACTTTGTCCATCAATCCACCCACTTATCTGTCTAACCATCCATCCATCCATCCATCCATCCATCCATCCACCCACTCACGATTACTTTATTCCATTCATGCAATCCTCAATCTTTCCATCCATTCTATTATTTATCATCCAACTATCTGCCCATCTATCTATCTATCTATCTATCTATCTATCTATCTATCTATCTATCTATCTATCTATCTATCTATCCATTCCTTCACTGTCTATCATTTATACATCCTTCTGTCTATCCATACTCTTATCTATTTTTTCTTTCAACCAACCATCCACCATCCATCTATCCAACCATTCATTATCCTTCCTCCCATCCATTCATTCAACAAACTGCCCAACCATCCACCCATCCATCCACCCATCCATCCATCCATCCATCCACCCATCCACCCATCCATCCATCCATCCATCCACCCATCCATCATCCAACCACCTATCAAGTCCCCATTTATGTGTCTGCCAATCTTTCTATTTCATATAGAAAATTAACTATACATCCAGTTAACTATACATCTCTTCATTCATTTAACCCTTTACCCATCAACCTACTGTTCCTCATCCCTTCCATACAATTCTCCATGTGTCTATCCCTTCTGAAAATGATCTATCCATCCAGTCAGCTATCCTATTAATCCTACCCACCCAACTTTCCATCATCAATCTTTACAACTTTTCGTTCGTGTCTATCTAATAATCATAACCAAATCCATTCCTTCAGACTGTCCATGCAAATGTTCAACATAAATCCATTTTCAGAACTATCTGCCTTTCCATCCATCCATCCATTCTTACATTCGTCCATTCCCTTATGCCATCTCTACAATCATCCATATACCACATACAGTATCCATTCTCAAAATTCTCTGCACAGCTGCCCATATAAATATACATCCATCCATCTACTCATATATTTTTCCTCCATATGTTCAAACATTCATCAATAACAGTGTCTATCCACCCATCAATTTATCTATCCACATCTCTATCCACCCATTCTTCCACACAGAACTCCTCCCTGTAGTACGCAGTGCGATGCACACACACTCTAAAGTGACTTCAAACATCATGTATCAAGAGAAATGTAAGTAACAGCAAAAGGGAACTAAACAAACTCTGCACAGATGGAACTTCCTCACAAGTCATTAATGATTTGGCTTTTATTGCACAAATATTTTTTTATGCTTAAGAATTTAACTTCATATCGATATTTAGTGTCTCATCCATCTCTCATGGCGTGGCCAAGTGAAATATGATTTCATAAGGAAGATGATGACTCTTTCTTTCTGACAGACTTGTGATTTGATCAAACTCATCAACCCGCTTTTTAGCATTTCTCAGCTCTACACACAGAGACAGAAAGAGAGAGAGAGAGAGAGAGAGAGAGTGTGTCTCTTTTCTTTTCTTTTTTTTTTTTGTATAAGCACAAGGCCCCCTAGTGGAGAAAAATTATGGATGTGAAATTAGAGCTTTGTGTTCAAATTCTATTTCTATTATTTTCTATTTACTAAAAATATAAAGTTTAATTTTTTTTTTTACATAAACCCATTGTCACTTAAGTGAAAAAAGAATAACAAAAAATTAGCAAAAGTAAATATTGAACAATCGAAGTATTTAAATATATGTCACCATTGCCATATATTGAGTTTTATTAGTTTAGGAACATTACATTAAAATAAATAAATAAATACATTTATTAACTCCTGATAATGTTTTTTCTTAAATATTAATATTGAATTGCCTTTAAATACAAAAGCTTTTAAATAATTTAAAATGGTCCTATTTTAAAGAAACAAGGCATGTGTGTGTGTGTGTGTGTGTGTGTGTGTGTGTGTGTGTGTGTGTGTGTGTGTGTGTGTGTGTGTGTGCCTTAACTGTCAAAGCAGGAGGAGCAGTCGACCAAAGTGGCCGTGAGGCTCTTGTCACATCTGAGAATGTGACAGAGAGGAAAAGTGGCCTCGGAGGAAGCGCCTCAGCTATCCCACAAGCCCCTGCAGCACTCCATGCCTCTACTGGCCTCCTAATAAACCACCTCTCTCTCTCTCTCTCTCTCTCTCTCTCTTTTACCCTCTCTTTTTTACCCATCACTCTATCACTTCATCATGAATAATCAAACACATCTCCGTCCACTCGCCCTGTCCTTTAGCTCACAGCTGCCTCAACCAGCTGCTGCTTCACACACTTTCAGTCTCAAAGGTCATCTTGCCTGCTCGCTAGCCCGTGGACGGGGGACAGAAATGAGAGAGATGAAAAAAGAATAAGGGAGAAAAAAAATCTGAGGACTTAAAAAGGAATGTGGTGTAGGAGTAATGTAAAGCTTGGTCCAGCAGTAAGTACAGTCATTAGCAGTTAGTATTGCAATATATTACCGATTTTTTTTTTTAATTATTATTATTTGACTTCAAAGAAGTACAAAAAGAAAATGAAATATTTTAAAACTCGTCACAGCATTCACCCTAAAACATATTAGTGCAGTTTATGACATTAAGACAGGATTGTATTATAATATGTTTTTACTCACAATTATAAAAAAATATTTATATATAATATTATATATATATATTCATTCATTCATCTTCTATACCGCTTAATCCTGTGTTCAGGGTCGCGGGGGACCTGGAGCCTATCCCAGGAGACTTCGGGTACGAGGCGGGGTACACCCTGGACAGGGTGCCAATCCATCGCAGGGCACACACACATACACACACTCACACACCCAATCACACACTACAGGCAATTTAGGAACGCCAATTAGCCTAACCTGCATATCTTTGGACTGTGGGAGGAAACCGGAGTACCCGGAGGAAACCCACCAAGCACGGGGAGAACATGCAAACTCCATGCACACAGAGACGGGAATCGAGCCTGGCCGGGGAATCGAACCCAGACCCTGGAGGTGCAAGGCGACAGTGCTAACCACTACACCACCGCGCCGCCTTATATATATATCATATTTAAATTATTAGTAGTGATAATTATTTTTTAATTACATGACTAGTTGGCAGGGTGTCGTGTGGTTAACACTGTGACCTCACTCCTCCAAGGTCCAGGTTTGATTCCTGTGTGTCTGGAGTTTGCATGTTCGCCCCGTGATAGGTGGGTTTCCTCCTGGTACTTCGGTTTCCTCCCACAGTCCAAACACATGCAAATTAGTTCTAAACGGCATTCCCAACCTGCCCGTAGTGTGTGGATGTGTGTGGCACCCTGAAAGAATGAATTTAATGATCTCCTAAAACATAAACAGATATTTAGTTTTTTAAATAAATAAAAAGAAATTAATGTACTTAGTTACATGACGATAGATAGATAGATAGATAGATAGATAGATAGATAGATAGATAGATAGATAGATACATACATACATACATACACACATACATACTGTACATACATAGATTGATTCCAAATTCAATTCCAAAAGGAAATGAAACTGTTTCAGAAGCCAGCTCACAAATTATAAAAAGGAAACAAACACAAACAAATCTGGATCTAACAAAGGCTATGATTAAATGCTATGATTTTATTCATTCATTCATTCATTCATTCATCTTCTATACCGCTTAATCCTGTGTTCAGGGTCGCGGGGGACCTGGAGCCTATCCCAGGAGACTTCGGGCACTAGGCGGGGTACACCCTGGACAGGGTGCCAATCCATCGCAGGGCACACACACATACACACACTCACACACCCAATCACACACTACGGGCAATTTAGGAACACCAATTAGCCTAACCTGCATGTCTTTGGACTGTGGGAGGAAACCGGAGTACCCGGAGGAAACCCACCAAGCACGGGGAGAACATGCAAACTCCATGCACACAGAGACGGGAATCGAGCCTGGCCGGGGAATCGAACCCGGACCCTGGAGGTGCAAGGCAACAATGCTAACCACTACACCACCGCGCCGCCTCTATGATTTTAATTATTTAAAAAATTGTTCATAAAATTGCCTAAATATCTAAGTACATGTATTAAATGCTATGACACGCTGTATCATACATTAGTGTGGTCAGGTGGATAATTAAATCACTGTACATTAAGGTGCTGCAATGATACAGTAGACGCTATTACGTTGTTATTATTAAAAGTAAAGAATAAAGCTTACAGAAGAAACCGTGTTTTAGGAGAATAAACAGAGATGGGAAGGTTTAATACGGACGAACATTATCAGTACAAGAGATTTATTGTTCCACAGCAGCTTACCAGCAATTACAATTTATTGCCTTTTTTTTTTACATTTACGGGATTTGGCAGACGCCCTTGAATCCTGACAGACTTATTTTTTTATCTCATTATACATCTGATCTGTTGAGGGTTAGGGGCCTTGCACAAGAGCCCAACAGTGGCAACTGGGTCAGGCTGGGGTTTGAACCCAGGACCTTCTGATCAATAGTCTGACATCTTAACTGAGCTGGACAAAAACAAACAAGGCGTGTCATATTATTGAGAAACCAGAAGCCTGAAGATTCTGCTTGTGTAGTATTGAAGATGTCTGAAAATAAAGTGCTTTACATAGTTAAATAGTGTTACATAGTGCTGAGACTGGAGTGTCCTTTCATAAATGTTGAATAAACATCTCCTTAGAGAAAATTGTGCATATGACCATACCAATAATGTTACTGCATTACACAAGAACAGGTTTTATTATCATTTATTTATTGTAAGACTGAAATAAGCTTATGAAACGGTGATATACAGAGTCAGCCAAATAATGTACAGTATACACACTTCAGGAAATGAAATAGTATGATGTATATTACATTAGTATAATATATACCATCTTTATTTATTTATTTATTTATTTATTTAATGCATTTATACAAGTTTTTTTTCTGAAGTGTGTATACACCTGCAGTATATAATCTGGTGTGTACTGTACATCAGTTTTTCCCCAAAAAAAATTTCTAGGGACCCATTTTTTTAAAAACGAAAAACTATCATGACCCAATTCACAATAGACATTATTTATAAATCATGAGAAACATTTATATGAACATAAATAAATGTCGCTGATCATTTTTATTGACATTTGCACACCACTTTATTACGGTAAATTTTACTGTACCATTATACTGTATATGATAAATTACAACAATGTGTATGTGATATTAAAAACATCATCTACAATAAAACTACACTTTTAAAACAAATTATACCAAATGAAAGCATTTACTGTATAAGCCTTCACAGGCTATCTGATTTTATTTCCACTACTCTAACTCTGCCCCGTGTGACTGAAAGGTGAACTGCAAACATACAGTAAATTGCGACAATGGCGACCCAAATGAAATCAACTTTGATCAACCTGTTGTCTCTTGTATAATACTTTAATAAAGTTCTTTAATAAGACAATTAAACTCTTACTGGTGGTTTATTACAAATTATTATCAGCCTAAAGTGAACAAAAATCCCCCTTTTCCTATCTAGCATTCTCCAAATGTCCATCCTGAACATTTCCTTTCTTTTCAATCAAACCCAAACAGACTGTTAGGAGACAGCAGCCTGGAGAAGAGCGCAGGGAATTGAAGTGAGATTGCTTCGTTGTCTCTGAGTCCCATGGCGTGTTTACGAGAAGAAAGCGTCTCGCTCTGATCCAGTAAAAGCCAGCGAGCGGAGTGTGTTTTGCTATCCAGTCTGGCGTGTTGCTATTGTTCTGTTGGCCGGGACCTCAGAGATAAAACTACGCCATCGTGTTTTGTGAAGTGCACTCAATCTGAAGTGGAATTTAATACAAATGAGCAGCAGAAAAGAAAAAAGAAACAGGACGGTGATTGTATTGTGAGCACTGAGTTTGCCTTACAAATGATGCACATAGCAGGAGAGGTATGCAGTCGACTCATGATGAATGAAGAGGTGTGTTGATCAAAGAGGAAATAAAAAGAATAAAATACAATAGGCTTTTTTTTCTTTTTTACTTTTTCTAATGTAAGATGGTCCCTCATGAATGTAGTTTGTTTGTAATATTGAAGCATAGTGGCTATGAAAGCATAATATGATTAGGAGCTTTAATGTTTAACGTTACTTATATGAGGGATGTTCATGTCAAACCGGGAATTTCGATTGTACAAAATAACAGAACTCCGTTTATTGCTCTATATAATCCCCTGTTACACTAATGTACTTATCCCGGTGTTTCACTAGGGCTTGGACACCATCAAAATAGAAAGTTTTCTCAGTATGCCAGAGTCATGATTAGACTGTTTGCTTCACGCTGGCCTCCCAGGAACTCCTTTAATGGCCCAAACATGTGGAAATGTCTTGGAGCAAGACAGGACTGTACGGGGGATTTGGCGATAACTCCAAGCTGAATTCCTGTAAAGTGCAATGTAAAGTTGTGTGTATACAGGAGTTCACACAGACAGATCTGCAAGAAGAGTTGTTTTTTAAAGATCAGGCGTTCCACTCGCTGAATGTTCACGGGAATGACTGCAGTGCGCTCCGAGCCACATCAGCCGGGATCGTCCTTCATGGATGTATGATCTTCTTATTTGCACCGCTCACATGTTTTAGTGCAGCAAGAGTCTCATCAACATCCGAGTGGCGCAGTGGTAAAGTGCTCATCCTATCATCTGTTCGATTCCCGAGTGATGCTGTAACCTCTTGCAGCCAGAGCTCTAGAGAGAGCTGATTGGCCCGAGCTCTCTCAGAGGGGAGGGATGAGAGGTACTTTGTGCTCCCACATTAATTACGGCTCTACAGCCAATCAGGGGCGTCTGTGATCTCACGCAAGCGGAAGGAGCGGATAGTGCTGTCCTCCAAGTGTGTTACGCTGCCACCAACGGTGCGTGAGTGAGCAGTTAAAAAAAAAAAAGATGCGGTTGGCTGGCGTCACGTGGTTTGGAGGAAACACATGGTAGTCTTTGTCCCTCGCGACTGAGTGGTAGTAGTAGCCTTAATGTGGAGCCCCCTAGTGACATAGAGGAATTGGACACGACTAAATTCGGGAGAAAATCTGGAAAAAATCCAGATTTACAGTGGTGTGAAAAACTATTTGCCCCCCTCCTGATTTCTTATTCTTTTGCATGTTTGTCACACAAAATGTTTCTGATCATCAAACACATTTAACTATTAGTCAAAGATAACACAAGTAAACACAAAATGCAGTTTTTAAATGAGGGGTTTTATTATTTAGGGAGAAAAAAAATCCAAACCTACATGGCCCTGTGTGAAAAAGTAATTGCCCCCTGAACCTAATAACTGGTTGGGCCACCCTTAGCAGCAATAACTGCAATCAAGCGTTTGCGATAACTTGCAACGAGTCTTTTACAGCGCTCTGGAGGAATTTTGGCCCACTCATCTTTGCAGAATTGTTGTAATTCAGCTTTATTTGAGGGTTTTCTAGCATGAACCGCCTTTTTAAGGTCATGCCACAACATCTCAATAGGATTCAGGTCAGGACTTTGACTAGGCCACTCCAAAGTCTTCATTTTGTTTTTCTTCAGCCATTCAGAGGTGGATTTGCTGGTGTGTTTTGGGTCATTGTCCTGCTGCAGCACCCAAGATCGCTTCAGCTTGAGTTGACGAACAGATGGCCGGACATTCTCCTTCAGGATTTTTTGGTAGACAGTAGAATTCATGGTTCCATCTATCACAGCAAGCCTTCCAGGTCCTGAAGCAGCAAAACAACCCCAGACCATCACACTACCACCACTATATTTTACTGTTGGTATGATGTTCTTTATCTGAAATGCTGTGTTACTTTTACGCCAGATGTAACGGGACACGCACCTTCCAAAAAGTTCAACTTTTGTCTCGTCGGTCCACAAGGTATTTTCCCAAAAGTCTTGGCAATCATTGAGATGCTTTTTAGCAAAATTGAGACGAGCCTTAATGTTCTTTATGTTTAAAAGTGGTTTGCGCCTTTGAAATCTGCCATGCAGGCCGTTTTTGCCCAGTCTCTTTCTTATGGTGGAGTCGTGAACACTGACCTTAATTGAGGCAAGTGAGGCCTGCAGTTCTTTAGATGTTGTCCTGGGGTCTTTTGTGGCCTCTCGGATGAGTTGTCTCTGCGCTCTTGGGGTAATTTTGGTCAGCCGGCCACTCCTGGGAAGGTTCACCACTGTTCCATGTTTTTGCCATTTGTGGATAATGGCTCTCACTGTGGTTCGCTGGAGTCCCAAAGCTTTAGAAATGGCTTTATAACCTTTACCAGACTGATAGATCTCAATTACTTTTGTTCTCATTTGTTCCTGAATTTCTTTGGATCTTGGCATGATGTCTAGCTTTTGAGGTGCTTTTGGTCTACTTCTCTGTGTCAGGTAGCTCCTATTTAAGTGATTTCTTGATTGAAACAGGTGTGGCAGTAATCAGGTCTGGGGGTGACTACAGAAATTGAACTCAGGTGTGATAAACCACAGTTAAGTTATTTTTTAACAAGGGGGGCAATCACTTTTTCACACAGGGCCATGTAGATTTGGAGTTTTTTTTCTCCCTTAATAACGTAAACCTTCATTTAAAAACTGCATTTTGTGTTCAATTATGTTATCCTTGACTAATAGTTAACGTTTTTTGATGAGCAGAAACATTTAAGTGTGACAAACATGCAAAAGAATAAGAAATCAGGAAGGGGGCAAATAGTTTTTCACACCACTGTATAATAAAAAGTATTATAAAATAATAAGTAAATCTGAGTATTTTAAAATTGGGACATTGATGCATAATCAATTGACAGCACTAAAATAAATATCCCTTGAATTGTGTGTATGAATAGCAATTATCACTATGCAAAAGTCACTGTTTGTATCCAATTCTTTATTTTAAAGCATATTACTCTGTAATTACAGTGAAACTAATAGTAAAGGTGTGTAGTTACGTGAATAAGGAATGTCTGGATGTACACATGGTTCTTCAGATTATAAGAGGTCAAACTTGCCACTTAGTGCTCTTTAGCTTCATAACTGCACTGATGTCCTTCTAAGTATCTAGTCTGATGTTATTGTGTTATTCCCTGGACAGAGCAGGGGAACGAACCCAACGAACACAGAATCCTAGGATTAGCATATATATATATATATACACACACCAGGCACACATGGCAATAGCAGGTGCGTAGAAATTACACTAGCAATTTGAACACACGCAGACGAAGCAGTTTTCATTAGCGGTTGTAGCAAATTAATATGACTGATACTCCTTACGCACACACACACACACTCGCACACGCAGGCGCACACAAATAGAGGTGTTTAGGAACGAATTAATTTTGCCAGCTAGGAAAGATTAAATGCAGCGACAGTGATGATGAGCATGATAGATTGCTGCAGATTGCAAAGCCATCAAGCATAAATTACAGGGCAAGTAAAATAACCGGCCTCTTTTTTTAATCACCAGCCACAACTCAGATCAGTCCAAAGACAGACCACACACACACACACACACACACACACACACACACACACACACACAGAGTATACAGAACTGGGAGGATGTCGTCTCCATCTCATCACTGTCAAGGGTAAAGTCCTGACCCCTTTTTTTCCTAAACACACACACACACACACACACACAAACCCTCTAGCGTTAGTGTGATTTGTCTGACCCTCTGCTGACGCTGGTTTTATCTGGAAGCTGAAAAGCAAATTCCCCCCGAGGCCTCGTGTCACCGTCATTGTTTTACACAAAGTCGTGACTCCCAAATGACAACAAATGATTTATCAGTACACCTCAAACTGCACTTTACTGTACGTCTATCCCAGAATGCTTATCTGGAAGGATTTTATCACACGGCCAATGCTGTATTGCTTTAGACCTGAGTGTTTGATTTTTTTTTTTAGCCCTTGTGCAGAATAATGCATATACGTAATCTACATTAAATACAGTTTAGTTGATGAGGAGTCACTGAAATACGACATGCAGGCATTTTTCAAAATCATTGTTTTCATCGTTTTCTTAAGAAAATTCGATTAGAACTGCAATTTTACAAGCAAGAAAAAAAATAATTAAGGACGGGACGGTGCGATGCGTCTCGACGCACACTAAAGGGTTTATGCTTTTTTTTTACTCTTGTCCCATTTTGATTTGCCAAAAGTTACAAGTTTTATTTATTAAAGAGCAACATCATCTTTTTATGCCATATATTATATAACATACATAACATATATAATCCCAGGTAAAGTTGGTGGTTAAGTTAGTCCTTGTTCTCCTTTCATGAAGAGAAGAAAATGCTGTGAATTGAAAAAAAACTTTTCATTTGGACATGCTTGCATACAAACTGCTTGCTTTGCTGCTGTTTTTTCTTTTCTTTGTTCGAGCCAGTTAGAGTTTCAGCCTGATGTGACCTCATATGAGAAGAGCCCCTCCCCCGCGTTGTTGCTCCACTCTACTTTTCCCAGGTGGGCGTGGCTCAGCATTAGCACATTTACATACACTAATTTATATTCCATTCAAAGAAGTTATTACAAGTTTGTATATATATATATATATATATCGCACACTAACTGATTCATAAACCCTTGACCGTAATTAAATCCATGACAGGTTCCCTTTTCAGCACTGTAGCTGTACGTGTGTAGACTATAAATGTACCGCCATTTACCGTTTAATTAAAGCGGCGTTTTTCCAACTGATCCGCTGGAGACCCGAGACGTTTCATGAAAACATTTAAAGAACACTGACTAATCATAACATGTGTGCCTGGAGCTCGGACAGAGCAAAAATGGGGAGCATCTGGGTTCCCCAAGGGCCAATTTGGAAAACACTAGGAGCAATAAACTGCCAGTTTATTAGGTACACTTACTTTGTGGCTAGATTTATTGGATATTTTATTAGGTCATAATAAAACCTGGAAGTGGCGAGCATCCACCAGCCAGGAGGAGGATTTGCAAGGCAAAGGAGAGCCTGCATAGCACAGATTCAGTTATGTTTTGACTGCTGGACCTGGATTCCATGTTTTCTGACAAAAAAACACATAATATACACGTCTGAAAACATGCACCATCAGAACTATATAGTATCTGAACTCTGGGCATAATACCCAATGTCTAGAGTAATCTGACTGTCAGGAGCACTAAAGATTAAAGGCATTATGAATTCTACTAAATCCTAATATTCAAACTCAAACCTCAGTTGCCTCTTACAACAGATTGAGACTTGACCTTAGACAGTTTGTTCAACAGGATAATAATCTTAACATCCTTAAGCATCCTTAAGTGAGGACTCTCCAAAAGAGCACTATTTCACTAGCAGAATCAGTTCCAAGTAGAGAAAGCTAAGTACCATTAATTCTGAATAAAGCCTTAGAGGTTCTCTACAGAGGTGTTTCACTATAAGAAAATAAATAAATAAAAAACCTTACAAGAATTGTAAGAAAGATTTTATACTAATAATTTTATTTAGGATAAGAACCCTCTCCAACGACATATTAAAGGTCCCATATTTTGATAGTTCTTTAACAAGTTAACACACCTCCAGCTCACTTTATTTCACTCCTCCTCCAAACGCACCATTTCAGTGTCTGTGTAAATGAGCTACTTTCAAGCCATGCCGCTCCAGAGAACTGCAGAGCTGAGAAACAGGCAGGGGGGAGGGGGAAACTTCTTATATCACATTAGGTGGGGAATCTAATTTAAATCTAAATTACAATGGGGGGTTCAAGTCAAACCGGGACTTTTGATTGCAGAATATCAGAACACAGTCCTGATCGTAAGAAAGTATTTTTTTACTATGCTGGAACCATGATCAGACTTCCTACTTCACATCATCATCACTGCTAAAACACTGGCCTGTCAGGAAATCCTTTAATAAGCATTTCTTTTACATAACAAACAACCGGATTTGATTAACAAATGCATTCTTGGAGAATGCTAACTTGGCATCAAATCAAAAGTCGTGGTTTGACTTGAACACTCGTTAAACACCAAAATGAAGAAAGAAAGAAAAAAGAAAAAGAATTTCTCACATTTTTGTTTGTTTGTACATGCACCATGGAGACCTATCTGAATGTGTAAAAAAGCATGAATAGTGAATTTGGCATAATTGGTTCCCTTTTAAAAAAAAATGGTTGAAACAGGTTTTTGTTTCTAAGAGAAGAGAGTTCATCCAAATGAACACAGAAATGGTTGTTGGACACAAAAAAATTTTTGTGCATTCAAATTTGAATCTAGACTTGGATTGAAAACCTGTAATGTAAATTAAAAACATTCCAAGTTTTTTAAACAGGACCATGTCTAGGCGTGGCATTTGAAATCGATACATTTTTTAAGTTTACTGTAGTTAATGTTTTTTCCTTTTCTTTTTAAGTAAAAATAGTGCATAGTAGTGTACCGAAAGTTCTGGAGTTGGCAATAACAGGATTGCAGTGTGTATGCTGTCTTCTGTGAAGATTAATAGATTTTAGGACTATGGATTTGCTTAGGTTGCTCAGGTTATGTAATGTATGATGCATTATTTGTATTTTTAGCGATTTGCTACAAGATGTATTGTGCATTATATTAATGTTTTTAAAGTATTTGTTCCCACACACACACACACACACAAATAAACAGTCCTAGCAGTGTTCTTTTAGACTGTCCTCAATAGCAGCATTGGTTCAGATCACCGACCATCCCAGGTGACTCATTAGGGAGCGAGGCATCGGCAGAAAAAAAAATAATAGTGAACCGGCACATTCGCCTGCCACATGGCACCGTGGGTAATATTTACCCAGCATCTGGAGCGGCCTCCACTCCATGGAAGAGCAGAGTGAGTGAGAGCAGACATAGAGAGGAGGGAAAAACACACTGATGATTATGAGATGGCTTAAAAATGACATCCATCTTCCTGTCATTGCAGCAACCCGACCTGTTACTGTTCACGCTTGAAGAAAGTGAAGGGAACAACAGAAAGAAAGAAATGTAGGTTTCAGTGTCTGCTTTTTCAGTTATTCAGGAGATCTACAAGGATAGAGTGAGGCTAATGTAGTTAGCAAGGAAGGATTGATATGGCAACCTTTATCACTAAATCACCACACACTTGAAACGGTTGGTAATTTAGAGAAACAATGACAAGACCACAATACCTTCCTGCTCTTGATCGTAAGCCCATGCTTCTCAGCTCTGTCTTGGTCCCCAACATGAGTCATGAATTTAACTAAAGTTTTATTTTAAAACAATGTCTCATATATACAGTATACAGTAAGTCCCCAACATACAAACAAGTTCCTTTCCAAGTGCTCATTCATAAGTCCAATTTGTTTGTAAGTCCAACCAGCATTGTATAGGTACTAGGATACTAACAAAACATGTTCCATGATCTTGTCCTTCTTGTTTAGAATTGTGCCAATATTTGAACAAATCATGTTAAAAGAATGACCAATGTCTACCATCTTTTCTCCTTGCTCCATTCTCTCAATTATTCTCACATTTGTCTCCATCGTTATTGCTTGGTTAGTTTTAGCCAGTACCAGCTTCATCCCTGTTGATTTTATGCTTGCTTATGGACATCCAGGGATGCGCGCTGCATATATGTGACAATGTACGCTAAACACGCCTTACAAATGGCTTGGTAAGCCTTTCCAGACTGATGCATGTCAATTACATTGTTTCTCATCTGTTCTTGAATTTGTTTAGATTATGTTGCTTTTTTAAGATCTTTTAGCGTGCTTCACTTTGTCACTCAGGTTTTATTTAAGTGATTTCTTAATTCATCAGGTCTGGCAGTAAGCAGGCCTGGGTGTGTCAAGTGAAATTTGACTCAGCTTTACGAAAATCACAGTTATTTCCAGATTTAGCTGATGGGAGCTTACAATCAAAGAGAGTAATAGAACAGTATTCATCCAGACATATACAGTATCATGAATGCCTTCACTGTGCGTGCAATTTATATCTCAACAATGTAGCATGCAGTTCACTTGTTAATCAAAGAGGTGACAAAATGTTATTTAAAAAAATCATTGCTCGTATAAATTGTGCCTGAAATTTGTCAGCACATTGAATGAATAATTTAATCTCTACACTTTTACATGTGATGAATAGATTCATGCTAATTTACCGTCACACAATGTTTCTCTTCTTATCTGTAACCATGCATATTGCTTATATCCAGGTAACACACTCCTGACTACATTATCACCTGAATAAATATTCTCTAAAAAGCATAAGAGCGTGCAAACAAGATGCACTCTTTTAACCAAAAGCCAAATAGCTAACAACAACCTCAAAGGTGTTTTTTTTTTTTTTGTAGCTATTGATGTTTTTCCTGATTTCTGTCTTGTTCCTACAGTAATAATATGGCCTGTTTATTTTTGCATTAGATAATGATTATCTAAATTAAGCTACCTAACTGCCATATAGTGTATGGATAAGGTGTGTCAAAAAGAGAGGAATGACAGAGGACAAAAAGAAAAGGTAGACAAAGACCAAAATGGAAAACTGCTATAACTAGCATGTTATTTTTTAATAATAATTTTTCAAAAGTTAACTAGCTAGTTCACTAACTAGCCTTTAAGCTAATATTAAACAATAAAGCAAGTTTAAAAGTTTAAAATCTAAGCTGCAAACATTCTTGATAACTAGCATTTTTGTTCATGTTTAGTTACAGTATGGTGTAATCAAAATCCCCAGCTTAATGAGCTTAATAAACAATATTTTAACACTAACCTTACCTTGTTAGCTAGCTAGCTGGTTATTGCTAGCTTAAAATTTATTGATAGCTAGGAGATTTGTCCATTTTCATTCTGCTTATAAACTATCAAAACTAACACTAACAGCAGGTTGTTAGCAAGCTAGCTTTAGAGTTAGTGTTAGCTGGAAGTGCTCTTAATTGAAGAAGTTGTGTGCTTATTTATTTTAGTAGGAGTGCTGTGTAATTGTGTGAGATTTTTATCTGGAAAGCTGGTTAGTAGGAACTTACAATGTTTAGGATTACTAGTGTATAGGTTTGTTTGATTGTTTGTTTGTTTCTAAGGATTTAGGTGTGGAGAGACAAGTAGCCTACCTAGCTATCTAGCTATTTGTTTAGAGTTATGTGCTGTCTCGTATCATATTTTCAATTAATTGCTAAAATGTCTTTGGATAAATTCTAGGCTACATATCTGCAATTTAACATCTTTTATGATGTTTTTTCTATGCTGTTAACATATATTTAAAGAGCTAATAGCTAGCTAATAGTAGTGTAGATTTGGAAATTGGAAATCTAGCTAGATAGCTAACTTGGGCTTGGTACCTGTATATAACAGTTTTAATATTACTTTAGGTCCTCTCTTTCCAGTATACGTGTAGTTTCACTGGCATTGATTTTGTTCTTTTGCCTTTCAGTCTTGACCTGAAGTGGTCTTGACTAAAACTCTATTTCGTTCCCGTGCAGCAGGAGTTGAAGGGAGGACAGATCCATCTCTCATAGGGCCCTAAGACTAGAGAGCAGATGGAGAAAGACAGAGGGAGATGTTGAGTTATCCTCTATCCTGAGGACACACACTATATGCTCTCTCTCTCTCTCTCTATATATATATATATATATATATATATATATATATATATATATATATATATATATATATATATATATATATATACACACACACACAGAGAGAGGGGGGTGGGGGCAAGGCAGTTGCTCAGAGGTCTCAACAGACACACACATGATAGATTTATGATGATGGATTGCCGCAGATTGCAATCAAGAATAAATTACAGGGCAAGTAAAACAACTGGCCCCTATTTTAATCACCAGCCACAACTCAGATCATTCCGCAGAACAGAGAAAGAGAGAGAGGGAGAAAGTATACAGAATAAAGGGATCTATCTCTTCCCTGTCAAGGGTAAAGTCTTGACCCCTTTTCCCTGAAAAACTCGTAGCGTCTATTGTCTCACTCCAACACAACAAGAAGCGAGGGGAGCAGATCCTCAGCTTGCTCTCTAACTAAGCCCTAATCAACAAAGCCTTCCATAATGTACTACAGCAAATCATAGCACGGTGCTCTCTCCCAGCATGACCAACTCACAAAGCCTGGCCTGGCCTCTGAGACCACTGAGACTCAGCCCGAGGAAATAAAAAATCATCCACGCTGCTGAACACACCAAAGCAGAGCGACGGAGAAAAAGAATTTCACTCTACTAAATCCCAGAATACTGCACGGAAAAGTTACACTCAATATTGTAGAAAGGAGGAGGAAAAAGTTAAGAAGAGGAAGAACAAAGAAAAGAAATAAAGAAAAGACCCACATGGAAAGAACCTATATGAGGATATATGCGCATATATGAAACCTATATGCAGTATATACGCATATATATGATAATATATATGCTGCATATATGCGTATATATGCCACAAGTAGGCAACATTGAGGTGCATATACAGGCCATATAGGTCTCCTGTATTGCTTCTTTATATCCACATATAAGCCCTATATGTACATACAAGATATGTCTCCTATGGCAGGATCTGGTCATTTTAGCTCATATCTCACTTTGGCAACTGTCGTACATGATGCCTAGCTCATATTTTCTATTATCAAGGCAATAACTAAGAACTAAGAAAAAAAATGCAAAAAACTTATGTGCGAACACATGAAATTGGTATCCTAATTGCCCACATACAGTATATGAGGATATATGCACATATATGAAACCTCAGTCTCTGTGAAAATCTTTTTGAAACACGTCACTAAAATTAACTGAAATGAGAAATATATCTATAGAAAGCTTAAAGTGTCTACTTTTAAATGATGCAAGTCACATTGAAAACAAATATTCTCAGTTTATGTAATCCGTATGAAACCAAGGAGAGGCACAGAATTTCTGTCGCACTTATCTGCTAATGACCCGAGGCAGGACAGGCCCACACGCCAATCACACGGAAATCAGTCCGGGTAATTTACATACTAGGCCACGCCCCTGGACATGAAAAACGAACACAGAGAGACAGGCTTGAAAATATTCAGATTCAGTGAGTTTTCTGCACGTTTTGGAAGATGGCACGCGTTTACACATCTGAGGAAACTCTTCAGAATGTTCTGGAAAGTGGGAGGAGTTTACATTTACCTCAGAAGAAGACTGTGTGACTCCAACGATGAACTGGAGCATTTTGAACAGAGAATAGACCCATGCTACACTGGGTAAGTTATTAAGTCTTATATAACTCTTATTCTGATAATATTATATTCACCTTGTGTTGGATAGCTTTAGATTATGGTTCCTAATATGTATTTGGCTCCATTTTGGTTAGCTTATAACACTGCTATGGGTAATGTTATTTAGCACAAACAAGCTAGTTCCAGGTGGCTAAAATACTGCCTTATGTAGGACATTTCCATGTTCCTGTGACTGCGTACAACCAGCACATGGGGAGTTGATCACTCTGATCAGCTATTACAATACTATACTACACAGCACAAAACAATGAAGTCGTACAGAAATATTTCTCTACACTGCTTGGACATTGCTCCAACCAATGCTTACTCTGCATGTATGTTTTGTACAGTTTTTTTTTTCTCTTGCACTGTTTTACTCTGAATGTCCGTCTTTTTTCAGTTTTTATTTTGTACTGTTCCTGTTGCAGTTTTACCCTGCATGTATCTTTATCATTAATCTGCATTTATACATAAAATCCTATTAACTATTGGGAAGATAAACATAAGAATCAGTATGAAACATGAAAAGTTTCTAAAAGTTGCCAATAAATTAATATTGTGATGTGAAATTATTTTTCAGATTGAAGTTATAAAGGGCTCTGGGGTGTTTTGCCAGGCAGAAGCGTGGAGAGCAGCCCGCCTTGCCACCTCTGCTACTGCCATGGTACGGAATCTGCTGCTGGGCACCTTCGACTTGGAGACTTGACCAAATTAAAAAGGTAGCCATTATTGGTGAGTAAATGCATAATGCGTTGAGAAGGGGAAAAAAAACATTTCAGACTTTATAAGGTCACCACTTTAACCATAGCCTACTTGTATCAATGTTTATTAGCCATCAATGGAGACTGCATAAGGTAGGGCACGCATTATTGTTACTGTATCTGCTTGGGACCTATAATACTAATTCATCACTTGCTCACTTCTTAATCCTACCTTTCCACTTCTAAAGCCACATTATATTGCACTGTAAGGTGTGTAGTCCTCTATTTTGTAGAACATATAGTGTTGCAAATAACCTCGTGGCGCTAATTGTTGTTGTCTGAAGTTTTAATAAATAATCATTTATTATTATTATAGTGTCTCATTATTTTTGTCTTCTCTAGATGCAACATTGAAGAAGTGGCCCGCAGCCACCCGAGGGCAGATAGGCACATCTATCAATTCAAAGCTCATGGAGCTGAGAAGGTCCTCAAAATATTTTTTTTTCTTCCTGTTCAGCTTTTTGTCTTATTTTTGTTCTTGTACTATATTTTTGTTTATGCTATGTGATTGTTCTTAAGAAAAGAAAAAAAAAATATTTCTACATTTTGGACTTTTCTTTGTTGTCTAGCATATGGATTTTTGTAATTTTACTAATATCTAGGTAAACATATAGGTGCATATATGCACACATATAAACATGCATACATGTACGTATGCATGTTTATCTGTGGGCATGTATGCACCAATGTTTACCTAGATTTTAGTAATGTGGACATGGAGGTACATGTATGCACGTATATATGTGCATATAATATAGGAAAACGGCCAATTTTATATATGCCACATATATTGAAAACCTATATCAAAACCTATATTGAAACATATATGTTTATATAGGTTATTTCCGTGTGAAGAGGAGAAGACAAACAATAGTTAAGATAACCGATGAAGAGTGAGTAAACGAATATAGGAGAGGAGAGAAGGGAAGAAAACATAAGAGAAAAGAAAAGAAGGACAGAAAGAAGAAAAGGAGTGGAGAAAGGGAAGAAAAAGATAATAATGCTATGAAGCGGATGTTTTTGGTACATGAAGGTAATGTCCGAACTTCCCTCAATTTTATGATAACATTAAAAACAATTGGATGACCTTTTTTAAAAATAACGTTATTTCAACGTTCGTGAAAACTCAGAAGCAAACTCTTAGTACGCCAGATGATGTAAGGATCCTTCTTAAATTTTCCAGAAACAGTGTTCTCCAAATATTGCAACAGCACTGTGGAGAAAACCACTATTGCATTCGATGCTTTGGAATATTGCAGGAACATTCCATAAATAACATTCTCTCAATGCTGTGAAGTAAACCCTTATTACCTCATATGGTTTTAGAATGTTGCAAGAACGTTCCGAAAATAGCTTTTCTTTAACATTTAAATAATGTCGTTAGGCAAATTATAAATAACGCTGTTATGTTAAGAACATTACAGCAAGATTTAAAAAATAACATGACGAAACCAATTATTACAGCAGATAAAATAGCATTCCAAAGAAATAACATTCCCTCAAGGTTCAAATAATGTTAGTAAGCAAACCATTACTGTCAAACTGTTGCAGCAACCACTCCATCGTCCATGGTCCAAAACCATTTTGACATAAACCATTATTTCAGATGTTTCTAAAACATTGAATTAACATTACAAAGATAACATTCTTCTACATTATAATAATGTTTAGCAGCAAACTATTATGCTTCTGCTGGTTTTTACTGGTTTTTGCTGGTTATGTCATTGCAGGAATATTAGAAAAAAAAAAAAAACATACTTGTAGCATAAGTCAAAACGTTTCCTCAACACAATGCACTAGAAATCCAAAAACTGCTGTATGTTGTCTCAATGGTCTAATAACGTCGTAAGCTAAACATTATTACAGTAGATATTTTTAAACATTGTAATAACGTACAGCAGTTCCTATAACATTCTTTAGAAAGGCATTAATATACTATTCAATTCAATTAAATTTTATTTATATAGCGCTTTTAACAATGGTCATTGTCTCAAAGCAGCTTCACAAAAATGAAAAACATTTTGTTAGAAAAGAAAATATTTGGAGGTGTGTATGTGTGAGAAAAATGTGTTTAGGTAATAATGAGATGAATGAATGATGAATGAAATGTGTCTGATGAGCAAGCCAAGGGTGACGGCGATGGTGGCAAGGAAAAACTCCCTGAGATGGCATTAGGAAG
This sequence comes from Channallabes apus, assembly GCA_030522415.1. NCBI lineage: Eukaryota > Metazoa > Chordata > Actinopteri > Siluriformes > Clariidae > Channallabes > Channallabes apus. The sequence goes on from CM060121.1 coordinate 30,238,543, forward strand.
AAACCTTGAGAGGAACCAGACTCAACAGGGAACCCATCCTCATTTGGGTGATAACAGATAGAAATGATAACATCATTTGTGTTGTGCAGGTGAAGGTGCAATATGACAGTAAATCATTTAAATTAACATGAAGACCCATTCAGCATAGGGATGAGCCAATGGACAGATGAGGTGGAGAGGGCAGATGGGGTCTGGATCACTGGAAGCACAGGAGCAGCACGTGTAGCTCCAAACCATCATGAAGCTGAATCCAGCTGGAGCTGGTCCTTCTCTGGATGCCTCAGGAACCTCGCAGGGTCGGTCTTTGTCTACTGAAGCTGGCACAATCTCCCGATGCCTCGGCATGGGTAGAAGGATACAGAACAGATGGGGAGAATTAGCGTACTTGCCATTCGGGATAGGTGTACTGGAGTATGAGATTATGGGATGAGTTATGTGTATGCCAGATTAAAAAGATGCGTCTTGAGTCTACTTTTGAACTGGGAAACCGTGTCTGCTCCCCGAACACTGTCTGGAAGGCTATTCCAAAGCTTTGGAGCTAAATATGAAAAATCTTTTGTAGATTTTGAAATTCTGGGAACTACCAGAAGTCCGGAGCTTTGTGATCTTAAGGCGCGTGGTGGATTGTAGCGTATCAGAAGACTGGTTAGGTATGTGGGAGCTAAACCATTTAAGGTCTTGTATGTAAGTAATACTATTTTGTAATTTATTCTAAACTGAACAGGTAGCCAGTGCAGGGATGATAATATTGGGGTTATATGATCATATTTTCTGGATCTAGTGAGAATCCTGGCGGCTGCATTTTGGATTAACTGAAGCTTGTTTATTGAGGATGCAGGACAACCACCTAGTAATGCATTACAATAGTCCAGTCTGGAGGTCATGAATACATGAACTAGCCTTTCTGCATCAGATACGGATAAGATGCTCCTAAGTTTGGCAATATTTCTAAGATGGAAAAAGGCTGTTTTTGTGATATTTGAAATGTGATTTTCAAAGGACAAGTTACTGTCTAATATTACGCCCAGGTCTTTTACTGCTGAGCTGGTAGTAACAGTACATCCTTCTAAGCGCAGGCTGAATTTTGAGAGCTGTTGTGTACTGTTTTTTGGGCCGATAAGTAATATCTCCATCTTATCTGAATTAAGTAAAAGAATATTATTGGTCATCCAATCTTTTATGTCCTGGTTGAGATATACAGTGGTGTGAAAAACTATTTGCCCCCCTCCTGATTTCTTATTCTTTTGCATGTTTGTCACAATAAATGTTTCTGATCATCAAACACATTTAACTATTAGTCAAAGATAACACAAGTAAACACAAAATGCAGTTTTTAAATGAGGGGTTTTATTATTTAGGGAGAAAAAAATCCAAACCTACATGGCCCTGTGTGAAAAAGTAATTGCCCCCTGAACCTAATAACTGGTTGGGCCACCCTTAGCAGCAATAACTGCAATCAAGCGTTTGCGATAACTTGCAACGAGTCTTTTACAGCGCTCTGGAGGAATTTTGGCCCACTCATCTTTGCAGAATTGTTGTAATTCAGCTTTATTTGAGGGTTTTCTAGCATGAATTGCCTTTTTAAGGTCATGCCACAACATCTCAATAGGATTCAGGTCAGGACTTTGACTAGGCCACTCCAAAGTCTTCATTTTGTTTTTCTCCAGCCATTCAGAGGTGGATTTGCTGGTGTGTTTTGGGTCATTGTCCTGCTGCAGCACCCAAGATCGCTTCAGCTTGAGTTGACGAACAGATGGCCGGACATTCTCCTTCAGGATTTTTTGGTAGACAGTAGAATTCAAGGTTCCATCCATCACAGCAAGCCTTCCTGGTCCTGAAGCAGCAAAACAACCCCAGACCATCACACTACCACCACCATATTTTACTGTTGGTATGATGTTGTTTTTCTGAAATGCTGTGTTACTTTTACGCCAGATGTAAAGGGACACGCACCTTCCAAAAAGTTAAACTTTTGTTATCATCGGTCCACAAGATATTTTCCCAAACGTCTTGGCAATCATTGAGATGTGTTTAGCAAAATTGAGACGAGCATTAATGTTCTTTTTGCTTAAAAGTGGTTTGCGCCTTGGAAATCTGCCATGCAGGCCATTTTTGCCCAGTCTCTTTCTTATGGTGGAGTCGTGAACACTGACCTTAGTTGAGGCAAGTGAGGCCTGCAGTTCTTTAGATGTTGTCCTGGGGTCTTTTGTGGCCTCTCGGATGAGTCGTCTCTGCGCTCTTGGGGTAATTTTGGTCGGCCGGCCACTCCTGGGAAGGTTCACCACTGTTCCATGTTTTTGCCATTTGTGGATAATGGCTCTCACTGTGGTTCGCTGGAGTCCCAAAGCTTTAGAGATAGCTTTATAACCTTTACCAGACTGATAGATCTCAATTACTTTTGTTCTCATTTGTTCCTGAATTTCTTTGGATCTTGGCATGATGTCTAGCTTTTGAGGTGCTTTTGGTCTACTTCTCTGTGTCAGGTAGCTCCTATTTAAGTGATTTCTTGATTGAAACAGGTGTGGCAGTAATCAGGCCTGGGGGTGACTACAGAAATTGAACTCAGGTGTGATAAACCACAGTTAAGTTATTTTTTAACAAGGGGGGCAATCACTTTTTCACACAGGGCCATGTAGATTTTGAGTTTTTTTTCTCCCTTAATAACGTAAACCGTCATTTAAAAACTGCATTTTGTGTTCAATTATGTTATCTTTGACTAATAGTTAACGTTTTTTGATGAGCAGAAACATTTAAGTGTGACAAACATGCAAAAGAATAAGAAATCAGGAAGGGGGCAAATAGTTTTTCACACCACTGTATAATTGGGTATCATCAGCATAACAATGGAAACTTATCCCATGTCTTCTAATGATGTGACCCAAGGGAAGCATGTATATTGCTTCCCTTTTATTTTAATTACAAGCTTTTATTTTCTTTTTAAGGTCACTGGCGGTCGTGTAAGCATTTCACTCCATATTATACTGTGTATGACTGTGTATGTGACAAATAAAATTTGAATTTATTAATTTATTTATTGAGAACAGCAGAGGTCCTAAAAATGACCCTTGTGGGACCCCATATTTCACTGGTATTACACCAGACGGTTCTCCATTCAGATCTACAAAATGGTATCAATCAGACAGGTATGATCTAAACCATTTTAATGCCTGTTCCTGAGTACCTATGTGATTTTGTAAGCGATCTATGAGAATATCATGATCTACAGTGTCGAATGCAGCACTAAGATCAAGTAAGACTAGTATTGAGACACAGCCTTCTCTGAAGCTAAAAACAAGTCGTTTGCAATCTTAACTAGTGCAGTTTCTGTGCTATGATGGGGCCTGAAACCTGACTGAAATTCTTCAAGGATGTTGTTTTCCTGCAAGAATGTGCATATTTGAGCTGATACTACTTTTTCTAATATTTTTTATATGAACGGAAGGTTTGAAATCGGTCTATAATTTGTTATTTCATTCGCATCCAAATTAGATTTTTTAAGAAGCGGCTTAATAACTGCTAACTTGAAAGGTTTAGGGACGTGACCAAGATGTAATGAAGAATTAATAATGTTTAGAAGTGGCTCTCCAACCGTAAGCATAACATCCTTTAAAAATCTGGTTGGGATTGGGTCTAACAGGCACGTTGTTGATTTAGCTGAGTTAATAAGTTTATACCGCTCTTCCTGTCCTATACCTGTAAAGCAGTGAAAATCTAAATGTGAAGGTATAGGCTGAACTGGGTCGTTAGATACCTCCGATATTGAACCTCCGATATTTTCTTCCTGATATTATTGATTTTTTCATTAAAGAAGTCCATAAAGTCTTCACTTCTAAACTGTGATGGGATACTCTCTGCGGGCATCTTAGGTTTTGTTAGGCGAGCCACTGTACTAAATAAGAACCTGGGATTGTTTTGGTTTCTTGCTATCAGTTGGCTAAGATGCTCGGTCCTAGCAGTTTTTAGAGCCTGTCTATAGCTGCACATACTGTACTGTCTTTATACGCAATTCGAAGAACTTCTAATTTAGTTTTCCTCCATTTTCACTCAAGGTTACGGGTTGCTCTCTTTAGGGCGCGAGTATGACTGAAGAGTATACTACAGAAAAGAAAAAAAACATTCAACATTCAAATAAATAAAATAATATGTGGAACACATACGCTGTAATAACATTTGCACAAGCTTTCCACAATAAATTTTAGAATCACAGAAGCTCTTTTTATGTTGCACGAATGTCTAAAAATATTATGCTAAATGTTCAGCTCACCGATGGAACGTTTCCTCAACACTGTGATTATTTTCGTACATCATTATTTTAGGAACTTTACATTCTAACCCTCTGAGAGCCTGTTGAATAATTACTTAACATTTTTTTACATTCTGGAAAATCCTTCTGTGAAAGTGCAAACTTTAAACCAAAGCAAAAAAAAAAGAAAAAAAACTTTCACGCTCAGAGCACTTTATGCTAATAGAGTCATCCGGCTCTTTCGTATTAGTCATTAGGCCCATAATGGTCCTGTAAAATACATCAATTCAGCCATAAATGTTTAACATTTGAATTCCTTTCTCACTTCGAGGTGAAACGTGTGTCAGTCCCGGAGTGAAGCTTTGCCCGAACCTTTGACTCAGGCTGAGCAGCAGGGAGCCCCTCATCCACTCAGCCTGAATGTCAACGCACCAAAAGCGGCGTTAATATTTCATTCTCCGACCCTGACACACATATACACACAGCTTCACTCACCTATTCACACATTCACATTCATATAACTGCCATAGTAACCTGTCGAACACATATAGTATACATATATAGTACTTTGCAAAAGTTTTAGTCACAGAACTGGCTGTAGAGTTTTAAAAAATTTAAATACCTATAAAGCCCAATAAACAGTAACTAATAAAATCATGTCAGTATTTGGTGTGCCAATGCTTTGAGGACCCTTAAGTCTCAAGTACAGTTTGTGCAGTTTTATAAGGAAATTAGCTACAATGTTTTACTGAGTATTCTGTAAAACCACCTACAGTTTTTCTGACTTTAACAATTGCACACATGCTTCTTTTTTTGCATGCAAAACCCAGCATCTTTTTTATTTTAACTGATAAGTAGTCATTTGTGTAATACGCTGTTGTTTTATTTATATGTATAGGTTTGGAAAAGGTTCACCAAAAAATGACTGGTAAACTCAAACAGGTGAAGGTAATCGCCATTCTCAATTGCACACATTTGACTATCAACCATGATCACATGTGATCATCATTTTGATTAGCACAGAATGAAAAGCTGGAGCATTTTAGTTTATGGTTGTGCACAGTGAAGTCTTTTATTAAGAACTTTAAGGTATTTGGTAAAACACATCCTCTACCTGGATCAGGACGTTGCTCCGAACTGGATGAAAGATGAAGGCGGGAACGGGCCAATGGACTACCACGAGGCCTACAGTAACTCTGAAGCAGTTGCAGAAATTTATGACAAAGTGTGCTCATTGTGTGCATGTGACAACAATATCACAAATGAGGTGTGTGTGGGAGGGTTGCAAGAAAAAAAGCCACTCCTCAAGAAAGGACACATGCGGTCACGACTGAACTTTGCAAAAATGCAGAGAAGTGGTCAGATGAGACAAAACTTTTATTATTTGGCCACAAAACCAAATTATATGTCTGGTGGAAATCCAATATATCTCACCATATAAAAAACACTATTCCTACAGTAAAGCATGGAGGTGGTAATATGCTGTTATGGGAGTGTTTCTCTGCAGCAGGGACTGGAGCACTTCAGGATAAAAGGAAAATGAATGGGGCAAAATAACGTCAAAGTCTTGAGGAACATTTGTTGCCCATTGCCAGAAAGTTGTCAATGGGAAGGAGGTTTACCTTCCAACATGACAATGATCAAGAGCACATAGTGTAGCAGGCTGACCACACAGTGGTTGAAGGAGAAAAAGGTGAATGCCTTTGCATGACCTAGTTAGAGCCAAGGATTAAAAGCTTTGAAAATTTGCGGAAAGACTTCAGTCCACAAACGATCGCCATCAAATTTAACTCACCTTGAACAGTTCTGCAAAGATGAGTGGGCAACTATTCCATTAAAGTCTGGATGTGCAAAATTGTGTGGCATTGAGGTGATACTGTATATTCCTTTTCCAAATCAGTAATTCTGTTTTTTTTTTTTTTTTTTTGGTATTGCTGTTATATCTTTCAGCTAAATGTATTCCATTATGACCACACCCCTAATATTAGGGGCGTGGTTATAATGGTATGGCCGATCAGTGTATATACAGTATAGACACCATAAACACCTTTCTCTCTCTCTCACACACACACACACACACACACACACACACACACACACAGACACACGTGTATACACAGAAGAGACAAAGCCACTCAATCTGTTTTCATCTATCCAACTCTGTAAACAAATTGCACACCGGCTGAAATATGGTTTTCCCCCATTCATCACTCTGCAGCACACTCATACACACACACTGAACACTGCTAAAGGTAGCTATAAGAGGAACAAGAGAGAGAGAGAGAGAGAGAGAGAGAGAGAGAGAGGTGATTGATATAAATGGTGTGTGTTGTGTGAAGTGGGTTTCCCCCAGCAGTACACAGAGGGTCTGCTCAATGCCAATCGATACTGGGAGGGCCAGACATTCATCTTAATTCCGACTAATTAGGACAGCATGTGTGTGTGTGAGTGTGTGTATTAGTGTGTGTGCATCCATATCTGACAGTAAGTGCTTGCATGGCAAAAATCTGTACCTTGTTCACAAAGAGTGAAACAAGCATCAGATTAAAGAAATCATTTCAGGAAGGAAAAGCAATGATAAATCACACACACACACACACACACACACACAGAGATTCATTTAATCCCTCAGTAAACTAATTTCCTCCTTGATGTTGTCTTGGGGCAAATCTATGGGGTGGCGAAGTGTGGCGACTGCCATCACATATCTGCAGCCTCAGTATAGCAGGACACAAATATTATTAGATGAAACGTGGTCCCTATAAAGGGACAAGTTGTACCTCATCAGTACCTCCCCATGTTGCTGAGATAGCCTCAAGCATATGGTATCTTTAAGATGAACCTTACGCCTGGAAATAAGTACTTGATTTAAAGGGCACGTATTATGCAAAATTCACATTTTAGTACTTTTTATACATTCAGATGGGCCTCCGGTGTGTGTGTGTGTGTGCAAAAATTCCGAAATGCATATGGAGATGCAAAACAGCAGTGTTGATAGCTTTTAATTATGGATCACATTTGCTTATAATAAAGCTTGTAATCCATCAAAAGCAATACCCTACTGATTGGTTTAGATCATGTGACGTAAGAAATGCTTTTCAATGCTTGATGTTCTCTCCGTTTTCTTGCTAAGGAAATGTTTTGTATTGTATTCTATTTTAATGCATTTGCCATTTGCTCTGTCCATACGCCAGAATGTTCCTGGACTTCCTCCCACCTCTGCAAAACGGTCAATTCTTCTGTTTTCACCATATGAGGAGTTGGAACAGAGATTAAAAAAAAGAAGAAGAAAAAAAAAAAAAAAAACCTGGAAGCAGGAGCACAGAGAGTAGGAACCTGCATCACATCCATCACACCTCTTAATTGGTCAGGATGAAAACTTCGTGGAGGGAACAGAGGAGGAAGCGCATAAGGCATATTTCGGAAAGAGAGAAATGGAGCGATTAGAGTGAAGCCCAGGCTGGATGATAGCGCCCAGAGCTCCAGGCCACTCCAGTTAAATTACTGCACTCTACACACACAGCGAGGCCAGAGAGAGAGAAAGGAAAGGGAAAGGGATTTGACAGAAAAGGATTTTTAATAGCAGTGTGTGTGTGTATGTGTGTGTGTGTAATTGGCTAAGATCTGTATCTGTTATTTTTCAGGCTTTCAGTGGAAGTGGCTTTTTGGAAGATGGCACTTTGAGATTAGTAGCAGCAGCTGACATGTTCAGATGGAGAAATGCTGGACAATCTTAAAACAAAACCCACCGAGCAAGAGAAGTTTTTCCGACTTTTTCGCTCCAGATAGCACATTCATATAGCCACTTGTACAACCTCTCTCTCCACCTCTTTTTTTTTTTCCGTTCACCTCAAGCACCATCCATCATCCGGATGGAAACCTCGGTGGTCTTGCCTCCGGCCTGACTCATGTTTCACATCATATTAACCCATCAGAATCTGAAGAGGCTCAAAGGAAAATGCGAGAAGTTTTACTGAGCACACTGACACACACTGAAGTCAATAACGAGTACATTTATTCATTCACTTGCATCTAAAGAGCACACATCTGAGCGGTTGAGGGAAAAAGGTCCCGCTCCGTGGCTGATCAGGGGCTCTCTGGTGTTCATGAGATTTAACCTCACAACCTTACGGTCACTTGTGCTGAATATTAACTCGCTCGCCCCATTAAAGCTTCCTGATCATGTAGCTCGTAACCATTAAAATATGATATATACGGTGAATAGTAATTTAACGTCCTAATGCCCAAGAAACCCTGAACATCTCTACACCTTTAACCTTATTCAAAATGCAAATAGCTATGAATATGTATCAGCCGGGGACTTTCATTCACACACTTCATTGCAGAACCATTGCACTTCCAGGTGTAGGTGTATGTGTGTTATCTTCTTTGTGTGTACGGATGATCCACAGCACGCTCCGACAGTGATGCGCACCTTCCTAGTGGTCTTATTACACTTGCAACAAGTCTGTAATTAATGGATTTTGTGTCCTTTCGCCTCTAATTGGATACGCCTTTCACCTTTTTAATCCCAGTGCAGGTAATGCCTTCAGACAAGACCAAAATAGACTAAAAAAGAAAAATGAGGCACAAACAGAGAACAAGAGAAGAAGCAGCAAATATAGTCCGTCTTTCATACGTTTAAAGTGAAAGACATGGGAAGTCTTTGTGAGAAATTAAATACAACCCTACTCGATCGTTAATATGCAGGTTTAATAACAGGTACACGAGGTGAATGTGAGAAAATGCATCAAGTCAAAACACCTGTAGTGTCTCAATCACATACTGAAGATGTTCACCAATTGACAAGATACTCAGTAGTAGGGGAATCACAACGCGTTATTATCAAAATTACATATATAATATATAATACAGTCAAGACTCAAGCTCTCAGAGTAATACTCTCTCTCTCTCTCTCTCTCTCTCTCTCTCCTGTCAATCATAGCAATGCCAGCCATCTCTCCGGTCATGTACAGTATGTTGAAGAGGGCTGATAGCGCTTTCCTCTTAATGTGTTACGTTGTGCTGTGATATAAAAGGTTCTAAAATAAATGCGGTTAGCTGGATTTATCTGGATGTGTCCTGAGTGACAGTATGTGTTAGTCTTCTATCTTGTAGGAATTGTTGTGTGGGACTTGGTCAAAATTTATCAAAAAGGAAAAAATCAAGGAAAAGGAATAGCAAATAGAGGTCTGTGGAAGGCTTATTTGGTTAAATTTCCCCAAATCCATCCATCCATCCATCCATCTATCCATCTATTATGTTTATCTTCAGTGGATTTTCCAAGGGCTTGAAGCTGATCCCAGGGAACTTGGAGATGAAGGTGTTGTAACTCTGGATGAGGTGGAAACCCATCGCAGGGCACAAGCACACACATACTCACTTACCCAATAATACTCAACAGGAGACTTTTTTCAAAAACAGATCAGCCTACACTTCATGTTTTTAAGCTGTGGGAGAAAACTGAATGGAGGAAATCCACCAAGCACAGAGAGAGCATGGTCGCACAAACATGCAGAAAACTCCACACACAGACACGATTTCAGCCGCCAACCTTGAACAATGCTAACAATTAAACCACCATGCTATATAATAATAATAATAATAATGCGGCACGGTGGTGTAGTGGTTAGCACTGTCGCCTTGCACCTCCAGGGTCCGGGTTCGATTCCCGGCCAGGCTCGATTCCCGTCTCTGCTTGGTGGGTTTCCTCCGGGTACTCCGGTTTCCTCCCACAGTCCAAAGACATGCAGATTAGGCTAATTGGCGTTCCCAAATCGACCATAGTGTGTGAATGAGTGTGTGTGTGGGTGTGTGTGTGTGCTCTGCGATGGATTGGCACGCTGTCCAAGCTGTACCCTGCCTCGTGCCCTGAGTCTCCTGGGATAGGCTCCAGGTCCCCGCGATCCTAAATACAGGATAAAGCGGTATAGAAGATGAATGAATAATAATAATAATAATAATAATAATCCTCGATGGGTTGAGTACATCCAGGAACTTTATACTTTTATTTAGGTTGTCATGTTTAATCTATACGTATTAATCACATTAATCCATTAATGCAAAAGATATATAAGTGATAGCATTTATGTCACATGAATGACAAAACAAATCCATAATGAAATCAAATAAGACTAGGCATTCCTATACCACATTTACAGTAGGAGGTGCTCTTTGACCATTCAGTTGTCATTTTGTGTGTCCTTTGAGCTTTTCCTTTTATGGAGAGTTGTAGACGTATAAGTACAAATAAAATCTGCATTACAAAAACATTTGTAAATCTGGTGGTGGGAAATCTGGCAGCAAAAACGTGCACACAGCTTTACTAAAAGATTGATAAATAAACCAGAGGCTACTGTAAGTGTACTGTACTGTATTTCCAATTACAATAAATAATAAACAGTTCTTTACACTTTTCAAATGGAGTGGTGACAGAGATGCCCCGTGATGTCACACTATTCTGTTCTTTATTGCCAGATGAGACAGATTAGTGTTGACTTTTGCGCTTTATTTGTTCAGCAATTACTGTATTTCTTAGCATTCACACATGAGACAGACGACACCAAACATCACTTATACTACACAAGCATACTTTATGTTTTGGGACACGAGCAAGAAAAAGTCAAAACATGTCTAGCGTTTCAAGTTAGCAAGGATCGGTAGTATCAGGCTCAAGGCCAGTGGCGGCCGGTCAATACGGGGCGCTGGGGCTCCGCCCTTTTAAAGTTAGGCAGAGATGAATGCTACTTTAACATGGAATTATTTAACATAATAATTATTTTTTGCTGGTGCAAAATTTTTTTGCACCAGCCGACATTTTTCAAGGAAACAAAGATGGATGATTAAAATACTCTGTTTAAACCATAACCGTATGCAGTTGAAACATAGATGGTATACAGTTCAGATCCAATGCTGGAGCTAAAGACAACATTCATCCATCCAGGAACCTCTGTAGTCCAACTATGGACCATGAAGGCCAATGGTGACTATTGGAGACCAGTGGTGACCATTTTATTTATTCTCATTTTCACAACTGTGGTAGGACCTCTGGTCAATACTCACACATGCATTCACACACTACTGGCAATTTGGGAACACCAATTAGCTCAATCTCAATGTCTTTGTAAAGTGGGAGGAAACCGGAGTACCCGTAAAACACCCACCAAGCACCGAGACAACATGCAAACTCCATACAAGGATGAGGGAATCGAACCCGGACCCTGGAGTTGCAATGCGACAGTACAGTACTAACCACTACGCCACCATGCCGCCAAGTACGCTGGCATCATACAGTACAGTATGTTTAACAATTATCTTCATTGTTTACACCATTGTTTTTAATCAGGTATTTCTGTTTCTGAGCTGTGAGGATTTACATTGCAGACCATAACAAGTGCTATCTGAAGCATTTCATTTTAATATTGATTTTCTTGTTAAGAAATCTTTTTTCTTATATTTATTATGTATTTATTCATTTCTGATAAATGTTATCTAGCTGGAATTATAGCACAAAATTGTTGAGTTCTGGTGTTGAATCATTTGCTATAACAGTCTAATACATTAGCGTTCCTATAGAAACAGATCATTTATGTCATCTACAACTAATAATAAACATATCACAAAATTAAAATTATTTACCCGAGACAGTGTATAATCAATGAAAGATTTTGTGAAGTGATGTTTATTTTAACATTTACGGGAATACATATTACAGTGCCATTGCATACACTGTTTGGTTTTTCCATATTTTGGTAAACTGCATTTTTTATTTATTTCAAGGATGTTGTTTTGTTCTTTAAAGGTCCCGGGTGGTACGATTTCTTTATCAACTTAAAACAGGTCTCAGAGAAGTATGTGTGTGTGTATGCAAGTTATTGCTCCAGCTGAAAATCCCCTAACATAATGTACTGTATGCTCTCAAACTCTCAAACTGTTTTCACTCTGTAGAACGTGTCATATTATTAGTCTTATGTAAGTGCTGAACTACCAGAGAATAGCAGAGCTAAGCAACAAACTGGGGGAGGGGAATCTTCTTATATGAGGTCATATTAGGGGGGAAATGTAATTGCCATGTTTACACTTATCTGAAGGTCTAAACATAATTAAAAAGTGAATTTTGCATAGTAACTCCCCTTTAATATATATATATATATATATATATATATATATATATATATATATATATTTTTTTTTTTTTTTTTTTTTTTTAAACAATCTAGCCTAATTACCATGGAATTAAAACCTTTGAAGAAGTGCGGTAATTCCACTTGACATCAACTCTATTGATTTTTTTTTTAATGGAATACATGTTTAAACAGCTACCATAGGTCATTGTAAACGTGCAGATTTTTGGTGTGTCTAATTTGCATGTGTTTGTGTGTAGAGCTGCCGAGGTGATGACTGTGAATTAGCCGACTACAGTTCAGAAAGCCTGGAGCCCACTGGGTGTGTACCAGGGCAGTGTGCTGCTGGCATGGAAGTGTGTGAAGGACAGCTGCTCTGGTGAGCCGGTGCGTGCGGAGGAGAGACAGGTGAATGGGTCATCTTTTCTGCCTCATACAGGCACATGTTTCGTGTTTAATTCTTGATACAGACATAAAATACACAATTTTCTATCTATTCTAGTATTTTTAAGCATTTTTCATGAGAAATTTTACTATGGTGTGTACTATAGTGTACTATGGTAAACTATATTACATACCATAATATACCATAGTATTACCGTGGTACAAACATTACCATAGTTGTTACCATAGGACAGGAGAAGTACCAGGATAGGTACTGTGTGTGGCACTTTACTGGGTACTGTGCTAGTACTATGATGTGTATTCAATACCCTGGTATTTATTGGGTATCACAAAGTCTACCAAAGTTCAGTAGGTGCCTAATATGGCATGTTTGAACATAATGTAAAATCTTAGATATGTTAATACAAAATACTAGTATGGTATAGTACAGACAGTACAATTTTTTTCTAAGTAATATTAAGAGTTTCTACATACACTATGTTTTTTAATGAATGCTACAGAGATACAATGCTACCATACTTGTGCCACATGTATAACATATTTTTTTACTTTATTCACGTATGTGTTAGTAATACTACTATAGTACCGTACATGGTAGAACGAATGTAACATACTATAGTACATGTACTGTTGTGCCAAACTATGTACAGTACCATGGTAGAACCAGAATACTGTATATAGAATAGAATATAGATAGAATATACTGTATCAGTATTTTGGCCATGTAAATACTTGATCTGATTTCTTTCTTGCTGGAATAAATACTGTATATATATTCTTTCTGTGCACGTTTGTTCCATGTAACTGTACTGTAACTTAATTTTAGTTGACCTGACAAACTTTGCTTCAATTCCTGTTTGGTAAACTCAACAAGAACAACCATCTCTCCCAAATCGCTTTACTTTACTTTTTTTTTTTTTCATCCACTGGGTCTCTGGCTGAGGAAGGAGTGCTGATTGGCTCGCATTTCAAATGTATTAAAGCATCTAAGCAAGCACAGATGAGACTAAATTCTTGTAACCAATCATTACAGAAGGTGGGATTTGTCAGAAAAAATGGGAAGCCTAAGCCTACTTCAAAGTTGAAGAAAAGCAAATTCTACTTTTTTAAAAATCATTTTTAAGATTTTATTCCTGACAGATTAAACACTTCCCAGTGAGCAGAACCACTTTGTGCACGTTTTTTTTTTTTTCTGATTAAATTCTTTGTGTATGTAAAAATCTTATTACCTCAGTATCCATGTAAACAGTTAAACTGGAATTTCTAATCAGAATGATTTCATTTTCCCCCTTTTAAGTTGTAGGAGTTGTTTGGTAGCTGCTGAATAAGATGATGAAGATGATAAATAGTTGTATAATAAGCAGAGGCTGTTCGGTGGCATGTCAAGAAATTACAGTAGATAAGCTAAATGCATGCAAATTGCTAACAAGTGTGTCAATTATTTTTCCATGGCGGATGTTCTATTGCTTTAATTAAGTTTCATAATTAATTATCAGCTTAATGATTTAGTTTAGCAGTTTAGCTGTTTAAATAGCATTCTGACTAACCGCAAGACGCATTGTGTGACAGGAGCTGGAATTATCATTACTCATAGGGTATTTACTTAATTATCTAAGCTCCATCCATCCATTTTCTAAAGGAATAAAATAATAATAATGTAATAGAAATCACATAATGAGAAATATTACATGTGTCAGTAAGTTATTCAAAATTGAAGTAAGAAAAACAAGCTGAGATCCAAATTAGACTTCCAGCCCGAATAGAAGTATTATTTGTTATTTCCTTATTTTATTTAGCTGTAAGCTTTATTCCACAAGGAGTGTTCAAGTCAAAACGGGACTTTTGATTGTGCAGAATAACAGAACTCAGTTCCAGTAAAAACTCCTTTTATTTCTCTATGTAACCCCCTGCTACACTAATGCCCTTCTCCCAGCGTTTCACTAAAGCTTGGATACCATCAAGGTAGAAAGTTTTCTTAGTACTCTGGAACCATAATCAGACGGCCTGCTTGATGTCTGAAATGCTGGCCTCCCAGGAACTCCTTTAATGGCCCAAACATGTGGAAATGGCTTGGAGCGAGGTCAGGCCTGTATGGCGATGTGGCAATAACTCCCAGAGGAGTTGCTGTAATGTGCTCGTGAAGAGTTTTATGAGTGGTGCGTCTCAAATTTCATCAGTTTGACTTGAATGCTGCTCGTACTGTATGTAGAGATCCATTATATTTACACAGAAATACCTTTTCAATAATAAACATTTAAAGCATTTCCTTGGATTTTGGCACAGAAATCTGTTTTTAGGATTCCTTAAATGAATCCTGAGTATTTAAAGGCTCATTATTGCGACGAAATAATGGCTTAAACCCCCATTAGAAATGGCTGTTGTTAACTCTAATTCCAATTTGATATGTACAAATCCAATTTGTAGTATCTTTAGGAAAAAAAAAAACTTTTATTTGGATTACTGGATTTTTATTGCATTAGGGCATATTGCATATGCATATTGATTTGTATAATAAGGTGGCCTATAAACAGAGAAGAAAGGAAGGAGGATAATAAATATTTGAACTGCTCTGTGTGTGTGTGTGTGTGTGTGTGTGTGTTATACAGGAGCAAGGCAGCCTGCCAAACCATAAACTCCTATGTACACTCGAGCTGTTTTTACACCCCGTCTCATCATCCCCTCAACACTAGAACAGCATGTGGTTGTAAAATGGGTTTCGAGAGCTTATAAACCAATAAGAGCTGCTCAAACATCACGACGCTAACGGCTTCTCGCCGTTTGAACACCACAACGCCATATGGCACCGGGACGAGTGCAAACTGCACCAGGGAGACACTTTGGACATTTAAGTAATGCTGTTTGTTCATAGTGTTTATAATAATAACAACAGCAATAATAATAAACCTTTACACAAACACATCACTTGTGCAGTGTTTCCTTCAGCACTTCACTTAGCGCTTTATGCTAAACTACATTAACTTAAAACAGAGTAATTTTGCACATAAAGTGGCTATTCTTAGTAAATTACCATCATTTCTGAGAGAAATGTACACATTCCTGACAGGTTGCTTAGGTTTTTACTCTTTCCCTGCCCTCACATTGTCTGTAAAAGACACTAGAAGGCTTTGTTGTTAGCTAGCTACACAATTAGCCTCAGTCATTAGCGAGTGAAACAATCCAGACAAACTGGTCTTATTTTTCAATTTCTCAATCCTCAGTATTAACTGTTGTTAAAATAACTAGTAACATTGATGTTTATTACTATTTCTGAACACAGATTGATTTCAGTTAGCGCTTTATGCTAAGCAGGATTTTTCAACATACAGTAGGGATGCATTTCTTTGTAAACTACCACCACAGCTGACAGAAATGTACACATTCTTCACATGTTGCTCATGTTTTCACAGTTTCTATGCCACAATATTGTCTATAGATAACACCTTAAAGGTGCTTTGCATGCTAGCTAGCTAGCTAGCTACAATGTTAGCTTTATTAGATTCATTAGAGTGTACATATTCCTATGGAGCTGGTCTGGTTTTTAGGGTTGCTTAACCATCAATATTAATTTAATGAAACATTCTGATGTTTCTTAATCTAGCAGGACCCATATCAATTTTGTTTTAGCGCTTCAGGCTAAATGTGATTACGGAGTAATTTTCGATAGACACATGCACACATTTCTGACAGGTTGTTCAGCTTTTTATGGTTTCCATGCCCTAAAATTGTCTGGATAAAATATGTAGCGGCTCTTTGCTAATGAGCTACGCTGTTAGCCTTGGGCATTAGCTAATTTTGCTGTTGCTAGGAAACAGCATTCTTACAACTTGAGGCGGTTAATTGGCAAGTGTGTTTCTGTTCAGCTTGCCATGTCAGAAGCACATAACATGTGACCCGATCACATGTAGTGCATTGTTCTTGTGTTCATGTTTAGCGTATAATCATGAAAGTGTACAGTACCCAGATAGCAAGGTGACATTGATTCAATGTTGAAATTTCATCAGAATCATCATTTTGGTTGAGGTTGATTTTTCAATGCTAAATAATGTTGAATCAATGTTGATAATTCAATGCTTTTCAGTGTTGAAAAGACAAACATTGAATCAATGTTGATTTTTGGTTGTGGAACCCATCCTCATTCAACAATGTAAGGCAAATTAAATTAACTAAGTGCATTTCTATAAAAATGTGTATGCATGTGTGTATGTGTTTAAAACAGGTAAAAAAAAGAGATTTGCCATGGTGCTTAAAAAATAATAATAATTATATATATATTTATATATATATATTTATATATATATATATATATATATATATATATATATAGTTATTGAGGAAAAAAAAATAATTTGACGGTAAGTTTTTTGTATTTACCTTGCTGTCTAGTTTACTCACTTGAGAGCTTAATTCCTGTTTGCCGTTCAAAAGTACTCAATTTTCGGCTCGCATTTAACATCGGAGGGTGTTTTTACACTGTCGCCACGTCATTATAATACACTCTACAGGCATGAGAATTCAATATGTTGTAGTCTGGAAGTTCCTGCCACTCACGGTGAAAGAATTTTGGCGATGCGACCTACGGTATTCTGTTGGGAAGCATTTGTTTGAGACCTTAGTTCCTGTTTCCCGTTGTCTGTGTCTGACCCAGAGCAGTGTGCATGCCCCACATGGAAAGAACCTATATGAGGATATATGCGCATATATGAAACCTATATGCAGTATATATGCGCATATAACCGCACCTATATGGGGCCAGGGGTAGCTCAGTGGTTAAGGCATTGGACTAAGGTTCAAACCCCACAACCACCAAGTTGCCACTGGTGGGCCCTTGAGCAAGGCCCTTAACCCTCAACTGCTCAGATGTATAATGAGATAAAAATGTAAGTCACTCTGGATAAGAGCGTCTGCCAAATGCCTAAATGTAAATGTAAATATGAGGATATATGCGCATATATGAAACCTATATGCAGTATATATGCACATATATGATAATATATATGCTGCATATATGCGTATATATGCCACATGTAGGCAACATTGAGGTGCATATATGTGCATATACAGGCCATATAGGTCTCCTGTATTGCTTCTTTATATCCACATATAAGCCCTATATGTACATACAAGATATGTCTCCTATGGCAGGATCTGGTCATTTTAGCTCATATCTCACTTTGGCAACTGTCATACATGATACCTAGCTCATATTTTCTATTATCAAGGCAATAACTAAGAACTAACAAAAAAATGCAAAAAACTAATCCTAATTGGCCACATGCAGTATATGAGGATATATGCACATATATGAAACCTCAGTCTCCGTGAAAATCTTTTTGAAACACGTCACTAAAATTAACTGAAATGAGAAATATATCTATATAAAGCTTAAAGTGTCTACTTTTAAATGATGCAAGTCACATTGAAAACAAATATTCTCAGTTTATGTAATCCGTATGAAACCAAGGAGAGGCACAGAATTTCTGTCACACTTATATGCTAATGACCAGAGACAGGACACGCCCACGCGCCAATCACACTGAAATCAGTCAGGGTAATTTACATACTAGACCACGCCCCCGGACACCGGCATGAAAAACGAACACAGAGAGACAGGCTTGAAAATACTCCGATTCAGTGAGTTTTCAGCACGTTTTGGAAGATGGCACGCGCTTACACATCCGAGGAAACTCTTCAGAATGTTCTGGAAAGTTTACATTTACCTCAGAAGAAGACTGTGTGACTCCGACGACGAACGGGAGCATTTTGAACAGAGAATAGACCCATGCTACACTGGGTAAGTTATTAAGTCTTATATAACTCTTATTCTGATAATATTAAACTAATATTAGTAAATATTTTCCTCACTACAGCTAGCTCTTGTCAGCTTGTGTGACACATTGGCTTTCAATGCCATTTATATAGTTTAGGTAAATCATGCTAATATGCTGCCTCATGTAGCACAAACATGATATTTCCCGGTGGCTAAGCTAATGCCTTATGGAGTTTACAGATGTTTATATTCACCTTGTTTTGGATAGCTTTAGATTATGGTTGCTAATGTGTATTTGGCTCCATTTTGGTTAGCTTATAACACTGCTATCAGTAATGTCATTTAGCACAAACAAGCTAGTTCCAGGTGGCTAAAATACTGCCTTATGTAGCTAAGTGATGCTTATGAATATTTCTTTGGTGTAAATGTATATAATCCCTTTTGTTTAGCGTGTATTTACAAATACCTGATAAGATGTAATTGTTTAGAATGTGTTCAATATGTGTGTAATGTCCAGTGGATGGTGTTTTTTAAAACTCAAATTGAATTATGGCTGCAGTGTGTAGTATTATCTATCACCATCATTGATGCTGTCATGTGACCTACAGAAGAGAGGTGTATATTTTTCATGTTGAAGTGTGGATACATTTTTGGTCATCTCTGTACTGTATATATTGTGCATCCATATTAATTGCACATCCATTTACTCTGAACAGTATAGGTTAACATTTTTTTATTTATTTGTTTTTAGGAATGTGTCTGCATCACCCTTGCCTTCACCAGCCCCTCACATCAGGACACGCAAGCTCCGTTCAGATGGACCTCTTGTATTTGTGAAGTGGATGGACACACGAGAAGTATCTACCTGTTCTACCATCCATTCTGCTTTACAGTAGACGCGGTGAAGATGAGGGTGAAATTACAAGGTACATGGACTACAAAGACATTTCCATGTCCTGTGACTGCGTACAACCAGCACATGGGGAGTTGATCACTCTGATCAGCTATTACAATACTATACTACACAGCACAAAACAATGAAGTCGTACAGAAATATTTCTCTACACTGCTTGGACATTGCTCCCACCAATGCTTACCCTGCATGTATGTTTTGTACAGTTTTTTTTTTTTCTTGCACTGTTTTACTCTGAATGTCCGTCTTTTTTCAGTTTTTATTTTGTACTGTTTCTGTTGCAGTTTTACCCTGCATGTAAACAAATGTCCAGAATGTCCAGATTATCATTAATCTGCATTTATACATAAAATCCTATTAACTATTGGGAAGCTAAACATAAGAATCAGTATGAAACATGAAAAGTTTCTAAAAGTTGCCAATAAATTAATATTGTGATGTGAAATTATTTTTCAGATTGAAGTTATAAAGGGCTCTGGGGTGTTTTGCCAGGCAGAAGCATGGAGAGCAGCCCGACTTGCCACCTCTGCTACTGCCATGGTACGGAATCTGCTGCTGGGCTCCTTCGACTTGGAGACTGGACCAAATTAAAAAGGTAGCCATTATTGGTGAGTAAATGCATAATGCGTTGAGAAGGGAAAACAAAACATTTAAGACTTTATAAGTTCACAACTTTAACCATAACCTACTTGTATCAATGTTTATTAGCCATCAATGGAGACTGCATAAGGTAGAGCACCCATTATTGTTACTGTATCTGCTTGGGACCTATAATACTAATTCATCACTTGCTCACTTCTTAATCCTACCTTTCCTCTTCTAAAGCCACATTATATTGCGCTGTAAGGTGTGTAGTCCTCTATTTTGTAGAACATATAGTGTTGCAAATAACCTCGTGGCACTAATTGTTGTTGTCTGAAGTTTTAATAAATAATCATAATGCTGTCAAAAATAATGTCATAAATAGATTTTCTTTATCAATTAATTTCTATTAATTAAATAAAATTTTTAATGTAAATTTTTAAAGTTTAATGGAATGGCTGTGTGAAAGATGCTGAAGCTGACGTGCCAATGGTCTTTTATATTAATGTTGTTCGGAAGCCTGTGTAATGATGTAGTTTCGACATCTATTGACTGAACAGCGTTTTTTCGATTTGTTTCCATGTTATTGTTGTTCAGCAATGGCATGGACGTGATGTTTTGGCAAAAGAAGGGTGGGATGGTGGTTGATGGTGACTGAAAGCGGTGACTGAGTAGATTGGACGTCACAGCAGCTCGTGAAAAGGCAGAGCTACTTTATGCAAGCTGTGTGCATTCTACTGTGGATTGACTGTTTTGAAACTTATATGGTAGTTACATAGTCCCTAGACCTCAGTTACCATGAAAAAAGCCATGAAATTTCAGTTTTGACCATATGGGATCTTAAACAAGGACGTCATCTTTTTTTAATTATTGTTTGTTCGGGGAGGAATTATAGACCACAATGTCAGCATGATCTTGCCTTGTTTCCTTATCACTTCTTGTGTGCGTTTGGCTGTAGCTTGCACACCAGACAGAGTTGTTGGCGATTCATCCTATTGTAAAGTCATGCAGTGTGTAATCTCCTGTCGCCAATTCATTGTGCAGTGTGAACACAGCAGCAACTAAATGCTACCACAGATAGTACAGTGTGAAAACAATGGTGATCCGATGACTTTGAAAATCATGCAGTGTGAGTTTGAGGAGAAGGTAAAAAGCAATACAAAACAAATAATGTACAGTTTATGTTGTCATTACTTTGCTCTCAAACTAAATGCAATGTAATAATAGGCGTTATTTAATAATAACATTAACAGTGCAGCATGCATCTAACTCTGGGTAAAAAGCTTATAATAAAATCACCAAAATAAGTCTTCATGTTAAGAATAAATATGCAAACAGTACGGTATCTGAGCGTACGGATTGGAAATTTGTGCATACAGTTTGTTAATCCGTGGCCACGATTTGTTAAACTGAGGGAACAGTTTAAGTATTTGTGAGTGCGGGGGACAAATTGCAAAACCGTCGCCACGGATTGATTTTTTTTTTTTTTTTTTTTTTTTTTTGGTCCTACAGGTTTTTTTTTTTTTTTTTGCACATAAAAGACTACATTGTTACATTAAGTATATTTGTTTTCATAGCATTGAATATGTACATTGTAGGACAACATTTGCAGATTGTGAAATAACACATACAGGTCCTTCTCAAAAAATTTGCATATTGTGATAAAGTTCATTATTTTCTGTAATGTACTGATAAACATTAGAATTTCATATATTTTAGATTCATTACACACAACTGAAGTAGTTTAAGCCTTTTATTGTTTTAATATTGATGATTGTGGCATACAGCTCATGAAAACCCAAAATCCCTATCTCAAAAAATTAGCATATCATGAAAAGGTTCTCTAAACGAGCTATTAACCTAATCATCTGAATCAACTAATTAACTCTAAACACCTGCAAAAGATTCCTGAGGCTTTTAAAAACTCCCAGCCTGGTTCATTACTCAAAACCGCAATCATGGGTAAGACTGCCGACCTGACTGCTGTCCAGAAGGCCATCATTGACAGCCTCAAGCAAGAGGGTAAGACACAGAAAGACATTTCTGAACGAATAGGCTGTTCCCAGAGTGCTGTATCAAGGCACCTCAGTGGGAAGTCTGTGGGAAGGAAAAAGTGTGGCAGAAAACGCTGCACCACGAGAAGAGGTGACCGGGCCCTGAGGAAGATTGTGGAGAAGGACCGATTCCAGACCTTGGGGGACCTGCGGAAGCAGTGGACTGAGTCTGGAGTAGAAACATCCAGAGCCACCGTGTACAGGCGTGTGCAGGAAATGGGCTACAGGTCGCAAATTTTGCATGTCATTCGGAAATCAAGGTGCCAGAGTCTGGAGGAAGACTGGGGAGAGGGAAATGCCAAAATGCCTGAAGTCCAGTGTCGAGTACCCACAGTCAGTGATGGTCTGGGGTGCCATGTCAGCTGCTGGTGTTGGTCCACTGTGTTTTATCAAGGGCAGGGTCAATGCAGCTAGCTATCAGGAGATTTTGGAGCACTTCATGCTTCCATCTGCTGAAAAGCTTTATGGAGATGAAGATTTCATTTTTCAGCACGACCTGGCACCTGCTCACAGTGCCAAAACCACTGGTAAATGGTTTACTGACCATGGTATTACTGTGCTCAATTGGCCTGCCAACTCTCCTGACCTGAACCCCATAGAGAATCTGTGGGATATTGTGAAGAGAAAGTTGAGATACAAGACACAAGAATCTGCAAAAGGATTCCCGACCAAGTATTGAGTGCAGAACTGAACATAATTATATGAAGGTTGACTATTTTTGTATTAAAAACACTTTTCTTTTATTGGTCGGATGAAATATGCAAATTTTTTGAGATAGGGATTTTGGGTTTTCATGAGCTGTATGCCACAATCATCAATATGAATTATTAATATTAATATCAATCAATATTAAAACAATAAAAGGCTTGAACTACTTCAGTTGTGTGTAATGAATCTAAAATATATGAAAGTCTAATGTTTATCAGTACATTACAGAAAATAATGAACTTTATCACAATATGCTAATTTTTTGAGAAGGACCTGTATATTAAAAAAAAATCTAATGTGTGCATTGTATCTATGGAAGATTGTAGGACATTTCAAAACATATGTTGCATATCTGTACATTTGTAAAAGTCACATTTCCAAAAATGTAGGACCCACCTTCTGTCATTCATAAACAACTACCACTCCAAGTTTTTAGAGCATTGTATAGTTCTAACCTTTTGTTTGTTTTTCATTCTTTAGATGCACTACAACAACAACAGCTGAAAGCTGAAGAAAAGGAGGCCACAGAGTTTCTTTGCTTCAACAGTTCAGAAATGGCTTCGTTATGCCCCAGAACGGCTGGGGGGAATTGCTCGTGGTGGAAAACCATGAGTTCAGACTCATGTCTCATTATCTGTTTTGCTGAGTAAATACATTTCAACTTACGAATAATGTTTCAGTCATCTGTTGTGTTTCTGACTTGGTTGTTTCTATTTGCATTTGACTGAATTTTGCTGAGGCAGGCTGCCATTTTTATATTATGGTTTTCCAGTCTCTTCTCTTGGCAGTTAGATTCTGTTTTATGAATTCAGAATTAACAATCTCTTCTAATAGTTCTCTTCTAAAAAGTCATATTGTCATCCAGTTTATAATAATTTGTATGTAAGTTGTAGTGTGTTTTATTATATAGTCGTTTTATTGTAATTGTGATGTTACTTCCTGTTTAAATGGGTATGGAGCATAAATAAATAAATATGTTTACATGTATACTGAAGGATGTTGAGTTACTGACTTTTTGTTTTAAAAAAAAAAAAAAAAAAAAGCTTTTCAGCCCTACATGGTCTCTGATTTAAAGAAATAAATCAAAACGGACATGATTTACTGTCATAGAATCTTGCTGTTCATAAAGCAAGACTAAACTATAATTGTTTCAATGTTGATTCAATGTTGATTCAATGTAAAATAAGTGATTGAATTTACGTTGAACAAACATTGATTTTATGCCCATCTTGATCTATTTTTCATCATTGAAATAACATTATTTCAAGGTGCAAACCTGATGAAAAATCAACGTTTAACATTGAAATTTCAACATTGATTCAATGACAAGTTGGTTGATGCTTTAATGTTGATTCAACGATGATTCAATGTTGTTCTGCTATCTGGGTAATACATTGTAGTCGTTTGAAGGTGGTCTATGTGGTGAAAAGCGTATGTGGTTTGGAACGTGTCCACAAGAGACTTCCAGCAGGAAGTCAAAATGTGATTGTGATGTTCATTTGGCAATAGACTTGGGACAATGTTGGGTTTTCAGTTGTTTGCGAAAGTTGGAATTGATGAATGTTGGTTCTGATGAAATGACATCAGAACAAATGCTGACTATAGCATGATAGAGGCTTAACATGAAAAAAATGCTTGTAACAACAATTTCTCAAAACAACATGAATACCAAACTGATGGCCTGAGAGGGACATGAACTCCCGTCATTACAATGAGATTGCTGCATGTTTACCACTGGACCACTAGGGGGCATACAGATGCACGTATATAACGTTTCTCACCCACTTATCATCTGTACCACATTATCCTGTATACAGTACAAGTTCACAGGGGCCTGGAGCCTATCACAAGAGACTCAAGGTGTGGTATCGCAGGGCACACATACAGGACATACACACTCACACGTTCATTCACACACTATTGGCAATTTGGGAATGACAATTAACCTAATCTGCATGTCTTTGAGCTATGGGAGGAAATCGGAGAACCTGGAGGAAACCCACCAAGCACGGGGAGAACATACAAATTCCATGCACACATATCCAAGGTGGAAATTGATGTCGAACCCTGGAGGTGTAAAGGTGACATTGCTAGCCACTAAGCCACCATGTCGTCTACATATACAACAATGAGTACCAAAAACACGTACCGGACAACAGCAATTTACCATAATATTAAATTGGAAAACAACCAAAAGGGTAAAGGAAAAAAAAAAACAAGTAGAGTAATTTGGAAGCTACTGGTGCCTCATTTCCACTACACTGGTGCTGGTGCCCGGTGCCGGTGCCCGGCCGGTGCTGAACTGGGAACCACCCGAGAACCGGCCCGCGTTTACACTAGACAGGAGCTCAGCGGGAGCTGCATGATAATACGTCACAGGCCACGCCCACTAAACAGAAACCAACATGGCCGAAGTCAGTTATTCTCCAGACTATTAAAATGTATTTCAGTATCTCCAAAGGCAGCTTATTCGACGTGTTATAACCGCTGAAACAGAGCGACATAGACAACGATTACGTGCAAGACGACTGGTAAGTTCTGACACCCCGTTAACTTACAATGTGTTTTTTTTTTTACCGAGATTAGCATTAGCTCAAATGCTAATGGTAATGCTATCTAACTATACTGTTGTTTTTCTTTTTCAACACGTAATTTATGCAGTAAATAACATTTAACATTTACATTTTCAGATCGCCTCAAAACTTTGTGTGCGCCGTAAATCGCCCGTGATGTGGATGTTGCCATCACGGCAAGGAGCTGATGTAAAAGCAGCATTAATGGACTACAAGAGACAGGACCAATACATCTGTAGTGTTTTATTGAAATGCAACAGTGCAGACAATTGAAGAACATTTAGCCAAAAGGCAACAAAGTAAAAAAAAATTAAAAAGTGGCAACGAGTACAGTGCAAGCATGTATTTGTAAATTAAACTGTGATTACAATAATAAATTTTAAAAAATGAAGAAAAAAAAACAGCTGTGTGTTGTCTGGTTTTTCTCCATAACATTAACCATTCGTTCCAAAAGGCCCAGCATAGCACCTGATGTCTCATCCATTTTATTAAGAATGGCCTCATTCTCCACCGCTGCCACTTTTACACAGCCCCTTCTTTTTTACTTCGTTTTTTTTAAGTACTTTGCAATTTCTCTTGAATCTCTGCGGATATCCAAATTGCTAAAAGCGCTTTAGCTTCCTCCGCACTCCACGTTTGGGTCGCCGCCATTTTATTTTTAGAAAAATCTCCCTATAACTCCGCCCACTGCTCGTGACGTCACGGGTTCTCGGTTCTAGACCAGCAGCGTTTAGGGGCCGGTTCGGTGCTTATTTTAGGGCACCGGCACCAATTTTTATTCTGTGGAAAAGCGCGGCACCGGTTCCAAAATTGGGAACCGGCACGGGAACCGGCACGGGAACCAGAGCAGTGGAAAAGGCCTATGTAAGATGCAACTCACAGTAATATTTCTGAAAGACAATCTCCAATCAGAATTCTAAACCATGTTAGGAACTTATGGGACCATGGATCTTAATCTGCATAAACGGTTTGGGACACACCCACAGAGCATTAATGATTACAATATGTTTGTACACTATAGTGAATAGAGGTTGTGGTTTTGCAGATATCCATGGAAGACTGGGGTTGGTAAGATATTTGTGGAACGGTATTTATGTGGCCCGTATAGTTTATAGAGTTGTAGTGATGGTAAGATATTTATGATGGTGTATACTGTATATAAAGAAGATGGTGTGTGGTTTGAGATATGTCTGTAGCTCACTTTATAGCGTACATAATGTAATTTGGGATAAAAGTACAGTGGATTGATAATAAGAAAAAGCCTAAGATGATCAAAATTAACTGCCCTATTTATTTTAACAATGGTCATTTTTGCAAAGCAGCTTCACAGAATTAAAAATTATGGAAATAAATGACAAAAATGTAAGGGAATCAGTATGAAATACAGTTATCCGTTGTGTTGAGCAAGGCAGAGGAGATGGTTTCAAAGAAACTCTCCCAGAGATGACCGTAGAAACAAAATCTCTTACTGAATATCATTTGGTCTGGAAGATGGAGAACGGTGAAGATAGGATATTTCCAGTTTTGGCTTTTACTGTCTATAAGGTGTTTTTTGGGACATACTCACAGTGGACAGAGACAGTATGTTTGAGATGTTTACAATGTTACTATTACCTATATACTGTACAGTACTGTGCCAAAGTCTTGAGCCAGCCATCAGTTCTTTATATTTTGCCTCCAAAGTATATTTTGCTTGTAGTTTTGAGAAATACTTCTTCATTTTTGGCAAATTTTTGGCTCTCGTTTTCAGTCCAGTCCCTGTATCTGAGCAGTTTTAAAAGAATTTAGTTTGTTAAGCCAGATAGGATAAGCATTCAAGCATTTAAAAAAATCTAATTTAGGGCATAAACCAGTGAGAAACAGGTGTGGATGATGACAGATGATCAGGTGATGCTGAATGCTGAGTGGTTGGAACAGCCGAGAGGGGAAATGAGGTTGCTGCTGAGGTTGTTACATAAACAACTGAACTGACTTTGTCTGTTGCAGGCAAACATTTACTCTAATTCTTTTTATTTAATCTACATAATGCAATTTCATATAAAGAAATGGGGGTGGCTCAGGACTTTTGCACAGTACTGTAGTGTATATGGTGAAGTTTGGGGATTGTCCTTGGTGAAATCATATTGTCTACACAACACATTTGCGACACGTCACTGGATTGAGTTGAGATCCTGCTCCTTCTACTGGTGCTACATAGTGCTCTAAATTCTATAACATAGGGAACAGTGATTATGTGCCTCCCTTAGGGATCATGCCTTCTCCAGTTTTGTTCCATACTGCAGCGGTGTAGATTGTTATTTTAAAAATCCATTAGAGTGTATAAGTTATTCACACATTTGCAGATCCAGACAGAACTTGCAGCTTGTTGCTCGTAACACCGTCTGTCTCAAGGCCTTGAACTTTTCCAGAAAACCTCGCCTCATCAGCACCTAATCACCTCGCATCTGCAGCCGAGATCTAACGTATCACTGCTGACTGGCTAATTAGCACATTAGGCTCCGGCGTACTTTTCTGTCTCATGTGGCATTTGTTCCTGTTCCTGCTGCTGCGTCCTCCCTGTGACAAGCAACTTCCTGAAAAACCTGCTTCTCTACTTTCACAAAACACACACACACACACACACACACACAAAAAAAAAACAACAGCAACATTGAATTTTATTTCTTTTTTTCTCACGCTCGCCATTAAACGCCGACTTGCTAATTCACCCTCATCATCCAACAGTCACTTACTAGTTAGATTAATGGCTGACGTTTACTCCGAAGACAGACAGACGCGTGTTGTGTGTCAGAAAAAGAGCTATCCGCCCTCTTCCATATACATGAGCTCACAAAGGCCTACTATTGGCTAGAGCTCCGTGGCATACAGCTTTTGTGTCTGTTCTCCTTTCTGGTTTGAATGTTCATGTTATCTCATGTATATTATATGCTTACAGGTTGTCCCCTACTTATGAACAAGTTTGGTTTCGGGTGCATGTTCGTAAATGGGTTTTGTTCTTAAGTCAAACAAAGTGAGTCTTATATGCCTTTGGCTTGAAGATATAATATAAAGCATACCACCAGTCCACTTGACTAAATCTGTCCCCTTTTCCAACAGCCATGACCGCACCTAAAGAAAATGAATCTCAGTGTCAAATGTTGTCTCTGCACCTTTAAATCGTTAGGGGAATCCCGGACGCCATTTCATCCCAGAGCAAATTTCCCCTTAAGAAATAATGAAAACTGAGTCGATTTGTTCCACAACCCAAAAATATTCATATAAAAATGATTAACAGAAAATAGGAGGGATTTTGTGTAGAACGACTTTCACATATACACACACACACACTGCAATGTCTATTTTTTTGTACAATACATTGTCGTGTTCGGTGTAGCAGAGCAGACGCAGTTTGCACGGAGCATATCTTTTAAACATTCATAACGGTGGACGGCCAGGTAGTTACGGGGTCGGCTGGTTTAAATAGGAGCACACATAAGGGAAACACAGGTGAATCTACTTAATGATAATAGTGAATGATATACACGCACAGACACACTAAGGGGAGACAAAGCGGCGGCTCAGTAGTCCGGAGAACCGGATCTTCTTCCCTGAGGCCGCGGTGGCCCAGATGTTACCTACATATGAGCTACTTCCGTGATTTGATCGCATTTACGAATGTTCGTAGAACTGAAGTCTGTTTGTATTTGCAGAAATCCGTTAATCGAATGTTGGTAAGTCGGGGACTACCTGTATTTTCAAATCCAAGTTATATACTTTGCTAAAAGGACCTTCTCTGATAATAATTCACACTTCATATACCAATGGGATTTTTATTCTGTAGATGTCTCACCTCTACGATCTTCAGTTAAGAGATCAAGAGATAAAGCGTTAGCACCTTGACAGATCCGCATATGTGCTTTGTTATACATCAACACGCAATTTACACAGTATTTGTGCTTTAATGTCTCTATCATTTAGTACACTTAGCGCTACAGTAATTGGTGACTCACTCACACTGACATCGCAGCGCATCCGAGTGTTGCTAATAAAAACACACAACGTTCACTGAGACGGAATGTCATTTGAGAAAGAATTTATATGTAATATATAAATATAATTTATGGATAAAAAAAACTGCTAAACGTGAAGCACTCATTGCTTTCGTTGACGTTTTCCCCACTTTCCTTCTCTCATCCTTCAGGTGTATTCCTTCCTTCCATCCATTCATCCCTCCCTCTAAACTTCTTCTCCTGCTCCGTCCCTCCATCCGGTATCATGCCAAGCCCTCCAATTTAATTCCCCATCTGCGCAGTGCTTGAGATATTAGCTGAGAGATGAGATCCGTGACCCTGAATACGAGCACACGGGCCGAGGCACGACTCCCAGGACCACACGAGTGGCACGGCTAAATATTTGCCTTGCGCCTCTTGGCCCGTGTGGACGTGGCCTCTCTGGCTAAGTGACTGCCATCAGGAGCACCGCGGCTTTGTCACGGATACTATCTCTCTCTCTCACACACACACACACACACACACACACTGTGCTCTGTGGCAGACCCAGGATTTGGCACAGGAGCAGAAGCTGGCAGCCAGAAAAGAGACAAAGTTTTCAGAAGAGGTCACCGGAGTTTAGCGACCTGGAATGAAACGGATTGTGCGTTGTTAAATAGCTTACACACACACACACACACACACACACACACACAGACAAAGACACTCTATATATATATACCACACACACAAACGCACACACACACAGTTTAAACCACTCACACACACATAACTCTTAACACACATACTGTACACACACACACACACACACACACACACATAACCACACACAAATACACACACACGCTTCCTAATCCACTCATACTCTAAACCACACACACACACACACACACACATACTATACATATCTCTCTCACTCTCTCTATCAACCCCTGTACTGGCTGGAACTCATAAGTATTGACGCCCCTCCAGCAGTCCATCAAAGGAAAAGTACAATTCATGCAATTCAAGTACAAAAAAAAAGGATATTTAATGGTACACAAGGCAGTCTCGTAAACACACACCCTCACTGACGAACAACATCAGTGTAAAATAGGAGATTACAGTACATTCCTGTTATGGTTTTTGTGTCACCACACTGCAAAAACTGAAATCTAAGAAAGTAAAAAAAATATTTCTAGAAAATGTCTCTTGTTTTTTGCCATTAAAGATAAATAATCTTATAAAAAAATACATTGTGCATTAGACTATAAATCTTAATTTAAGAAAATTGATCTTCGTCTGCCTAAGCAAGTAAATGTGACCTAATTTTAAGCAAGATTTTACTAGAAACAAGTGACAGCTATAAAGCCCAAATATTGGTTGCATGTTCAATTAGATTGTTGTGCTGTTTTTAAGACTAATATACCACTAAAATTTCTTATTTCAAGAATCTTAAGAAAAGATTATTTCAGATATTGTTTTTGTGTGTTTGCAGTCTCTCTCTCTCTCTCTCTCTCTCTCTCGCTCGTAGTCTCCTGCCAGCTCTGTGTCTGTACGTGTCAGAGAGTTTTAAACTATGACAAAACACTGATACTGGAGACTCCTTCCATGCATGTTCAGTAAACATTCCCCTGCAGAAACCATCATTGTATCTGAAACAATAATGAGTTAGAATTTGTGAATTATATAAACCATAAACCTTATAGTCAGAGCTGCTGTTAAAGAAAACTAATCAAAAACTTCTGATCGATCGGAATCGTTCACACTCAGATGACTTTAGCGTCCTGAATGTTCGGTGTCGAGAAAGCTCAAAAGACCCATTGGACGTCTCAAACACTCAGGCCTAACCAGAATGTAAAAGTGTGTGTGTGTGTGTGTGTGTGTGTGTGTGAGAGAGAGACAAATGTCATCATCTCTCTAGAGATCTTTTGTCCTGACTGTTCGTCTCATCTAATGCTATTAGATCGGAGTTATTTATTTCCTCTATTTCATGGTGGTTTTGTCCTGCAGAAACATGGACGAGAGATTTCAGTCTAAGAGCAGCTCAGTCTACTGCGTCTCAAATCAAAAGGTCATAAACAAACCAAGCTGTAGTCAAGAGCACCATGGTCAAGTCCAAGACCAGGGCTCACCATCATCCAGGCAAGACCGCGTCAAAAATCTATAGATCAAGACTGAAAGCCATCAAAACTTCATTCTCACATTATATCCATTCTCTATACTGCTTCTCCCGTACAGGGTGTCGTTTGGCCCGGAGCATGGAGCACACACACACACACACACACACACACACACACACACACTCGTCTGTAGACTGTGACCCTGGAGGAAACCCAGCAAGCACAGACCCAAGATGAGACTCGAAGCCCTGGTGGACACTTTCTTAAAAATGCTGCCTTGAAGAGGAACTTGAAGAAGAGATGTAGAGACGTCAAAAATATCATGCAAACGTCAATACAGAAAACATCTCGATAACTGCGAGCGAGCCATGCTGAAAGCCAAGGAGGATGGAGAGATAAGGAGGGACGCGTGCAGGGAGAGGAGTGAGAGTGGACCTGCTGAAAGACCAAGGAATAGACGTGATGACCTCTGATCCTCAGATTTGACCTTTTCCTTTTCTATTGCGGTGTCTTTTGTACCGTATACAATTTAAAAAATGTAGAGACACATAAAAACTACAACACACACGCACACAAACATGGTCACGCAGTTTTTAAAATGCTGTCTAAGCAACAATCTGGATAAAGCAAACTTTTGCAAATGCAACCAATCAGAATATTTCTTTCTTAATTTTTTCAGGTTATGTGATTTTTTTTTTTCTTCACGGAATGATTTTACTGCAAAGTTACATAAATCAAACTCTATATTCTGTAGCTCAAATAACATTTAAATCAGCTTTTTATTCATCAGGTTTATTTATGTGTATTTTTTCTTCTATTTTATATATATATATATTTTTTTTTTACACATTAATTAGTTGTAAAGCAGCGCTGGACGATATACAAAAAATCCTGTACTTGACTAAAAGTAGAAATATTCTAGGTAAAATATTTAATACTTAGTAATTTAATTACTTAATAATAAAGAGGTACAAATACTCAAAGTACTGTATATAGTAGACCACTGCTGTACAATTATATATATTTTTCAGGTCTATTCAGAAGTGTCATGTCAAGGATTGTACCTAATTCACATTTTTCCCTCTTTTTCTGATATATATAAAGCATTTAAGAATAATAATAGTCATCTCAAATTTTACATTTCTAATTATGTCTTTATCTATGCTCCTCTCTGTATAAGATTTGAGATTTGGTTCAGGTTTGAGCACTGCAGCAGGACTGCTGACAGAGCAGACACTGTGTGTGTGTGTGTGTGTGTGTGTGCCTGCAGACATAGACATGTAGATGCACACTGATGCACTCCATCAAGCCCCCTGGCTCCAGTCACTTTGCATCAATCTGCGTCTCCTCAATAAAAATAATACCCAGCAGGCCATAGGGAGACTGGCATCATGGGCAGTGAGAGAGGAACCCCTCGGACCAGGAGCAGCTCCACTCATCTTTTGTTCCTCCTTCTTAGACTTATGTGTGTGTGTGATCTTTTTCCTTTTAAATGACTAATTAACATTGGATCAAACTCCACATGATGCTGATAAATAATCAATATTCAAACATCCAGTAAATAATAAAAGTTAATTATTATTTTAAAAAAGTTTTATCTGTGTAGCAGGGATCTGTTCATGGTCTGCCTGAGACACACACACGCAGCATCATTATGGTTAATTAAAGCTTAAATGAAATCTTTATGTAACTGAAAAAAAATTGCCTGAATTAACTCCAATAAAATTACACTGCATACTAAACACAAAGTGCAAATATAAACTAAATAATATGAACATGCATAGATCATTAGTATATGCTTTATATGCACAGCTAGTACAAAATAATTTTGGCTATGCAGCTAAATTTAAATCTCTAAAACATAAAGACTAAGAAATTAGTAGTTACACGATCTCATTACAATATTATTATTATTATCATTATTATTATTATTATTGTTTTTGTTGTTGTTGTTATTGCTGTTGTTGTTGTGATGCTGATTATGTGAAATAAATTTCAAATAAAAAGTCATCACAGCATGATTAACTTTCATATCCAAATGTTTGATTGCATTAAAAGTAAAATCTGCCACAACAAACTAAAGCTTCAACTGACTGTAAAACAGTCTCACTGCGCCATCTAGTGGACTAAAAGACAAATCACATACACTCACGAAACATGCAAAGTCTAAAATGCCTACTGTAAGTATAAAATCAAATTCTATGTAATAAAATGAATAAAAACTTTAGATTTAAGATACATTTTAAATTATGACTAAAAAAAAGATGGATATTGTGTAAATATTATGAAAATGGGACAACGAATAAATAAATACCAAACAAATTAAAAACAACTGTAAATGAAACAGGATAGCATTTAAATAAAAACTCTAAATGGATGAGGACTAACTTGCACTTGACATGGACAATAACACTGCTGCTGTTTCATT
The DNA here is from genome assembly GCA_030522415.1 of Channallabes apus. Taxonomy (NCBI): domain Eukaryota; kingdom Metazoa; phylum Chordata; class Actinopteri; order Siluriformes; family Clariidae; genus Channallabes; species Channallabes apus. The sequence continues at coordinate 30,272,430 of CM060121.1, forward strand.
TTATTTCATACTTCATGTGTCACTCATATTGCTGATCTCATACCTATGCACCATATCCTTTACATTTTTATATACCTTTTTTATTGTACCCTTTTATACTGCACATTCTGTATAATGTATAACTGATGCATTGTATATATTTGTATTTTCATTGTATGTTATTGCAACTTTGTAAATCTAAAATGTTTTTAACTTTAATTTTTTCTTTAATGTGCAATTTATTTTATTGCAGTAAAATCTCTCTTTATCTTTTGTTCCCCCCACAGACAGTCGTGTAAGCAAAAAATATCATACTGTGTATGGTTGTGTACGTGACAAATAAATTTTTAACTAGAAATTTTGAATTTGGAAAACAAGGTAAATAATACTGTAAGTGAGCAAAGAAATATTTTATTATTTTTAACTAAAAAAATATAGGATAGCAAATTTAAAAAGAACAGACAAAATAAAATTAAATATAAATAATAAAATGCATTAAAAAATATATACAACAAAAGCTAATTATTTATAAATGGAAAATAACGCAGTAGATTTAGAAAAAAATATTTAAAAGTTGGAATTAATGAAAAAGTTAATTAAAAAACACTAAATACTAAAACTACAACAGGAAACAAAAACATACGTAATGTTAAAGTTAAATAGAAATAAGATGGGGAAAATGCAAGCGCTAACAAACATTTATGAAGAAAGAGGAGAAACAAGCAAATGACACTGTCAAATGATGGAGAATTAAAGAAGTTAAGAAAGAAAGTCAAAACAAGAAAAAAAGAGAAAGAAATTAAGAAAGAGAAAAAGTCAAAACACGAAAAAAGAGAAAAAAAGTAAAAACAAGAAAATATGGAGAAAGAAACAAAGAAAGAGAAAGTCAAAACAAGAAAAGAAAAAGAAAGTAAAAACAAGAAAAGAAAGATATAGAAAGAAAGTAAAAACAAGAAAAGAAATAGAAAGTAAAAACCAGAAAAGAAAGAGAAAGAAAGTCAAAACAAGAAAAAAAGAGAAAGAAATTAAGAAAGAGAAAGAAAGAAAGTAAAACCAAGAAAAGATAGAGAAAGAAACAAAGAAAGAGAAAGCAAGAAAATTTAAAACAAGAAAAGAAATAGAAAGAAAGTAAAAACAAGAAAATAAAAATTAAGAAAGAAAGAAGGAAGGAAAGTCAAAACAAAAAAAGAATGAGAAGGAAAGAAAGTAAGAAAAAGCAAGAGAGCGCAAGAATTAAAGTAAAAGAAAGAATGAGTCACAGATCCACAATGTAATAATAATAATAATAATAATAATAAACGAATTAAATGAAGAACCAATAATAAGAGGTTCGCAGCTCCGTGGTGTTTATTAAAGCGGCTGTTCTTGAGCAGGCGATCTGCGCGGTCACCTCAGCAGCTCAGTGCGCAGGCGCAGGACCCCCCAGCCAACATGGCGGCGCCCGGATCCTCGGCTGGGGAGTTTGAAAAGTGGCTGAATGAGCGGCTGGATGGCCTCGGGGCGGACCGGGAGGTGTACGGAGCTTATATCCTCGGCGTGCTGCAGGAGGAGGAGAGCGACGAGGAGAAGAGCGACGCGCTGAGCGGCATCCTGTCCGCGTTTGTGGTCGGTACACGCCGGGCTGCACGCGCTCCGACTCGGGCTCAGTCCCCATCCGCGGCGTGCTGCACGCGCAGTGCACTGCGCCGGGGTGCTCGGAGCGGTTATAACGCGCTCGGCTGTAGGGCGCGGGGGTAGGGCGCGGCGAGCGGATTGGGATGAGCTGTCAGGGGAACGCCTGTGGTTTTCGATTTAACGGCATTTCCTAATTAGACTCGCGTGATTATATCATGTACCAGTTTAAAAACTCTGGTGTAATTCCCATCACAGATCAGGTTGAGGGGTTAAGGGGTATAGTGTGTTTGCTTGGTGAAGTGGGTGAGGCGATTTGGACACCCCCCACCCTGGTGCTTGTTGATTCACGTGGAGATCAGTTTACTCTGACTGTAGACAGTCCAACACTGTGGAAACTAAAGCCCTACATAGTGCACGTGGTGTGATGGTGTGATCTACACCACCTTCTGGAGTAACAGCTGAAAAGTTATTTTTATCATCACAAACCTAGCAACAGTGATGTCAGCTGTCTCCACACACTCAGTGTCAGTGTGTGTGTGCTCAGAACGTGGCTGTATCCTGTTTTGATTTCTTTTTTCACTTAATTTTTTTCACAAATTGAGACTAATTAAATCGTTGCGGTGTTTTGAGACTGGTGTAAGAATTGTGTAATGAGACTAATTGTCTCATTACACAAGAGTTTGGAGAATAAGGGCAGATCAGAGGCTTTTAACCTGCACGATTTTTGATAAAGTAACGCCATAAAAATGCACATCTGTTGCGCCACTCTGAAGTTGTTCCACTCGGTACAGAATCGCTCATATCTGAGGCTGAACAGCCGGTCACGCCCAATCAAACTGAAAACCAGTTTATTCTGGTCGTTGGCCGATCGTCCGGTTCATCTCTATTATAAATATAAAAATGGTTGTTTTTATTACGATACATCGATCAGCACACAAAGGAATCGTGATCAATCTAAAAAATAATCAACAGTAGAGTAGAGTGAGGAGCCCAGATGCAGGATATTTTTTAAAAAAATCCTAAAGACAGCATGTTGACTTCACACAAGTGCACTTTTTAATTAAAGGAAGACACTTTTTTTTTTTTTTTTTTTTTTTTTTATTCCTTTGTGGTTAGGTTCAATGTTGCAGAAGTAAGGTTTTATACAAAAGTACACAAAACATGAAGTTAGTTTAAGTTAAATAAAAAGCTTGTGAGGAATTTGTAAAGTCTAAAGTCATAATTTAAACTCAATTACTAACCTGCGACTCCTTCTATAAACACCTAATAAACATCCATTTACAGAAACTTTCACTTGAACAGTGATTACACGTTTTATATTCTACAGCATCCGCGGTACAAGGTGTTCACTATAGAAACAATAATGTATTAGAACAGCTGCTGTTATCCGACCAATCAGACTGGAGAATTTATCAGAACTGTGACATAATGGATATCTTTCATCCTCGTCTTAAACGTGTACTATACATATTTACACGAGTGAAAGCAGCTAGATTTGATTACTTTTATTCTCCAGGATGAAGACACACTCGAGGAGGTTTGTCAGCAGATCCTGAAGCAGTGGAGCGACTGCTGCTCTCGAGCCGCAGCCTCTGGCAATCAGCAGGAAGGTGAGCCGCAAAGTTTTTTTTTTTTTTTTTTTTTTTTCCCCCCCCCCAATCTTTCAATACTTCTACTCGTGTAACTCCAGGGATGTTCGGGCAGCACGTTACGCTTGACGAGGCCGCTGTATTATTATAATAATAATAAAGTCCAGGGTGTACCCCACCTAGTGCCCGAAGTCTCCTGGGATAGGCTCCAGGTCCCCCGCGACCCTGAACACAGGATTAAGCGGTATAGAAAATTAATGAATGAATGAAACAAGTCCAGGTCTCTCCGGTAAAAAAAAAAGATGGTAGGAAAATAAAAAACATGGAATGTTCAGATTCTCGCACTGAAACTGAGAAACGTTTTCTTTGAGTTTAACAAACCATTCAAATCCGTGTTAGGAACTCCATCATGTGATCCACTGCTAGTTCACATTAAAGTAGACGGTCCAGAAGACTAAAAATGACCGCCATTTGGCTTTACTGTAAGCCGTTGGTCATCTGAAGCTGCTATTGACCGTTATTTATAATGTATGCTATATGGCTAAAACATTGAGGACTCCTGACTATGAACCTCTTAAGTGTGCAAGAGAGACAGAAGACGGTGAAATGGCAGCTTATAGCAGAAGTAATTTAAGATATTCGCATCGGCATACGAGCAAACGAACCAAGCCGAACTGAACGCCGGGAGACGTTTACAACTTGTTTGTGCTGTAGAAAGCCAAGAGAAGCGGGTTAACTTTTTTTTTTTTTTACGCATATTTATTGAAGACGTAGAGTTGCACCATGAGTCTGTTAGGAACTACGATAGCTAGAAGAAAATCGAGCCTCTTTCAATTTAGTTTTTAAAGCTGTCGGTGCCAAGAGGAATCATAAATTAATATTAAGTCATGTTTAATGTCTATTTATTTCATAATTTACTTAATTTACATATCTTTTCTAAATGTTTTGATTGTTTTTATATTATAGTGTTGGAAATTAGTAAGATTGGTAATATTTTTGCGTGACTGGAACGGATTGTCTGCGTTTACATTATTTCCTATGGGACAATGCGCTTCACAATACGAAATGTTGCCTCAAGAACTTTCCTCCAGAACGGATAAAAAATTTCTATGCCGATGTACCGCTGTATGATCATCACAGAAGCTGTGACATCATTATAATCATGTGACATGAAAAGGTGGGAGTGCTCCTCGTGGTGTTTAAGCTTAGAGCAAATGTTTTACATCATGGAAGGTGGATTTAAAACATGTTTAAACATGTCCTCATGTATTTATTTATTTGTGTTTTTTGTCTTAGATGAGGTTCAGGCCATCGCCAGTCTGATCGAGAAGCAGGCTCAGATGGTGGTCAGACAGAAGGAAGTCTCAGAGGAGTCGAAGAAGAAGAAAGAGGCGCTGCTCGCTCAGTACGCGAACGTCACGGACGAGGAGGAATATCCTTGAATTTGTTTTTGAGCAGAAATGAGGAAAATCCCATGACTGTCATTGCAAGTGTGTTATAACATGTTCTAGTAGAGCCTGTCTGTCTCCTGGTTCTTGTGTTAAGATTCTTAACGCTGACACTGAAGGGGAGGATGAGGAGGAATCAGCAGGAGCAGCTCTTGGAATCCCAAGCGACAAGTGTATCCTTTTCTCATCATAGTAGTAAACAAAGGACTCTAAAAGCAGAGCATTGCTTTCATAACACATCTTAGCCTTTGTTTTAATTCCTGTACACCAAGTCCCCGACTTATGATCCGTTCCGGGAGCACGTTCCAGTCTGACAAAGTGAGTTTTGCACACCAATCTCACTTCTGTGGAGTCACAGTTTTGTCTGATGGCTGTGAATAGGGTTTATCTCGGTTCACAGAGAGCTTTTGCAGTTTTGGTGTAGTGATTTACGTTTCCAATCTTTCCACACGAAAAAATTAAATGCACCTAATTTTTATGGCAGTCCTCACTGCAGCTCGCGGAATGTCTGGTGGTCACTCGCAGCGTCTAACTCCATGTCAAACCGCATAGGTGAGATTGTTTTTTTTTTTGGTTCTGCATCATACTCTCGTGAGACTGCACCTCCAAATCGCGAGAGGAATCCCAGGTCAGCTGACCTTGTTTAAACGGTCCGGGAAGACATCAGTCACTACATGATGTTTACTGTAGGGCTGCAACAACTAATCGATAAAATCGATAATTATCGATAATGAAATTCGTTGTCAACGAATGCCGTTATCGATTAGTTGGGCTGCTCACGTTACTGAGGCGCGCGACCACAAGATGCACAAAGATACACAGTCGCTCGCGTAATGGAGGTTACAGAAGCGTTTGTAGGAAAAAGCGTGCGCCCCAAGTCCTCCAAGGTATGGGAGCAATTTACATTAAACGCCTCTTATCGGGCGTTAAAATCGAGCGGTTTTCTGCCGGTCGTAGCGTCCAGTGAGCGCGGATGAAGCGCAGAGGGTTTTCTACACGTCAGTGAGAGTTCACACGGGCTTTGGTGACATGCGTTTGTCCGGCTGCGCGTTTATACGGTGTCAAAAAAACGTTGCATGCAGCTTTTTCTTGGTGTTCAAATCCCAAGGAACGCAAGGAAAACACTTCTAGTTCGTTTTCTTCACGTTCATTTTACACTTCGGAGGACGGGATATACCCCATCATCCTACACGCTGTACAGAGGGAAATGCGGGAAAAGGGGCAAAATAAACAGAGTGAACCCAGTAGCGGCGAGTTTTCTTTCTCCCTACATCGCCGTATTACGAGAATTTTTAAAACAATAAGATTAATGTCTAGTATAGCAAAATGGTCTCTCTCTCTCATATATACTGATTTATTACTATATATATATATATATATATAGAGAGAGAGAGATCATATATATATTATTGAGACAACAAAAAAAGGATAAAATACACGAGAGAATCTAAATAATGTATAAACCGAAGTCTATTATTCTTTTTATTAAGTTGAATTAATTTAAGAGAATTTAAAATTGAGGTCATTCTTAATAATTGAATGTCAGTGGGGGTTTTTTTTTTTTTTAACTAATATATATATATATATATATATATATATATATATATATATATATATATATATATATATATATATATATAATTACACTGTCAACTTGCCGTCTGCAATTATTGTTAAAAACAAAAATGTTGATTTACATAAAATAAGGTTTAAATGTCAAAATTAAAGATCATTAAACTCTATGTGGCTTTTGCAGTTTTTAAAGTTTACTTTTACACATAAATAATACCCTGATTTATGGTTTTATATAGTTATAGGTGAAGCAAAACATCAAATTAAATCGGTTACGTTTTTATCCGATTAATCGGAAAAATAATCGCCCAACTAATCGATTATCAAAATAATCGTTAGTTGCAGCCCTAGTTTACTACTTGCTTGAATGGACACCATTTTGTCTCAGAGCGGCTGTTTCCATTTTTTTTATTTTTAACAGACTTGGGAAGATTTAAAACGAACCTCTTTCACGTTGTCATTATGAGGTATTGTTTGTAGAATTTTGAGAAATTATGAATTGAATCCATTCAGGCCGTTACTCATGTACTTCCCCGTCTAATAAAAACCAAACACCAGCCACTGATTTATTACTTTCAGATTATCTGTATTCGCGTTTCACCATGTTAACATCCTTTACTGCCGGCTTCAGCCCTGTTCAAGAACACCAACGTAGAGGACGTGTTGTGCCGGCGCCGGCAGCAGCGCGAGCAGGCCAAGGAGGGCGCGCAGAAGAAGAAGGAGCAGGACAAGATGCAGCGTGAGAAGGACAAGCTCGTCAAGCAGGAGCGCAAAGACCGCGAGAAGAAGCGCACACAGAAGGGCGAGCGCAAGAGATAGACGAAGAAAACGATTACGGACTAAAACCCCGAAGACGTGAGAGATGCGTGGACTTTGTTCTAGTTTCTTTTTTTCCCCTTTCTTTTATTAAAAAAAGTTTCAGATCTTCAACACCACACCTTAAACCTTTTAACACAGATCCCTAAATGTCTTTCTGAATATGGTGTGGATTAAAAAGCGCTGCTCCACCACTGTGTGAAAATGCATAATCCATTTCTCCTGATCCTGTGATTACAGCTTACGGACTCTTTTCATTTTTCAGCCTAATGTACTGCATCTGTTGTTTACAGATGGTAATGATAACCTAAAAGAAGAATAAGGGAAGTTGATGAATTCCTTCAATAAAATCTAGTCATTGGGATGAGATGAATGTCTGAAAGGAATATACAGTTTAAAAGCAAAACTTGTCACATCCCTCCTTATGTCTTTGCTCATCAATCAGACCATGCAAAAGTTTTGACTTATCCCTCATTTCATCAGATTTTGCATCCAAAGTCTCCAGGCTGTGTTGTTGATGTAGTCTTGAGGAACTTTTTAAGTCTCTTATTTTCAGTCCAGTCTCTTGTACTTGAGCAGTTTCAGAGGAATCATTATCGCACAAAAATCTAGTGAGGGCCAGATGAAGCCTCATTTAGGTGTCAAGGCTTTCCAGCCATTAGTTACCAAAAGGTTAATTTCATGAAACTTCATTCAAGGGCCCATTTTACTGCCATCTAGTGGACAAAATTTGTGTAGCAACTGGATTATAACCATATATAACATATATATAAATGTTTATGCAGAAAATCAACATCTCAGAATCTATGGAAATTTTACTGAAGCGTGCACAAGGCTGAGTCGGGTCACGCGCCTCGAAGCAAGGCTTAATTTGGACACGCCCCCTTCTGCTATACCGATACAAACTTTGGAGCTTCTGTATCATAGTAACATTAGTGATGGGAAGTTTGAATCATTTTAGTGACTCGGTTCTTTAAATCTCGTTCATCAAGATGAACTAATCTTTTTTAAATTTTTTTAGTCATTTAATTTATTTTGTTCTTTTGATCAGAAATAAAATAAACTGTTACATTTTCAATAAACAGACCCCAATACGTCTACATACACAAATCTTGTCTATAGTTCCAGTAAGTAAAATATTACAATGCAGCTACGGACATATTATGATAAACAGAATGAGTAGCTCACCTCTTATATCTTCTAGTCCGATTCGTTTGTTCTTTTGAATCTAATGCACCGCATAGCGTCTATGGGAGTCATGTGACAAAAGAACGACCGATTCGGACCAAAAGACTCAACGGTAACGACTCGTTTGTGTTTCATGTTCATAACCTACAGAGGTTTTGCGATGCTTTGTGCATGCGCGCCCAGTAGAAAATTAACGATTCGCTCTACAAGACTACTCGTTCTTCTAATTCACGTTAAAGACTCTTTCAAAGGGAACGAATCGTCCATGAAACGACCCATCACTAAGTAAGGTGCAGATGATGACAGATAATCAGGAGGGTGATTAGTACACAGATGATGCTGAATGCCGAGTGGCTGGAACAGATGAGAGGCAGAAGCTGCTAAAGTTGTTTCGTAAACAGACGATTTTTAAATAGTATCTCTTGGCACGTTTGTTCCCGCCGTTCCTTCAGTACAGTGTGTTCAAAGAGTCCCTCTGCAGTGGACATGTAGATGGGTTATGGGAAAATACTCTTTTAATATGGAAACTTTAAGGAATTAACTATGTGCGACAGACTGGTGGCGCCACATACTACCGCTATATAAGCGAGATTTTCTGAACGCACTGTATAACCTACACCATTTAATTTCATTTAATATGAAGAAATGAAGGGGGGACTCAAGACTTTTGTATAGTAGTGTTGAAGTTGCTGTCTTTTGTAACCAGACATGTACTACAGATGTAGTAGATATATGACGTACATAAAAAAATGTCTATATATGCACACAAAACAATGTTTTTTTTTTAACTTCTTACTTGTCCTTTCATGTAATTATACATCATTAACACAATTAACAAGCTGTTTGTTGAGGGAAAAGCTACAGTTGTTTCATAAGGGCACAAGAGGGCGCCAAACAAACATGCCCTTTTACTTAACAAGCCTTAACTAAATAACTTGAGATCTTTGTAACAATATGAACAAACAAATGCAAAGAGTACGAGGGGGTATTGTTTTCTTTATGCACTCCTTTACATTTGTTACAATTGATACATTTGATCTTTATGTTGTATCTGTAAAAGATTGAGTTTGTTTTTTTCAATTTCCATAATGATTTCTAAATGTTATAACCTTTGACTCAGAACAGATTTTATATTGAATAATAATCAAATTTACTGAGATTAGTTTCATGAATTCTTTGTAATTACAGTCAAATATATGAACACAATAAGGGTGTAAACGTCCTGCTAATAAAAGCCTTAAGCCAAGTGTCGTACCTCAATAACTGTAATTAGAATTTTACTTTTTAATTAAGGTTTCTGTGAACAATCAGGTGAAAATATTTCAGCAGGTCGTATCTAATTTAATGAATTAAATAATTTGATGAATTATGCTAGCAGTAACACCTTACTGGCAGTGTGTTGTGTTGTTTTTGTTGTTACTATGTTAAGTAATACCAGGTCAAATGCATTACTTAAGTCTCGGTTGTGTAGGAGCCCCGCCCAAGTATTGAGTCCACAAACAAAAATAATTTAGAACTTTGATTACGGCTTACGGTTCTTAAAAATAAAAACTTAATTATATTAAAATATTAGAATATTTCCTAAGATCAAAGAATTATATAAGAAATAATTAGTTTATTCACTTGATACTTGGTCGGGTCTCCGCGAATGAAGTACGAATAAAGAATTCTGTTTTTTTTCTTCTTTTTTTTATTTCAGTTTAAGACAACATAAAGATCCGTAAACGTAAATGATCCAAGTTAAAAATTTATAAACCGGCAACACAGTACAGAACGTTTAATATTTTAAGTATTATAGTATTGAAAAAAATGTAATGTGAATTCTTAAATACTTAAATCATAAAATACACTTATTGGTTGTTGAAACAAAATTTTGACCTGATAGCTGTTTTGGACGTCTCTCTTCGTCTCTGCGAGAAACAGAAATTTCATCAAAGACACTCTGCGATTAAATTTTAGTCATTTTCGAGGCCTGACTCTTATTTGATTGTTTGTTTATTCCCATGTTCACGATTATGTTAATATGGAGTTTACATCTTGAACCTTGTTGCTTTGCCCCACTGTGTGCTTTATCACAACAATTACATTTTAATATCTTTTGCAACGAAGTATAAAACAACAGGTTTTAAGAACTTAAGCTTGAGGGTTTTTTATTTATTTATTATTATTATTGTTAATTATAAACATTAATTGGAAACAGAAAAATTAAAATTGTCATTAGAACAATGACAATGGCATATCATAATCCATTCACTCAGAGATCATTGCTCTTCCCAGGTCTTCTGAGGGATTAAGTTTCTATCAACTTATAAATCTGATTCAACAGGACCGATCATTCTGAAAGAAGATGTATCCTGACTTGTGTTGCTCTGTGGTTGAAAACCTACACTGACTCGTTTGTTTACCTCAAGTTAACGCTTATTGAAAATAAATAAACTAAAACGATTAACAAAGGAAATTTCAGTGAGACAACAATTAGTTTTTTATGATTATGATTGTTCGAAACCAAATGCTGCAACATAACTATGTTGCAATAAATACATAAAATACTAATTTATAAATATAGCCAGAACCGGTTACAGCTTACTCCCAGAATTATTTTAAATCACAATAAAACTAATCCAGGATAAATTTTTATTATTATTTTTTTATTGTGGGATGTGGGAGTAACTGCGACTAAAATCTCAGGTCATAAGGGTGATAATCGTGTTATTCTTCAAACTCGCTGACCTTTAAATTATTTTTACAATGATTTTTTTAGACATTTAAAACCTTCCTGTTGTTTTCCGTTTCTGGATCTTGTCCCACACTAACTTTTTTTTTTTTTGCCTTTTTACTCTAGCACTTCTGGTCCGTCTTTTTCCCTTTCTCTCTGCATTCTGTCCACAAAAGACATGCAGCGTTTCAAAACTCCACCAACCACACCGTTGGCAAATAATCCACTATACCTTCAGCCCACTATTCTTTGGAAAAGTTGATTGTATTCATATATATATATATATATATATATATATATATATATATCATTTAGAAGTGTTAATAAGATTGATAAATGTTACCGAACTTAAGGAATCCATCTATTGCTCTGAACTGAGCCTACAGTATCATTCACCCTACTGTATCAAGAAATTTATGCAACAACGTTCGCTTTCTCCACCGCGCGCCTCATTGAGCCACACACACACTCTCACACGGGAACGACTGCCTGACGTAAATTCAAAGCACATTTTCAAGGGTCAACCTGCTCGGAATTGTCTTGCTCTAAATCTGAAGAATGTCCTTTGTCTCCGTCCTCGGCGCTGGTGCTTTTTTGAGGCAGAGTCATCTGCAGGGCGCACCACAGAGCGGTGCAGGACGTCCTAGTGCTCCTGCTCAGGTCCTTGATCGCAGAGGCCAAACGCGGGATCTCTGTAAAGGCACGAGAACATAATAAGCATAGTTTAAGGTTTATTGGCTAAACAAATGTATTATTTTGTTCTACATAATGCCACAACATTTATGTTCCCATCTGGCTCAGTTTTTTAAAGATGAGATCAGGGAAAGAATAAATGCTCCGTCACAATGGACTCATTTTCAATCCAGCAACCTACAGACATGCCAAGACCAGACATGTATAAAGTACAAACATCCTGTACTTGAAGAAAAAGTAAAAGTACTCCATTTACTGGTGCACTTGAGTAAAAGTACAGAAATATCCACCTTCAAATTTACTTAAAAATCACATGTACAGGGCTTGTGCCCACAGTAGCTATCGTCACAGTAAAAAATTCTCTCTCTTTCTATCTCTCTGCTTCCCGAATGTGATCTTGCTGTTTTTGTTGCTGTTTGTGAGCAGCTCCATTTCTGATTTCATCTAACACCTGTTACCTTCAAAGGAAAAGCGAGTCATGAGTTACACATAATAGTCAGCAGGTGGTGGCATTCACGCTTCAAATGTTACACTCCATTATGATTAGGTAACGGATCGGCAAACGGAAATGTAGTTACTTTTGAATGAAGTGAATGTTAAAAGTATCTTAAGTCTGCCAAGAACTCCATCAGCACCGTCCTTCGTGTTGAGGATCATTACCGGTGACAAAAAACCTCGGGTGTGTAGCTCTGAGACGAAGCAACAGTCTTCACAGTGGAATCGTCCCCAGAGCCGAGACCATAAATGGCGAATTGCACTGCCAGGTTTTATGGTGTCTGATGATCTGTAGAGTACGAATCTTTAAACTTTTTGATACTCTCATCCTATTAGCTTTGTAGTCATAGCTCCATATTAAACTACAAGAAGCACTGAAATGATCTGACCTAAATTCATGGACATGGGATTTTGTAATATGGAGTTAACAGATAAATATCTAACTACTACCTCTGTCCTCTCTGACGCTGCTTATGCCCTGTCTCTGCCTGCTGCTGCTGATGGACTCATCCTTACGGCGAGCCTGAGTGATATAGATCGCCTCTAGGTGCCGGTCCAGAGTCGAACTGATATTGGCATGGAGAGGAAAATTCCGCAAGCGCTCCACCTTCCCCAACAAGCTCACCACCTGGAGGCAAATGAAAATGCAATTCATGATGGTCAGTGTTAAATCTGTAAAATTGTGACTATACCCTCACCATCAGCCATACATTTGAAACCACTGATTTGTGAAGTTTAATATCATTAATAATATTAGATTTTTTTTTCTTTTTCTCTTATTTCTTTTTTTTTTAAAGCTATTGCTCATATTTTGATCACATTTTACTGTATATATTAATGTTTAACATACTTTGTATTGTAAATTATGCGTGTTCCCCCATTCTACCCTATCGTTCTCAAGAGCAGTAAACAAAGTGAGAATTTCATTGTACTAGTACATATGACAATAAAACTCTTGAATCGTGAATAAAGTGGTGGGATACTATATATAGTTAAATCATGGATTGTAAACATAATGCATTCCGGAAGAATGCTTGTATTTCACAGTGCGAAAGGTCTTAATACTGTAGCCACTGTAGCCACTGGAACGTCACAACATTTAGATATGGTCTTGTAGCCCTCTCCTGACTTGTGAGCAGCCACAATGCGCGGCCGCATGTCCTTACTGAGCTCTTTTGTCCTTACCCCTGACCGTCCACAAACCAACAGCAGAGAGCTATTACCTATTGGGAGAAGCCTGCGTCATTTCCGGTCAAAAAACTTGCTAGTTGAATAAAAGTAACTTTAAGTGAGAATTTGCCAGGAGTATGACACATATATATAAGATTATTAGTTTATTATTAAAGTAAATTTATGTTGCATGTAGCACCTTGGCCCTGGAGGAACATTGTTTCGTTTCACTGTGTACTAACTGTATATGGTTGAAGTGACAATAAAGCCTACTTGAACTTATATGCTGTACCAATTTGGTATATATGTTTATCATGTCTGCATAATTCTGTGCAAAATCATTCAGTATTTCCATATATAACTTAAAAATTAATAAACAAATAACATTAAAGGTGAATATGAGTTGAGAATAGGTTAAATGAGTTGTATGTGACTTGTACAAATAATGCATTTTCATGAAAGGAATAAAGGAATAAAGTATAAAAAGTATAAAGTATAATATATGCATGGCTGTAAAGAAATATAGTACAAGACAGACCAGTTTTCAGATGGAAACAAAAAACCTATTGTACGCTCCTGGGATTTGCATAAAAATAGAAAGGAGCTAATGTGACAAAGTTACCAGAAGAACACATATTCTCCAGCAAGCTCAGTAAAACCTAACAGCTGTTTTCTTATGAAACTGCACAAATCTGTGAATAAAACTCCCGATTTTAAGTTTTCAATCCAAATATTGACTGTTTATTTTATTACTCTTTATTGTTCTTTATAGAAGTTTCTTTCATACATAAATGTTTTCAAAACCATTTTTGCACAGTATTATAAGTAAAACAGCTGATAGGTTTTAGCTTGCTGGAGTATATGAGTTCTTCTGGTAACTTTGTCACGTACATTAGGTTTTTTGTTTCCATCTGAAAACTGATCTGTCTTGTACCATATTCTCCTGTAATGTTAGTTATTTATTAATACTGAATGATTTTGTGCATAATTATGCTGATATGATAAACATATTACAAAATTGGGACAGCATATAATATGGTGCCTAAGACTTTTGCACAATAAACACAGTACTGTATATAAATGAAAACAAGTAAATAGTTGATTTTTGGATGCAGGAAAAATAGGCAAGCCTAAGGACCTGAGCAAATTGTGAAGAATTTTGTGCCTGAGTCAGAGTACCTGCAAAATGGTCCGAATACAAAAATCCGGAGTAGAACTTATTTACTGTCTCTTTAGAAAAAACATTAGGGATTTTACTTTGGCTGTAGCTGAAGGTGTCTACAAACTACTCATCTCTGATTGTATTTTAAAGCCTTCTTTATCTACACCGCCTCCTATCTTTCCCAGGCCCACACGACCCATCCGTAAAAGTTCTAGATACTTAAGTACTAGATATTTATCACATCGCTGTCATGGTTTTATTCATAAAAGATTTGTGTGCTGACCTTGGCTTGCTCTCGAAACTGGTCCACTATTAGCCTGTCCACTCCGGTGGGGTTGAGAGGCAACTTGGGCACAGAGTTAGTGTTCGTCATGGATAAGATACACACGTCTGGAAAACTGTTCTGCAGGACAGTTTCAGCCTATTGAGGAATATGAAAAGATATACAGTACAACGTTTTCATGGCAGAATCGTTGTGTCCGAGTAATCGACCCCAAAAACACTACTTAATTGTTTATAGTTTTTCACTGTATCTTTTATATTGAGGTTCATTTTGCACAATACTTATTTATCAAGCTAGCTAGCTATTTATTTTATTAACCTTGCAGCACTACACACTTACCTTCTTTCTCTCCTTCTCCAAAACTCTCAACCGTTCAAGGCACTCTTCCAGATAGTAGTGTAGCTGGTTCGTAGTGTCACCGTGACTGTTGGTTGACCTCAGGTTACAGATTAACTCTGGAAAGACTCGGTCTCCTCCGGCGCGGTTCAGCCCCTGCAGGTAGGGGTTTCGGGCAAGGATTTCTGCGTCTGGCCATAATTCAGGGAGCACGTGGCATGGGTTCTGTCCCATCTGGTACACGGAAGGAAACATCTGGCATGATGCAGGTGTGGCCCCGTTGTGTCTGGCCTGACCTGTATAAGCATTGCCTCGAATCTGATACGGGTGCTGCAGCAGACCTTTTTTCTTGTCTGCTTCTTTGGGGAAGACAGCTGGGGCTTTAGGTTTTATTCCAAAACGTGGCGCATCAGCTATGAAGCCATTGGCTGAGGAAGTCTGCAACCTGGCCATTTCTGATTGTAGGTCGAAGTCTCCTCTGTCCATAGCGCCTCCTATCTTCCCCAGACCCTCAACACCCAAACCCAGGCCCACCTGACACATCTTTGCATCGCCCTGCCCGAAATCAGTGAAGGATTTAGGTGTGGTCCTCTGCATCTGTTGCTGTGACAGAACAGGCGCGAAATCAGCCATGAATTTAGATGTACTTGGATGGTTAGCGTTGAAGGTTGTTTTGGGTTGAGGCTTGGTGTAACCGTGGTACTGGTTTGACCTCCCATGATGGTAGTGATTGAGACCGGCTTGAACATTCCTTGCTTCTCTCTGGTTGGCTTCTTTGCTTTGTTGGGTTGAAAAGTTGAAAGAAGATGAGTAGGCTTTAGGAGGTTCAAAACAGTCTACTGACTGCTGACCGAATTCAAACTCCTCGGGAGTCCCAAACCCACTTCCTCTCTGCGCCCTTGCGAGTTCTCTCTTCAGACTCGAGATGTGACCCATGCTCTGAGCTGATTCTCTGTTATACATGCCCTCCTGCTCCCCAACAAGAAAAGCCTCCAAACTGTTAGGGAGCTTGCTGACGTCCTCCATGGAATACGGCGTGTTCTTTCCGATTCTCGATCCTTTCGATGCAGAGAAATCTTGGTATGGGCTAAAAAATGAGTCATTCATACCGGTCGGAAGACGGCAATCGTCATTAAGGACATCCGGGCGGCTCTCATCACTGATGCTCTGAAATCTGCTGTCTTTGACAGACACACCGTGCTCTGATTTACCTGGTCTGCCTTTGGAGAAGTTTGATCTCACCGCATGCGAGACATCAAAACCGGGAGGGGGTCTGGGTAAATTCGGAAACACTGAGGTGTAGGATTCAGATTTAGATTCTCCATTGGAGGTGGAAAACAACCAAGAAGGGTCAGCAGCAGCAAAGCTACTGAAATGTGTTTGAAACACGTCAGAGCTTTGATCGGACTCTCGTTCCACTGGACGAGTGTGGAGCTTGATGCCTGGTTCAGGATTGTGCTGCATTCCAGAACTATACTGTGCCTTAACTTCGGAATTAAAATACTGCAAGCTGTTCTCCTGAGACATCGGGGACCACCCAGTCGTAAGACCCGTTGACATTCTATGGATAAATTTTTTTTGTTTATTAAAAGCATTTTTTTTTAAGTACATATCATGGTCTTTGTCATTAAAAATTACAGCAGGGGTTCCCAAACTAGGACTAGGACACTTCAGACAACACATATATATATGATTTTACTATTTTAAAGTACAGTAAAAAGTTCTACAGGGTCGGTGACCAGTAACTAGGCATCAAAGATTGGTAATAAAGTCTGTATTCCTAATACACATTTATTAAATCAAATTTAATAAATGCAAAAGAGGAGGTGAACAGGACAAAACAGGACTTGCACACTGGAGGAACTGGGGGCAGTACATGTACAATTTGCTTCAATAAATTTATATTAGAAATATGGACTTTATTACCAATTTTTAAATGCCTAGTTACTTTTAACCCAGCCTGCATTTTATTTAAGTGCAAGCCATTTGAAATGCTCTTTTAGTCTTTCAATTCAATTCAATTTGTATTGGTATCCTTCAATCCCCTGACATGCAGCACTATTTTTACAATACAAGTTTAGCAATTCAAACTGACAAATTTCTACCTCTGCTATTTCCTGAATGCCAAGTGAAACAACAGACGTAGGAGAAAGAAAATCTTTATAATAAATAAAGATTTCACAACCTTGGAATCTCACCACATGTTAATTGGGGCCATCTGACCAAAAATATTGGAAACCCCTGAAGTACAGCAATGAACAGAATTTATTATACATTTGCAGTACTTTTAACATATAGCGTTTACTAACTCTTGACAGAAGTACGAGTCCATCGGATCAACCTCCTCCAAGATGGTGGACACTAATCCATAGAGGTCAGCCTCGCTCCCACAATCAATACCGTCTTTAACGTTCCTGTCAGGGACATTGTGTAGCATGTTTCAGTAATCTACCAATACGACATTGGATGATTTGATGGCAATTTTGTTCAAAGTCTTTGCAACATCGTTAGATTCATTAGTTTTCTCACTTAAAAAACAAGTTTGGCATTTAAACAATACAAACTAACTTTAAATATAAGAGTTCAACTTTTAACTTATTAATTTTTATTCAATTAAGCCAAAAAACTTGCACTGTTACTGAACAGAACGTATCTTAGATTAGATTCAACTTGTCTCTGTCCACCACCGTAATTATTATACCTAAACAAACTTAACAAATAATTCACGCCTTTCAGACGGAATTAAAATGTGTAAACAGTTCCGTGTGCGCTGAACGTTTTACCGTTCTTTGGCGTTTTACCGCCTTAAATGCCCATCCTCCCTTCCCCCACTTTGACTGAAAAGCGTGTCATAGTACATAATCTGAATAGTTTCTTCTGATTCTGAAAGCACTGCCTACTTTACATTTTTGTAATGTTTCTTCTTATACACCGCCCTGTATATTTTCATTTCATACAGCTTAATATTTTTTTAGAAGATGATTTTTTTCAGTCATGTGGATAAGTGTGTTCTGAGAGTCGCAGAATAGATTTTGAAAGTAATTCTAACTGTTTCATCAATAGATTCATTTTTACATCCCCATAAAACATACATACATACTAGATGTCAAAAAAGGTTATATTTCCAAAATGACTAAAAAAAATAGTACAACATGTCAGACATCTTTATTTTTGTTTATAAAAATTTATTTGACCTGTTTCTGGGGATGCTCTGAGCACAATCCATCTGTTGGTAAGGCTCTTCCTGCATCGCCCAGGAATGGTAGGGGAGAGGCTCATCGGAGGAGAAACCTTGCATCTCAGACAGTCTTCCACTTTCTTCATTACTATCGTTCTGTTTTTGATAACAAATAAATAAAACGACAAGTGAGGAGAATCACATAATCACATTATTTTGCCTGTTATCAAGTTAAAGCTACTTTGAACATAAAGGTTAATAAAGTACTGACGCACTTGAAAGCTATATGTGGAGTAGCATGAGTCTGATCCTCCACTATGACACACATCGAATGGCATCATTGCTCCATTTGCATCCACAATGATTTTACTTCTTGTGGCATTATTTACCTTTAAAAAAATACATGTATTATAATAATAATAATAAAACATTTTCATTACTTGCCTTGCCTTACGTTTATTTACATGGTCAAGTTCTGTCAGCTGACGAATTTACTCAAACCTGCACATGTATTATTTGTAAAGCATTTCAATTTAATAGGTATGTAATGTCTACTACAGGCACGAACGTATGATGTTACGTATTTAGTCTTCCTGGGACAGGCTCCGAAAGCACCATGACCAGGATTGAGTAATAACTAAAGATAAATAAATGAATGAACTGTGATTTACCTTATGCCATCTACTATTGGGAGATAGTGACAGACACCATACATGACATAAAAATGCATGTGCAAAATTTCATATCATAGATGTAGAAAACTGAAGCAGGTATTAATGATCACTTGTTCCATAACACCAAACGTTAGGAACGTTTTAGATAGAGAACTTGGTATTAAATGTCTGATCACCACTGTTATACCTATAATTATATTACTTTGCTCGATGCACGCCCATCGGCCAAAACATGGTATTAGTGATAAAAAGTGTCTCATCTAGGTAAAAAAGTGAATTTTTAGAAAGGATCATATACTTTGTTTTGGCTGAACATTCTGGCTTGTGTGGGAAGTAGTGATGTAGTGGTCTGGTATATTTCCAACCCGCGGGTCCCTCTTTTATGAAATTATTTGGCCCGCCCCACACCACTGTAATAAATTCCCGACTTCAATTTCTCCCGCACCCATCTCCACTTTTATTTCTTTGTTTTTGTTGTGACTGGCAGCGGTGGCTGCTTGGCGCTTTCGTGACTTGTCATGTGAAGTAACCTTGTCAAAGAACTTGATAAAATATGAAAATAGATATTCCCAAATATTTAATAAGGCGATAGGGAATTGCACGTGACATACATAGATTTTTTTTTTGTTTGTTTTTAAAGTGACAATTTCTTTACCCGCCCCAACCCGACCCGCGCGTTACCCGCGGTGTCCGCGGGTTACCAGACGCATCACTAGTGGGAAGATTAGAGAGAGGTGTAGGATGACATTCACACACACAATAATCTTTTTATTTTTGCGTGACTGTGCACAGTTTATTAATCTGAACGCTCAGTTTTATTATTCCGCATGCATGATGATTCCGAGTCTCTGTGCTCAGTTCAGTATTTAATGGCGCAAGATTTTTTTTTTTTTCTCCCTGGGAAAAAAAGGGTTTATGTAAACAAGGAACCTCTTTAAATCACACTTGTTTTTGGGTCATTTTGACGATTTCACAAAAATGTGACATTGCATTATCATTCAACAGATTTTAATCTCTCGCATCTTTTTAGTATCTTTTTAACCTTTTCATTCACGAAGGCCGTTGTTGCAGTACAGTTAATAAGGAACAGTCACTACACTCAGACACATGAAAATTGCTGTACGTGCGTCACATGGTCACAATGTTATAGTAAACAGTACATGAGCGCACGGATGTTGCCTGCACAAGCGACAAACGCGCGCTGAAAGGGGGGTGGGGCATACGAGATGATTACCCACAATCCTTCAGTGCACGTGCATGTGTATGGTAGAGAGAGAGAGAGAGAGGAACCACTGACTCAGTTGTAATCAACTATGTGTACTACTCGTATTTCAAGCCCACGCTGGTTTCCCAAGTAAAAAATTTATTTAAAATTTTTGCTTGTCTTGCAAACCACTCGCAGACCAAGTTACTCGCAATCCAAAGTTTTACTGTATATGTATTCGGATACAATATCATTGTCATTTCATACAATGCCATTGCATGTTTGGCCATATACTTGTGTCTATATAGTGTATGTTCCTTCTTTCTATTCTCATTTTATTTTTATTTTTTTTTATCATTTAACATGTCAAACATTGTAAATAATGAATGTAACTTTTATGTCATCTACAGAATTTTTGAGGTTGCTTTAAAAAAAATTTCAAGAGCAACGATCTCTCTCGGGTGCCTTCCTAATTCATCAGCTATTTCTCTATCGGTCTATAAGGTCTATAAGGACGAGACTGGAGAGTGTCACGCTCGCTCAGAGATTTCGGAGGAGACCAATAGCAACCAGATATCTACTTCTTCTGCTGTCAGGTACTATGAACTTCCATATCTAAATTCAATACGTGGCCAATGAAACTGTATCTTTCTCCAGAGCACATTTGCCAGCGGACTCGTGAACAGTTTCAAAGCCCGGAACAATTGAGTCCCTCTGAAAGTGCCTGCCACACCCTTTATGAGGCAGGAAAACTTTTTTTTTCCTTTGTAAAATGTATTAAATATTATACAATCATTTTGCTCTAGTAATATAATTAATAGTGATTTATTTATATTTTTAGGTTGCTTAAATTATATATATATATATATATATATATATATATATAAAATAAATTAAATATTTTATATATATATATATATATATATATATATATATATATATATATATATATATATATATACTAAAAAAAACTATGTATTTGCTAGAACCAGTCAGGACCTTAGCCAGCTTTCTGATGCCTGCTGTGACGGTTAGCCTGAGAGAACAGAACGACCCCAGACACGACTTAGCATAATGCTAACAAACTGCCTCAGATTTTAAACTGCATCAAAAACGTTCGGTTTCACGAATTATAGAAACAAACGTTATCCTTACTGTAATATATATTATATTTGGATGTTTTTGTATTTTTCCTTTTGATTATTTCACTCTGTTGTGTAGGAGTTTGACATCATCAGCTGACAGAACTTGGGCAAAATAGCAAAGCTAAGCTAAAACGAGCTCATACATAATTATCCACATTAACTATGACGTATCATATTTCTTACCTCCATCTCTAAGGACAGCATATACGGTGAAATGCGCACTTAGCAATTTCTCGACACGATTGTGAGTTTCATTTACGGTGTAAAACGTTAAACCGACACGCGAGACTAGAATCTCAGCGTGGCTCGCGCTCGCCAGTTATTAAAAAAAATTTCTCGCGATCCTCGCGAGGCATTTTCCTCAGCCATTAACTTCCCATTGAAGTTATCCCTGCGTTACGATTAGTCACTCTGACTCTGCCCGTCCAATCAGAATGCGCATTTGGTTCGGTAAAGGGGCGGGGATTCAGTACCATACCAACAACAACAAAAAAAGGTTTAATTAACGTCAGTGCTGTTCAGTTCGTAGCGGATAAAACAAGAAATATATTCAATATAACAGAAACATGCATAGAATTAGATTAAAATAGAATAAACATTATTACATTGTTGTATTTTAACAATGTTTTATATTATCATTCATTTTATACGGGTTCATTTAACTACTGGACGAGTTTTCTTTCTAAAATGTCTATAAAATTATTATCCACTATGTTGCAATACCGCCACCTACTGATCTCTCTCTCTCTCTCTGTCAGTTTAAATCGTCTTTTCTAGTCGCCATTAAAACCCATCACATACTTCACTCAAAAGCGCTTGTGTAATAGGAGTAACTGTTCTCTTGTTTGTTATTATGTCATGTTATACGACTTCATTTAACATTAACACTCCCTGGGAAAAGCTTCAGCAATGCATTGATTTGGCAAATATGCATTTGCTTGTTATGCCAGTAAAATATGTATAATGCTTTATTATAGATAGATAGATAGATAGATAGATAGATAGATAGATAGATAGATAGATAGATAGAAAGGTGAACAGTTAGACTGATTGGATGGTTGATTGCTATTATTAATATTATTATTGTGGTTTTGTAGTAATATTGTAGTAAAATAAATATTAAAACATTTTACTTTGAACTTGAATAATTGACAATAATTGACTAAAATGGCAATGATAAATGTTATGTGTGATAGATAGATAGATAGATAGATAGATAGATAGATAGATAGATAGATAGATAGATAGATAGATAGATACAATTAAAACACACAACCATTAGTTTAAAAAAAACTTTATTCTTCCAAAGTCCTAGTCAAAGTTAAAACAGTGATCTGAAAACAGGTTTTGTTTTGCTTAAAGGTGAGTAAAATACACCAGATGCACATCACTCTATTACTGATTCTTTTATATTAGAACATCATAACTATTTTTAAAAAATTAGCACAGTTTTGACTTGTGAAGACTTTCCCCTCAATGTGTCAGACACAAAAAGAGTCTATGGAAACAAGTTTATTTCTCAGCATGTGAATCTGAGTGAAGCGTGTCTCTCCATGTAAAACAGAAATTGTTTGGATGGCTTCATATGTGTCCGTCCAGTCCTTTTGGAATTCAATGTTCAGAGCACAGACCTGACCAAACATCACTTCCAAAGCTGATCCATAGTCACCAAGACCCTCAAGGACGTCTACAACTCCATCAGCTTGTTTGCTCCCCACCTGTAGATCCAAAAGGCCAGCCGTCACCCCTCTGACCCAATCCTCCACAGCAGAGCTCTGGTTAAAGAAAAGAAGAACAGTCTAGTAAAGTCAAAGACGATACATTTCACAGAATATCTAGTTATGATTAAAAAAATACATTAAAGAGTTATGTAAAAAAAAAATGTAAAAAAACAACGGGTATTTACTCAATTCGGTTTTCTTACAAATGAGTTAAACGATATAACTCTAATGAACATTAGCGACTCTGAAGCCAAACTTACACGGATATTTTTATGTCCCTTAACTTACCGAGGACTGCAGCGC
This sequence comes from Channallabes apus, assembly GCA_030522415.1. Lineage (NCBI taxonomy): Eukaryota > Metazoa > Chordata > Actinopteri > Siluriformes > Clariidae > Channallabes > Channallabes apus. The sequence continues at coordinate 30,295,716 of CM060121.1, forward strand.
CGCTAATCCTTAACTGTCAAACACTTCGGGGTTTCTCGAACTTTCGTTAGCTGAGCGCTCGCGCGGCCGTGTGTGGAGCAGGACGCTGTTGCTAGGCAAAAGAGGGGGCGGGGGAGGGGAGGGGTAGAAACGGTCATTAAAAGTTTAGCTCGCTAGCTCCTGTACAGTCTAACGTTAGCTAAGCTCACCTCAGTAATGTCAGGGTGCCTCAGTATAACGATAAGCAGAAACACACCGGCCTCACCTATATAACGTTATATATAACTGGAACATATTTTATTTAATAATAATAATAATAATATACTTACTCTGAATAAACAGTCCACAAAACGACCATCTTCGCCTGTTTAGGGCAGTTTGAGTGCAGTCCGGCGGGGGGGGGGGTGTTTTATCAAGTCACGTGATTGTATCTCAGGGAAGGTAAATTGCTGGCTCAACTTGAGTTTTTTGGTTTATTCAGTCTATCTTCATAGTATTCAAGAACACAGTATTAGCTGTTGTCTCAAAAAATACCACTCTAAGAAGTTAGACAAACAATACAATATTAATCAATTTAATATTTATCTAGTTGGATTTTTACAGTGTAGAAGAAGAAGCAATATTTGCAGTAACATTAGTATTGGTAATACAAATGTACCCTTTTTATCAAACTAGTACAAACCGGATTCCAAAAAAGTTGGGACACTAAACAAATTGTGAATAAAAACTGAATGCAATGATGTGCAGATGGCAAATGTGAATATTTTATTCAGAATAGAACATAGATGACAGATCAAAAGTTTAATCCGAGAAAATGTATCATTTTAAAGGAAAAATATGTTGATTCCAAATTTCACGGTGTCAACAAATCCCAAAAAAGTTGGGACAAGTAGCAATAAGAGGCTGGAAAAAGTAAATTTGAGCATAACGAAGAGCTGGAAGACCAATTAACAGTAATTAGGTTAATTGGCACCATGATTGGGTATAAAAAGAGCTTCTCAGAGTGGCAGTGTCTCTCAGAAGCCAAGATGGGTAGAGGATCACCAATTCCCACCAATTCGCAATTCCGTTGCGCAGAAAGATAGTGGAGCAATATCAAAAAGGTGTTACCCAGCGAAAAATTGCAAAGACTTTGCAGTTATCATCATCAACTGTGTATAATATCATCCGAAGATTAAGAGAATCTGGAACAATCTCTGTGCGTAAGGGTCAAGGGCGTAAAACCATACTGGATGCCCGTGATCTCCGGGCCCTTAAACGACACTGCACTACAAACAGGAATGCTACTGTAAAGGAAATCACAGAATGGGCTCAGGAATACTTCCAGAAACCATCGTCAGTGAACACAATCCACCGTGCCAGCCGCCGTCGCCAGCTGAAACTCTACAGTGCAAAGAAGAAGCCATTTCTAAGCAAGATCCACAAGCACAGGCGTTTTCATTGGGCCAGGGATCATTTAAAATGGAGTGTGGCAGACTGTTCTGGAAGACTGTTCTGTGGTCAGACCAGTCACGATTCGAAGTTCTTGTTGGAAATGTGGGACGCCATGTCATCCGGACCAGAGAGGACAAGGACAACCCAAGTTGTTATCAACGCTCAGTTCAGAAGCCTGCATCTCTGATGGTATGGGGTTGCATGAGTGTGTGTGGCATGGGCAGCTTGCATGTCTGGAAAGGCACCATCAATGCAGAAAAATATATTCAGGTTCTAGAACAACATCTAGTCATCTCCTTCAGGGAAGACCCTGCATTTTTCAACAAGATAATGCCAGACCACATTCTGCCTCAATCACAACATCATGGCTGCGTAGGAGAAGGATCCGGGTACTGAAATGGCCAGTCTGCAGTCCAGATCTTTCCCCTATAGAGAACATTTGGCGCATCATAAAGAGGAAGGTGCGACAAAGACGATTGAACAGTTAGAGGCCTGTATTAGACAAGAATGGGAGAGCATTCCTATTTCTAAACTTGAGAAACTGGTCTCCTCGGTCCCCAGACGTCTGTTGATTGTTGTAAGAAGAAGGGGAGATGCCACACAGTGGTGAAAATGGCCTTGTCCCAACTTTTTGGGGATTTGTTTACACCATGACATTTTGATTCACCATATTTTTCCCTTAAAATGATACATTTTCTCAGTTTAAACTTTTGTTCCATGATTTATGTTCTATTCTGAATAAAATATTGACATTTGCCATCTCCACATCATTGCATTCAGTTTTTATTCACAATTTGTTTAGTGTCCCAACTTTTTTGGAATCCAGTTTGTACAAATATTCTGAATGTAGATTGATAGATAGATTGGATGGTTGATTGATTGCTATTATTATTATTATTATTATTATTAATAATAATAATAATAATAATAATAATAATAATAATGGTGGTGGTGTTTTTTTTTGTAATATTGTAGTAAAATAAATATTAGCAATATTAAAATTATTACATTGAATAATTTGACCCCGAATTATCTGAGATTAAAGAATGGAAGTCAAAATAATAGACTAAAATGGCATTGATTAATGTTATTTGAGATATTGATTAATGTTATTTTGCCTGTGACTGAGCGTATATGTATCTGTGCTCTGAGATGGACTGGCACCCTGTCCCGGGTGTACCCCACCTACTGCCCGAAGTCTCATGGCTTAGGCTCCAGGCTCCCATTGCCTTATGTATGCATAACCACAAGGTGGTAGTGTTTGAACAAATAAATGAATAAATTGATGGTTATAGGTATAGATATTATTTATTATCTATTTCTATTTTCCTCTCTATTTAAAGTAGTATTATAATGCATGATATGCAGTTTCCTTTAAAATTAACACTCACTGGGACAAGCTTTAGCAATGAATTTCTTGCCAACTCTGCCCTTTTGTTATGCCAGCAATAAAGATAGACAGATAGATAGATAGATAGATAGATAGATAGATAGATAGATAGATAGATAGATAGATAGATAGATAGTAAATGCATTATTACTATTATTATTATTATTATTATTGTAGTAGAAGAAGAAGCAGTACTTTGTTGTTTGCTTTTGCAGAAAACTAGTAAAATATCCTGAATTTGGATTAGATAGATAGATAGATAGATAGATAGATAGATAGATAGATAGATAGATAGATAGATAGATAGATAGATAGGCTTAATGTCTTTTTCTGTTTTTTTTTTCTTTTTCTTCATCCTCCTCCACCTCCTCTTCTTCTGGTAGTGAATTTATATATGAATTTATAGTTTTGTATTATTTATTTATTTATTTTACTTCAACATGCACACTGATTTGTCAATGCATGGAGGACAGAGATAGAGACACACAGAGAGAGAGAGAGAGAGAGAGAGAGAGAGAGAGAGAGATTTGTAAAAATAAAAAAAATAGGCAGCTTGGGGAACACTTTTTGTTTTTCTTTTTTCAAATAGTTTGAAACAGGAATTTATCCCATGTGTAATATGTCGTGCCTTGTCGTGTGTGTGTGTGTGTGTGTGTGTCTGAGGAGGTCGCCAGATTGTGGTTCCTCAGAAATCCACCAGACGGCAGCTCAGTTAAACTGAAGGAGTCTGGAAGAGTGACTGTTTCAACCTCCGCTAAATCCCTCCTCCTCCCCATATCACTTGCGAGACAGTGCGGAGAGAGAGAGAGGGGGGGGCTTGAAACTGTTCAACGGGACAAAGAGTGGAGGGGGGAAAAAAGTCGAGCAGTCAGTGCGCGCGAGCAACACGTTTCTCCTGGACGTGAAAGTTTTTTATTTTTCCTTTAAAGTTCTTTGAAGTTCGGTTTTCCGGTTGATTTCAGTGCTAGAAAAATAATGTGCTGTTCTCAATCCTAACTTCGCGCAGACTTTCTCTCTCTAGTTGAGGCGCTTGATCCGGGACAATGGAGACTAGTGGGAGCTCAGCTGCCTTCTTGACATTGCTGCTGTCCTCCTGCCTGGTCTCAGGATCTGGTCAGTACCAAGGAGATCATGGAATAGCTGTGCCTGATCATGGATTCTGTCAGCCGATCACTATTCCCCTGTGCACAGACATTGCCTACAACCAAACCATCATGCCGAACTTGGTTGGACACTACAACCAAGATGACGCCGGCTTGGAGGTCCATCAGTTCTATCCGCTTGTCAAGGTACAGTGTTCTCCAGAGCTCAAGTTTTTCCTTTGTTCCATGTACGCGCCTGTATGCACCGTTTTGGAGAAAGCCATTCCTCCATGTCGGTCTATATGTGAAAGAGCTAAGCACGGCTGCGAGGCGCTCATGAACAAGTTTGGGTTTCAGTGGCCGGAGCGCCTGCAGTGTGAGAACTTCCCAGTGTTGGGAGACGGTCAAATATGCGTTGGGCAGAATGACTCGGTGGCCACCGTGGCTCCTGCACATGTGCCCGCTGCCGGCACTCCAGGGGTCCATTTATATTCCACGCCAGAGAGGCCGTTCCGCTGCCCGCCGACTCTCAAGGTCCCGTCCTACCTTAACTACAAATTCCTCGGGGAGATGGACTGCGGTGCTCCATGCGAGTCATCCAGGACACATGGAGCTTACATGTTCTTCACCGACCAGGAGATTGAATTTGCTCGTGTCTGGATTCTAATCTGGTCGTGCCTGTGCTGTGCATCCACGCTGTTTACTGTGACTACCTATCTAGTGGACATGCAGCGTTTTAAGTATCCCGAGCGCCCTATTATTTTCCTGTCCGGCTGCTACACTATGGTGTCCATCGCATATATTACTGGCTATTTCCTCGGAGACAAAGTGGCATGCAACACGAGCTTCGAAGGCAGCTATAAGACGATAGTCCAAGGCACGAAAAGAGAGGGCTGCACCATCCTCTTCATGATGCTGTACTTCTTCAGCATGGCGTCCTCCATATGGTGGGTTGTGCTGTCCTTGACCTGGTTCCTTGCTGCAGGGATGAAGTGGGGGCACGAGGCCATCGAAGCCAACTCGCAATACTTCCACCTGGCGGCATGGGCTGTGCCGGCGGTGAAGACCATCAGCATCCTGGCCATGGGACAGATCGACGGTGATGTTCTGAGCGGTGTCTGCTTCGTAGGCCTGACCAACGTTGACCCTCTGCGCGGCTTTGTCCTGGCACCATTGTTCCTCTACCTCTTCATCGGGACGTCCTTCCTGCTGGCGGGTTTCGTCTCTCTGTTCCGCATCCGTACCATCATGAAGCATGACGGAACCAAGACGGAAAAGCTTGAGCGCCTGATGGTGCGTATCGGCGTCTTTTCCGTGCTCTACACGGTGCCGGCCACTATCGTCATCGCTTGCTTCTTCTACGAGCAGGCCTTCCGTGAGCACTGGGAACGCAGCTGGGTCAGCACACACTGTAAGACCCTGGCTATCCCATGTCCGTTGCATCCCGCGCCACGCATGACCCCAGACTTTACCGTCTACATGATCAAATACCTCATGACCCTCATCGTGGGCATCACCTCTGGCTTCTGGATCTGGTCCGGAAAAACACTGCACTCATGGAGGAAGTTCTATACACGTCTGACAACTGGACAACATGGCGAGACCACGGTGTAGAAGAAAATGTACTCTTCCGTAAGGACACAGCAAGGAAATGCGACTTTCTTCTTTTTGGGTTTTTTGTTTTTTGGAGACATTAATGACTTTTTTTCACTCACAAAGACAGATTGTGGAACTCGTACGTCTGTGCTTATCATCAGTATTGGTCATTATTGACATTTTGCTGTTGAATATCGTATGTCATTTGTAAGATATTTGACGAATGAGGAGATTAGAAGTGTTGTCTTTTTTATTTTGTAAATTGGTGTTGCTTTATTTTGACGTTTCGTGCTTGCAAATGGACAAACTAAATAAAAAGCCAAATAAGAACGCTATCAAGGACTTCCTAAGAGGAAAAAAAAGAAAGGAAAAAAAAGGCCATTTCCGTACCACGTGCTGAACCACTTTGGTCCTCACTGCTTTTTTTTATACACTCCTCGCTCTTCCTCTTCAACTCCTAAACCTAGATCAAGATGCCAGCTGGGAATCCGGCAAGCGGTAGACGGAGGAGGAGGAGCAGGAGAAGGAAAACGCCTTTTGTATGTGGAATTCTTTCTCGCAGCAAACGGTGTTTAAGACGTGCCTCAAAGCACTGTAAATAATATTTGTACAAAACAAAAAATATATATATATATGAATATAATTATATATTTGTATTTAAACAGCTGGGTTATACTCTTTATTATCATTATTATTATTATTGCTTTATCTCTGTCTGCTGCTAATGCACACACATTCACACACGTGCGTGCGACAGTTCTGTAATCAGAATTCTCCCTTACGTGTACGTACAGAAAGCTGTTTCGAATAAAAAAAAAATGTAAGAAAGAAAAGAAAGGTTCCCTAAAAACAGAACACTACCTCCACACTGCCCCCAATTTTCCCCGCGCTCCATATCGCGTGCCTTTCTCTTTCTATCTTATCCAAGATAACCCAGAGCCTTCGGAAGCATGAATGGACATTTGTGTTTGCGTGTGTGTGTGTGTGTGTGTGTGTGAAGGGGTTAAGATGGGCGATGGAGAGACGGGGAACGAGGGTGCTGTTTAAACAGGCTTCATTTTGTAGGTGGAAAGTGTGAAGGAGACAGCTCTTGACAAGCAAATGGGTTTCACATGACATGAAGAAGCGAAGGGGGGGGGGGGGGCGTTTGGAAGGAGGAAATAAAAAACCAAGGAGCACATGACAACAGGACGAGTCTGTGTGTGTGTGTGTGTGTGTGCGCGTGCATATATTTTAGCTTTTCTTGCATCTTTTTCAAGGTGCAACTTCCAAATCCTGAGAACGTAACCCAGGATTCGTGGCAGTTCCAAAAGTTTTGGCACCCGCCTGTCTTTCACCATTGTCTCCTTACATTCCGTGCAAATGTTGATCAAGTGCCTGTTTCGGTGACCTGGCTTGCTTTGTCTCCACTGGCAACTATTAATCCCAGCATTCTTTCAGACCTCTGTATATATATATGTGTGTGTGTGTGTGTGTGAGAGCTGTGTAAGCTCATATTTCCAGTCTAATGCATGCCCTTGAGGCAGTCAATTTCACGCTCAGTCCTTCAGACAATAGCAGCATTCTGTCTTTACCTTACATCTCTGGCAGTTCACATCGAAAACTTGGCCCGAAGTTCAGGCTGTTGTGTCTGTCTGGGTGTGAACGCATATTTTCATGGATCAGGTGCTCGAAAAGAAAGGAAAAAAACCGACTTTCCCTGCCGAGTAACCCGGAGTTATGGTCTGTTTTCAGTAAAAGCAGCGTTTAATTTTCTCAGCGTGGCGGTGCGACTGTGGTGCGACTTGTGGGTGTCTTTCGAGGGATACGTATACACGAGATAAGTCTTCGTGTCGGTTTGGACACCACATCCTAGTCTGATTCCGAGTGGTGGCGGCGACGATGGGAGGGTGTGGTGCAGCGGCACAGCGCGACCTTCACGAGGGAGCTCGAATTAGAAACTGCGGAACAATGTAGTGGCGCGAAACAAGAATAGATCGGTTGGGAATCACAGCTCTCGGCTATAATCTACTTTATAAAGCAGAAGTAGAAGTTCGTTTAAGGCGCTCTTCTTTTTCCACTAAGTGTGGTTCTTACAAGCAGCACATATGCTATGTTACAGAATCGCGCAATAAAACTACATACAGATATGAACATGAGGATTTTGTAATCAGATCTGAAGCTCGTTGGGCAAATATGTCAACGTTGAGGTACTTCGGAATGCATTTATAGCATCTTTAGTAACCTTTTGGTTGGCGCTGTGGTGGTTTAGTTTAGTTTGCATTATGGGTAATTTTAAGCAGGACCAGAAAACGCGCTCGGAGTTCAATTATCAATTCAGTTCACTCGACGTTGAAACGAAACGCTTTTTCTTCAGTTTCACGCTGTATCTCACACTCCTTTATTGGATTACAAAAAAAGTTCAAACACATGTCTACACAATAATGCACGCTGACTAGATAAAACAGTATTGGATGAAAGAAATTAGTTCTCAATGCTTTCCAAACTCATTTCACTATCATACTTACTGGTCCATTAATCATACACTGAGCATCATTATGGAGACGGCTTGGGTTGGGCACAATTTCTTAACATTTGACACGAATAATATCCATTTACAATAATCTATCATCTTCTGTGTGTGTGTGTGTGTGGTTAATCTCAACATCCTGTGATCATTGCATCTGAAACAAAACAAAGTAATACACTGCCCGGCCAAAAAAAAAAAACCACATTAATATTTAACTGTACCACGTTTTGCTTTGATCATGGCTGTGGGATCATTTCAATATGCTGATGCAATGTCACAAAATTTCTTTCTGACCCTTCATTTCTCTCCAAGGACTCGTGTTGTTGATGGGAAAGTTGGACTGCTGCATAAAGTCTTCTTCAGGACCTTGTTTTTGTACACGTAACGTTGCTGAGCCTAGACCTGACCAACCCCAGATCATAACACTAGGGATCATAACGCTGATCATAACACTGCGCCCGAGGTGAGGCCGTGTAAAAGCCTAGACCTGACCAACAGATGCAACCCTAGATCATAACACTGCTTCTACAGGTTTTTACAGTAGGCGCTAGGCACGATGGGTGCATCACTTCATCTGCCTCTCTTCTAGAATGATAAATCTGGACTCATGGATCCGTTCTCACTGATAAGTGGTTTTCTTAAGATTACACAGCTGTTTAGTCCCAAACCCTTTGAGTTCATTGTGCGTGTGGAATTTTCACTATTAAACATTGCTGTGAGTTCGACTGTTGTTGTTGTTGTTGTTCTTTTTTTTAACGTTTTAATGTCACCAAATATTTAAAATCATAAAAAAAAAATCCAACTACATATCTTCCTCGAAGATGATGGTTCAGGTCTATCCGTTATCCGTCCAAGTTTCAAATGATGCTCTAGTCTAGTCAAATGTTCTTAACCCAATTTGTATTAGTTTCAACAATCTCCTTTGTTGCCAATAATTTGACCTTTCTCAAACAGAGCCACGATCAAAGGATATGTCTATGAGAAGCTCCTCGCTCCATCAGTTAGGGTTAAATAACCAATTGCCAGCTGAAACATGTTAATCACTGCAGTAATTATCCAATGGAAGTCTCTTGACTATTTGCTTAAATAAATCCAGGTGGCGACTATATATATATATATATATATATATATATACTGTATATATATAATTTTTTTTTGTTGGGACAGGCAGTGTATATATAACAGGGGGATTGAATTTCCTTTTTGTGTGTGCTTTTAACAGTAGCCAATGTAACAAAGCAGCTATGGAGACGTGAGTTTAATTATGTCCATGACCCCATCAATAAAATAATAACCCCAAGTTGTATTAAGAAAGTAAACCAAAAATAGTTATCAGCTGTGCAACTGAGATAATGAGCAATATGTTAAAGTACCTAAAAGAATTGTCATGTGCACATTATATCCAAGATTATTCTGAAAAGTGCAAATAAAGTCTTCACTGGTGGCCTTCACCTTCTTGAGCCTCTGAGACACAACCAGATCATCCTCTTGTCAATGAAACTTTAATATCAAATCAAACCAATATTTCTTTGTGTTTACAATATGTTGAGTTGAACGGTGATATATTTTATAACTAATCATATTCAAATACAATGCCTTGTATCATTTGGCCAATAAACAACCATCCCCCCCCCCCCCCCCCCCACCCAGTAGATATCTTATATAGAACAGATCAGAACACATGAATCTTATATACAGTAGATCAGTGATGTCTAGACATATTGTACACACCACATTTAATATGCGCTAAAGCTGGAGTGCATCAAAAACAATGAGCTGAAAGATCAGCTGAGATTGAGACTAATCAGCAGCGCCAGGCATTGATTTCTGGAGCACATTAAAATATTTAAGTGCTTCAATGTGTCCCACTATTGCTTACGAGAATCCTGCTCGGTCTGTGATGGAATAGATGAGCAGAGACAGTCCCAGATAGCAAAGGCAGGACCTAACAGCAGTAGAAAGCAGCTCATCAGTGAGAAATGGGATGGAACTGTGGAGACAGTAAGCTCTGAACAGAGCGCTATGTTTGGTGGGTGATGTAACTGTGTACAGCTCGCACCGCAACCCTCAGTGCACCCAGCCTTATTGTTTTGAAAGCAATGATATTCACAGTTTTTCCGATAAATGTAGTGCACACACTAGACAACAACATTGTTGCGTCTTTGAACCCAGAATGCAGCACAAACCTCAAAATCAAACAGTGAGACGGCTTAAACGCCATATTTTTGCACAATATTGAAGGTCTGCCTTTATTGTGTGCGATTTCTGTTTGAGAAGGGCTTCATTTTTACAAGACGGTAAAAACTGAGAATGCGGGCCTGTCTTTTCATTGGTTAGTTTAAAAAAAAAAGGCAAATAAACAGTAGATTTCTTTCTACATATTTTGGAGATTTTGAGGTTGTATCAGAGGTTTACACTTTTGTTTTTTACTCTTGCTTAAGGACTGCACATTTGGGAAAATGAAGAGTTACAATCAAGGTAAAATATTTTTTTCCTACTGTGTGTGATGATAAAAATCTTAGCAAGTGAAATCATTTGAATATAGTCAAGGTTACTTAGTACATGTTATTTTTAAGATTACACGAAACCAGATATCAACCAAAAAGCTATTATTCCTAGAATTTCTTTTTTTTTTCTTCTTTTTTCCCTGATTTTCTCCCTAATTTAGTCGTGTCCAAGTCATCCCCTCCACTAGGGGGCTCCACATTAAGGCTACCACTACCACTCAGTCGGGAGGGCGAAGACTATCACGTGTTTCCTCCGAACCACGTGACGCCAGCCGACCGCATCTTTTCGAATTGCTCGCTCACACACCATTGTGGGCGGAGTAACACACTCGGAGGACAGCGCTATCCGCTCCTTCCGCATGCACGAGCTCACAGACGCCCCTGGTTGGCTGTAGAGTCGTGATTAATGTGGGAACGCGAAGTACCTCTCATCCCTCCCTCTGAGAGAGCTCAGCCAATCAGCTCTCTCTAGACCTCCGGCTGCGAGAGGTTACAGCATCACCCGGGAACTGAACCAGTGATCTCTGGATGATAGGGCGAGCGCTTTACCACTGCGTCACTCTGAGGCCCCTATTCCCAGGATTTCTAACCAATTCCTAGCTTGAATTTCTTTTATGATCTCTGAGATAATTCTGCCATTTCTTAAAAAAATAAATAAAAAAATAAACTTCTATCCATACATCTAGAAACGTCTGTAGTCCAGTCTTTTATTCTCATTTTACAACCTTCAGTCAACATTCGCACACTATGACCAATTTGAGAACGCCAATTAACCTAATCTGCATGTCTTTGAACTGTGGGAGGAAACCGGAGTACCTGGAGGAAACCCACAAAGCACGGGGAGAACATGCAAATCCATGATCCCGAAGCAGGAAGCGAACCTGGACCCGGAGGGGATGGCCACCGCGTTAACCACTACGCCACCATAACAATTAGGCGTAATACATTCTACATTAGTTTTTTTATTGTCTTATAATAGGAATCATTAATTAGATTTGACTCTATCTATTGTCATGGCAAATTTGTTGTGAACTATGTCAATTTTCCAAACAAAATCAATAACTACTCAAGTACTAAAATAGCAAAAGAGTTTATTGCAACCAAAAGTATATGGACAGCATTGGACCAGCCAGACAAAAGACCAACAGACAAAATTCTGCAAGATTTCTCTCCTTTCCTCTCTCACTTCCCTAATTTTACATGGTTTGTATACCTTCACTTAGCAATTACATCATGGTTTGCTCCTTCTTAAGTCAAGAAACTTCTTTAATATTCATGAGATGTGAGCTAATTTTGGCTCAGGTCGGATTGATATAGCACCTCCCAATTACATAATTTTTTCCTCTCATCTCATATTTATTCATGTCTGGGTAGGCCTTAAAGATCTTGTTTTCATTTTTCCCTTTTTTGGAGAAAGTTTGGTTTTTCCTGTTTTCTTAACCAGACTATTGAAGACTTGGGTTTTCGTCAGAGAAAGTTTTAAGCTTTTTCTAAGATGCATAATAATCTTATTCTTATTTTCCTATTCCTATTCCTATTCAATAACTTTTCTTAAAGTTATTGAAATAATTTATTGGTTAATTTTTAGTTTTATTATACTTCATTTATTTATTCTTTTTATGATCTGAAGATTATAAAGAATAATTATTGAACTTAATAATTAGGGTCTAAGTACACCCTGACTAAGTACAGTTAGGGTCAATTTTATTAATTTTGTCAAAGCTTTTGATATTGTTATATTGACAATGATTTTTTAATATTGTTATTATTGCGTAATTATTACATAATGATTATAATAATTTTTCCTTATGTAAGATCATTAATATTTTCATTCATAAAATAATCCTATTCTTCTTAAATCATAATTAGATTATTAACTTATATGATTTTTAACATTGACGTTTGATAATATACGTATACATTATGGATTAGTAATTATAGTTATATTAATTAATTAATATTCAAAAAGTTATAACTTTCATTGCTACATTCTGGTTATGTAGTATAATATAGAGTGTAGTAAGGGATAGTAATGGATTTGATTATTAACTATTGATCTCTTTGTTTTTTAGCTTTAAAACGGGAAGTCTGGCCATCTGTGCTCTGTGTCCAGAAAAAACGGAACTGAAAGTTATTTCTTTTAACTTTTCCTAAGCATCTCTGTTAATCTTATTTTGGCAAAGAACTCTTGGGACTTTTCCATTACGTTCTGCCTTCTTTTAAGTTCCTTATTTCTTGCTCTCTATGTGTACGGGTTGTTCTTGGGTCACACTTTGCATACGTTTCTGCTTAATTATCATTAGTTATGAGTAAACAGCTATAAAACAAAATAAAAAGGAGTACATATTATTAGTATTATTATTTTCCCTAGTATTATCATTTTTACTTATTTTACTTATACAGGTCTTCTACCTGTATATTTTTCACTTCCTCAACTTATCGTGCAGGCGCCTTTTCTCTTGTTGAAGCGAGCGGATCAAGGCCTCTTCAACAGAGGCCTTCTGGATATTTGGTACCTTACACTTGACTACAATTATAGACCAATAAAAGTTTTCCACACTATGCTACTTCTTTGTTGCTCAGATGTTTGCAGTGGACAGCTGTATATAATGTTGTAACACATACATGTGTTAGCCAGGTAGACCAGAACTTTGTCCATCATTTAAAATGTTTACAAACCCCTTATGTTCCTAAATGCCACGCTAATTTGCATGATGCAAAAAGAACATTTCACTATTTTCAATTGTCCACTGTACTGTATGTTAATAAATGATTATGAAAACAGACCCTGTGACTACATACTGTATGCATAGTAACGGATATATAGTTATCTCTCAAAGAAACTCTTCGTCTGTCTTTACATAATAAACAAAAACGTACATTGGGCATTAGTGTATTTGTCCTTATCATGGCAATAGCTTTGTCCCCAATCCACAGGACACGGCGTCTCACAGAATGTATAAGTATGCCGATGATGAAACTGATGTGAATCATATTCACACTGACCAGTTGGAGGACCGACGTGCATGTGTGAAGCAAAGCAAAGCAAAGATGCCTTCAAAAGTTATGAAATGTGATGTCTCTAAATAAAGAGTGACCATAAAGAGCAGGAAGCTGGAATAGACTAAACAAAGTCAGTGTCTCAAGTGAGTGGTCTCAGTGTGTCTGGAGTTTTATAAGGAAATTATTTTAAGGATTTTTTTTTGTTGTTGTTGTTGGATTTACTGTATGTTTGGACATAGACGTCCTAAAATAAACATAGAGTCACACTAAAAATGATGTCTTTTGCCCTATTAGCCTTGTGCACTTATAAACAGTCATGCAAGAAGTAAATATACTCTGGCGACTTGAGGCTTCTGAAATATGTCTTCATGCTGTTGTTGGCAAGATCTGTTGACGAGAAAAACCATCTCATGTTATAGCGAGGTGCTCTTACTCACTCTCGCTCACCTTCAATACCGTTTTATCCTGTATACAGGGTAGCGGGGACCTGAAGCCTATCCCAGGAGGTTTAGGGCACGAGGCAGGGTACACCCTGGACAGGCTGCCAATCCATCTCAGGGCACACACACTCGCACACTCATTCACACACTAAGGGCAATTTGGGAATGGCAATTAGCCTAATCTGTATGTCTTTGGACTGTGGGAGGAAACCGGAGTACCTGGAGGAAACCCACCAAGCACGGGGAGAACATGCAAACTCCATGCACACAGAGAGACAGGGCTATGTGTTAGGGCCAGTCACGTTCTTCCACACTGTGGAACTCGCCAAACTGTGTCTTTACAGCCTTTGCTTTGTGCACTGGAGCACAGTCATGTTGGAGTAGAAAAGAGTCTTCGCCAAAGTGTTGCCACAAATCTGGAAGCATAGCATCATCCAAGATGACTTGCTGAAGCATTAAGTGTCTGGTTGATTGAACACCTAAATTCCATAATTAACTGGTTTGGCCAAATACTTTTGTTCATATAGGGAATAAAATGTGGTTATTTAGTAGTAGATTTATTTGCAGTTATAGCCTTGTTCAGATATATTACTGTGTATATAAATATGCACTGCGCGGCCAAACACAATTAGCACACTCTAAAACCACACTGCATTACCTTTAGTTTGGATTGCAGAGAACATTTGATATGGCTTTGTTTCAAAAACCTTATGCAAACTCAGAACATTTATCTCCATCCAGACGTGCATACTTTTTTTTTATGGCTGAATGGTACACTGCTTTCAGTGTACACAATGCACTGTACACTGCCTGGTACTTACTTTAACACTTACTGGAGTTTTATATATCTGTGTACACACAGGTGTTTCTAAATCAATTAGAATATCATCGAAAAAGTTGATTTATTTCAGTAATTTTATTCAAAAAATCAACCTCATTATTCATTAATATATTAATTACACACACACTGACTGACTGATATATCTCAAGTCTTTATGTCTTTTAATTTTGATGATTATGGCTTACATTTAATAAAAACACAAAATTCCAAAATTCAATATCGTGGGAAATTTGATTATTGTTAAAAGGTTGAATATTGGAGACTCATGGTGCCACACTACAATCCGCTATTTAACTCAGCACATTAATAAAAAGTTGAACGGAAGGAAAAAATGTGGTGGAAAAAGGTGCACAAGCAAAAGAGATAAGCACAGCCTTGAGAGGATTGTGAAAGGAGTCCATTCAAGAATTTGGAGGAGATTCACAGGGAGTGGACAGCAGCTGGAGTCAGCGCGTCAAGAGCCACCATGCACAGACGTATCCAGTACATGGGCTACAACTATCGCATTGCTTGTGTCTAGCCACTCTTGAACCAGAGACAACGTCAGAGGTGTCTAAGGACAAAAAGGACTGGACTGTTGCTCTGGGCCAATGAAGTCCTCTTTTCAGATGAAAGTACATTTTGCATTTCATTCGGAAATCGAGGTCCCAGAATGGCATAGAATCCAAGTAGCTTAAGTCAGTTGTGGTTTGTCATATGCTGGTGTTGATCCACTGTGTTTTATCAGGTCAAAGGTCAGTGCAGCCGTCTACCAGGAAGTTTTAGAGCACTTCATGCTTCCCTTTGCTGATGGAGATTGCTTTATGGAGATGCAGATTACCAATCACAGGGAGAACATTCAAACGCACCTGTCTATAGTCGTAGTCGTTTCCTTTGTTTTTTTTTTTCATAAGGATTTTAAGAGCACTCAAGTGTTTCAAGACAAACCTTGAGATATGAAATATATATTCCTTTCCTGTTTAGCCTGTGGCACTAATAGGGATTAAACTGTAGAATAAACATGAACTAGGAAGTCTAACAAGTAAGTCAGCATTCGATATCCAGTTCATCAGAATAAAAGGCTCACAGAGAAAAGTTCATAAACCTGAATCATGCAACTGTTTGCTTTCAGACTGCAGCAACTGCCATGAAATGCATAACTCATGCATGAGAACACACACACACACACACACAGATCCACATTTGCCACACTATCCTGCGAGGACCTATCACTACAATGACATAACGCTAACATCTAAACCTATGCCTGAGCTTAGCCTCAGTTCTTAGATCTTTTTTTTTTTTTTTTTTTTAATGAAACGAACAAGATGTCCACGTCAGATGAAGATACACACCAATGGGATCACTTGGTCGGCACATCCAGTATGCAGAGGAGTCGGAAAAACTGTGCATACTTTAAATAGAGCATGCAGATTTCGAGAAAGTCTAGTGACGTCTGGAGAGGACTGTTTTTGCATCTGGTGCGAGTTCTGCTTTTTAAGAATAAACCCGTCTTCAAACATGAAGTCAAGTACAGACAAACTCATCTCACACAAAACCTCTGAGAGCCTGGAATCCCCCTGGAAAACGAGCAGAAGAGAAAGACAGACAGAGAGAGAGAGAGAGAGAGAGAGAGAGAGAGAATGGTAATTTAATTCCTGCCTGCTGATGCCATGACGTGCAGCAAGCGAAGGAGAAAGCAGATCCGCCCAAAATCCTCAACTCCTAGGACGAGGTTTTATGGAGCCCACATACACAGATGAAGGACACTTTTCTCTCATTTTCTTTCTTTCTTTCTTTCTTCATTTTTTGCTTTCTCTCTTCCCTTTTCTTTTTTTGTGTCTTACCACTTTTACTTCTTGTTACACATTAAGTGTCATTAGCAGGAATCAGAATTCTACAACAGTAAATCCGCAGGAGTGGCACGAATGTTTAGAGGGGAAAAAAAGCGGAGAAGTAGTTATGCAGTGATTTTTCTTTTTTTTTTTTTCTACTTTGGCTCGGTAAAACCATTTTTGTCTGTCTTCAACTTTTTTTTCCACTCCTTCATTGTCTCATTCTCTCCATTTGTCTTTCTTCTCCCTCCCCGTCTCCGCTCAGATGAAAGAAGGGAATGCGATGAATGAGTCAGCGGCCAAGTGCTGCGACTGCTGGTGTGTGTGTGTGTGTGTGTGTGTGTGCTGCAAGAACACCCGTACAAGGCCTGACTAGCCTTGGGGCCCACTTCCTAAACACGGTTCATGCTAGCAGTGGTGCCTGTTTGTCTTCTGGTCCAAAAAAAAGGAGGAGAAGCGTACTGTAACTGATTTAAAAAAGACGAGTGAATTAGAGAGCTGAAGACGAAGGAATGATAAGATCAGAAATGTGATCACAAGTCAATATTTTAACATATAGGTTTGTTCGATTCAAACGCTAAATACGCTTTCATGCTTTTACAATTCCAATCCTTTTGAATAAAAGAAAGGGGTTTTCTGTACATTGGTCTTTCGATGATATCTTTACGTTTCATACAGTGGTGGACCTGAAACCAGTCTCAGAAAATCTTCATCCGTTTGTCTGTATGTCTGTCCAGCCGTACAATGGCTCAGATTTGGGAAGTTAATGAAACTTTTCCAGTCATTAGGTATTTGCCTGAAGTTCAACCTGAAATGAAACCAAAATGTGGAGTAAAAGTGAAGTTATGATCAGTTATGTGTGGGATTTAATAATCTACTTTATAATAATCTACTAATGCGCTACTGTCTCAATGTAAACAAACACCTGCACCAATAGATATTAATTAGAAAAGATAAAGTGAATATTGGGCGGTGCGGTGGTGTAGTGGTTAGCACTGTCGCCTTGCACCTCCAGGGTCTGGGTTCGATTCCCCGGCCAGGCTCGATTCCCGTCTCTGTGTGCATGGAGTTTGCATGTTCTCCCCGTGCTTGGTGGGTTTCCTCCGGGTACTCCGGTTTCCTCCCACAGTCCAAAGATATGCAGATTATGCTAATTGGCGTTCCTAAATTGACCATAGTGTGTGAATGTGTGTGTGAGTGTGCTCTGCGATGGATTGGCACGCTGTCCAGGGTGTACCCTGCCTCGTGCCCCGAGTCTCCTTGGATAGGCTCCTCCAGGTCCCCGCGACCCTAAATACAGGATAAAGCGGTATAGAAGATGAATGAATGAATGAATGAATACATTAAAGATTATCAGATTATTTATAGCTTTAAGCTTTTAACTCTTTACCCGTCAATGACACGTACAGTACTTGCACTAGTTTATATTGTGTGTGCAGGCCTTCCGTTAGATTCCTAAAGAGCTGGACGTGATTTACAGTGAGAGGTTTGTTCGATTTAAACACTAAATATACTTTTATGTACAATTCCAATAAGGAATAAAAGACTTTATGGGGATGTGCTGTTCTGGGAAAACAATCAGTGATGTGCTGATGAGACGCAGCTCTGTGCAAAGCCAAGTTTATTCCAAAGTGTTATACAGGCAAGATTCTGCGGTGTCTGGCACTGGGACCTTGGCAGCAGACCCTTTGGGTGCCGTAGGATGTGGGGTGGGACCTCCGCGGATCGGACATGTTTCTCCGCTGCATTCCATGGCCGCGCAATCGGAAATCCCAAGTCTGATTTTTGAGAAGGTGGGGATTCGTTTGCCTCAACAGCAGCGCTGACGGTGTTCCTGCTGCAAGACTAATCCCAGATTTCTACACTATTTATTCCGTATTATTATAATAATAAATCACACATGGACTTGTACACCACTTGCAAAAACCTTGTGTTAACATTGATGAGGAGAAAACACCTAAGGAGGTGTTTTCTTTAATGTCTCAGAGCTCCCCTTAAAATGTGTGTGTGTGTGTGTGTGTGTGTGTGTGTGTGTGTGTGTGTGTGTGTGTGTGTGTATGTAATTGCCCCATGTGAAATTTTCTCAAATAATAAAATCCCTCAGATTGTCTTTATTTTACTCGTCTTACAAATATGCAGTTGAAGTGTTTATGTAAATAAGCTACGGCTGAACCACGCCCCTCCATGGAACGCCAGAGCTACAAGTCGGGGGGAGGGGCTCTTCTTATATGAGGTCACATTTTCCCAACAACAACAACATAAAGAGATTAAGTTGTTTTTACTCATGTTTTTTTGTTTTTTGTTTTTTGTATACACGCTGGATGTCTAATAATGAGTGGGAAAAAAGTGAATTTTGCATTCAACATGTCTCCAGTGTGAGCACGTTTAAAAAAAAAAAAAAAGATTAAATATGTGTAAAAGATAACAGGAAATATTTTGTTCCACAACATGAATATGTAAATGTAAATAGAACTGGATAAAATAAATAAAAAAATGTAATTAGTCACATTATACTGTATGTGAATTTATAAAGAAGAAAGCTGATTTGTCGTTGGGGGTCCGAACCCCCTCCTGTCCCAGTGCTGGTGATGAGACGGGTTGTGTCCATCGCTCGACACTTCATTTGTTTATCAAATAAAGTCTACCATCTATGTCTTTCTTTTTAACTACGTTTGCATCTCTCTCCTTGTGTGTAAATGTGTGTGTGTGTGTGTGTGTGTGTGTGTGTGTGTGTGTGTGTGTGGTAGACATTTATTTACATTTAAAAATAGTGGACAATAATACAGCCTTGTGGTGTAGTGTGTGTGTGTGTGTGTGTGTGTGTGTGTGTGTGTGTGTGCAGGCAAGTATGTGTATATTGCAATATGTGTGTGTGTGTGTGTGTGTGTGTATTACTGCATTAAGGAGACTTAAGAATGACTAACAGGAAGAAAAGACAGTGTTTTAAGGACACGCTGCAACAAGACGAGACTCCCGATAATAGACTTGTAGATCTGAACCCCATGGACATTTTCTTGTTGTTTGTTTGTTTGTTTGTTGTTATTTAGTTTTGCTTGAGCAACACAAAAATCTGTGCAATTATGTGAGATAGATAGAAATACAAGATTGTGTGTGTGTGTGTGTGTGTGTGTGTGTGTGTGTGTGTGTGCTGGAAAAGACCACAAATGGGAGGATTGGAGCTCAGTAATTTGATGATGGGTGTGTGTGTGTGTGTGTGTGTGTGTGTGTGTGCGTGTGTGTGGAGAGATTTGGAACGCATTATGGAAAGTTCAACTTTACTGTAACGCTCTTGCTTTTTAACTTTCTCCAAGAAAAACAAGCTCAGGAACTAAAGCGAGAGGGGGGGATAAGAGGGGAAACGGAGAGAGGGATGAGAACCGATACCCCGCTCTCTTTTGTGCATGTGTTAAACAGAAACCTTGGCTTTTCAACCTGTGGGCCGTAAACGAAAAACAGACATTCAGATGCAGCATTCATGCGAAAGTTTCGGGTTTCTCTCAGCCGTCTCGGCTCGTCTCATCTCGCCTGGTTCTAGCACTAAGCCTAGGAGAGGGGGAACGCGGTAAAACTGGACTAACCGTGTCAGGGCTGCAGCAAGAAACAATCGCGATCCCTTTTTTTTTTCCTCCCCCTGAGATCTACACTCTGGTTTCAAGTCTTCACACAGTTTGCTTAGGCAAATCCTATCTACCTGCCCTACTAGCCTAACTCGAGTTTTTAACAAGCACTGGATTAGTTTATGCAGATTAACGCAGCCTGGCGCTTAAATTACCAAATTTTTCAAAAAGAAAAAGAAAGAAAGGTTTTCCTGCAAAAAAAAATGAATGTAGGTCTGAAATGTAGGTCTGAAAACAAGCCGAGCCATATTGAACCGATTGGCGAGGCTCGCTCGGCCGACCGGACGGGACTTGGACGTTTTCCCGTTCCAGATTTTTTTTTTTTTTTTTCCGCATAAAAACTCCTTGTCTCTGATGCGGAATCACGACCATGGTGCAGCAGTCCAAGTTCCTGGAGAAATGCACATTTTTCTTCTCTCCATCTCTCGAGGCCTCATTTTCGTCGGAGCTTTTAAGGACGATTTAGATTCCAGACTCCTCAATGCTGACTTTGTGAAACGATCATCTTTCATCTGATAAAAGATAATAATGTGATGGAGACAAAATTAGTCATTAGTGCGGATTACACTGATACTACTGGATTTTCTCTGTGTGTGTGAGAGTGTGTGTGTGTGTGTGTGTGTGAGAGTTTATGCTCGACTTATCATGACTAGTAGACATGGCCTGTTGTCTCTCGCTCAAGGCATGAAGGGACAGGCTAAACACTGGGCAGAGGAATGCATAGTTTTACACACACACACACACACACACACACATAAACACGTGTACATACTGTAACACAGAAACCTTTGCACTAGTAATTCAAATGCCATATGATACGTACAAGTTACAACAGTTATAGACCATTTCTTCCCCAATGGTGCAGTTATCCATACTGTTTTCATTACTTTCATTCTATCGAATATATCAAATACAATATTATCTTACAATATAATATTATACGATTATTGTTCAAGTCAAACCGGGACTTGTCGACTTACCAGCAAAAGAACCAAAGCATGAAACCTTCAAGACTTCAAGCACAGTACGGTGATGAGTCACACAGCTGCAGTAAAACATTTGAATGGTGCAAACATTTTAAAGAAATCTGTACAGTACATCCGTGCACAAAGATCCCGGCCTGAGGCGGCTCAGAGCCCACTGCAGTCGTTCCCATGAACATTCAGCGAGTGGAACACCTGATTCTTGGAATTCATATAATATCTAATGGACAATATGTCACAGACTGGCGGAAGAGACGCATCTGTCTGTACACACAATCATTCCCCAACACCACTTGCACATTACATGAACTCAGCTGGGAGTCATTGCCACATACATTCCCATACACCCCTGACCTCGCTTTAAGACATTTCTACATGTTTGGCCCATTAAAGGAATTCCTGGGAGGCCAACGTTTCAAAAGTGAAGCAAACAGTCTGATCATGGCTCTGGCGTACTGAGAAAACCTTCTACCTCGATGGTATCCAAGCAGTAGTGAAACACTGGGATACGTGCACTAGTGTAGCAGGGGATTATATAGAGAAATAAAGGGAGTTTTTCCTCCGGGTACTCCGGTTTCCTCCCACAGTCCAAAGATATGCAGGTTAGGCTAATTGGCGTTCCCAAATTGCCCGTAGTGTGTGATTGGGTGTGTGAGTGTGTGTATGTGTGTGTACCCTGCGATGGATTGGCACCCTGTCCAGGGTGTACCCCGCCTAGTGCCCGAAGTCTCCTGGGATAGGCTCCAGGTCCCCCGCGACCCTGAACACAGGATTAAGCGGTATAGAAGATGAATGAATGAATGAATAAAGGGAGTTTTTAAACTTTCATAACAGTACAATCAAAAGTCCCGGTTTGGCTTGAACAGTCCTTCTGATGTCTATTGCTGTAATCGCTTCATGTGCTGTCTTATATTAACCAGTGGAGACCAACGTGCTGTATCCAAATTGATATTTTTATCAAAATGCCCAAGATGTTTCGATCTAAGAAAAGTCTTTTTCAATTTGAATAAAAAGTGTGCCAAAGATGACACAAGAGCACGATAATCTATTCACTCATCTTTGCTGAATTCCTAACAGGTAGCTCCAGGCGACTGTATAATTACACACAGGACAGGAAACTGCAATTAAAATGAAAGCAATCTAGTCCAAAGAACCGTACCAAACCACTACACTCATTATTAAAACTAATTGCACTAGTGTATAATTTGTTTTCATTAATATTTTTTTTCTTATCCTGTGTAAGGGCCGGGCCCCTGTGAGGGGAAACAGAAGTACCAGTAGGAGACCCACAAAGCACCGGGTGAACTTGCAAAATCCATGCACACACAGACCGGAGGCGAGATTCAAACCAACCAACAAAACCCTGGAGGTCCAAAGCAACAATGGCAACCACTAAGCCACTAAGCTGCTGTTTTGGTTTGAGTTTCAGGTCCTGACAACAGTCATGACGATACAGGAATGTTTGAAAGTGAGACAAAGCTTGCAACATCGCTGTGCATGAAATCTCTAAACATTTTCCAGTTCTGCTTGGAAACCTGATGGACTGGGATGGTTTGACATTGATGTGCCATCCAGTGGCCACCCTTTTTTTTTTTTTTAACCCTTTACATCTACACAGGTGAACAGAGACGTCATGTTGTAGAGCAATTGCTTTCAATTCAATTCAATTCAATTTTATTTATCTAGCGCTTTTAACAGTGGTCATTGTCTCAAAGCAGCTTCACAAAAATGAAAAATTTTGGAAGTGTGTATGTGTGAGAAAAATGTGTCTAGCTAATAATGAGATGAATGAATGATGAATGAAATGTCTCTGGTGAACAAGCCAAGGGTGACGGCGACGGTGGCAAGGAAAAACTCCCTGAGATGGCATTAGGAAGAAACCTTGAGAGGAACCAGACTCAACAGGGAACCCATCCTCATTTGGGCGATAACAGATAGAAATGATATAACATCTTGTGTGTTGTGCAGGTGAAAATTCAATATGACAGAATTTATTTAAATTAACATGAAGACCAGTTCAGCATAGGGACGAGTCAGTAGGTGCAGAGGGCAGATGAGGTCTGGATCACTGGAAGCACAGGAGCAGCATGTGTAGCTCCAACCATCATAAAGCTGAATCCAGCTGGAGCTGGTCCTTCTCTGGATGCCTCAGGAACCTCGCAGGGTCGGCCTTTGTCTACTGAAGCTGGCAAAATCTCCCGATGCCTCGGGATGGGTAGAAAAATACAGAACAGATAGAGAGAATTAGCGGTTAGTTGGTCTACTGATCAGAGTGTCACAGGTTCAAACCCCAGCACCATTCACTTGCTACTGTTGAGCCCTTGAGCAAGCACTCCTCAGATGTAAAATAAAAAAGAGATGAAATGTAAGTTGCCCTGGATAACGGTGTCTGCCCAATGTTGTAAATGTAATCCTGCCTTAAAGGGGCCCTATTATGCAAAGCTCATTTTTCATCGTTGTTAGGTAACTGGTGTACAAAGAACGAAAAAATCTCCTGCCGTTCTGCACTCATCTGTACTCTGATGGGTGTGGCCCAGCAGTAGCTCATTTACATAAACACTGAAATGGTGTGCTTAGATAAGGAATGAAATAAAAGCAGGTTCTGAGGTACAGTATGAGGAAATTAATTATCTAAGGGGTATTTCATCTAACACACCTGTTTTAACTTTGATCCCAGGGAATTTAAGGCACAAGGCAGGCGTACACCCTGGTGTCAACCCATCACACGACACAACCACACATACTCACATAAGCAATGACATACTATGGGCAATTTGGAAATGCCAGTCTTTTTATACTGCATGTGTTTGGACTAAACTGTAGGAGGATCAACCCCCAGAATACCCACAAATCTGAAGGTGTGCAGTGACAGGTGATATGACTAACCACTAATAACCCTGTCTCAACCTGTAGTTTGGAGCCGGTGCCAAGTTTCGAACCAGTTCTTTGTTTTCAGATGGCCAAAGCTCCATATTCAGATAGGACAAAACTTCTTTTTGTTATTGTTTTCTTGGCACTTGCATTGCCGTCTGGCATTACTGGGGGAAAAAAAAGTCTATACTATACTATACTATACTATACTATACTATACTATACTATACTATACTATATAAAGTTAAAATTATGTTTTGATGCTTCATATTGAGGATAATATCATGTTGGAGGCAGGATTTAAGGCACCTACAGAGTCTCTAAATCTCTCTCTCTCTCTTTCCCCTATCTCTAAATTACAGTTTGTTGTATTATTCCCCCATTTGCTGAGGGTACACAAACTTTTGCACAAACCCTTTCAAGTTCTAGGAAAAGCATTAGAGCTTAGAGCAGCAGAGGTTCGGACAACCAGAACAACATCATTAGTAACAAACAGGAAATGGTGCCGTGCTTGTGATACCACCTCTCTTATCAGAAATTGCTTCCTGTTTAAAAATTGCTTTGTGTGTGTGTGTGTGTGTGGCTGGATTTCACTGCTAGACTTGTAGTGGGTTATGGCCTGTATATCTGTATCTGCAAAATTCTTGTTAGCATACAAAGAGTGATAAGCTGAATAAGTGTGTGTGTGTGTGTGTGTGTGTGTGTGTGTGTGGGTGGGTGTGTGTGTGTTCAGCGATTCTAATTGGGTCATTGTTTCCAAGTGGCAGACATGGAGTGAGTGTATGTATGTGTGTGTGTGTGTGTGTGTGTGTGTGTGTGTGTGTGTGTGTGTGTGTGTGTGTGGCAAAGCCAACTTTTGGTACCAGCTGCTGCTCAGAGAGGTGCCGACAGATGTATTACGGCTCTCTCAGTGTGTGTTTGCACGCGTGTGTGGCTATTTTCAGTGTGTCACACTCAGCAGGGTGTGTGTCTGTGTGTGGGAGTGTGTGTGTGTGTAAGTGAATGGGGGTTGGGGGTAGATATAAAGGGGGTAAATGTGGACCAACAGAGGACCAAAGTGATGACAGTTATATGGTTAAGTAGGGAAGGACAGTAGCTACATAACAGACACACACACACACACACACATACACAGATACACATAGTACAATTACCAAGTAAAAAAATAATTAGTTTTGGTTTACATATATAAATATGCACCGTATGTGTGCACCTATGATCTCATTTACCAGCTGCAGTAGGGAGTGCAAAGATTTATACAAAACAGGACAACATATAGGTTTCATGGATGTTTAATTTTAACCACAAAGTAACCCAAGTGGTCAAATAGTGTAGCGTGATTTGAACTTGTTCCAGATCCTTTTCTTGTTTCTAGTATTTTTGTATTATTACAAAATTACATAGTAATTTGATCATACTCGTAAGTTACAAAGGGGTATCAAAAGGTTTTGAGACTAGTTTTGTAACTCGCCAACAGATGGCAGCACAAGGCTGCACGCACAGACACAGAGAGCATGTACCATCATAAGTCAGTGTGCCAAAAGACATCGTCCTGTGTAACTGTTGTTTTTCTGACCACCTGTATTACCACATTTGCTTTTTCATCACAGACAGAAAGTTATAACAAAGAGCAAATGTAAAATTCTGCGCAAATCTGCGTCAAGTTTATGCTGTATCGAGTTATACGAGGTGCTTAGAGTGCCACGCAAGCTTCAAGAATAGAAGAACTTCACTGGAAGACAAGATTTTCAACATGCTCAATCCCTGAAAACTCGTGCATGATGATTGTCAGCGAACAATCCACAACATTGCTGCTATTGTCTGTGTGTCATACGCAACAATCCAGGCGATCCTCACATGTGATTCGAACGTTCGTCATGTTGCTGCCAAGTTCGTCCCCAGGCCACTGACCCAGGAGCAGAATAATATCGACTCGAAGTCTGCCAAGAACGTCAGGGATCATTACCGGTGACAAAACTTTTTTGTGTATTGGTACGACCCTGAGACGAAGCAACAGTGTTCACAGTGGAAGAGCCATCATCTCCATAGCCGAAAAAGGCGAGGTAGTTCTGCAACTCAACCCGAGTGCGTGCTCATCATCTTTTTTCGACATTGTGCGCCAAGAATTCGTCCCCAGAGGCCAGACTGTCAATCGCAAACTCTACTGCCAGGTTTTAAGGCATCTGAGGAAGGACATATGGCGACAAAACAGAGCTTGTAAAAAGAGCTAATCTCGAAACCATTTGATACCCCCTTGTATAAGAAGTGTGCAATAACTGTCAAAAATAATGTTAGCATTTTTGCTAGATAGCTATTTACCATGACTAAGCTAACATTCCAAAGGACCTCATCTTTATATGAATCCTGATCTCAGGTAACATCTAGCAAGGACTTATTGTTTGCTTTCTGCAGAACCTGACAGATAGTGACGCTTGAAGGCAACTCCATCTCTCACGCTAGCTGTGTGTGGGCGAGAAAGAAATTTCAATAACGCTGCAACACTATGTCCTGCCCCTTCCTTTATTTATGAGCACTTTAATTTATGACACCTGTCATATGCTGTAGTCAAAACAAGATACATAATACAAGAATAAATAGAAGGACTCATTAGCTAAAAGCAAATACTAGCTTGTGGCTGATTAAAAAAAGAAAAAATTACTACCTGAACCAGTTCAAGCTTAAATTTTGATCATACAAGTCACAGAGTCACCTCATGATGGCTACTACACAATAGCTTACTAATGTTAGCTTGGTAGGCTGCTAGGAAACATTTCTACAAGTTTTAATTAGACAAAGTTTATGTGGCTTAATTCAACATACACAATTTTATCAGATATGCTAGCAAGTATTAATATTAGCACTAATAAATGAACTGCTCTAACCTTGGCTAGTTTGCTAGCTGATGTTGACTAGCCATTTGAGTACCAGTGGATGTAACTGTAGAGTTATATGGCTAGCTGCTGTATGCACACTGTTTAGCTAGCTGGCTAACCAAGGCTAACTTATGTATTATGTTCTTTAATTCAGTATTGTGTGTTTTATTTTTATTTTTTAAAGGCGAATGGTGGCCAAAACTCCACTTTACTCACCCGGAAACATCATTTAACAATTTAGAGTTCTGTTTATTTTTTCGGCACAGTGGCTAAGTTGTTAGCGCTGTCGCCTTGCATCTCCAAGGTCCGGGGTCAAGCATTCCCGAATTGCCCGTAGTGTGTTAATGGTCGTGTGTATTAGTGATGGATTGGCACCCAGGCCAGGATGTACACGTCCTCATGCCCTCAGTCTCCTGTGAGACTGTATAAAGGATACATGGTGATGGAGTGAGCTTTCTTAGCTATTTAGGTTTCTTTTCCGTTTCGTTTTAGACTCTTCAGAGCTGGACGCTGATAAAACAACATCAAGGCACAAAATTAGAGAAATTAATAAACATCAGTGGCATTGACTATATAATGATTCTGGCAATGGATGTATGGTGATGTCATGTTTACAGTGTTTTATATTGCGCATGTTTGTCTCACACACACATGCACACACAAATGCAGGCTTGTGGGTTTGTTCACTCTCCCCAGTGCTCCAACTGAGTGAGTGACTCAGTTAAATAAACTCAGTTAAATAAACTCAGTTAAATAAACTGCGGTTAGTAGATGAGTCTTTGGGTGAAGGCATGATGGACATTATGGTTTTAAGCTCTCGTATCCTTTTTTTTCTCCACATCCCTTCATCTGTGACATGGCTGCGGTCGGACCAGGACTTTCTCACACTGTTACACACAGAGGAGCCAAAAGCGAAATGGTTTATTTCCGTAATATTGAGTTTTTATTTTTCACGGAAAATTCCTGGACATAATCCGCAGCGGGTCTACAGTATAACGCAGGCAGGTCAGAACCAGAAAGGACTAGAGTAAGGCATCTTGATTATCCATACACACCGCTGTTCATTGAATTCTTAAATCTGATTGGTCAGGAGGTGTTGATTAACTTTCCACGATGGCAGCCCTGAAAGTAGCACCGGCTTCACGGGTTTAAATCAATACATTTGTAACATGTTATTGTTTCCATGGTAACAGCTTATTGACAGGGAATTGTGACTGATGGTTAGTTAAGATCAATGGAAGGAGTCTTCGAGTGAGTGAACGACTGTTCAAAGCTGCTCTAATGTATAAAAATATAAGTCATGGATATTCCAAGATTTTAAGTGTGTATATAAATTGATAGATATGGAAGATACACTATATGGACAAAGGTATTCAGCCAAAACCTTATCCCCCTTATCCCCAGTGAAGGGCAATCTTATTGCTTCAGCTTAACAAGACATCTTGGACAATGTTAAGCATCCAACTTTGTGGCAACAGTTTGGAGAAGATTCTTTTCTATTCCAACATGACCCAGTGCACAAAACAAGGACATGGTTTGAAGATGTGGAAGAACCTGACCGGCCCTAACACAGAGCCCTGAGCTCAACCCCATTGATTAAAATAAAAGAAAACATAAAGTATTTAAAAAAAAAAAAAAAGAAGTTTATTTTCCCTTGGAAATGTAATTTTCTTGGTTGCTTTACAGAAATGTACCGGACCAACACACAACACATTTGAACTGTATGTACTGTATACAGTTTCGGCACACCGAACACAGCGTAACTACTTGGAACAAATGGTCTTAACAATTCATAACAATTCAACATTTTTTAAACTACATCCACAGCCATGGGCCCAGTGTCAGGATGTAGAGGGCGGAGGCTGGGTGGATGTGTAACTCGAACCCCTGGTCTCCAGGCCAGTTGTAGGTGATGAATTACAGCCCCTGGCTCCGGGCAGCCGAGACAGCCAGCGCCGCAGCTTTAATGGAGGCCTTCAAAACAGCTCCTCCTGAGGAATTTACAATCCTGCATTTACATCTCTCTCTCTCTCTCTCCCTCTCTCTCTCTCTCTCACACACACACATACACACACACACACACACACACACACAGAAACTTAAGAGAGGCGAGTTAATATATGACCACATATTCCGGATTGAGGTTTAAGTGGATATGTTGAGATCAAGGCAGTGTGTGTGTGTGTGTGTGTGTGTGTGTGTGTGTGTGTGTGTTTATACTTGGCAGATTGAAGAAGAGACTAGAAAAAAAAAATGCTGTAGTTTTTGGGCATGTCTTTTGTCTGTGTGTGGTGTGTGTGTGTGTGTGCGTGTGAGTGAGTGTGTGTGTGTGTGTGTGTGTGTGTGATGGGCTGTAGATTCGCTCTGTAATTTCCTCCCTGTGGTGTAATCACTTCCATGTGGGACCTGCCTGGAGAGAGGCCCCCAAAATGGAGGTGAGCATTAGTCACACACACACACACACACACACACACACTCACAGAGCCATGCAGTCGCTCTTAATCCTCTCTGACATTATGTGAATTTGCAGAAGCATGTACTGTCGCACTATTTGTATTTGCCAAACACAAACTATTCCTTTTGTGCTTCACTCTTTTTGCCTGAGTAAATTTGTTTAATATATGTAAATGAGGTACCGATTAACATATTAGTCATGTTTTTTTTCTCTTGATAGTCAAATAGCCCAAGCACAAAGAACAAGAGTTGTAAGCACATGTTTGATCAGTGTTCTTGAAAAACCTGATTAATGAACAGAGGTGTTTTTAAAACTTTACTGTAACTCAGACGATTATGTACTCATGAGAACCAGGAAAAAAAATCTGAAATGTATTTTTTCTTCTTTTGGCCATGCTTATGTTTCTGTCTGCAGAAGTTCCAGTTTGGCAACTATCAAGTGTGCAGTTCCAAGTGCACAGGAAAAACCACCAGCGCCACCTGTTGGACAAATGCAGTCTGCACCCAGTTGCCTCGCACCTCCAGTGTTCAGGAATGGAGCTTTGGTTTCCTCTGCTCTGCGTACTCAGGTTTACTTCCCCATTCCCCGACAGCAGGTTGACTTGCATTTCCAAATTAGGTGTGTAAGTGTGTGTACGTCAGCGGCCATGGTGCCTTAGGTGCCTTGCACCTCCAGGTTCAATTTCCACCTAGGGTCTGTGTGCATGTTCTCCTCATACTTGGTGGGTTTCCTCTGGGTGCTCCGGTTTCCTCCCACATTCCAACGACATGAATGAATGAATAATGTATTATCCTTTGAAAACATACAATGATATTGCACATTCAGAATGAAATGATGTTGCAGTTGACCTGATATTGACACATTTAACGTAATGTAATGTAATAAATATATTGCACCACTAATGATAATATATTACACAAAAGACTAATGTTGTGTCTGTTTCACCTGCGCTGATGTGTTCAGTCCAATTTGTCCATTAATTGTATCCCTAGGAATCTTGTGATTCAAGATTCATTCATTCATTTTCTATACCGCTTAATCCTGTGTTCAGGGTCGCGGGGGACCTGGAGCCTATCCCAGGAGACTTCGGGCACTAGGCGGGGTACACCCTGGACAGGGTGCCAATCCATCGCAGGGCACACACACATACACACACTCACACTCACACACCCAATCACACACTACGGGCAATTTAGGAACACCAATTAGCCTAACCTGCATATCTTTGGACTGTGGGAGGAAACCGGAGTACCCGGAGGAAACCCACCAAGCACGGGGAGAACATGCAAACTCCATGCACACAGAGACGGGAATCGAGCCTGGCCGGGGAATCGAACCCAGACCCTGGAGGTGCAAGGCGACAGTGCAAACCACTACACCACCGCGCCGCCTTGATATAAATTATATGAAATATAATATAAATATAAGTTATACAGAATTTTGTTTTAAATTATATACCAGTGCAATGAAGTGTTATAACGTGACTGTGTGTCTGAGCAACTTTGTTCTAAAATTGTCGAAAAAGACCTTTCCGCTACGG
The DNA here is from genome assembly GCA_030522415.1 of Channallabes apus. Classification (NCBI taxonomy): domain Eukaryota; kingdom Metazoa; phylum Chordata; class Actinopteri; order Siluriformes; family Clariidae; genus Channallabes; species Channallabes apus. The sequence continues at coordinate 30,326,650 of CM060121.1, forward strand.
GAGGCAACGTCATGCCCCTGGCCAAAAACGTTAATTCGCGTTAATTGGTAAAAATATGTGCCACAGACTTTTAGCTAAGTGCTGGTTAATATACACCCTCCAAGCAAAAATCTGGACGATTGATGACCGTTTATGACAGCTGTTGTGAATCAGTTAACGTCAGACGTCAGCTTTCATTTCGGAACCATGATGGGACGTGTCGGAGGGACGTCATTTCAACGGTCAACAAATATCCAAATGTGAAATCGACGATCATCTCTTTGGTTTTCTCAACATTCAGGATGAGATTGTTGGTCCTGCACCAGTCCAGCAGACATGCAGATTTAGGCTAATTGGCACTCCCAAATTGTGTCTAACGTGTCAATGAACGTGTGTGTGTGTGTGTGTGTGTGTGTGTGTGTGTGTGCCCTGCGATGGTTTGGTACCCCGTCCTGGGAGAGACTTCAGACTCCCTGCGACCCTGTATCTATATACTGTACATAAAAGGAAGGTTTTGTCTGTACATTAATCAGAACTCACTTTTTAAACGATCTTTACGTTTCAAAAGATGTGTGACCTAGAACCAGTCTCAATTTCTCAATTTTCCAATTTTCTGTCTGTATGTCTGTCCAGCCAGATTCTGTCACAGCATCATACAAAAATGGCTTGCAGAATTTAATGAAACTTTTTCAGTACTTCGAGATCTGCCTGAAGTTAAACCTGTGCTATAAATTCAATCAAAATGTTGAGTAGAAGTGATGTTATGAGCAGTTGCGCCAATGCCAGTTGGTACGAGTCAGTACTCATAATGACTGGTACTAATGCTGGTACTAACAACGACTGGTACTAATGCTAGTAGTACAGGATCAAGAGGTGCAGACGGTGAGTGAGTGAGTGAGTGAGTGAGTGAGTGAGTGAGTGAGTGAATGTGTACATATGTGCCCTGGGTTGGGTTGGCACCCCATCCAGGTTATCCCTCATCTTGTGTTCCGAAAGATAAACACCAGGATTCCTACGACCCTATACGTGTGGAAAAGAGATAAATTAATGATCTAGAATGCCTGTTATGATACATTCTACCATAACACGGTTGGAAGGGAATTAATTATTAACTTTTTGCATAATGAGTGAAATTTTACCTACTATAACTGTAAACAAAGTTAATCTGTCGTGAGACGTTTTACAGGTCACATGCAATTTACAATGGTCTTAAATAAGCCTGCATCATTTAAAAACTGTAAATAACACAAACTAAATAGCAACAAAATAGTCTTTTGGAGGTTAGTCTAGAAAAGTAAAAATGTATTTGTGTGTGTACACTACTAGTCAAAAGTCATAGGTTTAAAATCTCCAGCATGTTCTATAATGTAGAAAATAAATCACTAAACAAAAAACAGTGAATTAGAAGGTGTGTCCAAACCTTTGACTGGTACTGTAAGTCAGGAATAAGGAAATAGGCACTTAGTAATAGGCGACATTTCGAGTAATTACTCGAGTAAAGTTATTATGTAGGCTAATTTTTAAATGACAACGAAATGTTCGACAGGTCGTTATGAAAATTATTTATTAATTGCTTTGTTACTGTGTGTCATTATCATCAGGCCTGAAACTCCTTTTAAAAAACATTAACATCAGCCCAAGGTTATTCATTTAAGGAATTAATAATAATAATAATAATAATAATAATAATAGACAACCTAAATAATGGCATCGTTACAACTACTGTACAACACAAAAAAAAATTCATTTGGATATCATGGATATGTCTTCTTTCTGAATGACCTTAATGACTTTTATGCTCGCTTTGAGAAAGACAATAAAGAAAATGTCACCAAGATCGCCTCCTCACCCGACCACTCACTCATCACACTTACCTCATCTGACGTCTACAACGTACTGAGCCGGATCAACGTGCACAAGGCTGCTGGACGAGACGGTATGCCTGGGCGCTTACTGAGGGTATGTGCGGAGCAGCTCGCTGGGGTATTCACAGACATTTTTCACATGTCCCTTGCCCAAGCAACTATACCTTTGTACCTGTGCTTTAAATCTACCTCGATTGTGCCAGTGCTGAAACACTCTAGCCCAACGTGCCTGAATGACTACCGCCCCGTAGCACTCACACCCATCATTATGAAGTGCTTTGAGCGGTTGGTCCTGACACACCTAAAAGACTCTGTCCAATCCTCACTAGACCCACACCAGTTCGCTTACCGTGATAACAGGTATGGAGCACAGATGATGTCTCCATAGCGCTGTACTCTGTACTCACACACTTGGACAATACAAACACCTATGCATTACTGTTGTTTGTTGACTTTAGCTCAGCTTTTGATACTGTTTTACCTTCTAAGTTAATCACCAAACTTAGAGATCTGAATATTAACATCTTACTTTGTAATTGGATTACAGACTTTTTGAACAACAGACCCCAGCATGTTAGGTCAGGACACATCTGCTCCACTACCGTCACGCTCAACACTGGTGTACCACAGGGCTGTGTGCTAAGCCCCTTCTTTACTCCCTCTTCACCCACGACTGCAGGCTTGTGTATGGATCATCAAGTTTGCAGACGATACTACGGTGATCGGCCTCATCAGCAACAACGATGAGGCTGCCTACAGGGAGGAGATCAAGCACCTGGCCACTTGGTGCACGGACAATAATCTGCTCCTTAACACCAATATGACCAATGAGCTCATTGTGGACGTCAGGAAAGGAAGAAGAGGTTCACATGAACCCATTCACATCAACGGGATGGTTGTTGAGCCTGGGGACCCACATTTCGGAGAACCTATCCTGGTCCACTAACACCTCTAGCCTGGTCAAGAAGGCTCACCAGCACCTATTCTTTTTGAGAACTCTTAAGAAGAACCAGCTGTCCTCAATTACTCTGGTGAACTTCTATCGCTGCACAATAGAAAGCATCCTAACCAACTGTGTCACAGTTTGGTATGGAAGCTGCTCTGTTGCTGAGCATAATTATAGCGTATTATAGGGACTCCACTTCCAGCCATTGAGGACATTAAAAAAAAAACACTGTGTGCGTAGAGCACGCAGTATTCTTAAGGATTACTCCCACCCCGCCCACAAAGTGTTTCCTCTTCTGCCTTCTGGTCAGCGCTTCAGGTGTCCCGGGTCAAGAACCAGCAGACTGAGGAACAGCTTCTTTCCCAGAGCTGTCTCCTTATTGAACTCTGCCCCCCACTGACACCTGCCCACCCCTCACACACCCCTATACTCTTCCCATTACACTATTTACACTTTACACTATTTAATATGGACTGCACTATAATGTACATACCTGTTTGAAAATACAAATATCCATGCACAATACATTTGTAAACTTCTGATTGAGTATACAGTATATTCGCACATGTCTACTTGTAAATTCCTGTACATTATGTTCATATCTACCTGCACATGTCTACTTGTAAATTCCTGTCTATAGAAAATAGCAACCTGTACATTATGCTCATATCTATTTGTAAATTCCCAACTACAGTTAACAGCAACTTGTATATATTGTTCACCCACTGTAAACTTATAATTACAGTGGTGTGAAAAACTATTTGCCCCCCTCCTGATTTCTTATTCTTTTGCATGTTTGTCACACAAAATGTTTCTGATCATCAAACACATTTAACTATTAGTCAAAGATAACACAAGTAAACACAAAATGCAGTTTTTAAATGTGGGGTTTTATTATTAAGGAAGAAAATAAATCCAAACCTACATGGCCCTGTGTGAAAAAGTAATTGCCCCCTGAACCTAATAACTGGTTGGGCCACCCTTAGCAGCAATAACTGCAATCAAGCGTTTGCGATAACTTGCAACGAGTCTTTTATAGCGCTCTGGAGGAATTTTGGCCCACTCATCTTTGCAGAATTGTTGTAATTCAGCTTTATTTGAGGGTTTTCTAGCATGAACCGCCTTTTTAAGGTCATGCCACAACATCTCAATAGGATTCAGGTCAGGACTTTGACTAGGCCACTCCAAAGTCTTCATTTTGTTTTTCTTCAGCCATTCAGAGGTGGATTTGCTGGTGTGTTTTGGGTCATTGTCCTGCTGCAGCACCCAAGATCGCTTCAGCTTGAGTTGACGAACAGATGGCCGGACATTCTCCTCCAGGATTTTTTGGTAGACAGTAGAATTCATGGTTCCATCTATCACAGCAAGCCTTCCAGGTCCTGAAGCAGCAAAACAACCCCAGACCATCACACTACCACCACCATATTTTACTGTTGGTATGATGTTCTTTTTCTGAAATGCTGTGTTACTTTTACGCCAGATGTAACGGGACACGAACCTTCCAAAAAGTTCAACTTTTGTCTCGTCGGTCCACAAGGTATTTTCCCAAAAGTCTTGGCAATCATTGAGATGTTTTTTTTAGCAAAATTGAGACGAGCCTTAATGTTCTTTTTGCTTAAAAGTGGTTTGCGCCTTGGAAAACTGCCATGCAGGCCGTTTTTGCCCAGTCTCTTTCTTATGGTGGAGTCGTGAACACTGACCTTAATTGAGGCAAGTGAGGCCTGCAGTTCTTTAGATGTTGTCCTGGGGTCTTTTGTGGCCTCTCGGATGAGTCGTCTCTGCGCTCTTGGGGTAATTTTGGTCGGCCGGCCACTCCTGGGAAGGTTCACCACTGTTCCATGTTTTTGCCATTTGTGGATAATGGCTCTCACTGTGGTTCGCTGGAGTCCCAAAGCTTTAGAAATGGCTTTATAACCTTTACCAGACTGATAGATCTCAATTACTTTTGTTCTCATTTGTTCCTGAATTTCTTTGGATCTTGGCATGATGTCTAGCTTTTGAGGTGCTTTTGGTCTACTTCTCTGTGTCAGGTAGCTCCTATTTAAGTGATTTCTTGATTGAAACAGGTGTGGCAGTAATCAGGCCTGGGGGTGACTACAGAAATTGAACTCAGGTGTGATAAACCACAGTTAAGTTATTTTTTAACAAGGGGGGCAATCACTTTTTCACACAGGGCCATGTAGATTTGGAGTTTTTTTCTCCCTTAATAACGTAAACCTTCATTTAAAAACTGCATTTTGTGTTCAATTATGTTATCTTTGACTAATAGTTAACGGTTTTTGATGAGCAGAAACATTTAAGTGTGACAAACATGCCAAAGAATAAGAAATCAGGGAGGGGGCAAATAGTTTTTCACACCACTGTATAGTTACTTGCAATCTGTATATTATGCTCATATAATATCCTGTAAATTATGTTCATATCTATTTGCAAATTCCTGACTACAGTTAATAGCAATCTGTATATACGGTTCATCCACTGTAAATTATTCATCTGTATATTATGCCCACATAATATCTTTCTGTAATAGTTACCCATAGCTTCTCCCTGCACATATCCCTTTCAAGCGTACTGTACTTAAAACTTATACCTTTATCCTGCACTTTCTACTTTCTACTAATTGCACGTCTCGTTAGACCTAAACTGCATTTCGTTGCCTTGTACTTGTACATGTGTAATGACAATAAAGTTGAATCTAATCAAAAAAAAATCTGTATATAAAATATAAAATATCTATATGTCATAGATAACCCCTAGAGGGCGCTGAGCACCCAGTGGATTGGTGTTGAGTTTGGGATTTTATTTTGTAATGATCTCCAGCTTCACTTTTTGTTCACAGGTGTTGTGTATTTTGTCTAATGACTTCTATTAGGTTATTTAAGCTTCCAGGTTTCCTCCCTAAATAGTTTGTTCTGTCTTCTTCACTCTGTTGTTGCTCTCTTCTACTGGTTTCAGTGGCGCCGCCCCCTTAAAGTTAGGCAGAGAAGAATGCTACTTTAACATGTAATTATTTAACACGATAATCATTTATTTTAATGATCAAATAGAGCTGGTGGAACTGATGCAAATCCTGAAATCATTTAAGATGCATAAGATTCACAATAAGTCAAACCTAGAGGTTTCACCCTGTATAGCAAGAATCTGTCACTACAGTGGGGAACGAATCCCTGAAACCAGACAGAGGATGTTTAGGAAAGCCTTGGCCCGTATTCACAAAGCTTAGGATTGTCTCAGAGAGCTCCTATCTAAGCTTAAAAGGTTATATTTATTTACTGTACTGATTTTATTACTTGAAATCCGTTTCAGAATGATGAGCTCAACTTTCACCAATTTACATGATTGCAGGACAGTCTGTTTAAGTTGTACATTTGACTGGTACTGTATGTAGTCAACAATCCAAGAGAGATGGAAGGAGAAACCCAAATTGGACAGAAGAGCAGTGTTTACTTTTAGCTTTATGTTCAGTGTTTACAGAATATTTTCCTCTTTCTGCCATTTTGTCCTCTACTATAAAAACTCTTAAGCCTCTTGAAAGTCCTCCTCTCTACTCTTAACAATTTTTACCTTAGGAGCTGTTTTTAGGGCTAAGATGTTTCGTGAATCATTTTTATCTTTACTAAGATTTAATCCTAAATTTAAGGGGAAATTCTAAGAAAATGTCATAATTCTAGGAATGGACTTAGAATTTCTTCACTAGGAGCAACTTTTAGGCTTAAGACGCTTTGTGAATACGGGCCCTGGGCCTGTATTCACAAAGCTTCTTAGAATTCTCTTAGAGATTTCCTATCTTAGCTTAAAAGGTCCTAGCTGGGAGTCCTAGACTAAAAGTGATTTCGGAAACTTCTCAGAGCTACTCTGAATAAAGAAAGTACAAAAACCTTTATCTTAGTGAGGGGGTGTGGTTGACCCCGTTGCTAGGGATGATGCAGCAATTCAAGGACTGTGATTGGTTGATAAAAAAATAACCTCTGACCTCTGTAAAGGTCTTGAAATGTGCTCTTTGTTGAAAATAGAATATATGATAATAGAACAGTTAAATCATAATGTTTGCATATGAAGAAACTGTATATGTTAATATAAATATCCTAAAGATAATTAAACAGCCAAATGTTTAAAATGTGTCTACTTTTGAATAAACCGATTTCCACACAGTCGATACTATATTTATTTTCTTACATTTATTTATCACACAGATTTTATTACCTTTAATCCATTTCAGATTGATGGAAGCAAAATAACAAAAATGATTTTACAGTTTACATGATTACAGGACAGTCTATTAAAGTTGCACTTTTGGATGGTATGTTACCAACAATCCAAGAGAGATGGAAGGAAGTAAAAGAACAAGAAAACCAAATTGGACAGAAGAGCAGTATTTACTTTTAGCTTTACATTTAGTGTTTGGAGAATATTTCTTCTTTCCACCATTTTGTCCTGTGCTGTAGAAACTCTTAAGCATCTTAAAAGTCCTCCTCTCTACTCTTTACAATTTCTACCTTAGGAGCTGTTTTTAGGGCTAAGATGTTTCGTGAATCTTTTTTTATCTTTACCAAGATTTTGTCCTAAATTTAAGGGGAAATTCTAAGAAAATGTCATAATTCTAAGAATTTTCTTAGGATTTCTTCACTAGGAGCAACTTTTAGGCTTAAGAAGCTTTGTGAATACGGGCCCTGGTCTTTTTTCTAAGATTTTTATGAAAAGTAATGCTGCCACAATTTTCCATAGAAGCTGTACTATACTGTATGTACAATCCAATATATAAAGTATAAAGTACACCAGTATGTATGTACTGTATGTACCTAATGTACATGAAGAGATCACTTATCGATTGGCTTCCTGAGGAGGGTATCTTTTTTTAATATAAAATAATGAGAGATTTTGAAGCAATGGGTTACTGTCTAGTATTCTTTATCCAACCAATTGTCGTTGAAAGTCGTATCCCTTGAAGCTCAGTGCTTTTTGCTGTTATTAGTTTTTCTGCTTCTTTTAAAAGCTTATTTTAATAAATATACAGTAAAACCTCAGATTGCGAGTAACACGGTTAGAGAATGTTCTGAAAGACGAACAAAGATTTTTAATAAATTTAGATTTGGAAAACGAGCATTGTGTTGGTTTACGAGCACAGAGTATCATTTATCACGCATGTCTTGTTTTGACGCCGAGCGTCACGTGATCACAATTGAGCCAACGGTTTTTCTCTCTCTTTTGCTGCTGAATTGTGGGTAATCGTCTCCTTGCTGGGTCTTAGTGCTCGTCTCTTACTGGTATAATCAACATCCGTGCACGCGTGTACTGTTTACTATAACACTGTGACAACGTGTGTGCGTGTAAAACCTATTTTATTTTGTGTTTGTAAGAGCGTGTGTACTGTTTATTATAACACACGTGTGCGCATGTAAAGCAAAAGAAAGTCTCATTAGAAGGTTAGAAATCCATTTTCTCTCTTCCTCTCTGTTTCAGCCTCTCTCTCTCTCTCGTTTTGTGTGTGTGTGTGTGTCTGTGTGAAGCATCCCCTCTCTGCTTCACACGCACACCCAAACACACACACACACTCTGCCCTACACAGAATCTCTGCTCTGGCACGATTGTTTTCAAAGTTCAGGTTCATTTGTTTGTTTGTTTTACTTTACAGCAATGATTCCATTATTAAGCGCTCACACGAGTGTAATTAGTGATGTTCCTGGCTAATTTTTTTAGTCTTTCAGTTAATGTGTGTTTAGTTAAAATTTAAATAAGAAACGAGAAAGGTTTACTGTTTAAGAAAGTCTCATTAGAAAGTTAAAAATCCATTTTCTCCCTCAGCCTCTCTTAAGTGTGCGCGTGCGTAATTTGACACCGTACTGGTTCACACACTCTCTCTCAGGACGGGAGGGGCTTCACACACACACACACACACACACACACACAGAGCATGAAACACTTAAACGGAAACACTTATCTGTCAGGATTTATTTGTACTTTTTTTAAAGGTAAAGTGCAGGTTAATTTGTTTTATTTTTACTTTATATTTTGTGTTAATATTTTTTATGTATTTATTTTTTTCGGCTGTCGAACGGATAATTTGAGTTTCCATTATTTCCTACGGGAAAATTAAATTTGGTTTACGAGTGTTTTGGAATACGAGCCCGCTTCCGGAACGAATTATGCTCATAATCCGAGGTTCCACTGTACTGTATAGGACTCAGGATTGTGCTGTATAGAGTGACGTATCCTTTTTTTCATTACAAAGTAGCCAATATGATTAACTGAATTTTAGTCCATTTCCATACAAATATGGGGAAAAAGGTCACACAGGGAAAGAAAAGCACAGATAAACATGATCACGTTTTTTATTTTTCGGTTGACCAAATAATAATAACAATTTGCTCATTTTGAGAGATCTACATTTTTGCGACGTCCTTCCCCTGTTCCGGCAAATTTAAATCTACCTGACATATTCAAAAACCCAAATGCACAGTTTGAAGTCTGAAGCCTTCCCGTTAACACACTCCAGCAAGGCTTTAATATACACACTTTAAAAAAATATATATGTTTTTTTTTTTTTATCATTGATCTATGTTGTGTTGCCGCCACAGATCTGACCTACTTGTGTTGTAAGGTTTTTCAAGAGTTTTTTTTTTAATCATCCTTAAACACCATTTCAGTTCAGTTCTTCTCATGACTACTAAATGGAGCCGTCCTCCCATTCACTTTGGTTTGCACTTGCATGTGTTCCTTTGGATACACGCTGCATGGCCAAAAGTATACGGACACCTGACCATCACATTCATGTTGTTCTTCTACAAAAAAGATCGAAGCACAAAAGTGTCTAGAATTTTTTTGCATACTGTGGCATTAGCAGCTCCACTTTACTGAAACTTTCCATTTTGACACAAGATGTTATATTAGCAGTGCCAGGGAGGTTATATGTCTGTCACATGTGGCTTTGTGTTCATATTACAACCTAATTATGTTGTTTGTTTTTTGTATGCCCACGAGCAATTCTGTAGAAAATCTTTGTGATGAACAATCTTTGTGAAAGTGAAATGCACCAGAAAGTTGCCACGAAAATGCTACAAAGTTTTGAAGAACAAAGTCAGTCTTTATATGTTATAGCATTACGATTTCGTTTTGCTGGAACTACCAGGCCTGTCACAGCATGTCACTGTGCCATCAAGTCATCAAGTCATGATATTATCCAAAGTAGGAGAGGAAAAGAGTCAACTAGCCTGCAGAGAGGTCTGACCTCAACCCTATTGAACATCATTGGGAAGAACTGGCCCGATCTTGGCTCCTGTGCACTGAGAAAACTTTCTACCTTGATGGTGTCCAAGCACTAGTGAACCTTTAGGATAAATTAGGATAGTGTAGCCGGGGATTATATGGAGAAATAAAGGGTGTTTTTATTTTCGTCACAGTTATTTGGCGCAATCCAAAGTTCTGGTTTGATTGAACATAATTTGTTTAAAACAGTGTACTGAGATTGTCTGACATCACTTGCATGTGCGCCATTTGATTAAAAAATAAAAAATTTTCTGATTTGGTCCATTTCATTTGGATAATCTTATCAAAAGATATTTTCATGCTGTATCCTCTGGATAACGCATAACTCGCCATTTAACATTCCTTTTACTTAAGAATGAAGTAATCACTTCTGGGATCTAGGTGTACTTACTGTATAGTATCATATGTTAATTAAAAAAATGAAGATCTGGTTTAAGATATGAAGTCTTGTATTTTCTCAAAAACAACTCTCCTGATATGAAACTCTTCCAGATGGTGGACTTATTAATGTCTCACTTATTAAACTTTGTCGGTGCATGAACAGGAACAAAAGCACACAGTCTCGAAAGTCATCTCTTTTCCACCACAAGCTCCGAAATTAGTTCAGAGGATGTAAAAGAGCTCAGAGGAATCACTCAGAGGAATCACTCACTCACTCACTCACTCACTCACTCTCTCATCGTCTATACCGCTTTATCCTGTATACAGGTTCATGAAGCTCCTTTTAAAAAAACATTAACATCAGCATATGGTGGGGGGCTGGAGCCTATCCCAGGAGGGGCTGTGGGAGGAAACCGAAGTACCCGGAGGAAACCCACAAAGCACTGGGAGAACATGCAAACTGACCCCAGACAGGAATCAAAACATGCAGCTGTAACACATATTGCGTTATCTCTGTACCATCTAAAGTTCTCCACTTTGCCCTAAGGGTGACATTTATAGGAGGAGTCTCCAGTCTAAGCGACTGTTCCAGCTGGGATAATAGATGTTTAACAGCATAGGATATAACTATAAATGGATATATAAGTGGGACCTCTTATCTTTGGGAAATCACTGTGGTGTAAGAGCAATAAAACCCCTAGCGATTTGAGCTAATTGGAGGCTAATCAACTTTGAAGTGGTAACAGTAACGCAGCTTGTTATTGGACTTCATCACACCACTTTATCTTTAAGTATTTCCACATGTCCTGAAGTCTTTTAATTGTTAGTTTTTTTGTTTCTGATAAAGTCTTTTTTTTTTTAACATACAACCTTTAGTGGAAACATAACTCTAAATTTTGTCCATTAGGTTAGCACTGTCGCCTTGCACCTCCAGGGTCTGGGTTCGATTCCTGGCCAGGCTCGATTCCCGTCTCTGTGTGCATGGAGTTTGCATGTTCTCCCTGTGCTTGGTGGTTACTCCAGTTTACTCCTACAGTCCAAAGATATGCAGGTTAGGCTAATTGGCGTCCCCAAATTACCCGTAGTGTGTGTGAGTGAGTGTATGTGTGTGTGTACCCTGCGATGGATTGGCACCCTGTCCAGGGTGTACCCTGTCTCTTGCCCTAAGCCTCTTGGGATAGGATCCAGGTCCCTGCAACCCTGAATACCGGATAAAGTGGATAGAAGTGAGTGAGCGAGTGAGTGAGCGAGTGAGTGAGTGAGTGAGTGAGGTTAACCCTGGTTAAAACTGACTCCATTAAGGAGCACTTGTCATGTTCACTACAGGTCAGTTCCTGCGCTATGGCATGGGGTGGTGTTGTATTACATACTGTATGGGTGTTATCTGAGTGTATGATCAGTAGATACCTTCTGCACATATAAGCAGTGGTTGTAGATGAAATCGACTGCTCGGCGTGTGTTAACATGTCTCTGTGGGCTTTATTTTGGTGACTGCATTCCTGTAATGCCAGTCCCACCAGATGTCTATACAGGACAACCCTACTTTCAGATCTGTTAACAGCATACCGGAAATTACTGTGTAGTCTTGTATTTTAAGGTCAAGCAAGGCTCCATGAGGAATGACATCCCACTTTTTTTTAATAGACAGAATGTGAACTGATACTCTCCTAACAGCTCTAATACTAAGTAATTAAGCTTGTAAAGATTTCTTTAAGGAAATATATTAAGGCATTTACACTGAGCGAACTTCCAGGCTGGCAAAGTTGTTCACATACGTATGTAATGGCAGAAAGTACAGTCCAGGAGTGACTACACAATAAGTATATATGATATGAGGGGTGAGAGTAAAAATTGTTTCACTAGTGCTTGGATACCATCAAGGTATAAAGTTTAATCAGTACACCGGAGCCATGATCACAATGCCTGCTTCATGGCCTCCCAGGAACTCCATGTGGGAATGGCTTGGAGCGAAGTCAGGACTGTACAGGACTGTATGTGGCAATAATTCCTAGCTGAGCTCCTGTAAATGTGCAAGTGGTGTTGGTGAATGGTTGTGACAGATGCGTCTCTTTCCTAATTTGGCCACAGATTATTTGTTGGTTTTATAAGGATCAGTCGCTGAATGTTCATGGGAAGGACTGAAATGTACTGTACTGCGAGACACCTCAGCCGGGATCGTCATTCACAGATGTAAACGTTCTTTAAACGTTCATCATTCAAATGTGTTACTGTGGCTAAGAGTCTCATCTGTAAATTCCAATCGGTTTTACGCCTTCATTATTCTGCTCATGAGACGACGAAGTCTCAGTTTGACTTAAAAGCCCCTTGTTATAACTAGAAAACATGGCTCAGGACTTATGTGATTCACACACCATAAATGGCTTTTTCATGGGGTGGGGCACAGTAATGAGCTACAAGTTTGCTTGATTTGGATCTATGACAGCTGAAATTGAAGTATCTCCTAAAGACAGGCCGTATGACTTCCTGTGTTGCAGCATCCCTTCTGAGTCTGGAATGGTCCATGTGGAAGTCGTTAATGAGCATGTGGTCAATGATATGCTGTATAGCTGTTGGTCCTCCACGATATACTCCTCTGAACCAACCAAATGTTGACACTGGGACTCCTGCAGGACCTGAACTATGAAAGAGGAAGGGGTTTGTGAATCTGAAAAGAGTGGGCGATATTCTGGGGGTAATTTGGGGATTGTACGTAAATACTATGACTGTGGGATACTTTGGCAGGAGTTTACAGCCAGATGTGTCTTGTTGAAAGTGATGTTGATTTAATGGGCCATGTGCAGCATGCTGATCTTCCCCCGAAGTTTGAGTCATGTTTTGGAATTCAATCTGGCACTTGTATGTTGATCTGTCTTGATCTTGGTCAATGATCTTGCTAAATATAGAGTTTAAAATGATATACATGTTCTTTTCTTTTCAAGGTGGACAAAGTTTGACGAGACGTAATCCCTTCTCCTAGAAAACATAGCCTTGTTATTGCACAATCCGCAATTGAAGCCAAATATTTGAACTGGTTTAATGATCCAAATACAACAAATTTATTATGTATGGGTGTTGACTTTGGCAAGGGAAAAAAAAAAAAACACTGAAAGGGTGAGAAACTTTTCCATCCACAACAAAGAAGCAATGTTTTGGTACAGTTGCATATTCGTTTCTTCTTTTCTTGGTCCATCTTGAGAACATGCAGCAATGGACTGAGACAGGTTCACTGCTCTAAGAGACATTATGGTAGGTCATTTCTACAGTAACCAGAAGCCAATAAGCTCTTTAATGAGTCTCTGCAAGGCTAGGGAAGTGTCGCCTTTCTTGTCTCTTTCCTTCCACAATTATGCAGATTGGTTACTTCTGTACATTTGGTCTTTTTTTTTTTGTCTATTGTTGCACAGTTGTTGGCGGCACGGTGGCGTAGTGGTTCCCACTGTGGCCTCGCACCTCCAGGATCTGTATGCATGGAGTTCTTCCCATGCTTGGTGGATTTCCTCAGGGTATTCCGGTTTCCTCCAACAGTCTAAAGACATGCAGATTAGGCTAGGTGGTGATCCCAAATTGCTCAGTGTGTGAAATGAGTGTGTATGACCTACAATGGTTTGGCACTCTGTACAGGATAAGTAGTATAAGGAATGAACGTTGCACAGTTTTTCGGACATGTTGTTCACTACCTCGTTTTGTCCCTATGTCTTTAGTGATTGTTATATTTAATCTTGACTGGGACTCCGTTCATTCACTTTGCATTGACTCACTCAATGCTTAGTCCTGCCTGTCTTGACTTGTCCTGGTCACTGACTTGTCTTGGACCTGACAACGGTATTCTTGACTACAGTCCTAGCACTGGCCAAGGCATTTATGGCCCTTAATTAGTGACCTGCGGTAGTAATAAATGCTGTTCAGCTCCTTAAATTGGATATTTGAATCCTGGAGGTGCCTTTTATGCAGTTTACTGCTTAAGCATCGTGGGTGATGTGTAATGTCACTTAATGTGATTGTAAAACAGCACTTTCCATTTACCACTTTCGTTAAACAATTGGTTTGATCAAACATGGTTTGGACCAAAACATGGTATCGGTGCGAAAAAGTGTCTCACCTTGGTGAAATGTGAATTTTCAGACAGGATGATATAACACCATTTTTCATAATACTTAAAGCTTTTTATGTTCGGATCCATGCTTCGTTTTTTTGTAAATATGCATACACGTGTATTTTTATCAAATACAAAAAACACATTTGCTAAATAATTGTGTTGCCCTTTTATGTAGTTTCCGTAACGTCTTTGATTTCAATCAATGATTATAACCGTCATTCATATGAAACTTGGCCGATTTCGATTTCGCATAATAAGACATAAACCTGAAAAAGTTAATTATTCTTCATCTTCATCTTCTATACCGCTTTAGCCTGTATTTAGGGTCGCGGGGACCTGGAGGCTATCCCAGGAGATTCTGGGCACGAGGCAGGGTACACCCTGGACAGCGTGCCAATCCATCGCAGAGCACACACACACACACACACAATGGTCAATTTAGGAACGCCAATTAGCCTAATTTGCATGTCTTTGGACTGTGGGAGGAAACCGGAGTACCCGGAGGAAACCCACCAAGCACGGGGAGAACATGCAAACTCCATGCACACAGAGACGGGAATCGAGCCTGGCCGGGGAATCGAACCCAGACCCTGGAGGTGCAAGGCTACAGTGCTAGTTAATTATTCTAAAATGCAAAATTGTTCAGATATTGCAACATGAATTTGAAATGGTTACAGACACTACAGGTTTTTTTTTTTTTTTTTGCTATTTAAGGTTTTACCAAAAAAACAATTTAAGCAACAGTTTTTACAGGTCATGTGTTTCTAGAATCAATTTTAGTATCAATACTCATGAAGAAATATAAATAATTGCCATTTTAAATGATTATTGTTTGAAGTGAGACAGTATAACGCACAAGAGGAACTCATGAACTGTGTAATGGTGCAGGAGACACACCATATAAGGATGTAGATCTACAGTATGGCTTGCTTTTCTTTAAATAAAATCCCCGCAACAGTTTGAGGATGTGAAAAGGCTCACGATTTACGCAATACATACTGTAGCGAGGCTTTGCAGGTCCACTGCGGGTGGTGATTACTACTGTAGGTATCTAGATAGGTTTGTAATTATAACAGCTGAACCAGTCTCTGGTGGACAGGTATAGGGGCATTCCACACATTGTTCAAACACAGTCGCCAAGGACACTATCTCTTTTTATCTCTTTGTAAATGCTGACATTTTTAGTCCAGGCTCCTTAATGAGCCTGTTCACCTGTGCATCATGGGAAACTAACAAGGAGTTTCGCTGTTCCCCTTCCCCCATGGCCCAGTGCACAGGGGGTATTCATGGATCCTGGTGTAATTGCAGTTTTCTTGCTTCGAACTTGTTGGTTATGTTTGTTCACGGCCTCAATGTGCCCGTGTGGGTTTCGTTTAGAGCTGTCATGCTTAGAGTCAACATATTCACTTCCACTTCACTGCACAGACTAACAGAGAAACTGAGACAGTGTGTCTGAACTTGTCGGTTTTTTTAAATTCATATTATTATGATTATTATTATTATTATTATTTTGATAGTCTTGAACAATGCTACCACACAAATAACGTTGGATTACTCAGAAAGTGACGCTCTTCCTCCTGAAAGTGCTGGTTAACAGGATTAACGATGCCCGTCCGCCTGTCGCAGCATGATGTAACCTAGCCAAAGTTCAGCTGATAACCCTGTGGTTACCTGGCAAAGGAATGAGGAAAAAAAGTAAACAAAATCCATACGACAAAGTCCCCCAACGTGAACTAGACCCTGAGGCTACTGAAAGGAAGGGGGGGAGGGAGTAAAGGGAGGAAGGGAGGCATGTGTACAGACAAGAGAGTGAGAGAGAGAGAGAGCGAGATAGTGTGTATGCACAGGATGAAGCGAAAGATTGTGCGCCTGTGAAAGAAAGAAAGTAAGACAGCAGAGAAGAAAGGGAGGAAGTTTGATAAGCATTCGGCGGAAATGTGTCTGTTGTTTGTTTAGGTCCAGGCAGCATCTGTCTGTCTAACAATTCATCCAGTATCTTTTTATTTTTTTTTTAAGACTATGAGTGTTTGTGGGGGACAGAAACGGTATGTGTCCACTCTTAGGATCCAGCTGTCAGCATCTGGAGGAGCCTCACGCTCCTTCACCACTACACAGGGAAAGAGCTTAGAGGAACCACTCAACTCTGGTAAGTGTGTTTCATATACTGTACAGTAGTCTGTGCAAAGTGCTTTGTGGTGGTTGTCGTACTTCGAGGTGAGCCTTAGTGGAGAAAATGTCAAAGATAATTGCATTCATTTTAACTGTCACAGCTTGCCGTTAAAAGAAGGTGTTTTGCTGGATTGAGTTGGCTTGGGTGATATCAGACAAAGGTGACGGTAACAGACCTGTTTTTGACGTCTTTATTAATATTTTTGTCCAAACGTCCAGCAATCAGGCTGAGCTGTAATAATAGGATGAAATAAGACATATTTGTTAACTTTATTAGGAATTAATAGAAACTTCTTGTGTTTTCTGTCACGTGAACATTATATGACCCACATGGCATAGAGGTTAAATAACGGCTTAGTGCAAGAGTTTGTTTGTTGGCAAACAAGAAATACCTAGAGAAAGGTCATTGTTGTGTTAAGAGCAGAAAAATCATGGGTGTTCAAGTCATATCGGGATTTTTGATTTTGCATTATTTCCTTGATTTCTCTACAGTATATAATCCCCTGATACACTTATCCCAGAGTTTCACTAATGCTTGGATATCATCAATGTAGGAAGTTTTCTCAGCACACCAGAGCCATAATCAGATCGCTTAACATATGAAACGTTGGAATCCCAGGAACTTTAATGGCTTAAATATGTGTAAATGGCTTGGGGTGAGGTCAGGACTGTACGGGGGATGCGGCGATAACTCCTAGCTGAGTTCCTTGTGATGTGCAAGTGGTGTTGGTGAATGATAAGAGTCTCATCATCGTACTGTAAAGTATGTACAGTACGTATCTATCTGTCTATCAGTTTTTTGCTTTTTATCATAAGTCCCAGTATGATTTGAACACCCCTCATTTGTCCGCGGTATCTATAATAACACGATAAATATTACATATACTGTTTTCAGATTCTTGGAAAAGTACAGCGTTAACTCTATATTGTAGTTAATTAAGGTTGCAAGGAATACAACGTCTGAGTGTGTGCTTGATTTAAATGACTCAAAGCTTGGTCTTATAATGACAAAGTGGATTATTCTGCAATAAAGGCCCATCCTGAAGTGTTTCATACCTCTTATACTACAGTACTTTAATAAACGGTTGCTTAAATGCCCTTATTAATTAAAGAACAGAGGTGTCAAGTAATGAAGTACAAATACTTCGTTACCTTACTTAAGTAGAAATTTTGGGTATCTATACTTTAATGGAGTAATTATTTTTCAGCCGACTTTTTACTTCTACTACTTACATTTACACGCAATTATCTGTACTTTCTACTCCTTACATTTTAAAAACAGCCTCGTTACTCTATTTTATTTCAGCTTGTCATTCAAAAGACAAACAAACAAACAAAAATCTGGATAAATCGCGCCATTTGATTGTGGTTGGATGAGAAGTATAAACATACCATTCCGACACCCTGTTGGTTGGTACGCGATCCATCGCACCTGCACATGACGTCACGTCATACACTCCAGCAAGGACGTATGAATAAATTAGCATTTTCGGTTTATAAGGTTGTGATATATATATATATATATATATATATATATATATATATATATATATATATATATATATATAAAATCATAAACATTAGTGCTGTCAGAATGAATGATTTAGTCCAAGTGATTAATAAAAAAAAAAAAAAAATATATATATATATATATATATATATATATATATATATATATATATATATATATATATATATATATATATTAATGTTATTGTAGACAACCATACAAGGGTAATTGTTACTAAGTCACTAATTTTCTTGTATGTTGCCCTCACAGATTCCTGCAGCTAAACTTGGATGTACATTTACATTCCAATAAAGGTTACTGATGACATGCCTCTGAAGTTTGACTTTTTGCACCATTAAAATACTTATAGGCAACTAGTTATCATATCTTCTTCTCCATAAAACATGTTAATGCTCAGTAGTACACATATATGCTTCTTTAATGTATTTGCATTGTACTAAAATGCATTCTTTTTCAATTGCCATATACAGTATCCCAAATCACTATGGCCGTTAAAAAATACAACAAAAGAACAACAACACATTTTTCTTTTTTTTTTTATGAGGTGTTAGTGTACAGTAGTATACAGGCCCGTGGCACAGCCTAAGCTTTTATCCTTAATGCTTTTTCCCCCTCATGTTACTTTTACTTTTATACGTTAAGTAGTTTTGAAACCAGTACTTTTACACTTTTACTTGAGTAAAAAGCTTGAGTTGATACTTCAACTTCTAAAGAAGTCTTTTTAAACCCTAGTATCTAAACTTCTGCTCAAGTAATGAATGTGAATACATTTGACACCACTGTTAACGAATGATACCATCTTATTTTAAATCCTTTATTGTTACATTTAATGTTGTGGAACAATGCAGCAGCTGTTGACATTATATCACCCAAGTCATTTTATTTGCTTTTTGTTAATTGTACAGTATGTTACCAGGAAACAGTAAACTTGTCTGTCGTGAAGACTTTTAACTTTGAGGAAAACTTCCTTTTACAAAGACCTAAACACAATATTTGCTTTCCAGACATCACCATGTTAACAATTCAACATTGTTCTTCGTTAAATTAAACCACATTTTTCATCTGGGTTTTTTTTCCTACTATATAAGATTTGATATTGTCTGATTTTTTGGCATAGAATCGATAATATCTTAGAATGAATGCATGAATATAAACCTGTAATTTGAACCAGGAACTGTTGTCAAGGCTGTTGTTATAGCTGTAACTCAACATATCATTAAACACTGACCTGCACTCTTCAAAGTCAAGCTACCAGAAAAAGGTTCTTCAAAGAGATGCTGGAGAAGAACAAGTATTCTAAAGATCAGATTTGCTCAAGAAGCTTTGTGTTGGTGAATCTTGTTGTAAAATTGGTCTTGTACAAAAAGAAAATGTAAAATTGGTGGAATCAACCAAGGACACTACAGTACTTAAGTTAGTTAAGTTAAGCCTTTATTTGTCACATATACATTACAGCACAGTGAAATTCCTTCTTCGCATATCCCAGCGTAACTGGGGTCAGAGCGCAGGGTCAGCCATGTTACAGCGCCTCTGGAGCAGATAGGGTTAAGGGCCTCGCTCAAGGGCCCAACAGTGGCAACCTGGTGGAGCTGGGGATTGAACCTTAGCCTTAGCCAATGCCTTAGCCCTCTGAGCCACCACTGTCCTACTGTTCCATACTTGGTGTGTGGAACAAGGTATTTTACAGCTACAAGGAAAACTAGCTTTCCACTTGACATTATTTGGGATTACGCTATTGTTCCCTAGGAACAGTTATGTTACATATGCCTCTTTTCCGCTGCATAGTACGGCACAGCACGGTTCAGTACAGCTCACTTCGGTTCGGCTCAGTTCGGCTCGGTTTGCGCTTCCACTGCAGTTTAGTAACGCTTTAGAGTGGGCGGGATTATTCGCGTGTCGTTATAGTCGCGGCGCTTCTACTGCCGTGACGTCATCGTAAACGCGCCACAAACAAACACACAACAATGGAGCATATCGACGGCATGGTGTTCTTCATTCTCGGCATGTGGATGTTTTTAACAGCGAGACGAAGGAGTTTGTTTCAAAAGAGGCTGATGGCAGGCAAAGAAAATTTTTGGTTAATACAAAAAGGTGCGTGCGATCCTTCTCTGGCTGTTTCTAAATATAGCGGTTCTGTTGTGTCTCGTGTCGCAAGTTCAGTGATGCAGTAATGACGATTTTCTCCGGCTAATCAGTGACCAACAGAGTTTACACGTCACGTTTTGGTAACGGTTCGGCGCGCTTGAAACCTCGGCTGTGGTGGTACTAAAAAAAGGACCAGGTACCAGGTACTGTTCCCAGTGGAAAACCCCCCAAAAGTGAGTTGAACTGAACCGTGTCGTGCCGTACTATGCAGTGGAAAAGCGCCTTTAGTTAGCTGAGGCTATTCCAAAGTGGACCACTTTGCGAAATGGTCTTTTAACATTAGAAAATTAGATATTTAGATTATTTTGTCAACAAAAAACATGACTTGGTTTACTGGTATTTTGAAGTGGATAATTCTAATTATTATGCATTTTATTATATTTATTCTAATAATTATTGAGCCAAAATAGATTTTTCTACCAAAATTGCTGCAGTAGAAGAATGGAGGTGGTGGACATTTTTGTAAATCTGTTAAGTTTATTTGATATGTCTCCAGTTATTCCACTTTAGAACATCCTCAGCTAACTAACTGTCCCCAGGGTTGAATTCCAAGTAAATAGAAAAGCTTTTGAATGGAAAGGTTTGCTTTGTAGGGTCTACAATCTCTTGTTCCATACACCAAGTAGTGCCCTGGGTTGTTTGGGATCTTTTTTTGTTTTCTGATTCCACCGCTGATTCAATCAATTTGACCTTTTTTGTGAAATGGTCTTTTAAGGTTAGAAAATGAGAATTAGGTTATTTTGACAACAAGAACAAAACATGGTCTGTTTGTTGGGTTGGAGTTTGAAGTTGAATTTTGTTGAGTAAGCATTGTTGTTTTTCTATCAAAAATTTAAATACTTGAAAAAGGAAAGTACTAGATACCTACAGTAACATTCAGATTTAGTTTTTATTTTGTCTGTAGACTGAAATATAAAAAGACTTGTTGTTTAAGGATGTTAATGTGAAAACAAGCTTCAGCTTGATCACTGCAGGAAATCCTGATACTGTTTTCGACTCAAAACTTCCTTCCCTGTTGCATCTACAATTCCAGTATGAAATGTAATCACCAGAACTTTCAACTTTAAACATGAAATCATTTTTCCCTGACATAATTTGTTGCTGAGAGGTTTGCTAATAGCAATCTGAAAACCGATCAGACGTGCCAGATGTGGTATCTGAAACTATAAAAACAGCCCGAAGAACATCGCAGAGCTAGCGTCAGACTCTGGTAGAAGATGTAGCCAACATATAAAGGCAAAATTGTACATTAAGAAAAGTAAGGGGAGGGTTTTTTTTTTTTAACCACAGAAATGTGTGAAGGAGTGTCAAAGATCGGCTTGTGCTGTCTACGTAGGTGTTAGGGCTCCACACTCGTGTTCTGTCCATCGAAGCAGCACTTTGTCTGTAAGGTCATGTAGTGTGGAAGATATTCAGGGGTAAAAATAGTTTTAAGTTCTTATTAGTACTATTTAGCCAATGTGTAAGAAGAATAAACCATTAACTTTCTTTTTATTCATTCATTCATTCATTTTCTATACCGCTTAATCCTGTGTTCAGGGTCGCGGGGGACCTGGAGCCTATCCCAGGAGACTTCGGGCACTAGGCGGGGTACACCCTGGACAGCGTGCCAATCCATCGCAGGGCACACACATACACACACACACCCAATCACACACTACGGGCAATTTGGGAACGCCAATTAGCCTAATCTGCATATCTTTGGACTGTGGGAGGAAACCGGAGTACCCGGAGGAAACCCACCAAGCACGGGGAGAACATGCAATCTCCATGCACACACAGACGGGAATCGAGCCTGGCCGGGGAATCGAACCCAGACCCTGGAGGTGCAAGGCGACAGTGCTAACCACTACACCACCGCGCCGCCTACTTTCTTTTTATGTCTCCAGTTATTCCAGTTTTAGAATATCCCCAGCTGTTCCCGTTACTGAATCCCAAATAGCATAAAATGGAAATCTAGTGTGCTTTGAAGGGTGTACAATCCCTTGTTCTCTTTTCATATTAAATAAAAATTCAGAAATAGCAACAAAGTGCCTAAAGATAGCATAAAAAATTGGTCATTTATTTACCAACAACCTCATTTCCTCACTCGTCTATTCCAACCACTCAGCATCCAGCATCAGCAGTATATTAATCACCAGCTTGATCATCTGTCATCAACTGTTTCTCACTGGTTCATTGATTTTTGAAGTTTTTAGGCTTCAAATGTGAGAGCCAAAAAAGTCCTTCAGAAAGCCTGGACAACTATTAATCAAGACTACATGAAAAAATAGAAAGTCTGGCTCTTTGGAAGCTTAGAACTATACTGTATCAGTTTAATAAATACTGAAATGTGAACGTAAACTTAGGCATTAGACAGTTTGGGTAATTCAAGCCAATTTTGTGAAAATGTTAGCTATTCAAGATGGTACAGTGGTGTAGAGTTTAACTCTGGGTCCGGGTTCGATTCCCCTCCAGGCTCGTTTCCCGTCTCTGTGTGCATGGAGTTTGCATGTTCTCCTCGTGCTTGGTGGGTTTCCTCCGTGTACTCCGGTTTCCTCCCACAGTCCAAAGATATGCAGGTTAGGCTAATTGGTGTTCCCAAATTGCACGTAGTGTGTGAATGAGATGGATTGGCACCCTGTCCAGGCTGTACTCCGCCTTGTGCCCTAAGTCTCCTGGGATAGGCTCCAGCTTCCCGCGACCCTGAACACAGGATAACGTGGTATAGATGATGAGCAAGGGGGTGAGAATGATAGCTAATTCATACTGTCTGGCCAAAAGAGAAAAAAAAAACATTAATATTTAATTTGACTACCATTCGCTTTGATTACTGTGTGCATTCATCGTGTCCTTCTTTCGACAACCTTATTTAACATTACAATTTTTCAGTTGTTTCAGTCCAGAGTTGTATTAATTTTTGACCATAATCTTGTATTGATGATGGGACAGTCAAACCACTATGTAAAGTCTTCTCCAGTGCAACTTAAATATGTTCAGTGGGATTATTAAGGCCAGAACTACTTTTTTGTCTAGGTCATGTGTGAAAATAATTCCTCATGCTCCCAGAGCCACTCTTTCACAATCTGAGTCCTGGAATATGATTGTGCCATCAGGGACATTCAGGTCATTCAGTACATTCAGGTCGTCAGCTGACTTCATTTTATTGCCACATAACGTTACTGAGTCTCGACCTGAGAAACTGAAACAACCCCAGATCATAACACTGTCTCCAGAGGCGTGTACAGTGGACGCTATGCATGATGGGAGCATCGCTTTATGCGCTTCCCTTCGTACCCTGACACGCCCATCGCTCTGGAATAGACTCAATCTGGACTCATCAGGTCACATGACCCTTTTTTCCATGGCTTTAAAAGACCATTCTTAATGCTTACCAGCAAATTCAAGTCTTTTTTTTTCCAAGTTTCACTAAAATTGGTTTTCTTCTGGCCACACAGCTGTAGTGTTCATTTTGTCAACAAAAATAATGATTCGTCAACAACATTTTTCCTGTGACTAAGACGTCATTGATATCAGTGAACAGTAACAGTGACGAAATCAGTGTGCGATATCGTTGATGAAAAAAGACGAGACCAAAACATTTGGTTTAAATAAAAAAAAAAAAACATCCTTCTTTACTTTCGTCAACATATCATTTATGTAAAAATCAGTTGCGTTCATTCATTATGGCGCGAGCAGCAGTGTTTCCCGGGTCACGGCACGCGGCCTATCAGGACATGAGTAGTTTGCGCGCGCAGTGACGGGATGTTATTAGCTCAATCATCTTTAACTCTTTGTCATTACAGCAGTATTAGCAATCGTTTCAAGAGATGTATTAAACTTCCCTCAAACACACACACACACACACACACAAACACACGCACAAACTCCTCCATGCGCGCGCACACACACAGATATATATGTATGTGTGACTGTTTCGTATGTGTGTATGTCAGTGTTTTCATGTGTGTGTGTGTGTGCCTCAGTGACGTTTGATTTAAGCCCTATACGGCGCCTCATATATTTTCTTCATATTGAACCGAAGGGGAAAAAAAAGCCAAGGTGTCATAATATGGGAGGGGAAACAGTGTGAGCACACAATTCCTGGGAAAAATACCACAAACCTGGAGAGACACATTAAGGCATACCATAAAAATCACTCAGTTTTACAGCCTCTTTCATGTGGTAAGTATGTTGCCACATGTTAACATAATTATGTTGTGATGGATTTTATTTTGTAGTTAAACCGCTGCCTACATTAGTCTAATATGTTAGCAAATAAATGATAAGTGACCCATAGGCGCTAAACCTACAAGTGTGTGAATTCATATAAAAAAATAAAAAAAAAGTTTCAAAACACTGTCCATTCTGCTCCTAATGTTTTGTAGTTTAAGAAATATGAACATGTAGGAGTTGTTTTGATGTTTAAAAATCTACGGAAGCGCATTGCATTCACACAATAAAAAAAAATCACGGGACTTATCTCATAATTATGACATCCTGATCTCATAATTATGACTTACTAACTCATAATTATGACTTAATATCTCATAATTATGACTTAATATCTCATAATTATGACATCTTTATCTCATAATTATGACATCCTTATCTCATAATTATGACTTACTATCTCATAATTATGACTTACTAACTCATAATTATGAGATATTAAGTCATAATTATGAGATAATAAGTCATAATTATGAGATAATAAGTCATAATTATGAGATAAGTCCTGTGATATTTTTTTTATTATGTGAATGCAATGCGCTTCTGTAAAAATCAATATAATTAGATGAAAACATCAGATGAAAAGATACATTTTAAAATGTTTAGATAATTATTTTGTGAAAAACCTTGAAAGAATGGTTTTGGCTAGACTAGATTGACTGTAGGGTTAATTAATAATTATCTTATTGCTAAAATGTTACATTTCCATTGACTAAAACTAGACTAAAATACTTAAGGCTTTCTCTGACTAAAACTAGACTAAACAAAAATAGGATGAGGTTGACTAAATATGATTAAAAGAAACTGACAGGTACATTTATCTCGGGACTAAGACTAAAATTGAAAATAACTGACAAAATTAACTGTTTAGTCCCCATGTGTTGTCACATTATGTGTGTGTGGACATGCTTTCACTTTGACTATCAAACATAGCTGAGAGTTATTTATTTATGTATGTATTATTATGCAACTCTATAAAGCATTTACAGGATCTCATGATCACGTCCATTTGTGAATTTCTTTCTGTTTGATTATATAAATGCAAATGGCAACTTAATGGTTTTGTTACCCAAGCACTGCACTATACAGTACTCTACTATACTATACTATACTATACTATACTATACTATACTATACTATACTATACTATACTATACTATACTATACAGTACTCTACTATACCGCGGACTGAAGTGTGTGTTTGTTTTCCCGTATATGTGTGTTCCTGATAAGATCTGTTGTGATGTATCACACAGTGGAATGCCATTGCTGCACCTACGCTGAATGACTCACTGGTTATACACACTGTCACCCCCCCCCAAGGGTCTTTGTTTTTGTCTCCGTTACAATGCAGCAGACAAAACATCAACCTCAAAGGAAAAAACGAAAGAATTTTGTCTTAGCCTTGATCTCGTTTTTCCACATGAAGATGGAAATCTACATACAGTATAGGAATAGGAACATGGGTAAAAGTGAATTAAAATGTTTGTAAGTTGGAATGTTTGGAATTTTGTTGGGTAATAATCCAAAACTAATGCAGGAAGCCAAAACGTCAATCGGTTCAATCAGAAGCACCTGTAACACACAACATATGTAGGATAGGATTACGCTCTCTGTAACATGAGAGTCTTTACTAAGAGTTAAGTACTGAGATGCCTGAGAGATGAAAGGAAAGAAGAGCTTGTTGAATGAAGTCATTGACTGTTAACTGTAAACATCCCCTAGAAGGTGTTAACGATTTCTGCAGGGAAGAATCTCGCTTTGCATTTTAACGCGTTTAATGTTAATACTTCTCTTATCTCTCATTCTTCTGAACAAAGGAAAGATCAACGTGGAACCACCACTTTTCCTCAAACCTCTCGAGGACTGTGTGGCTGACAGAGGAAGTGACATCACGCTAAGGGGCATCGTTGCAGGGACTCAGCCAATCAAGGTGTCCTGGCTGCATAATGGTGAGTTACTGTAACTGATCAACTGAGCAGGAAAGTAAAGGATGATTATTATTAAAATAATAATAGTAATAAATAAATAAATAAACCTATTCTAATTAGTCGTTTCTGTCATTCAACAAAAATATAAATAAACATTATTTAAAACATTAAATTGGTTGATTATTATTATTATTATTATTATTATTATTATTATTATTATTAATATTTTATCATTGTTATTATTATTATTATTATTATTATTATTATTGCAGAAAATTTAGCATTTTGCTTTGGACAATAACAATTGTTAACAGTGCTATACAGATAAAATTAAATTGAATTATTATTATTATTATTATTATTATTATTATTATTATTATTATTACCATTATTATTATACTTTACAAATATTTATTTGATTGAACTTGAGTGTGTGATTATTAATGTTTTGACAGCTAACTTTTTTAATGCAAGCACCTAAATGTACAGTATGTTTTATTATATATTAATTACATTTGTAAGTAAATAAAGTATGTTACTAATCCCAAAGAGAAATCGTAATGTAGCGGATATTACAATCTAAAAATTTGTAAATAAATAAATAAATAAATAGCAATGCACAATAAAATAATATTTGCTTTTTTATGCATTTTTGTCTGTCCCTGATTGAATTAATTGATTATTGTAGCTATATTTTGTATTCACTTCTTCACAATCTGAGTCCTGGAATACGCCTGTACCATCAGGGAAGAAAAGAAAAACTCCATAGATGTGATAATCTGGTCATTCCGTACATTCAGGTCATCTGCTGACTTCATTTTATTGCCACATAACATTGCTGAGTCAGTGGACACTACGCATGATGGGGGCATCGCTTCATACACTTCACTTATTACCCTGATTATACATCTCTCTGAAATAGACTCGATCTGGACTTGTCTGGTCACATGACCCTTTTCCATTGCTCCAAAGTCCAATCTTTATGCTTTCTAGTAAATTCGAGTCTATATACTGTATATCATGTTCTTTAATTTTGGCCCCTTTATCATATTACTTTTTTATTATAATGTATTATTACACTGCGTTGTCTCTATACTTAACCAATTAATTTGTGTGTGTGTGACACAACAGCAAGATGACCTTAGGATCTTAGGGCCTTAATAAAAAGAGCTAATTATAGGAAAATCTGAGTGGTTCTCATCAGGATATCACTGTGTAAATGTTATGCTCAGCTTGGCAGTGGTAGTCATGGTTCTGCAGATTAATACAGGGTTTAAGTGCAAAAGATTACACACCCGGGTTCGGTAAACACCGAAATGATATTTAACGGCTGTTAGACTTGTTCGGACTTGCAGGCCTAGCAACCGTGGACGTGACCTACAGTTCATGCTTTGGAGCAAATGACAATTTTTTTTTAATTGTGAAAAAAGGAAACAGTGGTATAATAAAAAAAAAAAGCAAAGAGGAAGGAAACTTCAAAGTGCATTGCTTCTATATTATTAGAGAGCAGTACGGTTACTGGTGTATAACTACAAAGCCATTTGTGGTCGATGGCCAGTACTTTTTTTAACAGAATGTCTGTATAAAGAAACACAACAATTCAGGCCATGAGATAGGGATAGTACACAACATTGAGTTATGCTTGATATACAGTATGAGTAATGTGTGAGAGAGAAACAGTAGACTGAAAAATAACTAGCATTCAGTCATCAGGCTGCTTTTACACCAGGGTCTCAGGTATGGTTCTGAGTACACTTGCCCCCGGAGTCCAGTACGGATTAGTAGTGTGAACACTTCTAACTCAGATACAGTACATTACTTTATCTAATGTTTCTTGATTTAAAAATATATATACTGTATATCTTTTTTACAAACATTCTCTAGAGGTTAAACATGATGGTAAATCTAACCTTTTGTGGAGTTCTGCAGGCAGACACGCCTAGTCGATGAGAAAGATCAGAAGAAAATGACCAGAGCTGGTCAGAAAGGCTACGATCTTTCTTAAAAAAAAAAATTAAGGCTCTGAGTTAATGATGGGAAGGTCAGAGGTTTGTATCCCAGCTCCACCAGACTTGGGTCCTTGATCAAGGCCCTTAACCCTGGTTAAAGACCCTGCATGGTTTCTGCGCTCTGACCCTATAGCGAAGAATAAAGAAGAATAAAAAAGAATAAAGAATTTCATTGTGCAGTAATATAAATGTGATAAAGGAATAAAGGCTGAACTTAGCTGAACCTAACAAAAGCAGAAGAACACTTCAGGTTCATTTCCTGATAAATTAGAGAAACAGGAATCTGATGATACAGTTCAAAAATCTTCTTTTTTTTTTTTTTTTAAACCCCAGCACTCTAGCGTCCACAAACACTGATAATTAGATCTAAGCAGGCTGACCTTACCACAAGTAATGACTCGCTATGACTTAATGAGTCCCAATCAACCCCCCCCCCCCACCCCGCCCCAATCATTTAATCAGTTAATCTTTATCGCTCTGCTCTTCACTTTCTCTGCTTCTTGAATTCAGGTCAGCCTCTGAGATTCCCTAAATCCTCGTTTGTCAATGGAGAGGCGAAGCTGGTTGTTAGGAGATGTGTCCCAGGGGATGCCGGAGCTTACACTTGTGTAGCTGAAAACACCGCAGGAAAAACATCCAGCAGCTCAGCAGTGTATGTCAGAGGTAACTCTCACACACAAGAACAACACCAGCTGCTGAGATTGAAAGATGACTTCCTGGACAAGAGCTGACACGCTTTATCTCTTCGCCTGTCCGTCGTATCTCTAGTCTTGACCTTGAAGTCTCTTTTGACTGTTTGTGTTTGTGCCTAATACAGTATGTACATACGCGTGATTTGACAAAACGGTCACTGAGGTATAATTTGTTTCTTACCCCTGGGCAAAAAGATGCCCCTATGGACTGATCTTTACACCACACACACAGGAGCACGGCTGCTCTTTAGAAGAGTTTGTCCTTAAATGAACTCCTCATAATCACATGCCTTATCACTAATGTTGATATCTTTTTGCTTTTATTTGCTCAAGAAACGACCGTCGCTCCCTCGAACAATCACACACGCTCGTCTCCGTCCTCTCCTTGTACTCCTCGTTTGGACTTAAAATCGCCTAAGACCAGTTTGGAGGAAATCAGCGTCTTCAGAGCGGCTCAGTCGCCTCAGACACAAAGTCCTCGAACACCAACGAGCCCGAGAGGTGAGTGTTCGGTCTTGAAGCGCAAATCATTTACGCAACAACCTCTTAATGTTAATGCTGCTAAAGTGCAGTAGGAGTGCTATTACACATCAATATTTTCCTCAAGCTCCATTTCGTTGTTGACCATTTAAACAGACTTGCTGATTTGGTTATGGTGCACATAGACAGATTCGAAAAATAAATAAGATCAGAAAAATTCAGATCACGTTGATAATAATGTAAAGTCAACACCAACACTGGGACACGTACAGCTGCAGCCAATCGCCATTGTACTGTATAGTCCAACAACTTGACATGTGTAACCCCGGAATAGCAGCACCAGTACTGGCAGCATTTTCCCCTCTCGTCTTGTTGTGACTCTCGGTCTTCCAGATGTAAGGCAGTGGAATCAACAGTGGAACGAGTTGTTTGGAATCTGTTCCATAGACTAGGAATTTTATTCCTGACAACTTGCATTGCACCAAGTCAAAGCATTCCGAAGGCCGTCTAAGTGGGTCGTGATGGTATGAAGGCAAATGCACCATCAGAATGTTTTCCTTACCTTGGATAAAAGGCATATCAGCGGAATATAATCTACTCATTCATTCATCTTCTATACCGCTTTATCCTCTATTCAGGGTCGTGGGGGACCTGGAGCCTATCCCAGGAGGCTTAGGGCACAAGGCGGGGTACACCCTGGACAGGGTGCCAATCCATCGCAGGGCACACACTCATACACACACTCACACACCCAATCACACACCCAATCACACACTACGGGCAATTTAGGAACGCCAATTAGCCTAACCTGCATATCTTTGGACTGTGGGAGGAAACCGGAGTACCCGGAGGAAACCCACCAAGCATGGGGAGAACATGCAAACTCCATGCACACAGAGACGGGAATCGAGCCTGGCCGGGGAATCGAACCCAGACCCTGGAGGTGCAAGGCGACAGTGCTAACCACTACACCACCGTGCCGCCTAATATAATCTACTGAACATGACAAAGTTAAAAATTTGATTTTGGGGTTTTCATAACAGTACAGTATACTGTATGGTCATAGTGCTAAGTCTATTTAATCTGCATGTAAATCAAAGCAAGTCAAGTAGGCTTTTATTGTCACTTCAACAATATACAGTTAAGTACACAGTGAAATTAAACCACGTTCTGCATACAGTACAAGTGCTACATACAACGTTAATTAACAAAAAAAACTTGGAGACCTAATTAGCCAGCTAGCTGGGACAGGACAGAGTGACATTTTAAGTTAAACAGAGAATATGAACAAAATGATGCATAAATCTGTGTCAAACAGATGGACTATCATGGCGTCACTTATTATACACTTTATAATGATTTGATGAATAGAAAACAATTAGTTCCTTTTTTAAGTAATAAAAATGCCCAGAGACGTGCTGTTTCATGAAAATAATTAACAATGGGATGATCTGTTGTGACTGTTTTACTAGGATTACTGTTACCACACCAAATTATTTCATTACCTTTTTTTAGTCTCTATAAGCTCGAAGAAGGAGAGGAGGAAGGCGTGTTCGAAAGCAGAGAGAGAAGAGGAAAGGCAAGAGTTTAGGAGTGAAAGTAGGGACCTTGAATGTTGGGACCATGACAGGGAAGGCAAGAGAGTTGGTTGATATGATGCAGAGAAGGAAGGTGGATATACTGTGTGTCCAGGAGACCAGGTGGAAAGGTAGCAAAGCTAGAAGCTTAGGATCAGGGTTCAAGTTGTTTTACCATGGTGTGGATAGGAAAAGAAATGGAGTAGGAGTTATTCTGAAAGAGGAGTTTGTAAGGAATGTCCTAGAGGTGAAGAGAGTATCAGATAGGGTGATGCGTCTGAAGCTGGAAATTGATAGTGTGATGTTCAATGTTGTTAGTGGTTATGCCCCACAGGTAGGATGTGTGTTAGAAGAGAAGGAGAAATTCTGGAGTGAGTTAGATGAAGTGATGCAGAGCATCCCCAGAGGTGAGAGAGTTGGTGCAGACTTCAATGGACATGTTGGGGAAGGGAACAGAGGTGATGAAAATGTGATGGGCAGGTGTGGTCTTCAGGACAGGAATGTAGAAGGACAGATGGTGGTGGACTTTGCAAAGAGGATGGAAATGGCAGTAGTAAATACTTTCTTCCAGAAGAGGCAGGAACATAGGGTGACATACTGTATAAGAGCGGAGGCAGAAGCACTCAGGTAGACTACATCTTGTGTCGACGTTGTAATCTGAAAGAGATCAGTGACTGCAAAGTGTTGGTAGGGGAGAGTGTAGCCAGACAACACAGAATGGTGGTGTGTAAAATAACCCTGGTAGTGAGGAAGGTGAAGAGGACAAAGGCAGAGCAGAGGACAAAGTGGTGGAAGCTGAGAAAGGAAGAATGTAGTGTAGTCTTTAGGGAGGAGTTGAGACAAGCTATGGGTGGTCAGGAGGTGCTTTCAGTTGACTGGACAAATACAGCCAATGTGATCAGGGAGACAGGTAGGAGGGCACTTGGTGTATCATCAGGTACAGGGAAAAGGAGACAAGGAGACTTGATGGTGGAATGAGGAAATCCAGGAGTGTATACAGGGAAAGCGGCTAGCTAGGAAGCAGTGGGACTCTGAGAGGACTGAAGAGAGTAGACAGGAGTACAGGGAGCTGCAGCGTAAGGTGAAGGTAGAAGTGGCAAAGGCCAAACAAAGAGCATATGAGGACTTGTATGCTAGGCTGGACAGTAAGGAGGGAGAGGTGGATCTGTACAGGTTGGTGAGGCAGAGAGATAGAGATGGGAAGGATGTGCAGCAGGTTAGAGTGATTAAAGATAGAGATGGAAATGTACTGACAGATGCCAGGAGGGTGATGGGAAGATGGAAGGAGTACTTTGAGGAGTTGATGAATGAGGAAAACGAAAGATAACAAAGAGTAGAAGAGGTGACTGTTGTGGAGCAGGAAGTAGCAAATATTAGTAAAAGTGAGGTGAGAAGGGCGTTGAAGAGGATGAAGAGTGGAAAGGCTGTTGGTCCTGATGACATACCTGTGGAGGTATGGAAGTGCTTAGGAGAGGTGGCAGTAGAGTTTCTGACTAGTTTGTTTAACGAGATCTTGGAGAGTGAGAGGATTCCAGAGGAATGGAGGAGAAGTGTATTGGTGCCGATTTTTAAGAACAAGGGAGATGTGCAGAGCCGTGGCAATTACAGAGGTATAAAGCTAATGAGCCATACAATGAAGCTGTGGGAAAGAGTAGTGGAAGCTTGGTTAAGGGCAGAGGTGAGAATTTGTGAGCAGCAATATGGTTTTATGCCTAGAAAGAGTACATCAGATGCAGTATTTGCTTTGAGGATGCTGATGGAGAAGTACAGAGAAGGTAATAAAGAGTTGCATTGTGTCTTTGTCGATTTAGAGAAAGCGTACGACAGGGTGCCGAGAGGGGAGCTGTGGTGTTGTATGAGGAAGTCTGGAGTGGCAGAGAAGTATGTTAGAGTGGTGCAGGACATGTATGAGAGCTGTAAGACAGGGTTGAGATGTGCTGCAGGTGTGACAGAAGAGTTCAAGGTGGAGGTGGGTCTGCATCAAGAATCGGCTCTAAGACCCTTTTTGTTTGCTCTAGTGATGGACAGGATGACAGATGAAGTTAGACAGGAGTCTCCATGGTCTATGATGTTTGCAGATGACATTGTGCTTTGTAGCGAGAGCAGGGAACAGGTAGAGGAAAATTTGGAGAGGTGGAGGTACGCTCTGGAAAGCAGAGGAATGAAGGTTAGCCGCAGCAAGACGGAATACATGTGTGTGAATGAGAGGGACCCAAGAGGAACAGTGAGGCTACAGGGAGCAGAGGTAAAGAAGGTGCAGGACTTTAAGTACTTAGGGTCAACGGTCGAGAGCAACGGAGAGTGTTCAAAGGAGGTGAAGAGACGAGTACAGGCAGGTTGGAATGGGTGGAGAAAAGTGTCAGGTGTGTTGTGCGATAAAAGAGTATCAGCGAGAATGAAAGGAAAGGTGTACAGGACAGTGGTGAGACCAGCAATGCTCTATGGCTTAGAGACAGCGGCACTGAAGAAAAGACAGGAGGCAGAGTTGGAGGTAGCAGAGCTGAAGATGTTGAGGTTCTCTTTGGGAGTGACAAGGATGGATAGGATCAAGAATCAGTTCATCAGAGGGACAACCCATGTGAGATGTTTTGGAGATAAAGTCAGAGAGGCCAGATTGAGGTGGTTTGGACATGTTCAGAGGAGAGAGTGTGAATATATCGGTAGAAGGATGCTGAGGTTGGAACTGCCAGGCAGGAGGTCTAGAGGAAGACCAAAGAGGAGATTTATGGATGCAGTGAGAGAGGACATGAAGTTAGTTGGTGTGAGAGAAGAGGATGCAGAGGATAGGGTTAGATGGAGGCAGATGATTCGCTGTGGCGACCCCTGAAAGGGAACAGTCGAAAGACAAAGAAGAAGATAAGCACATCCTGCTTTGCTTTATTTCTCTTAGATAATTTTTTAAACATAAACAAATTAATTAATTAATTAATTAATTTATTTATTTATTACCTAAAACTATCAGCACATTTAAATTAAGGGCAGAATTTCCACTCAATAAAATATGTTAGTTGAACAAAATAATAATAAAAAAGGTAAATTATTGTATGTTTAGGTTAAAATATACTGAAGCACATTCTTTATTTTAGTAAAGTAGACATAATATGTAAAAGTTACACCAGGCCAGAATTGTATTTTTTGAATTGTACATTAGAAGCCAAGTCAAGTCAAGTAGGCTTTAATTGTCATTTCAACCATCTACAGTTCAGTACATGAACAAACGTTCCTCCAGGACCAAGGTACTGTACTAACTAAGAACCTAATTAGCTGACTAGCTGAGACAAAACAGATTAACATTATAAATGAACAGAAATGAAATATATACAGTAAATATCTAAAAATCTAAATATCTCTATAGAAATCATGGAATAACCACCAAAAGAGTTATAAACAGCTATCATCTCTCAGATCCTCATGAGCCATTGGTTTTTATTATGATTTAGACAGTAAAAGCAGAAAGTTATGTAAAAAAAAACACACAAAATAAATAAATGATAAATGATTAAAGGAGCATTAATAGATTAGATTAGATATGTTCACATATACATTGCGCTATAGTCACAATCTCAGTCTCATCTGGAAGGTAACAGTCTTGTTTTCTTTTCTAACGGTCAGTGCAATTGTGTGAATTACTGACACAGAGAAACAAAAGAAACGTACAGAGTCTATACTGACGGACTTTAGACACCTAAACTGATCAATGCCTACAGTAGGTTAATCACCTAACAAGCTTAATAAAATGTCTTCATGTGAATAACATTAAACAACAGCATGTTTATTTAAGTTCATTGAATAGATATTAAGTTTATTTTTGTGACCAATGTACAGGTCCCTGTAAATTAGCTGTTACTACAGAAAATCAAGCATGAAATGAAACGTGTGAAAGGTCAGACGGGGGGGTTAGATAGAAATGATAGAATTTATTCCCTTACATTTTTTAAAAATAAGTAAATAAATATAAACATACATTACATAAATTAGTTTGTTTATTATTTTTTAAATATTTCTTTTCCTCTTCCTGCTTCGGAAGTATCGCTATTGTTCGGTTGTTTATAATTGAGTAATCAATCAAAAGTGATTAACTTTTACACCTAACAGAATTCCAAAAACTAACAGTACAGACCTGCATTCACAAGCACAACGATTACCTTTAGTGTAAAAAAAACCGAATGTATTGAATGATGCATTTCATATCATAAATGTATAACTTCAACATGACATAACACCCATCATTCTCATATGAACAGGAAGTAATTGATGCCACATAAACGGTTTGCCTATGAACAAGATTCATGAGTGAACAGTAGCTCGTCATATCGCAGTTCTCGGATTCCAGTTGTGTGTTTCGTTATGCATACTGTAGTTGTTCCCTTTCGTGCTTGAGCCACATGAATGTCACACACTGATTGCATCTTTAACCCCTCCCTGCACTCTGTGTGTTTGATCTTCTGTTTGATGTTCTTCTCGGTTCTCAGAGCTCCCGGTGAAGAGAAGAAGCAGCTCGGGAACAGGTAAGACTGCACCCTCACTCCTCCGGTTGTTTATATCCTAAATATATGTTTCTCTGCTTTTATAAGTTGGATTATTAGTAAATCTTACAACCTTCTTCTGCTTGTGTCTATTAATTGTAGGTCCTTTTTGACTGTACAGTGGTGTTTTTTTCGGTCATGCAACATTTGCTCTTGGTAAAGCAATTCAAGGTTAAACTGTAACTGTTAGGGGCAATTCTGGACGGATCCACTGTAGTGCTTAAAAATCGCTGATCTGCATGTGATTCTCTGCTGGGCTTTGATTTTATATATATATATATATATATTTTTTTTTAACCAGACTTCTCTTTCCAGCTTATCATGTACGTCTAACCTCCAAAAATGTTGCCACACTGGTTTTTGGCGTTTTTTTTAAACGCAACATACACCTGTAGCATGTGGCTAGTCTTCACAGACATGTGCTCCTGTACTACAGGAAAAAAAGCCAGTTTACTTGAACTTTAACCCTAAGGGAACTTGTAAACTTGTGTCAGTGTCTTAAATACACAACTACTGTAGATTTAATACCTTCCTTAAATTTGCTTCACTTTACAGTGTATTTGAAACAATGATTTAATTGTGTGTTAAATATTAATGATGATTATTAAAATGACTGCATTTACTGTACACTCAACAGGTTTGAACAATCAGTAACCAGAACAAGGCGGGATTCTTGTTAACTACAATGAATTTCCTCTTACACAACGGCACTTTTGACCTTATACTGTAGCACACAGCTGTAAAAGGCATTTGTTCATGATCACACTATACGGTGTCACCCAAATGAGGACGGTTTCCCTTTTGACTCTGGTTCCCCTTACGGTTTCTTCCTCATGTTGTCTAATTACGTCACCTATATCAATATCTATATATTTAGATTTACTCTCGGAGTGGGTGTGGCCTGTGTTAAAAGCAGTAGAGCTTTATTGCAATCCTTATTAACACTGCAATATTATGTAACATTACTGTAAAGACTTGGATATCCCACTAAACATTAACAAGCTGCACAATTAAATGTAAAGGTGCAGTCATAGTGCTGGAATACTGTATGTGTCAACAGCGAAGTCTAGATTCAAACAAAGTTTTACTATCTTGATGCTCCCTAGCAAATTCAAGCCTTTTTTCCTGATTAGTCTCATTAACAAATGGTGATTCTGATGGAAGTTTAGTGTTTTTTTTTTTTCACATGGCTGATAACAGTCTCCTGTGTCCTCTTGTCCCTGCAGTCGTCCCTCTGCAAATTGTGTCGTCTCAGGTTCAGGTGAATGTGCGGGTGGGTGAGGCGGCCCGGTTGAGTTGTACCTTCACGGGAAATCCACCTATCGTTTCCTGTTGGATTTATAACAAAAAAGAGGTACTGACACACACGCGGACATATTTGCATATTTATTCTGGTTGTAATTGCTGTTATTACTTTACAAAATTCATGTCTGAGTTCAGGACACTTAACTCATAACAAAAAATAATTCAATTCATTATCAGAAATAATAATACATTACGAACTGATTAAATGGTATAACCAAGGATTAAAAAATAGGGGATGCAAAAACATAATAATTATTATTAATAATAATAATAATAATAATAATAATAATAATAATAAATGCTGTAAATAAAAATTTGTATATTAGACAACATGTATGTAAATCACACTATAATAGTCAGCAGGTGCTGATATCAAAACTTTACACAGCTCTATGTTATGTAACGCAATATATTACATGTACATGTATGGGAAAACTTAAGTCCACCTTCCAACTCTGCATCTCAGCTTGTATTTTGCACACAGTAATTTCCAGTTAGGGTTAGGGGTTCGGCTTAGGGTTAGACCCGCCCCGGAGGTCTGTGTGCATGTTCCCTTGGGATAACATTGAACATGAAAGATTTCAAGCATTCAGTAATTTGAATATAGAGAGAGGTCCAAAAAAATGTATACACAGTTCAAAAGTTATTATCTAAATGTATACCTTTTTTTTTTTTTTTTTAACTCCAATGGGAATTATGGCAGTAATGTGTTGTATTACTGTACTGTATATTTCCTCTAAAGATGTCAGTAGTTGCACTATTGTTGATGCTATCCTAAAATGTATACACTTTTTTGGGCCCCTCTGTAGTTTAGAAAATTATTTTCAATAAAATTTCTTTAAAAAAAAAAAACTTCCTAAATAACATAAATATCTGGGGAAAAAATGGAAGACCAAACTATATGCATTGATGTAATATTGAAACAAAAATCCATTGTCACATCCCTCTGTCAGTGCACATCACCATCACTCTGTATATATTCCACTTTGACCTGCTTTGGTCTACAAAATCATAATAATAAAGGACGTGAATTAAATCTGCCTGTAGGTTCTCGAAGGCTCCAGGTTTAGGATAGACGGCGGCACTGAGAGCAACACTCTGATCATTTCACACACTCGACCCGAGGACTCTGGACGCTACACGCTGCTCGTGCGAGACCGTAAAGGCTCCTGCCAGCACTCGCTCACACTTTCTGTCATCGGTAAGCTCCGCTCATGTGCTGACTATAGGTTTCATTCAGCAGCATAGCCTTATATCTGTAGTTTAAAACTAAAGGAAATCAGTGTTGAAGATTTGCTTGTGTGTCTTATAGACCGACCGCAGCCACCTGCCTCGTCCCCGCTGGTGTGTGTGTGCTCCTCACACTCCCTCGTACTCACCTGGTCAGGGCCGTGCTACGACGGCGGCTCGGTCATCACCGGTTACGTGGTGGAGGTTCAGCAGGTCAGCTCAGCCAAGGCAGGGTACTGGACCGAGCTCTCAGCTAGTTGTAGAAGCACCTCCCTCAGGGTGAGCTCTGGACTCCAGCCACAGGAGGAGTATCGATTCCGGGTCAGAGCCTGTAACGCTGTGGGACGCAGCGACCCCAGTCCAGAGTCTCAGGTGGTCAGGATGGACACCAGTGCAGGTGAGGAAAACCTCCTCAATGAAACCATCATAATGTGACTTACTGTTACTGAGTTACTGTTACCGTCTCATTACAGTATGAAACGTCATATTTTATTCTTCTTAACCAACAATTATCATTTGTAATTATTAAAGAATGGAGCATTTATAATTACATTTAGTGTGAAATGGACAAGAAACTAGGCCTCTCATTATTATAGCTATTATAAGATCGTTATAAACAGTCATAACCTATCCATCTGTTTTTTTCACTATTTGGAGTGAATGTGATTTATTTTTATTTTTTTTAAATAATTGTTGCTTTTCATTGTTACATTATAAACCAAATGGCCAAAACACAGTATTGGTGCTTTTTTATGTAATATATATAATACAGAAAATGTGCATGGCCAAAGAAGCTACTTATGAAGTTCATGCAACATGGAAGTGACCAATCTTCCTTCCCTAAAACGTTCAAGTTGATAACGTTTTCGTTTTTAAGAAAGATGATGATTTTATATGTTCCTCAAAAATGGTAACTTTTTCAGCATTATACTGTCTCGCTTCAAACAATAATCATTTAAAATGCAAATTATTCATATTTCTTTATAAGTATTGATACTAAAGAAGCGTACTGTATGACCTGTTGTTGCTAAATCTACATTGGTTTTTGGCAAAAACTTAAAAAGTTAAAATCTGTAGTGTCCGTAACCCTGTCAAATTCATCTTGCAAAAAAACACTTTTTCAGGATTTTGTCGTCTTTTCATGTGAAATCCAACTCGTCCAAGTTTCATCTGAATGACAGTTAAGATCATCGAAAGACTGCAATTGAGAAAAGTTACAGACACTACAGACATAAAGGGCATGAAATTGTATTTAGAAAATGTTTTTTGTTTATCTGAACATACTATAAATGTACTGTATATGTAAATTTTCAAAAAAAACAAAAACCAAAGCATGAATCGGGAGATAAGAAGCATTATGTTTTATTAAAAATGGTTT
This sequence comes from Channallabes apus, assembly GCA_030522415.1. NCBI lineage: Eukaryota > Metazoa > Chordata > Actinopteri > Siluriformes > Clariidae > Channallabes > Channallabes apus. The sequence continues at coordinate 30,366,365 of CM060121.1, forward strand.
TATGATCCTTTCTGAAAATTCACTTTTTTGCCTAGGTGAGGCACTTTTTAGCACCGATACCATGTTTTGAAAGTTATTATTGGAAAACTTGCAGCATTAATTCTGACCTTCCAAAAAACATTTCACAAACTAACACATTGAACCAATTAATTAATTAATTTATCCATCTATTTATTGTGCAAAAATAATATTGCAGTACCACCAAATTCCTCTAGGGAAGTGATAGTCAGATTGAAAAGTCAAAAGTTTCGTAAGAGTCAGTAAGAATTATTAATATCTCTTTGGAATTGATATGTCTAAACCTAATGCCGTTATACACATTAAATGTTCACTTGTGTCAAAATGAATGTAACAAAAGCCTAGTTTCAAAATATTTGTTTGTGTCCCTGGTTACTAAGTAAAAAAGTTCTTATTTTCTTTATTAAACCTACAGTGGTGTGAAAAACTATTTGCCCCCTTCCTGATTTCTTATTCTTTTGCATGTTTGTCACACTTAAATGTTTCTGCTCATCAAAAACCGTTAACTATTAGTCAAAGATAACATAATTGAACACAAAATGCAGTTTTTAAATGAAGGTTTACGTTATTAAGGGAGAAAAAAAACTCCAAATCTACATGGCCCTGTGTGAAAAAGTGATTGCCCCCCTTGTTAAAAAAAAACATAACTGTGGTTTATCACACCTGAGTTCAATTTCTGTAGTCACCCCCAGGCCTGATTACTGCCACACCTGTTTCAATCAAGAAATCACTTAAATAGGAGCTACCTGACACAGAGAAGTAGACCAAAAGCACATCAAAAGCTAGACATCATGCCAAGATCCAAAGAAATTCAGGAACAAAAGTAATTGAGATCTATCAGTCTGGTAAAGGTTATAAAGACATTTCTAAAGCTTTGGGACTCCAGTGAACCACAGTGAGAGCCATTATCCACAAATGGCAAAAACATGGAACAGTGGTGAACCTTCCCAGGAGTGGCCGGCCGACCAAAATTACCCCAAGAGCGCAGAGACAACTCATCCGAGAGGCCACAAAAGACCCCAGGACAACATCTAAAGAACTGCAGGCCTCACTTGCCTCAATTAAGGTCAGTGTTCACGACTCCACCATAAGAAAGAGACTGGGCAAAAACGGCCTGCATGGCAGATTTCCAAGGCGCAAACCACTTTTAAGCAAAAAGAACATTAAGACTCGTCTCAATTTTGCTAAAAAACATCTCAATGATTGCCAAGACTTTTGGGAAAATACCTTGTGGACCGACGAGACAAAAGTTGAACTTTTTGGAAGGTGCGTGTCCCGTTACATCTGGCGTAAAAGTAACACAGCATTTCAGAAAAAGAACATCATACCAACAGTAAAATATGGTGGTGGTAGTGTGATGGTCTGGGGTTGTTTTGCTGCTTCAGGACCTGGAAGGCTTGCTGTGATAGATGGAACCATGAATTCTACTGTCTACCAAAAAATCCTGAAGGAGAATGTCCGGCCATCTGTTCGTCAACTGAAGCTGAAGCGATCTTGGGTGCTGCAGCAGGACAATGACCCAAAACACACCAGCAAATCCACCTCTGAATGGCTGAAGAACAACAAAATGAAGACTTTGGAGTGGCCTAATCAAAGTCCTGACCTGAATCCTATTGAGATGTTGTGGCATGACCTTAAAAAGGCGGTTCATGCTAGAAAACCCTCAAATAAAGCTGAATTACAACAATTCTGCAAAGATGAGTGGGCCAAAATTCCTCCAGAGCGCTGTAAAAAAACTCGTTGCAAGTTATCGCAAACGCTTGATTGCAGTTATTGCTGCTAAGGGTGGCCCAACCAGTTATTAGGTTCAGGGGGCAATTACTTTGTCACACAGGGCCATGTAGGTTTGGATTTTTTTTCTCCCTAAATAATAAAATCCCTCATTTAAAAACTGCATTTTGTGTTTACTTGTGTTATCTTTGACTAATAGTTAATTGTGTTTGATGATCAGAAACATTTTTTGTGACAAACATGCAAAAGAATAAGAAATCAGGAGGGGGGCAAATAGTTTTTCACACCACTGTATAAAACCCAGATAAAAACATCTGCACTCATCCGATGATCTCATCCCATCATCTGTATGTAATAGTTTTAACCTCCAGGCTTATGGTTTAGCTGATCACCTGAGCTAATGAATGTGTCCTTCTTCAAAGGTGAGCCACGTGGAGAGAAGAGAAACAATTACATCACTGTTACCATTGATGAGAAACACAAAGTCACTGACCACTACAATGTTCTGGACAAACTGGGAGTGTAAGTAAAACAGATGGCATGTAAGAAACTTGGCTGCGCGTCAACTCTTGTTTCGAAGAAAAATAAAAAGATGCCAAGATTTGTTAAAGCTAATCCCTGTAAAGCTCCAGCGTGTGCAGACATGCGAGTGTTAAAAAAACACGTGAAGAATGTGATATATTTCCAGCCAGTTCTGGAGAACTTTGATATTTTCAGGACTAGATTCCTTGAGGGAGTCTGTGAGAGGTTGGGATCAACTGCCATTCACATGATTCAATAAGGTCAACGTTTTTTAATACCTTCCTTAGAGCTTGGAGGTATTTATGAATGTTTGGGGTGTAAAGGACGGGCCTGATTGGATCACTTACAGTAAGTATTAAGAATTTGGCGTAAATCCATTTTGTAGTTGCAGCAGAGTGATGAATCACCGAGAAAGGGAAGCATTTTTAGACATTTCTTATTAAACATTATATAGACAAACGTATTGAATTCAGGTGTTTCAATGAATCATACCCCTTATTCCCAGTGAATAGAAATAGAAAAAAAAGTAATCTTAATGCTTCAGCATGGCAGGACATCTTGGACAATGCTACTGTACTGTATGCATCCAACTTTGTGATAACGGTTTGGTTAGGACCAGGGCCAGGGGTAGTTCAGTGGTTAAGGCATTGGACTACGGTTCGGAAGATCCCAGGTTCAAACCCCACAACCACCAAGTTGCCACTGTTGGGCCCTTGAGCAAGGCCCTTAACCCTCAACTGCTCAGATGTGTAATGAGATAAAAATGTAAGTCGCTCTGGATAAGAGTGTCTGCCAAATGCCTAAATGTAAATGTACTGTAAGACCCTTTTCTATTCCTACATGACTGTGTCCCAGTGCACAAAGCAAGGATTATAAAGACACGCTTTGATGTTTTTAGACATTAAGCATTATGTACATGTGATTTTTCACCAAAATGTTAACACTTTTCCCTTCTTTTTTTTCTTTTTCTTTTTTTTTTAAATCTCTGTTTCCAGAGGGAAGTTCGGTCATGTGTATCGTCTGAGCCATAAGGAGACCGGAGAGGTGTTTGCTGGGAAGTTCTATAAGGGTCGGCGTGCGAAAGAGAGGGAAGCAGCCAAGAAGGAGATCGAGCTGATGAACTCCCTACATCATCCCAAACTGGTGCAGTGCCTGGCAGCGTACGATAACAAGCCTGAGATAGTGATGGTCATGGAGTTGTGAGTATCCACAGTGCACACTATGTGCTTTGTCTTGGATAGTAACCATTTTGATGCATGTACAGTACTTTTAAGAATAGATATTATAGATAGCTGGAGATTTAAGTCTGAATCTGTAAAACTGGAAAAATCTCTGCCGACAACATCATCATCATGTAAATGTTCGATGATAAGATGCTTCATTTGAGTGCTCCGATTTTATCCAAGTGCACTAAGAGTGTATTAATATAATGTATATTTTGAACTAAGTACACTACATCTTTGATTCATGAAGAAATACCAAATAATGTCATTCAAACCATATACATGTATACATGTATAGAGGACAATCCCGTTCTCTTGTCCTGTGTTCGATTCAACCCAGGACTTTTCATTGCACAGAATAACAGACCACAGTTGTGACAGACTCCCTTTATGTCTCTATATAATCCACTGCTACACTAATGCACTTATCCCAATGTTTCACTAATGCTTGGACACCATCAAGGTAGAAAGTTTTCTCAGTACGCCGGAGCCATGATCGGACTTCTTGCTTCATGTCTGAAATTCCGGCCTCCCAGGAACTCCTTCATAATACTGTCTTGAAGTGAGGTCTGGACTGTACAGCTGAGTTCCTGTAATGTCTAAGTGGTGATGGTGAATGATCGTGTGGACAGTTCTCACAGACAGATTCGTCTCTTTCACAAGTTGGCGATACTGTATATTATCCATCGATTTTCAAGGATCAGAGATTTTCAAGGATGCAGCGAGCCACCTTAGCCAGGATCGTCATTCACTCATGGATGTACAGCTTTCTTTAAAACTGTCTCATCAATCTCATGTTTTATTGCAGCTCAGAGTCTCATCACCAAACGGTGCTTGAAGTCTTCTGTACTGTAAATGTCAATCACCTTTACGCATTCATTCACCAGCAATTCCATCACAAGTCCCGGTTTGACTTGAACCCCCCTTGTGTTATTAATAAAATAATGCCAAGACATCGACATGTGCAGGTAGACCCAGGGCAGTAAGGATAATGCAACAGAAGACAACAGTTGAAATCGTCATAGTTTCAAGCAACCGATTCTGATCAAACCAGATGTTCCACTAAACCCAGGGTGAATGTAATGCGTATGTACGTCTGTGTGTGTAGCATTCCAGGCGGGGAGCTCTTTGAGCGTATTGTGGACGATAACTTCGAGCACACGGAGCAATCGAGTGTAGGTTACATGCGTCAGATCCTGCAGGGGATTCAGTACGTGCACCAACAGAACATCGTTCACCTGGATCTGAAACCGGAGAACATCGTGTGTGAGGACAGAACCGGCTTTCAGATTAAGATTATCGACTTCGGGCTTGCCAGCAAGTTGGGTGAGTGTGTGTACGGGTCAGTGTGTGTACGGGTCAGTTTTCCAATGTGTATGGCTGAATAGGGCACGTGTGTGTGTGTGTGTGTGTGTGTGTGTGTGTTGCTCAGACTCGTCTACTCCTCTGAAGGTGATGCATGGAACCCCTGAGTTTGTGGCTCCGGAGGTCATCAACTATGAACCTGTGTGTCTGAACACAGACATGTGGAGCATTGGAGTTATCTGTTACATACTGTAAGTTTCATCTCTCTCTCTCTCCCTCCCTCTGTGTATGTGTGTGCGCACGTCTTACAACATGAAAACACTTCCTGTTGTCTACAGGACAACTTTGACTATTGTCATAAATAGCCTAGAGGAGTTTTGCCACAAGAAAAAAAGAAAGTGCAACATGCAGCAACATGACTACTACCGCACAAAACAACGGTTTTATCTCGTATAAAACCAGTTTTATCACCACTTCATTGGCAGCCTGTTTCCTTTTTACTGTTACAGTTGAAGATTTTAGAATCGATGATAGAATGATACTTGCATTTCTGGTCTTATCATTTCATAATACAGCATCTTTTATCCTGAATCTCGATGAAAGTCCGATAAGCTGCAGTATGTTTCAAGGTTAGAGCTGAGAAACAATGGTGAAGCAGAGATCAAATCAAGAACACACTTATTGACCTTTTACACCTGACCTCATGACCCCATAGTCCCGCCCACTTTGGGACAGCAACGGGAACCGGATGCCACACATTCAAAACCGGTGTAGATGCGGTCGTATTATTTCACCAGTTTTGACGCGTAGTTTGGTTTAAAGTTTCACTCACACGACAGAAGTCCGATCTCTTTGTCTCTTGTAGTTTATTTTGTCAGCATCAAAGAATCAACACTTCATACAGTCGTCTTGAGTAAATCCACTGTGATTACAGACACCAGTTGCTGCATCTTGCAAATCTCTGACTTTTACAACAACCTATTTGCTGTATCTTATAAATTACAGTCTTAGCTTACGTATATAACAACACTCTTGCTGTATATATCTACTTACGGGAGCTTACGGTTACAACAACCTAGTTGCTGTATCTTACTGTACATTCCCAGCTGACGGTCAAAATAATAGTAGAATGACATCACAGACCAACTTACGATTGTCAAAATGGATGCATAACTTAGAAATTCAAAGCTTATGGCTTATGTAACAAACTTAATGCTTAATGCTTTACTACTGAATAGAACAAGGTAGAATAAATGAAATAACAGCAAATAAAATAAAATAAACACAACAAATTCATAACAAGTACGATATGGTACTTACAACCGGTCACGGAAAAATTTGGAGCACGAAAGTACATCTGATAGCTTTACGTCACCTCAAACAACACTTTGTCTCCTTAGTAATTGCTTCTAAGTTCTCAAAATGCCTCGGAACCAACTGTGCGTCATGCCTAAGCTGAGCTATAAAGCTTCTAAAACAAGCCTCAATCCAAAAATCCCTCTCGAACCGCTAATCAAGGGCACTACTTGTGTGTGGAACAAGGGATTGAACACCCTACATAGTGCATTAACATTTTATAGTACTTGGAAGTCAACCATGGAACTGTTGGTCCGCTATTAATTCCATCCAGGAACTCCTGGAAGCCCATCTGCAGTAGGAACTTCTGTAGTACAATTAGGGACTGTAGGGGGAAATGGTGGCCATTGTATTTTTCCCCCCATTTTACGGCCATGGTAGAACCTCCAGTTCTTTGGAAACTGATTTGCATGTTTTGGACTGTGGGATGAAACCGGAGTACCTGGAGGAAACCCACCATGCACAGGGAGAACATCCATGCACACAAACCCTAAGGCGAGATTCGAACCCGGACCCTGGAGGTGTGAGGTGACAGAGGTGACACTATTTCTAAAAGTATAATTATGCTGATCATTTTTTTTATTCAAAATGTTCTTTTATGTTTTATTCTGTTTTGTCGTGACTGAATCCATCACCAGCGTTCCATTCATTTCCTCGGTTTAGTTTGTTCCTTTGATCTTTAAAAAATGGGAGCCAGCCATCTAGTGGTTTCTTTCATTATTGCATGTGTAATATAATAAGCTAATAACAGAATGAATTGTGTACAGGTTGAGTGGAGAATCTCCGTTCCAAGGAGACAGCGATACAGAGACATTGGCTTTAGTGACCGCGGCCCAGTGGGAGTTCGACGGGGAGAGTTTTGAGGACATCTCAAACCAAGCCAAAGACTTTATCAGCTCTCTACTGCAGAAAAACATCAAGTGAGACATCAACACATTTGTAAACACTCTCTCACACACATACACATACACACAGATGCACACGGAAACCTGCTGTCCTCTTGCTCCACAGGCACCGGATGTCCTGCGATGAAGCTCTGTCTCATGCTTGGACGGCGACGTTAGAGTCTACAGAACCCGGCTCTGCTAAGAACCTCTCCAAAGACAAGATGAAGAAGTACTTAGCCAGGCAGAAGTGGAAGGTACTGAAAAATTTATGAGAGGGAAAACAAAATGTGAAAGCTACAGATGGCTGCAGCAAGGCAAAGTCTCAGAAAACAAGCACAATGTACTTATTAAAAATAGCTCTAAAACATCTGCTCCCATCTGGATATAGCAAAAACTCATTCTCATTCTACAATATTGATGATCTTCTCAACTTCTCACTTTTTTTAATTAAACAATGAGACATTATACTGTTTAGTTTCTATTGTCTCTTATGTTATTACAGCTATACACTCACTAGCCAGTTTATTAGGTACATCTTGCTAGTACTGAGTTAAACCCCTTTTGCATTCAGAACTGCCGTCATTTTTCATGGCATAGATACGACATGGTGCTGGAAGCTTTCTTTAGAGATGTTTGTCCATATTGACATGAGAGCATTCTGTAGTTACTGCAGATTTGTCGGTTGCACATCCATAATGTGAATCTGGTGACTTCGGGGACCATGTGACCTGCTGCTTCATCCTGTGCTCATAAAGGGGTGGAGCCAATAGGCTGTGGTGTTTAAACCCTGCTCAATTGGTACTAAGGGTCAACTGGAACTAATGCCTCTTTTCCACTGCATAGTACGGCACAACACGGTTCAGTACAGCTCACTTCGGTTCGGCGCAGTTCGGCTCGGTTTGCGCTTCCACTGCAGTGTAGTAACGCTTTAGAGTGGGCGGGATTATTCACGTGTCGTTATAGTCGCGATGCCTCTACTGCCGTGACGTCATCGTAAACGCGCTACACAAACAAACACACAACAATGGAGCATATCGACGGCATGGTGTTCCTCATTCTCGGCATGTGGATGTTTTTAACAGCGAGACGAAGGAGTTTGTTTCAACAGAGGCTGATGGCAGCCAAAGAAAATTTTTGGTTAATACAAAAAGGTGCGTGCGATCCTTCTCTGGCTGTTTCTAAATATAGCGGTTCTGTTGTGTCTCGTGTCGCAAGTTCAGTGACGCAGTAATGACGATTTTCTCCGGCCAATCAGTGACCAGCGGAGTTTACACGTCACGTTTTGGTAACGGTTCGGCGCGCTTGAAACCTCGGCTGAGGTGGTACTAAAAAAAGGACCAGGTACCAGGTACTGTTCCCAGTGGAAAACCCCCCAAAAGTGAGCTGAACTGAACCGTGTCGTGCCGTACTATGCAGTGGAAAAGCGCCATATACTGTATGATCAGAGGTGGAAAGAGTCATAAAATTTAGTACTCAAGTAAAAGTACTGTTACTTTAGTGAACTTTTAATGAAGTACAAGTAAAGTTACTCTTCATTTAAAATTTACTCAGAGTAAAAGTTACTGAGGTTTTTTTTTATTTTTTATTTGTATTATTTTTCATTTTCTTTCATTTATTTTTTTACTCCGTAGCGAATATGATTTAAATTGTAGCGAAGTACAAAACTTTAAACAAAACATACTTAAGTAAAAGTAAAATTACAGATTTTAAAAACTACTTTAAAAAGTAGCAGTACACAAAAAATCTACTTAATTACAGTAACGCGAGTAAATGTAATTCATTACTTTCCACCTCTGCACATGAGTCGTTAATCTCTAATAGTATCGGCATCCTAATGAGATAAAACGAGGGCATTCATTTAAACCTGCTACAGTGACCGAAAATTTATTAACACTTGCTTAACACTCGGATCTGTGGATTCATTTTCATCAATTGATTTATTGATTTTAAAATCAGTACTCAGATCAAACTCGTTATCCCATTACCAATTCCCTAAAAGAAACAGATAAATACAATCTGGTAAATCAGTTTGTGTCGAAAAAAAAGTCAAAAAAGTTTGTGAATCATTGCGTAACAGAGACTGTCAATGCCATTAGTTTATTTTTTGTGCACAGAAAACAGGAAAAGCCGTGCTGGCTCTGAAGAGGATGGCCCTGCTGTCCAAATCGGACAACTCCACGTCTCTCACCAGCCCTGTGGACGGTAAACACACTCGCATACGCCTACAGTACTGCAGAATATTCACCATAACCACGCATAACTTCATCATCATAAAATATCAAGACTACAGGACACACGTTAAACCTAGACACTTTAGAATGTTAATTCTACAGTAGGTTAGTTGTCAGGTTAATCGTGCCATCATTAAAATATTATTGACCAACAAAAACATAATGACCAATCAATATATCAGTAAAAATAAAGCCCTAATTTATACATTAATAGTTAATATGTTAATCTATGGCGGCGCGGTGGTGTAGTGGTTAGCACTGTCGCCTTGCACCTCCAGGGTCCGGGTTCGATTCTCGGCCAGGCTCGATTCCCGTCTCTGTGTGCATGGAGTTTGCATGTTCTCCCCGTGCTTGGTGGGTTTCCTCCGGGTACTCCGGTTTCCTCCCACAGTCCAAAGATATGCAGGTTAGGCTAATTGGCGTTCCTAAATTGCCCGTAGTGTGTGATTGGGTGTGTGAGTGTGTGTACAGTATGTGTGTGCCCTGCGATGGATTGGCACCCTGTCCAGGGTGTACCCCGCCTAGTGCCCGAAGTCTCCTGGGATAGGCTCCAGGTCCCCCGCGACCCTGAACACAGGATTAAGCGGTATAGAAGATGAATGAATGAATGAATGAATGTTAATCTATCAATGTTGTTAAAAAGTCCACTTTGTAACTACTATTGTTCATGCTTTTTTTTTTTTACTTATTTCTGCCAAGCACTGATTATGATCTGTTTGATTCATTTCATAAAAGACTTTTTCTTTGTGCCAGTCAGTACCTTTCCACACTCAGTGATGGTGTCTGAACTCTTCTTGCTGCAGATACAAAGCATGTGCTGAAGTCCCTGGAGAAAAGGATGCAGTCGAAACCTGAGTTCATTAAGACTCCAGTGGACTTGTCAGTGTTTGAGGACTCCACTGCGGTGCTCGTCTGTCATGTCATTGGTTAGACGCGTTATCATCATCAAACTAATGTTCATGTATACATTTACAGCATTTTTTACAAACACTCTTATCCAGAACACCTTACAGACGTACTAATTTATCTTGGAAACTAATTTAAGAAAAAATCATGGAGAACCAAACTAATACATTTGTGTTGATATTAAGGGAATACTTGATCCCGGTTTGACGTGTGTTGCAGGTTACCCAGACCCTGAAGTGCTGTGGTTGAGGGATGGTGTGGTTCTGGAGGAGGAGGATGGCTGTGTGCAGGTGGATTATGAGGAAGACGGGATGTGTGTCCTCACACTGGACGGCGTCACCCTGCGGCACAGCGGCACGTACACCTGCAAAGCCACCAACATGCACGGGGAGGCGTCCTGCTCTGCTAAAATCACAGTAGTGGACCAGGACGAACACAGAGACTGATCAGATAGGTTGATATATAGATGCTTGAATATACATAAATATACAAAAGTCTTCATTTAAAGGGGAAAATAAAACAAGGCAAAATGTTAATTTATTCACAGAATATCCTCTACATATTTGTGAAGACAAACACACATAGTGTACATACACAGCATATATATACTGTATAGGATCATCGATCCCTTCTCAGGACGCAATTGATGACATCATGCAACTTCGTCTGCAGCAGTCGTCTACGAAATCTCTGAGACGACTCGCTCATGAGGCCAGGAGGTCTTGAGGTCAACATGTCAAGGAGCTGCAAAAATGGGCAAAATTGCATGTGTATCGTGTCACCGTCGTTCAGGAGTTCAAAGCAAGTAATGGGGAGAAAAGAGTCAGATACTGTCACTGGTCCCGGTACGTTCAGGAACATGGAGTGCTGAGTCGAGATTTGTCTGGCAGAAAATGGAGATTCAGTTCAATTCAATTTTATTTGTACAGTATAGCGCTTTTAACAACTGTCATTGTCGCAAAGCAACTTTACACAAGAAAATGATGGAAATGTGAAAATGTGTATGAATAAAAATGTCTAGATCGTCCCTGATGCCGAGATCACTTCCAGCATCGCATGTAACGCAATATGTCGAGGCATGTAGCATTTTTTTTTTTTTGGTTCAGAAAACTTCATCATAGCGAGAGTTATTACAGAATAAAGGTTTTTGGCACAACTTTGTCTACTGTTTTTTATGAATGTTTTTATAGCTGCAGAGTTTATATTTTTTTAAAAATCCAACAAATTTGGTCTTTTTCTAGACCTCCTGCCTGACAGTTCCAACCTCAGCATCCTTCTACCAATATACAGTATTCACGATCATTCCTCTGAACATGTCCAAACCACCTCAATCTGGTCTCTCTGACTTTATCTATAAAACATCTAACATGGTTTGTTCCTCTGATGGACTCATTCTTTATCCTATCCATCCTTTTGGAACCTGTCTTTTCTTCAGTGCCACTGTCTATAAGCCGTAGAGCATCGCTGGTCTCGAACACCTTTCCTTTCATTCTCGCTGATACACTTTTATCACACAACACACCTGACACTTTTCTCCACCCTTTCCAACTTGCCTGCTCACGCCTCTCCACCCCTACCTGTGCGCCTCCTTTCCTCACTCTCCATTGCTCTGGACTGTTGAGTCCTGCACCTTCTTCACCTCTGTCATCCTGTCCATCACCAGAGCAAACGAGAAGGGGCTCAGAGCCGATCCTTGATGCAGACCCACCTCCACCTTGAACTCTTCTGTAACACGGAAAGTGTCATGTTGAGTTCTTAGGCTCTCACCAGGCATTCTTTAAATGGTGTTTCTCAACTACCTCTTCATCACTAGGCATCTTTTTAGTATTTACACTTAAATTTAAAGTTGGAATTAAAGTTGATCTCTTCTTCTCTCCCTCACTGTTATGGTGGTCAGGATGGTGAGATAAATGCTCCTCTTGCTCCACCTACTGTATCTCCAGTGATGCATATACATAACCACCCCCAGCATCAAAAGAATACATACAAAATGGTGAGGAAGAGGGATAAACAAAAGGTGGAGGAGAAATCTTTCTAGTATCGGAAGATAAAGGAGCAGAAGGAGAAGGCTGACGTCCAGATGCCTGTTCTGACCATGATGCTCTCTCAGGAACACCTCGGAAAGAACACCAATGTAGAGCAATAAAGTCTTTTTGCATTGGAAAACAGGAACAGTGACTCAATACCCTATACAGTACATTCAGATTGGATGGATGATATATTATTAGTGTCCACTTTGACAAGAGCGGTGAAATGAAAAAAAAAATCACTTAATTCTATAAGCACAATGATTTGTTGAGGAATGTGTCAATCATGCTGCAGTCTCCATACCCAGCCTCCCCTCCAGCTGCAGCTCTCATGGGTCACTGGTTGACTGGCTAAGTGATACCTACAGTACAGTATGTGAGGTTAAGTGAACAATGCATCATCATGTATAAGACACCTAAATTAACTGATTGTCAGCATAAAAAGAAAAGACAATTGAAGAAGGAAATAGGATATGTTAAATGCTTTAATATGAGCTACTGTGTGTGTGTGTTTGGAGGATGGGGTTATAACCAGATGCTTAACAGTCATGGGCTGGCAGCACAAGGAGAACCTACACAATATGGGGCATACGAGGTGGTATCAAAAAGTTTTGTAACAGATGCCAACAGATGGCAGCACAAGGCCACACACACAGTCACAGGGAGCACTGACCATCATAGGTCACTGTGCCAAAAGACCATGTGCATTACCATGTCTGCTATTTTATCATGGAAAGCAAGTTAGAACAATGAGCAAATGTGAAATTCTGCGTGAAACTGGGCAAATCTGCCACAGAGATGTTTGACATGCAATGAGTCTTTTGAAGTGCTTTGAGTGGCATGCACGCTTCAAAGGCGGAAGAACATCACTGGAAAAACGGCGAGAGATCAGGATGACCTTCAACGAGCTCAACCCCAAAAAATGTCGAAACCATTTACTAACTTGTGAATGATGATTATCGGTGAACAATCCACAACATTGCTGCCATTGTTGGTGTTTCGTCCAGACAATCCTCGCGTGAACAGGCGACGTGTTGCTGCCAAGTTCATCCCCAGGCTACTGACCCAGGAGCAGAAGGAACATCACGTTGAACTCCATCATCGTGCTGCAGATGACCCGTCCTTCATGTCGAGGATCATTACCGGTGATGAAACTTGGGTGAACGGGTACAGCCTTGTGTATATATGTGTGTATACCCTCATCCGTACTCTTCTCACCTCATGTTACAACTGAACCACAACAGAACACATGAACAGATGCACATTATGCAAATTCAACATTTCTTTTGTTGCTTGAACATGAAATCCAAATCCTAACCGCAACAAATATAACCAATATGTTTTATTATTATTATTCAAATGGGTAAAACCAAATGCCACAGTGGCGGAGAAAAGAAAACCACTAATGTTCATACCACCGGGAGTCTTACATCTTTAGTTTAATGCAAAAGGGGCTGGCTTTTGTTTGGGTCACAAAATAAAAGGTTTGCACTTATGTTGTCTGATCACATACTGATGAAACAAAAGGACTAGGTGTTCTACGATTAAAGACATAAAAATGGACAACGTTACGCTAAACCAACAGCAAAACCTGACTGTCTCTTCCTGCGGCAAGGTTCTCAACGAGGCTTTCACTGTCATTTTTGTCATCATGTATATTCTCCTACTTGTCTTCAGTTTTCCCGCCACCATTGCTGTTATTTCAATACTCCTAAACAGGACATATAAAGCAAAGAGCTTCTCACCAGCTGAAGTCATTCTCCTACAAATCAACTTCACCAACATTTGCCTGTTCATCTATGAATTGCTGAGTTTTCTGAATAATTTGGGTCTCATTCCGTACTCTACAGCCCTTTACATGCTGTTATTCCTACCGAGTGTAACAGCAAGGTCCATCTTCCTACTCACCCTCTGTGGGATCTTCTACTTGGCCATCGTTCATCCGGTGACCTACATGACCACCAAACCTTTGCACCATTGGGAGTGGCTGGTCACCACACTCGGCTGGCTCTACGCCTTGGCCATGTCTGGAGCTGTTATTTTTTATAAAATCAGTATCCATCAACCCACCATCATGGCCTTGTTCCACATCTCAATCATTCCAATCATGTTCTTCAACATTGCCACACTGAAGGCACTGTGTTCCAATGGACCAGGAAACAGTGGAAAAACTCTCAACCCAGCCAAAAAGAAAGCCTTCCGGATCATTCTGAGCATCCTGATGGTCTTGCTGCTGTACTACGTGCCCCAGTTGTGCATCGACATCTACCCTTTCATAGTACCAGGGGACGCGGAAAGGTTTATGTGTTCTGTTGGCTTCAGTCTAATGATACTGTCTATGTTTTCTGAGTTTTCCATGCCTGGAACTTTCCTGTACAGTTTAGTTAAACTAGATATTTAGTCATCAGTCTTTGTCATTATATTGCTGTGTTTAGGCAATATTAAATATGTCATGTTGGTAAACGCAATATAATCAAAGAAAGCTCATCAGAGCGTATTAGACCACTAAATTTCATCGATCAGTGGGACGGATCCTCCATGAAAGGATAAAAAAAAAAGTGTGTTGTGGATCAATTTCAGCCCAGCAGTGACGCTGCCATTGTTGTGAATTGAACTATAATCAGAACTCAAGAAGGATTACAAGGACTGTTTTTCCTTTCTTCCCTAATGTCACATTTTCTAACAAGTTTAGTCAATTCTCGAAATATTAACAAAATATAATGGGCCAGGATCTTTAATCCTGATTCACAAATGTAAGTCTACAGTTTTACACAATCTAGTTTGATTATGGTTACAGATTTGGCTATTTATGATCCACGCACTGTGGCCTCGCACCTCCAGGCTTCCCGTGACCCTGTACTGGATAATCTGTAGAGAAAACCAATCTATGAATGAATGAACATCTAAGATCATGTCTAGAATGCGTTTTCTGCTTTTTGTCTTTTTTTTTCTTTTCTTTGTTCATCTACAATTAGAAAATGTCATTTGAACTCTCTGTGTTTCAAATATGATTTTAAAAAAATCTCAGCAGTTACCTCCATTAATAAACTTAAGTATTGTTTCGCTGTAGTAGGTTTCACTCACTCGTCATCTACACCAATTTATTCTGTATACAGGGTCAGGTGGGGGGGGGGGGTTTGTCCTAGGAGACTTAGGGCACGAGGCGAGATACACCCTTGACAGGGAGCCAATCCATTGCAAGGCACACACATATACCCAATAGGGGCAAATTGGGAACGCTAATTACCTTCTTATATTTAAATGTAGAAACACATACACCAGGTTTCCTGAATAAAAAATGAAGATGGTCTGGTCAATAACAATTTTTTTGAGTTGATGTCTGAACTTTATGTTTGTGTTAGGATTCAGATCTCTATATACTCAGTTATAGTAAGCCTATAAAAATAAGTTATTTAAATTTTTCATAGTATTTCAATAATATTTTTTGATTTTACATGTGGACAGTTTTATCTTTTATGCCCTTGTTCATTCCGCACACTGCTGTGCTGTAAATGAATGTGAAAGGACTCTGGTTGCTCTGTCATACTGGCTCTTAGTTCTGGTATGTTACACGCCCTCACCTCGGACCACCGCCTCGGACCACCGCCTCAGCTGCCAAGTTTTCTGAAATGCTTTGAGTGAGATGTCCATAAGGCTTTTTGGCTTCCTGCCAAACGTGTGTGTGTGTGTGTGTGTGTGTGTGTGTGTGTATATGTGTGTTGACCCTCATCAGTACTCTTCTCACCTCATGTTACAACTGAACCACAACAGAACACACATGGCTGACAGAACAGATGCACATTATGCAAATTCAACATTTCTTTTGTTGCTTGAACATGAAATCCATATCCTAACCGCAAACAATGATACTCAATATGTTTTATTATTATTATTCAAATGGGTAAAACCAAATGCCACAGTGGCGGAGAAAAGATGTTCCTACCACCGGCAGTCTTACATCATTAGTTTAATGCCAAAGGGGCTGGCTTTTGTTTGGGTCACAAAATAAAAAGGTTTGTACTCATGTTGTCTGATCACATATTGATGAAACAAAAGGACTAGGTGTTCTACGATTAAAGACATAAAAATGGACAACTTGACGCTAAACCAACAGCAAAACCTGACTGTCTCTTCCTGCGGCACGGTTTTCGAATTTTTTTTGGATATTCCTCTACTTGTCTTCAGTTTTCTCGCCACCATTGCTGTTATTTCAATACTCCTAAACAGGACATATAAAGCAAAGAGCTTCTCATCAGCTGAAGTCATTCTCCTACAAATCAACTTCACCGACATGTGCCTGTCCATCTTTAAATTGCTGGGTTTTCTGAAGCAGTTGGGTCTCATTCCGTACTCTACAGCCCTTTACATGCTGTTCTTCGTACCGAGTGTAATAGCAAGGTCCATCTTACTACTCACCCTCTGTGGGATCTTCTACTTGGCCATCGTTCATCCGGTGACCTACATGAACGCTAAACCTTTGCGCCATTGGGAGTGGCTGGTCACCACACTCGGCTGGCTCTACGCCATATATGGTTTGTTTATCATTCATGAAATTGACATTAATCAACCCTTCTTCACAGCCTTGTTCTACATTGCAATCCTTCCCATCATGTTCTTCAACGTTGCCACACTGAAGGCACTGTCTTCAAATGGACCAGGAAACAGTGGAACAACCCTCAACCCAGCCAAAAAGAAAGCCTTCCGGATCATTCTGAGCATCCTGATGGCCTTGCTGCTGAACTATGTGCCCCGGTTGTACGTAAACATCTACTCTTTGGTAGCACCAGAAGATAAAAAAAGGTTCATGTGTACTGTGGGCTTACATTTAGTGACACTGTCTATGTTACCAGAGTTTTCCATGCCTGGAATATTCCTGTACAGTTTAATTCAACTAGATATTTAGTTATACTAACCCTAACCCTAACCCTGCAAGTATATTGTAGTATTATTAGTAGTCATTATATTCAATTCAATTCAATTCAATTCAATTCAGTTTTATTTGTATAGCGCTTTTAACAATTGACATTGTCTCAAAACAGCTTTACACAATCAAAAGAATTATTTAAGTTTGTATGGAATGTGAATGTGTATGAATAAAATGTTCAGATAGTCCCTGGTGAGCAAGCCCGAGGGCGACAGTGGCAAGGAAAAACTCCCTGAGATGGTAATAGGAAGAAACCTTGAGAGGAACCAGACTCAACAGGGAACCCATCCTCATCTGGGTGAAACAGATAGCAGGAAATGATCTGCATTTATACAGTGTTAGGTTCAGCTATAATAGTTGATGTTAATTGATGTTATAATAGTTGATGTAAAATGGAGTCCAGTAGTTATTCGAGACTCAGATAGACTTGTAGAAAGTTCCAGTCCTGAACTATCGAATTGTCAAGTCCTCAGAGAAACAGCTGACAACACCAGTCGAGGCCAGAACCATCTTCTAAGTAGATAGAATCATCCCCAGACACCAGGCGCATCCTAAAGAGACACACGGGGCATCCATGCGATGAGACCTCCAACCAGAAACCGGGCACCAGGATGGATCAGACAGGTCCGGAGGGCAGAGGGAGTCTGGATCACTGGCAGCTCAGGAACCACATGTGTAGCTCGACAGAGAGAGAGAGAGAAAGAGTGAAAGGGGGAGACAGGGGGAGAGAGGAAAGAGAAAGAGGGGGAGGAAGAGAAGAGGAGGAGAGATTGCAATTAGGTATGGTCACAGTCACAATGTATAATGTGAATGTATATTTAGGCTGAATCCCATTTCTATTTTCTACCCCTTCCCCTACCCCTTCCCCTACCCCTTGCCCCTTCCCCTTGTCCCTTGAAACGAAGTGGAAAGGGGAAGGGTTTAAATTTTTCCCCTAAGAAATGGGACACCACTACAACACTGTTATACGTCATCATACGTTGTCACTAGTTCCTAATGTTACGTTAAAGGACATGCGCCGATGCTTATCACACATTGCAATAAGAGAGAGATTACTCACTCCCAAAGTTTTTTTGCGCCGTATTTCATCCCTATACATAATATAAATTATAAAAATATATAAAAATAAAATATATATTTGTAATATCGTGCAATCGGTGCTAGCCGCTAGCAAACTTTAGCGATTTTTTTGCAAACATTTCTTTACAGAACATCACCATAAACACAAACACAAGACTAGAGGTAATATACATATAATGAAAACTTGTCATAAAAATCTTTATTTATGGCAAAAATTTACATTTATGGGTCTGTTTGCTCGAGTGAGCAGCCATGTTGAAAATTTCGCTTAGCCCTTCGTTTGAAGTGAGGTCCTGAAAAATCTTCGTTTGGAGGGCTATCTGGCCCTTCCCCTTCCCCCTCCCCCTCCAACCAAAAGAGAAATGAGACACCCCTACCCCTTCACGTGAACGCGCCAAACGGAGGGGTAGGGCTATGTGAAGGGGTAAGGGGTAGAAATGGGATTCAGCCTTACTGTAGAGTGCAAGCAGGGACTCCGGCAGGACTAACTATGACAGCATAACTAGAGGGAGTTATGACAGCAAGGGAGAGCCAGAAGGAAACACAAACATGAGGGCTCCCTGAGATGTAAAGCAAACAATCACCTCACCGTCAACAAACCTGAGTGATCAAATGAAACTGAGGAAGACAGTTCACATACCAGTTCACCATAATACTCTACGTCCATGAGTCCCCCAGATCTGCTCCTTTACCTTATGGCAAATCTATTTATAAAAATGCTTGGCTAAATAAATAGGTTTTGAGCCTAGACTTAAACACTGAGACTGTGTCTGAGTCCCGAACATTATTTGGAAGACTATTCCATAATTTTGGGGCTTTGTAAGAAAAAGCTCTGCCCCCAGCTGTAGTTTTCATAATACGCGGTACTGATAAGCAGCCTGCATCCTTTGACCGAAGTAGTCGTGGCGGATCGTAAGACACTAGCAGTTCGCTCAGATACTGCGGGGCGAGACCATTTAATGCTTTATATGTCAAGAGTAGTATTTTAAAATCAATGCGAAATTTCACAGGGAGCCAATGCAGTGAAGATAGGATAGGGGTGATGTGCTCATATCTTCTGGTTCTAGTGAGGACTCTCGCTGCTGCGTTCTGGACTAGCTGAAGCTTGTTTATGCACCTAACTGAACAACCAGACAGTAAGGCATTACAATAGTCCAACCTAGAAGTGATAAAAGCATGAACTAGTTTTTCTGCATCGTTTAGCGACAATATATTTCTTATTTTGGCGATATTTCTGAGGTGAAAGAATGCTATCCTGGTGATATTATCTACATGAGCTTCAAATGAAAGGCTGGAATCTATAATCACGCCGAGGTCTTTTACTGTTGCACTTGATGGAACAGAAAGGCCATCTAAAGTTACGGTGTGATCTAAGATTTTACTTCTAGCTGTATGCGGTCCTATGACTAGAACTTCTGTCTTATCCGAATTAAGCAGAAGGAAGTTAATTAGCATCCAATTTCTTATGTCCTGCACACATTGCTCAACTTTAGTAAGATGGTTTTTCTCATCAGGTTTTGTTGAGACGTATAGCTGTGTGTCGTCAGCATAACAATGAAAACTAATACCATGCTTACGGATTATGTTGCCCAGAGGAAGCATGTAAAGGGAAAAAAGCAGTGGGCCTAAAACTGAACCCTGCGGAATGCCAAACTCCACTAGAGAACATGCAGAATAATCACCATTTAAGTCTACATACTGATAACGATCGGTCAAATAGGATCTGAGCCAGGAGAGGGCTGTACCCTTAATTCCTACTACATTTTCTAATCTGTGAAGAAGAATAGCATGATCAATAGTGTCAAAAGCTGCACTGAGGTCGAGTAATACAAGCATAGTTACACAACCCTGATCAGAGGCCAATAGGAGGTCATTTACTACTTTAACGAGTGCTGTTTCTGTGCTGTGATGAGGCCTAAATCCTGACTGATACAGTTCATGTATGCCATTTCTATGTAGATATGAGCATAGCTGCTCCGCTACTATCTTTTCCAGAATCTTAGTGATAAAGGGGAGGTTTGATATTGGCCTGTAATTGGACAGCTGACAGGGGTCGAGGTCAGGTTTCTTAATTATTGGTTTAATAACTGCTACTTTAAAAGATTTTGGAACATAACCAATGCTGAGTGAGGAATTAATTATTCTCAACAGCGGTTCTGTTATTACTGGTACTATCTGTTTAAGAAAATGTGTCGGTATAGGATCTAATATACAGGTTGATGAATTTGCAGAAGAGATGAGTGAAATTAGTTCATTCTCTTCAAGAGGAGTAAAGTATTCTAGGTTTGAATCTGACATGGCTAGGTTAACATCTGTATCAATATTGACATATTATATTAGATTATTAAATATCTTATGTTTGCTAAACACAATATAAGCACAGAAAAAGCTCATCAGAGTGTATTCAACCAGTAGATTTCATCGATCAGTGTGATGGATCCTCCATGAAAAAATGGGGAAAATGTATGTTGTCGGGCAATTTCAGCCCAGCATTTTTTCAGAATGTAAACAAAATAATAAGCCCTGTGGATTTTTAACCCTAATTCACAACCCTAGGTCTACAGTTTTACACTATCTTGTTTATGATTGCAGATTAGGCTATTTATGATCTACACATTTATGATCCATATTTCTGCCCCGTGTTTGGTGGGTTTCCTCCTACAGTCCAAAGACATGCAGATTAGGCTAGGTGGTGTTCCCTAATTGCCTGTAGTGTGTGAATTAATGTGTCCGTGTGTATTTGTGTCCAGGGTGTACCCATCTCATGCCTGAAGTCTCCTGGGATAGAATTCAGTTATCCTGTGACCCTATACAGGATAATCTGTAGAGAAAAGAAATCTATGAATTCATTAATTTTTTCTCTTAATAGGACATGCAAGAACATGCAAACTCCATGTCCACAGACCCAAAGGCGGGAATCAAACCTAGACCCTCATCACGTGATCACAGCTGAGCCAATGGTTTTTCTCTCTCATGTGCTGCGGAATTGTGTGTAATCATCTCCCCTGCTCGGTCTTAGTGCTCAGCTCTTACTGGTATAATCAACATCCGTGCATGCGTGCACTGTTTACTATAACATTGTGACCATGTGAGTGTGTAACACTGTAATATGTCGGAATTTAAAAGGTAAAGTGCAGGGTAATTTGTTTTACTTAATATTTTGTGTTAATTATTTTTATGTATTTATTTTTTTTCGTGCTGTGAAATGAATAATTTGAGTTTCCATTATTTCTTATGGGAATTCTTCAATTTGGTTTACGAGTGTTTTGGAATACGAGCCCGCTTCCGGAACGAACTAATAATCCAAGGTTCCACTGTAGAAGTAAACCTTCTGAATTCAGTGACATCTGAATAACATTACTGCTCTATTTGTGTGGGACCGTGTTTCTCTTTACTGGGTAATAATTCACTCCCATAAATAAAATGCTATGTAGCATGAGAATCCACTACGATTAATTCGGAGGAAAACATACTGTACATCATTTCTATTACTGAAAGAACAAAAGGACATCATGTAAATGGTTACTATGACTTTCCTAGCTTGCACTTGAAATCTAAATCCTAACCCTGAAAATTTGTTTAGTTTTGTTCAATAAATCAAACAGAAGATAATTAATGAGCCACAGAGAAGAAGGGGGAAATGGTTGCTAATATCTGCTGATGGGATCTTGAAATAATGGGACACCCAGCTTTTCTGGTCACATGTACTTTAAATAAAGACCAAAGGGTCTGGTCACATGTACTTTAAATAAAGACCAAAGGGTCAGTTCCCACAGCAAGCCTAACAACACCATTTATGTAGTGCTAAATAATCCTCTTTGTTTTACGTCCCAGACGTACTGTATTGTATATATATATACACAGGTCCTTCTCAAAAAATTTGCATATTGTGATAAAGTTCATTATTTTCTGTAATGTACTGATAAACATTAGACTTTCATATATTTTAGATTCATTACACACAACTGAAGTAGTTCAAGCCTTTTATTGTTTTAATATTGATGATTGTGGCATACAGCTCATAAATGACCCAAAATCCCTAAATCCCTATCTGAAAACCCAAAATCCCTATCTCAAAAAATTAGCATATCATGAAAAGGTTCTCTAAACGAGCTATTAACCTAATCATCTGAATCAACTAATTAACTCTAAACACCTGCAAAAGATTCCTGAGGCTTTTAAAAAACTCCCAGCCTGTTTCATTACTCAAAACTGCAATCATGGGTAAGACTATTTTGTAAATCTTTGGTAAGATGTATTTCTTAAGGCTACGCAGCTGTTTAGTCCCAATCCATTAAGTTCTCTTCACATTGCACATTTTTGTTCATGTTTTGACTTCACTAAGCGTAAAGTGAACTAGCTGATCCAGTATGTTTTCCCTACCACATTTCTTCCTTAAAACATGATGGGTCATCACTATCCTTACATGTTTAAATAATGCATTTTATAGTTCTTATCACAATTTTAGCAATTTCAGTCAGTTTTTTAGTTTTCTTTGCTTGATGCAGGACAAAAATTTGACCCTTCTGAAAGAGTAATGTCTTTGCCATGACCACAGGATATGTCTCCTGACATGGTTGTTTAAGAAATAAGGAGCTACTCACTGCATCACTTAGGGTTAAATAACCAGCTGAACCTTATTAATCACTGCAGCAATTAGCCAGTTCAAGGCTATGAACTAGTCAAATCCAGGTGGTGACATTTTGTTTTTTGTTGGGTTTAGTAAATCGAATGAGGAGTCACTTGGCAGCTGAAATTTCCATCAAAAGTTTTTTTACCCAGTTCTGACTCTACAGTATATTAACTTAAAACAGTTCCTGTTATATTGAACTTTCAACCTCACAGCACACTCATACACCAGGGACTGTTTATGGTTATACCAGTTGATATCACCAAAATGAGAATCCCAAATCAGTCTGGTTCTTCTCATGGTTTCTTCTTATTGTCATCTCAGGGAGTTTTTCCTTGAAACATACATGTTGTAATGTAGTTCTATAAAAGTGTTTAATTCTGTAAAGCTGCTTTATGACAATGACCATTGTTAAATAAAATTTAATTTGAATTGAAGACAGTTTAGACTTTTCGACTACTGTGACAGTGTAAATAAAAAAAAAATATAACATTTGACTCTCCTTTTTCTTTAAATAGAATAATTATTTTCTTTACAGAACAGAGAAGAGGAATTTAAAGACATTTATTGTTTTATGGAGACTCTCAGAGAATTCAGACACAATCACAAACCCAGAGTTGCTAGAAAATAATAATAATAATAATAATAATAATAATAATAATAATGAAAGTAGATCTGCACATTCTAACATGGTAAAATGGTTTTAGCATTACAAAATAATAGTAACTTTTTGCACTCTGTTTTAACATTGCATCACACTATCACTAAGCACTATGTAATGCGAGAACCTCAAATACATAAACCTCAAATCAGCATAACATGATGCGCATGACTGATGGACATCATGTAAATGTTTGTCCTTGTATGCACATGAAATACAAATCCTAACCATGATAGTTTTTACACGTTTATATTAATTCAACTCGATCAACCTAAAAGATCATTAAAATGAGACGCAATACTCTAAATTGCCAAGGAAACAGGACTTCCTGCAGTGAGCCTTTTTTAAGGCAACATTAATTTTGATGACTAATACTTTTTTTTTCAACCACTGTCACTGTGAAACTTCTGAAACTTGAAGATTAAACAACTTTTCATCACCCAAAATGCTCTTCACCAACACGTACCATTTGTTTTTTGCTGTCAGTTCTAAGGGACTCTTTATGTTTTTCTACAGCTATTTTATTACAGTGTAAGGATCTATCCAGTGACAGAAAAAAAGTACTTTGTAAGTCTTGGCCAAAACTTGACATTGGTGCTAAAAAGTGTTTCACCCAGGTGTAATGTCCAAAACTTCACATGAAAAGACATAATCCTGAAGTAGTGTATTATTTTAAAGTGTAAAATTGTTAAGATATTGCACCATTTAATCGACATGGTTACGGACACTACAGATTAATAAATACAATATAGAATATAATACAGAAAATGTGTGAGCCAAAGTAACTACTTCTGAAGATTATGCAACATGGAAGTGACCAATCTCGCTTCCCTTAAAATATTTCGTTTTGAAAAGATGATTTTATATTTGCCCCAAAAATGGCCATTTTTAGCGTTATATTGTCTCAAACTATAATCATTTAAAATAAATTTTTTAAAATATGTTTATAAGTATTAAAACTAAAATCAGTATAAGCATAGAAGCTTTATGACCTGTAAAAATTGTTGTTTAAATTAAAAAGAGATGGTTTTTGGTTAAAGCTTAAAAAACTAAAAATCTGTAGTGTCCATAACCATGTCAAATTCAGGGTGCTATATTTAAAATGTTTTGATTTTAGAATAATACACTTCTTCAGATTTATGCCTTTTCATGTAAAATCTAAATTGGTCGAGGTTCATCTGAATGACAGTTAAGATTTGAATCTTAAAATGTTATGGACACTACAGACATAAAAGGGCATGAAATTGTCTTTAGCAAATGTGTAATAAAATTATAATGGTGTGTAAATAATTACAAAAAAACTGAAGCATGGACTGGGAGATAAGAAGCACTACGTATTATGAAAAATGGCAATTTAGCACCAATACCATGTTTTGACTCTAATACATACTCCATTAGAATTAAATTAAGCTAAAATTCTCTTCCTGCTCAAATCATATACTCGATAATCTGAGAACCTGCTACAGTTTGACCAGAAGAGAACATATCACACGCATGGCTTAAAGAACAGGTGGACATTATGTAAATTGTCCTTATTCGCGCATGAAAACCAAATCCTAGTCATACCATTTCACCGCTAAATGTTTATTTTTATTCAAATAAATCAACCCACAGGTCGATAATGTGCACCAGAAGAGAAGCAATTTGGTCAACAGTAATTGATGACTGTTTCAAACAAATTCTTTCAGATGCTGTTTTTGCATCTATGTTATACAGAGAAGAGGGGGTGGGGTTTTGAGTGGCCATAAAAGTCTGGTCCCATACTGTGGGTTTATGGACAAGAAACGGTCTATGAGTAAAAACAACGGACTACGAAGGCTCAAAAGGAATTAACTTCAAAATGGACAATCTGACACTTAATCTACAGCAAAATTGGACTCTCTGGTCCTGCAATGATGAGCCTTTCAAGACAATTTATTCAATGCTGAGTGATTTTCTTCTTTTCTTCGGTTTTCCTACCACCATTACCATCATTGTGATACTTCTGCGCAAAGCATATAAAACAAGGACTTTGTCAATGGCTGAAGTCTTTCTCCTGCAAATCAACTTTGCTAACGTGTGCCTCTGTATCTCAGAGTTGCTGATGTTTCTGAATTCTGTTAACGTCTGTAACTTTTACTCAAACCTTTACACGATTTTCTACAGCCCAAACTATACAGCAAGGCCAATCTTCTTACTCGGTATCTGTGTGATCTTTCACTTGGCCATCGTTCATCCAGTCACCTACATGGCCACCAAAACCTGGGTCCACTGGGTGTGGCTCATCATCACGCTCGTGTGGATCGGTTCATTGGTCCTAAATGTAGCCCTTATCTTTAACGAAAATGACTTTTATAAACCTATCTTCTTGGGTGTGTTTTTCCTCACTTTCCCTCCTAGTATATTATTTAACGTCATTACACTGAGAGCTCTGTCCTCAAGGAGACCAGGAAATAGCGATCAAACCCTCAACCCAGCCAAGAAAAAAGCCTTCCAGATCATTCTGGGCATCTTGGTGGTCTTGTTGCTGTACTACCTTCCCAGAGGATATTTACTCATCTATCCATTTGTAGCACCAAATGACTTCATGAGATTTATGTGTGCTGAGGGACCAGTGATTATGATGCTTCCTATGATTCCTGAGATTGCAATGCCTGTAATATTCCTGTACAGTTTACGCAAACTAGGTGTTTAATCCCACCTGGAATCCAAACTCAAACTTTTGTCTAAACATCTTTACATCATTGTATTTGTTATAATAAAGCTCGAAAATTGTGCTAATATGAATGTGCTTTTTCTGGCAGCATGCTTTGTGTTGAAACTCTGTCTAGACATTTTTTTCCTTCTGTTGTTGCCAAAGTTGTGTACGCGTTTGCTTGACATGTTGGATATGCATTTAATTATAGATACTATATATACTATATATAAAATTTGGCAAATAAACATAGTTAATTTTTGCATGTTGAATTTTTTTTTATATTTCACTGTATGGGATAATTATAGACGTTTATTTTACATCCAAGTTACAGTTTGATTTTAGGACCCAGCCGAAGCTTACCTAAGCACCAGCCACAATTGCATTGCAGCACAAACAATGTAAGTTGTTAAATGTACTTTAAAAACGTGTAATTCTAACAAGTGCAGATTTACGGATCTGGATAAAGATTTGATGAAAAAGAGTTACGAATGCCACATCATTAATGCTACACTAACCGATTTATCTGATTATACAATAAAATGCCAGATTCGATAAGCTGCTGTTATTCATAAAGTTTATGCAGAAGGCTATGACATCAATAATGCCTGCTGTCCAACTTGCAACTAAGTTAACGTTTGTCAAACTCAGGGACCAACAATGTTCGGGGGTCTGCAGTACTGACTGCACAGTATTTCCAGGCTATCGTGAGTTCATGCCAGACCTCTATCTTTTTTGACATACTTTAAAATTTACTCAATTGTATGACCGAATGTAAACGCACATAAGCGTGTTGAAATAAATGATCACCAAGAAAGGGGAGAACGTACTGTAGATTGCTCTTAAGAGAGATACAGTACACTCATGTGAATTCATTACTTGGAAAACAGATACAGTGGAACCTCGGATTGCGAGTAACGCGGTTTGCGAGTACCGAGTATCATGTATCACGCATGCGCTTCTTATATCAAATGATCACAACTGAGCCAATGTTTTTCTCGCTCTTGCGCTGCAGAATTGTGGGTAATTGTCTCCCCTGCTGGGTCTTAGTGAGCGTCTCTCACTGGTATAATGAACACCCGTGCACTGTTTACTGTAACACTGTGACCACGTGTGTGCGCGTAAAACATATTTTATTTTGTTTGTATGCGTTTGTGTGCAGCACGTGTGTACTGTTTTATTATAACACACGTGTGTGCTCGCGCATGTAAAGCAAAAGAAAGTCTTATTAGAGAGGTTAAAGATCCATTTTCGCTCTCCCTCTCTGTATCAGCTTTATGTCTGTGTGCC
Source organism: Channallabes apus (assembly GCA_030522415.1). Classification (NCBI taxonomy): domain Eukaryota; kingdom Metazoa; phylum Chordata; class Actinopteri; order Siluriformes; family Clariidae; genus Channallabes; species Channallabes apus. The sequence continues at coordinate 30,393,830 of CM060121.1, forward strand.
CGCACGTCATTTGACATCATGCCCCTTCACACACACACCCCTACTTTTGCCTTAACATACACAAACACACTTTGCTCTACACAGAAACTCTGCTCTATCACAATTCTTTTCAAAGGTAAAGTGCAGGTTATTTCATTTATTTGTTTTTTTAACTTTGCAGCAGTGATTTCGTTAGTATGCACTCATGCGAGACTTATTAGCAATGTTCCTTGCAAATTTTCCTGATTACTGTCTTTCCATTAACGTGTGTGTGTGTATGTGTTTTGTGTGTGTGTGTGTGTGTGTGTGTGTGTGTTTTATGCTCATAATCCAAGATTCCACTGTATTGGCGAGAGTTTAACATTAATTATTTTACTACAAGTCGTCATAAAAAGTAAACACAGATTAGTGCATTAAAAGCCATAGTTATTATCTGCTTGGCCAAAAAAAATCAGTTGCACAATGGCTTGATTGCTTCCCAATGCAAATGGCTGGGAGTACTTTATTCACCAAAGCACAGTACACATATAGCATGGGAAACACATTCACACTAGAACCTACATCCAATTCAGCCTTAGCATGAACCAGAGCACATTCAACAGGTCACACACACACATAACGCACAACTTGGCCGACGCCACTAACCCAAACAACTTTCCCCAACAGGGTGAACACACAGCAAACCTCCCGCAAGGCATGATGGTCGTCAGCTGCCGCTACGCCTATGCCACTATATATATATATATATACCACACCTTTGTAGATATGTCACTCTATACTGCACAATCCTGAGCCCTTTATACATTCTACCTGAGCCTCCAATAACAAACTGGACTCTATATTAACTTAATGACATCATCTGTTATATTGAACTTCCCATTGTCTAACACACAGTATGACTGCATAAAAATTCCTGATATCTGTAATCAGCCAAATGAGGTTTTTGATTCAAACACATTTTCTCACATTTCATATACATCTCCACATATATACTAATCAAATTCATTGAATTGAATATCAGGGGGGGGGGTTTCAGCAGAACCTATGCAATATGATAAACTGAATTATTAAAAAAAAAATTTTAACCACTTATACAAACATGACAGAGTGAAATCATTTTAAATGGGTTACAGGGGCAAAACAATAGCACAAATATATATGATCACATGTTCTTATGGTTGTTTTCATTTGCTTCTACTGTATGACCCAAAAGAAATTATAATAATTATATGCTCATTTTTGCGATTCCATTCACATATTCCTGTTGTGGTACAGTAAAATGTACACGGTATGAAAGTAATTATAACTTTTGCTCAACCTGACATATTCTAAAACCCAAATACACAATTTGATGTTTGAAGGTTTCAATATAAGCGATATATATTTTGAAATCATCATTTTCCTACAGTATGCTGTGATCCGGGCACGGATCTGTGCTGCTTGGATTTTAAAGGTTTTCATTAAAAGAAAGATGTGTAAACCCTAAAAGTTTATTATACCATTAAATTCTTCCAACATTAAAAAAGGGTATGCAAGTGCACCTCTCATGTGAATATAATGTGAATTCCACTTGCATTACATAGTCATCTAAGGAACATTACTGCTGTTGTCATCTGTGCATTTGTGTGCATTTGCTCTCCAGAAATCGATTTTCATAATCAAATGCAGACAATATATTTTTTCACGGTAACCCAAGAAAACATATTATTATTCCTATGGCTGTCAGAACAGATGGGTATCATGTAAATGTACCTGTCATTGTTCGCACATAAAATGCAAACATTTTACTCAAATCAATGAAGCCACAGTCCATTGGTATGACATTGTAAAAAGAGATTAGATTAGATGTTTTCAGTAATGGGTAAATGACGGTTCTATAGTACAGTATGTACAGTAGAGTAATATGTCTTGAGTGTAATTGATTTCATCTACTGTTTGTGTGGATAAATTGTAAGGGACTAGAGGAGTGGGGTTTTGAGCTCATGAAATAAAATTTGTGATAAATTATCTTAAAAAAAAACACTGAACAATGTTAAAAACACTATCCTGCCAAGGTTCGATTCTCAGCCAATGACCAAAGAAACCCCAGCCACTTAATGCAGTGCCGATCCCAAGCCCGGATAAAATGGGAGGGTTGCGCCAGTCAGGGCATATGGCAAAAAACTCCTTGGCAGGAGCAGCGGAAAGACCTACAACAACAACTATACAAATTAAATTGGAATTTAAATCTGGACTTTATATATGTCTAAACAGATTATCTTAATCAAGAAACGTCT